>OY725340.1:15115488-16365488 GCA_963243735.1 Neocrepidodera transversa | reverse complement strand
TATTCATAGTATATATTATTTTTGGTATCCTTCTGACATATATTGGGGTAAACTTCCCTTCACAGTTTATCAAAGCTTAGGACTTGCAGCAAATGCTGGCGTGTTTAAAAGCTTTTTTTGTTGTTATAAAGTTTTTTGTTTTTTTTTTGTTTTTATAAAGTTTTTTGTTATTTTATTCTTGTTTTTATGAAATTCGTTCAATCAATATCAAAATCAAAAATTGTGATCTGTACCGCTTAAGAATTCATTCAAAACAATATTGTACTCTTCAACAATTCTTAATATCCTTTCGACACAATCCCTGTACTTCTTGCGAGCAGGCGGGGGTTCGATTCCTGCAACATATTGCTCAAACTTGGAGTTCGTGTAAACGTTGCTCCCTCTAGATGGCTTCAATAAACTTCCAAATATTGGGGTGCTCAGAGGAAATCTGCTGCTCAAAACCCCGATTCCAGCCTTCTATAGCATTATTCGTTTTGGGCAAGCCTACACGTACTTCTTCTACACAGTTCCACATGTCGTGCGAAAAAAGTGGTGGACGGCGGCGAACCCTTTGTGGACACCCAACCCATGTGTCTTCGAAAATAGTCATTACCTGCTGTGCTTCTGGGGGTAAAATGTTTTCCTCACAAAGCAACTCAAATGCATGAACCACGTCTGCTTAGGAACAAATATTATTGCGGCTAATAACCGCATTTTTAGAGCAAAATCTGCATCTGCTTCATACCTCTATTTAAGGCCTTCGGATTGAACCTTACGGTTTATACGTTCTGAAAAATGGAAAAAACACCCCCATGTCTCTACTGAGGAAATTCATCAGCAATAGCGCTTATCATTCCAATTTAAAAATCAGACATAACTGATTCTGGTGAAACTTCTGGGAGAAGCTCTTATTTTCTGGAGTAATCGAACGTAGGTAACTCTGATTTTGTCCGGTAGCAAAGCGTAGATTAGAGGAATAGCTACATTACTTTTTAACCCATGTATTGTATAAATCTGACAGAAAAGGTGCGGCACAGTTTTAAACGTACCATCTGCGTACCAGTGGTCAGCCTCAGCTAGAAGTTGGAGATTTCTCCTCTTACAAAACATCAATATCCGGTCTTCATCAAGTCCTGAATCAAACATCAAAAAGTCTTCCCCGTTTTTTGTTATTTTGTATTCTTGGGGAAAAACAATGTCGCTGCGCCGAATATGCAATGTTGGGGCAAAATTATCCCTGGTTCGTATTTTTCGTATTGTTCTTTTCATGCTGCTTACCTTCCCAAGCCTACTTGCTGCTACCTGGCTAACTCCATTTGACACAACATTTGATATGATGTAATGTAGTGCATCTCGAGTTCTTCTGGCGTTATCGCGTACGGTGGTCATCACTTGCATTTTTTCTACAATGCGCAGCATCACCGAGATGGTTATGTGTTCTAGTTCTTTTAATAACACTGTCATTCAGTGTTATTATGCGTGCAGCACACTTAAGTTTGTGGTAACTTTCACACTTCCAATATATCTTTGAATCGACTTTTCTATCCATATACAAGAAGTAACGTTCGTCAAACAATAAACGTTTACCTCTAGTAAAATTTTCTATAAACTAACCTCAATTTTAGTAAATGAGAGGCAATAAGAGAAATATTTATTTATGAGTAATACAATTTAATCACAATAATCTCAGATAGTCGAATCAGGGATAGTTTTAGTAAATGCACTGTATAAATTAAAAATTTGTTCATTATACCTTCACCCGTTTGAGAAAGCTACTGTGTTAGCGAAACGCGTCACAAATCTATATTGAACTTAGTTCGAATGAAGATTTAAACAAATTAAATTGTTTTATTTCATCATGTAAATGAGAGGCAATTAGGGAAATATTTATTTATGAGTAATACAACTTAATAACAATAATCCCAGGTAGTCAGGGATAATTTTAGTAAATGAGATGCAATTAGGTCACATTCCAGATTCTAATTTTATTTTGGTCAAGATAATTTTGGATAATTTAAGATTTAACCTAATTTATTTATACTTTAAAACCACAAGTAAAAATACACCTCTGTAAATACCGTCCTGCTAAAAAATAGTACTTAGATGATTTTAGGTAAATTGTTCTTTCGGTAAATTGTTTTCGGTGAATTACCCGGAACCCCATTTTCACATGTTTTTAATTTTGAAAAATTTACCACAGTGAGAAAACTCCGTGTTCTGCCTAACTAACGAATATATGACGTGTGCTATCTGCTTAGAAAAACGGAAGGACTGACGGTCACGTTATTAGTTCTTATTACTTATTACTATCCCATCGACTAATACTTTTTCCGTATATAAAGTGGATTGGTTCGATAGTAAAATCTGGGAGTGGTATTAATATCTCTCTACAACACGAAAATAAATTTATAAATAAATATTATTTTTAGACGATTTCGTTCGTAACGTATAAAATAGTAAAATTTCTTGGGAGGGTTTACCTGAAGATTCGGTATACCAGATACTGGCCGTATACATGTAACATCTAAATCTAAGAAAACTTTTTGATCTTACCCATCACTTTTAACTTAATTTACTTCTCGATTTGTTATATTGTATATTCTTTGTTATAGACATAATACATTTATTGTATAAATTTTCTAATGTTTAAAACTTTCTTCTGTAATCAAGTCGATATTATAAGATATTTAATAATTTTTTGATCAAGTTTGTTAATAATTATGATTACATAAAATGGAAACGTTTGTAACATATCACAATTTTTTAAATAAAAATAAAGCACAAATTGAAAACACATCACTTGTTGCCTAAATGAAATTAAAAATGTTGATTGATTCCTTTCACTTTTTATATTATTCTAAAAATATTTGCTCATTTTCATCTCTAGAAGTACAGGAAATGTGCGATAGAGATATTCATGTTAAACGACTGATGATTCCAAATATTTTTGACATGTTCCATTTAGAGTATTGGAAAATTTGTTGATTATTCTTAATTGAATTTTGGAAAATATTTTCAAAACAATAAAGTAGCCTTTTTTTAGGCTAATCCATCTTTGACAAATATTACATTCATGTTTACTTGATTTATTCTTGTTACAACAGAACTACAGGATTTGTTTATTAATGACTTGATTAAACATATTATTGTTCATTTAAATTTTTAATGATAAATCAGTACAATGGAAATTGGTAAGACATTTTGGAATTTTTAATCGTTTTATAGGAGATGATGACGTTTTTATAAATGGTCTATAAATCTACAAAAATTGTTATCAACTCAATAGTTGTGACTCTATTAATGTCTAGCAATATATTATGTGTTAGTTGTTAAAATGAAATGCTCTAACTTCGTTACTTTTTCTTTTTATTTTATTCTATTGTTAAAAAAACCTTCCTAGAATCTTTTTCAGTAATCTCTGAAATAAAATGGACACCGGTTAGGTTCTAGAAAGATAAATCACGATCACAAATTTACTTTTTTCACGTATTTCAGAGGTTACTATTTGGTTATTTTATTGATGTTAAATGAAGATGGCGCACGTTTTATTAATGATATTAAGATTATTGGGACATTTATTCAGTGATAAATCTCAGGTATTTATAACATAAAATATCTTTAAAAATTGAAGTTGTGCTCAATAATTGTTATTTTGTAAAAAAAAATTGTTACTATTATTTCATAAGTACACATACAAAAATTCAAGGTTATTGTCAATTTTGTATAAATAATATACATGCCACTGAAAAACATTTATAACAAGCTGTTTAATTCATTTTTTTTGTAACAACCGGCAATTTATAAGATTATATAAAGTCAACATAGCCCAACAATTGTATGGACTTTTTTGGTCTCTAAATCCGAAACTATAATCGAAATTTGAACATCAAAAATCATCGTTTTTTCGGTTAGTTTTGGATTCTAAAATATTAAAAATAACAGTCATTTTTTTCCTTGACAATAAATTAGGATTTATCGACAAAAAATACCTAAAATACAGATTTTGGCGATGCTGAATTTGAACACTCAATCGGAATTCCACTTTACCCTTAAAATCATAATTTTTTCAGCTATTTTTGGATTGTAAGTTATGTTAAATAAACCAAATTTATGTTTTTTTTTTTAGATGTTGACCATAAATTCAGATTTCTCGGAAATAAATACATATAAATAGTGTCTTTTGGTCCACTGGGTCCAAACCTTGCGATTCAGGAGATACTGTACAGAGTAAAACCTAGCTAAAAAAAGTGAATTTTCGGGCAATTCAAAGTCCAAGGCTATTTTAATGAGACCGGACACTCACATTAAACCTTTGTATAAACACCTCATCAAGTCGACCATTTAAATGTTACTGTCATTGTAAAAGAAATATATTTATTATTTTTTTGAACGAATACCAATATTCGACCAAAACATGAGCGTGCCATCCAGAAATACGAAATTGTAAATATTAAAAGGAATAAAAGGGCGAATGATCGTTCCACAAAACAAATAACACATGTTTTTTATGTTTTGTGACCATAAGGGTCGAAATTATTTCATCAGAAATTCGTCCCTTTTGTCTACATCAATGGTTAGGGGTTCGGAGTAAAACCGACAACTCTCTCATTTTCTGTCTTCGTCTGAAAAACATGTATTTTTATATAAAAACAATTACTCTTCCGTAATAAATTGAAAAAAAGTCTGGTGAATATTTTTGTTGCTATAGTCGTATTTTTACTTTTAGTGTCTAGAAGTAAAAGATTGTTTCTAAAACCTAATATTTTCTTTTATGCTTACTGCTTAATCATTTTTATTATTTTATAGCCTAGTTATGAATGCGGCTTTTTAGGATCTGTATTTTACTTTCCCGGACCCATAGAACGGAAGTATAGTGGACGACCAACAAATTCGAGATGTCAATGGAAATATCCATTTTGCGGTCCCCCGAGAAGATTGAGATACTTCCTGAGTAAGGTCTGTCTGTGTGTAACTGCCGAACCGTTTAACCAATCAAGCTGAAATTTGGTATGAGGAGTTGGTGTGTATTTGTCTGTAAGAAAAAAGTTCGATTTTACACTAAGTTTAGATTTTTTAAGAGGCAGTTTTAATTTTTTCTCAAAAAGTTTGGATTTTTCTCTAATAAAATGTTTAGATTTTTTCGTATGAGGAAATTTAGATTTTTTCCTTAAGAAGAAGTTTAGATTTTTTCGCAAGAGGAAGTTTGAATTTTTTCATAGGAGAAAATTTCTATTTTTTCGGAAACTTTAAACTTTTCTGTAAGAAGAAGTTTAGAATTTTCTTTAAGTAAATATTTTGATTTTTCTGTAAGAGAAAGTTTAGATTTTTCTTTAAAAGTAAATTTAGATTTTTCAAGCGAAAGTTTAGATTTTTTCGTAAGGTTTTCTGTAAGACGAAGTTGACATTAGGAGAATGGTTCGATTTTTCTGAAAACGGAAGTTTAGTTGATTAATAAAGAAGTTAAAATTTTTCCTTAAAAGAAATTTTAAATTTTTCGTTAGAGATAGTATAGAGTTTCTATGAAGAAAAGTTCAGCGGGAGTACAGATTTTTTCGTAAGAGGAAGTTTAGATTTATCGTAAGAAAAAATTCATATTTTCCTTAAAGGGAAATTTATAATATTTTTTCTTAAGAGAAAGTTTAAATTTTTCTGTAAGTGAAAGTGATTTTTGTCTTATAAATGTTTAGATCTTTTGCAATAAGAAGTTTAGATTTTCCATTAAAAGTAAATTTAGATAAGGTTTTTCCAAACAAGTAAGTTTAGATATTTTCCTTAAGTAGAAGTTGAGCTTTTTTCATACGAGAAAGTTCATATTTTTCTTAAAAGGCAGTTAAGATTTTTTTTCCCAAGTAGTTTAGATTTTTATGTAAAAGGAAATTTAATTTTTTTTTGTAAGAGGATATTTAGATTTTTTTTAAGGAAGACATTTGGATTATTTCTTAGGTGAAAGTTCAGATGTTCCTTAAGAGGATATTAGGATTTTTCATTAAAATGTGTTCACATTTTTTCTTAAGAGAAAGTTTTAATTTTTCTCTAAGAAAAAGTTTGATTTTACATTAAAGAAAGTTGAAATTTGTTTGTTAGAGAAAACATTTTTCACTAAGAGAAAATTTAGATTTTTCTATAAAAGAAAGTTAACATTTTTCCTTAAGAGCAAGTTTAGATTTTCTTTAGAAGAAAGTTCATAAGGAAGTTTTTTCGCTGGAAAAAGAAAGTGGATCGATTATTTCGGAAAAGGAAATTTTATTATTCCTTAGGAAGAAGTCTAGATTTTTTCAACAGAAAAAGTTAAGATTTGTCTAAATGAAAGTTTTATTTTTTCAGTTCAGATTTTTCTATAAGAAGTTCAGATTTTCGTTATATTTTTTCGTAAGAAGTAGTTTAGATTTTTCTGTGAGAGGAATTTTTGATTTTTCCGTAAAATGAAGTTTAGTTTTTGCTTAAGAGATAGTTTATATATTTTATTACAATAATATTTAGATTTTTTAGAAAGAGAAAATTCATATTTTCCTTAAGAGGCAGTTTTTTCCAGGAACAAGTTTAGATTTTTTCGTAACGGGAAATTTAGATTTTTCTGTAAAAGATAATTTAGATTTTTCCTTAAGAGCTTGTTTAGATTTTTTCCAAGAAGAGGTGGTTTAGATTTTTCCATAAAAGGAAGTTTAATTTTCTTTAAGAGAACGATTACATTTTTTTGTAAGAGAAAATTCATTTTTCTTACGAGGAAGTTAAGATGTTTAGCTGAGAGGAAGTTTAGATTTTCTTGTAAGAAATTTAGATTTTTTCTGTTAGATAAAGTTTGAACTTTCGAATACGACCATTAGTTTTTGGTTTAAATTGGTACTGTATAAAGTCCTCTAGTACAAGATTGATTCAATACACATGTAAGATTTTTTGTGTTTTTTAAATTTTTAGGGCATACAATACACTTTAGTACTAATTGTTTTGTTGCAAAGTTATCGAGAATTAAATTCCCTACAATATTTGAATGAAACTTTTTCCCGAATTCTCAAATAGTTTTCACCCATGATTTTGGAAGGTCCTAGATATAGCAGTGTGATATGCAATGCGCGCATGCGCCTGATTATGCCATTATCTACATGGATATATCAATTCGGTTGACGGTAATGATTAGTATTTTGTATTTAAAATAATCCTGTCCTCTACAGCAGTTCTGGGGTGAAACAGCCGATTTCTTTGGTTTTTTTCATTCGTTCCAGCCGCTTTTATTACATTTTTTGAATACCTAATCTTTTTAATCCTTGATGTTAAAACAATGTTTTTTCTTTAATACATCTTAAAACTAAATAGGATACAAATATATTTCATTTTCGAGAAATCGAATGAGTAAAAAAGTCGGATATCTTTGGATACATTTTCTAGTAAATATAAGATTATCTAATATTATTTTATTTTTTTGATTTATAATTTATAATCAGAAAAAAGATTTATTTTGAAATACCACTGTCTACCACAGCCTGGACCATGTACGATTCAGCAGGGGCATGAGACGATCTGACAACTCGGCGGGAATATTTTTTTTTATTTATCTAGCTTGATGGCTTTGGTAAAAACCAATTAGCCAGACAATTTTTTTCTAAGTATTAATTAAGTTGATCACTATCATTGGGGATGTGGGTTTGGAAATGACTAGTACCATGATTGACTGGGGTTTCCGATATTTGTCAAAAAGATCGATTTTTAAGATCGATTCAAAGATCGAAGTAGGAAAAATCGAATGGTCAAAAAATCGGTCTCATGAAAATCGATTTAATTTACAATCTGAAATAAAACTAGCCAAAAAATATGAAACTTGAATTAATTTTTTATTAAAACAAGCTAATTCTATTTAATTTTTATTTTGATGGTATTTTAAGGACAATATTTTGATTGAACCTATTTTAATAATACAAACATTATAATTTATCAAGTATGTAATCACTGACTCATAACTTGACTGGTTTGTGAGTAAATTAGGTAGCTTAAAAGTTAATTATTTTATATGGGATCTATAACCATATATTAGATTTTAGTCAAGAATCGATCTAGGATCTTAACTATTTTCTCCGATTCATAGATCGATCTCAACTTTTAAAAATCGCTCCAAAAAATCGAATATCGAGTCACAAAAGATCGTTTTTTCCATAAAATCGAATCTAGATCGGAAAACCTATGATTGACCAAATACCATTTCTTTAATAACATATCGATATTTTGATGGTTTATAGAAAGTGAGGAAGGAAATGTGCAAGCTACAGAAACACGAGATTTAAGCTACGTTATTGAGTTAATAATTGGTAATGTGTGTTCTAATTTTTTTTCTTTTTTTCATTATTGTTTTCTTGTCATTTTTTCTTTTATTGTTTTCTTGACACAATTTTTTTTTTCATTTCATTATTGTTTTATTACCTGTCGTATATTATTTTTTTGTGGACAAACTTACATTTTATTAATTTTTGCAGATTGAACCTAGGGCTTCAAACGAGACGAGATAAGGAGAGAATTTTAAAAAGCTCATCTCGGTCACGTAAGTTGACAAAAAAATAAGTCTCGTTCGTTTCAGTCTCGGTCTCGTCTCATAACAGTTTGTCTTATCTGATCAAAACTCTACAAATTTCGTTATTCCCAGAACTTATTTCTAAATGAGGTAACTATTAATTCTATTGTATACTGATTGCTAGTTTATTTTCTCTGAAATTCAGAAAAAAATTCTGAAGAAATATGAACGAGACCAGAAACGAGACTCTCGGATCTCGCCGTATGTGGTCTCGGTAAGCCTAAATAATTTTCAAGAAGGTCTAGTCTTGGTTTTATAAGACGAGACGAAAAAAGTATCGTTCTCGTGTGAAGCCCTAGTTGAACCACATAAAAAACATGCACTTTGCCTATTTGACTTCAGATGTCGAATTATATTTTAATTAACCGATAGAGTTTTATTTTTGGACTTTCAGATATATTTCATCAGATAATTTATCCTCCTGTTTATTTCCAATTCTTACGTTTATTCAAACGTCTGCACGACCGTTGAATCAATCCGTTTCGATGGAGACTAGTTCAGGCATTCAAACTTTAATTAATATATTTATTCCCTAACAATCCAGCTAATTTTGCCAAGTAACAAATTTGTTTTTTTTTAAATAATATATCACTATTGTGTATTGCTAAGAACAAGTTTCGAGTAACTTTTTTGGCAAACAAATTTTCAGACATATAAGAAAAATATTTCCTTAGAAGTTAGGAACGTTATAAAAAATTGATATTAAAAAAAAATTGGATTGGACCATAAAAAAACAAATATTGAATAATAATGTATCCGTTGCAGTTGTATAAACAAAATTGTCCATGACTCAGAAATAAACAAATATTTTTTAATAAAGAAAAAGTTCATTGTATAATACATACAATTTTTAATAAATAAAAATACTTTTTAGATAAAAATAATATATTATTAATATACAAATGAGCGCCATCTTCTTAGGTAATGTTTACTGTTGTCCAAAAAACGTGGACGTAACATCAAATGATAAAGACGTATGTAAATGGTGATACCCCATTTGGGGCTCAAAATGGGGTATGACTGAATAATTTTTATTGTAAACACTTTATATTAGACAACTAAAAAAATTGTTTATTACTTCTGTAAGTACTTAAGTGAAATAAGTATTGACTAGTACCTATACATTGCAGTTTTACTGTCGACATATGTGTTCAAAACCCAATCAGCTACCTAAATCTTATGTCAAATTAAACTTTAATTGTAAATAATTTTTTGTTTTTTTTTACCTATAATAGATATAGTTTTTTTTCTCCAATGTGAATGAAAACTAGATGTATAAAAACCACAATTAGAAGAGGTGCGATCTGGTTGCTTCTCTTTTATTGTTGGAAATTTTAATCCCATTCTTAAATTTTTTTTCAAGAGATAGATATGATTGAATAATAATAGAGAAATATAATGCGAACTAAGTAATACTTAAAAAACTCAATTTTCTCTGGAACTAAAAGAGCTAGAGAGGAACTGATGATTTTTTTGGAATCTGCGACCCTTTAACTACCCACCCACAATTTCTTATTAAAATCTGATCGCTAAACAATTTTGAAGATTTTTGAAGGCTTTAACCTTGCCTTTTTTATTTCGAGTCAGATTTTTTCGAACTAATTAATACTTAAAAAACTCAATTTTCTCTGGAACTAAAAGAGCTAGAGAGGAACTGATGATTTTTTTGGAATCTGCGACCCTTTAACTACCCACCTACAATTTCTTATCAAAATCTGATCGCTTAACAATTTTGAAGATTTTTGAAGGCTTTAACCTTGCCTTTTTTTCCGAGTCAGATTTTTTCTCTCACAGATTTTGGTGAAATTTCTGATATTGATAGAGAAAGATAATTCGAACTTAGTTATGCTTAAATAACTTAATTTTCTCTGGAACCAAAAGAGCTAGAGACGAACTGATGATTTTTTTGGAATCTACGACCCTTAAACTACCCCTTTACCATTTTTTATTAAAATCTGAGCGATGAAGAATTTTGAAGATTTTTGAAGGCTATAACCTTGCCTTTTTTTTCGAGCGAGATTTTTTCTCTCACAGATTTTAGTGAAAATTCTGATATTGATAGAGAAAGATAATTCGAACTAAGTTATGCTTAAATAACTTAATTTTCTCTGGAACCAAACGACCTAGAGAGGAAGTGATGATTTTTTTGGAATCTACGACCCTTAAACTACCCCTTTACCATTTTTTATTAAAATCTGAGCGATGAAGAATTTTGAAGATTTTTGAAGGCTATAACCTTGCCTTTTTTTTCGAGTCAGATTTTTTCTCTCACAGATTTTAGTGAAATTTCTGATTTTGATAGAGAAAGATAATTCGAACTAAGTTATGCTTAAATAACTTAATTTTCTCTGGAACCAAAAGAGCTAGAGAGGAACTGGTGATTTTTTTGGAATCTACGACCCTTAAACTACCCCTTTACTATTTTTTATTAAAATCTGAGCGATGAAGAATTTTGAAGATTTTTGAAGGCTATAACCTTGCCTTTTTTTCGAGTCAGATTTTTTCTCTCACCGATTTTAGAGAAATTTGAGATATTGATAGAGAAAGATAATTCGAACTAAGGAATACTTAAAAAACTCAATTTTCTCTGGAACCAAAAGAGCTAGAGAGGAACTGATGATTTTTTTGGAATCTACGACCCTAAAGCTACCCCTTTCTTATTTTTTATTTAAATCTGAGCGATGAAGAATTTTGTAGATTTTTGAAGGCTATAAGCTTGCCTTTTTTTCGAGTCAGATTTTTTCTGTCACAGATTTTAGTGAAATTTCTGATATTGATAGAATAGAGAAAGATAATTCAAACTAAGTTATGCTTAAATAACTTAATTTTCTCTGGAACCAAAAGAGCTAGAGACGAACTGATGATTTTTTTGGAATCTACGACCCTTAAACTACCCCTTTACCATTTTTTATTAAAATCTGAGCGATGAAGAATTTTGTAGATTTTTGAAGGCTATAAGCTTGCCTTTTTTTTTCGAGTCAGATTTTTTCTGTCACAGATTTTAGTGAAATTTCTGATATTGATAGAGAAAGAAAATTCAAACTAAGGAATACTTAAAAAACTCAATTTTCTCTGGAACCAAAAGAGCTAGAGAGGAACTGATGATTTTTTTGGAATCTACGACCCAAAGCTACCCCTTTCTCATTTTTTATTTAAATCTGAGAGATGAAGAATTTTGTAGATTTTTGTAGGCTATAAGCTTGCCTTTTTTTTCGAGTCAGATTTTTTCTGTCACAGATTTTAGTGAAATTTCTGATATTGATAGAGAAAGATAATTCGAACTAAGGAATACTTAAAAAACTCAATTTTCTCTGGAACCAAAAGAGCTAGAGAGGAACTGATGATTTTTTTGGAATCTACGACCCTAAAGCTACCCCTTTCTCATTTTTTATTTAAATCTGAGCGATGAAGAATTTTGTAGATTTTTGAAGGCTATAAGCTATATGCTTAAATAACTTAATTTTCACTGGAACCAAAAGAGCTAGAGAGGAACTTATGATTTTTTTGGAATCTACGACCCTTAAACTACCCCTTTACCATTTTTTATTAAAATCTGAGCGATGAAGAATTTTGAAGATTTTTGAAGGCTATAACCTTGCCTTTTTTTTCGAGTCAGATTTTTTCTCTCACAGATTTTAGTGAAATTTCTGATATTGATAGAGAAAGATAATTCGAACTAAGTTATGCTTAAATAACTTAATTTTCTCTGGAACCAAAAGAGCTAGAGACGAACTGATGATATTTTTGGAATCTACGACCCTTTAACTACCCCTTTACCATTTTTTATTAAAATCTGAGCGATGAAGAATTTTGAAGATTTTTGAAGGCTATAACCTTGCCTTTTTTTTCGAGTCAGATTTTTTCTCTCACAGATTTTAGTGAAATTTCTGATATTGATAGAAAAAGATAATTCAAACTAAGTTAAGCTTAAATAACTTAATTTTCTCTGGAACCAAAAGAGCTAGAGAGGAACTGATGATTTTTTTGGAATCTACGACCCTTAAACTACCCCTTTACCATTTTTTATTGAAATCTGAGCGATGAAGAATTTTGAAGATTTTTGAAGGCTATAACCTTGCCTTTTTTTTCGAGTCAGATTTTTTCTCTCACAGATTTTAGTGAAATTTCTGATATTGATAGAGAAAGATAATTCGAACTAAGTTATGCTTAAATAACTTAATTTTCTCTGGAACCAAAAGAGCTAGAGAGGAACTGATGATTTTTTTGGAATCTACGACCCTTAAACTACCCCTTTACCATTTTTTATTAAAATCTGAGTGATGAAGAATTTTGAAGATTTTTGAAGGCTATAACCTTGCCTTTTTTTTCGAGCGAGATTTTTTCTCTCACAGATTTTGGTGAAATTTCTGATATTGATAGAGAAAGATAATTCAAACTAAGTTATGCTTAAATAACTTAATTTTCTCTGGAACCAAACGACCTAGAGACGAACTGATGATTTTTTTGGAATCTACGACCCTTAAACTACCCCTTTACCATTTTTTATTAAAATCTGAGCGATGAAGAATTTTGAAGATTTTTTAAGGCTATAACCTTGCCTTTTTTTTCGAGTCAGATTTTTTCTCTCACAGATTTTAGTGAAATTTCTGATATTGATAGAAAAAAATAATTCAAACTAAGTTAAGCTTAAATAACTTAATTTTCTCTGGAACCAAAAGAGCTAGAGACGAACTGATGATTTTTTTGGAATCTACGACCCTTAAACTACCCCTTTACCATTTTTTATTGAAATCTGAGCGATGAAGAATTTTGAAGATTTTTGAAGGCTATAACCTTGCCTTTTTTTTCGAGTCAGATTTTTTCTCTCACAGATTTTAGTGAAATTTCTGATATTGATAGAGAAAGATAATTCGAACTAAGTTATGCTTAAATAACTTAATTTTCTCTGGAACCAAAAGAGCTAGAGAGGAACTGATGATTTTTTTGGAATCTACGACCCTTAAACTACCCCTTTACCATTTTTTATTAAAATCTGAGCGATGAAGAATTTTGAAGATTTTTGAAGGCTATAACCTTGCCTTTTTTTTCGAGTCAGATTTTTTCTCTCACAGATTTTAGTGAAATTTCTGATATTGATAGAGAAAGATAATTCGAACTAAGTTATGCTTAAATAACTTAATTTTCTCTGGAACCAAAAGAGCTAGAGACGAACTAATGATTTTTTTGGAATCTACGACCCTTTAACTACCCCTTTACCATTTTTTATTAAAATCTGAGCGATGAAGAATTTTGAAGATTTTTGAAGGCTATAACCTTGCCTTTTTTGTCGAGTCAGATTTTTTCTCTCACAGATTTTAGTGAAATTTCTGATATTGATAGAGAAAGATAATTCAAACTAAGTTATGCTTAAATAACTTAATTTTCTCTGGAACCAAAAGAGCTAGAGACGAACTGGTGATTTTTTTGGAATCTACGACCCTTAAACTACCCCTTTACCATTTTTTATTGAAATCTGAGCGATGAAGAATTTTGAAGATTTTTGAAGGCTATAACCTTGCCTTTTTTGTCGAGTCAGATTTTTTCTCTCACAGATTTTAGTGAAATTTCTGATATTGATAGAGAAAGATAATTCGAACTAAGTTATGCTTAAATAACTTAATTTTCTCTGGAACCAAAAGAGCTAGAGAGGAACTGATGATTTTTTTGGAATCTACGACACTTAAACTACCCCTTTACTATTTTTTATTAAAATCTGAGCGATGAAGAATTTTGAAGATTTTTGAAGGCTATAACCTTGCCTTTTTTGTCGAGTCAGATTTTTTCTCTCACAGATTTTAGTGAAATTTCTGATATTGATAGAGAAAGATAATTCAAACTAAGTTATGCTTAAATAACTTAATTTTCTCTGGAACCAAAAGAGCTAGAGACGAACTGATGATTTTTTTGGAATCTACGACCCTTAAACTACCCCTTTACCATTTTTTATTGAAATCTGAGCGATGAAGAATTTTGAAGATTTTTGAAGGCTATAACCTTGCCTTTTTTTTCGAGTCAGATTTTTTCTCTCACAGATTTTAGTGAAATTTCTGATATTGATAGAGAAAGATAATTCGAACTAAGTTATGCTTAAATAACTTAATTTTCTCTGGAACCAAAAGAGCTAGAGAGGAACTGATGATTTTTTTGGAATCTACGACCCTTAAACTACCCCTTTACCATTTTTTATTAAAATCTGAGCGATGAAGAATTTTGAAGATTTTTGAAGGCTATAACCTTGCCTTTTTTGTCGAGTCAGATTTTTTCTCTCACAGATTTTAGTGAAATTTCTGATATTGATAGAGAAAGATAATTCAAACTAAGTTATGCTTAAATAACTTAATTTTCTCTGGAACCAAAAGAGCTAGAGACGAACTGGTGATTTTTTTGGAATCTACGACCCTTAAACTACCCCTTTACCATTTTTTATTGAAATCTGAGCGATGAAGAATTTTGAAGATTTTTGAAGGCTATAACCTTGCCTTTTTTTTCGAGTCAGATTTTTTCTCTCACAGATTTTAGTGAAATTTCTGATATTGATAGAGAAAGATAATTCGAACTAAGTTATGCTTAAATAACTTAATTTTCTCTGGAACCAAAAGAGCTAGAGAGGAACTGATGATTTTTTTGGAATCTACGACACTTAAACTACCCCTTTACTATTTTTTATTAAAATCTGAGCGATGAAGAATTTTGAAGATTTTTGAAGGCTATAACCTTGCCTTTTTTTTCGAGTCAGATTTTTTCTCTCACCGATTTTAGAGAAATTTGAGATATTGATAGAGAAAGATAATTCGAACTAAGGAATACTTAAAAAACTCAATTTTCTCTGGAACCAAAAGAGCTAGAGAGGAACTGATGATTTTTTTGGAATCTACGACCCTAAAGCTACCCCTTTCTCATTTTTTCTGATATTGATAGAGAAAGATAATACAAACTAAGTTATGCTTAAATAACTTAATTTTCTCTGGAACCAAAAGAGCTAGAGACGAACTGATGATTTTTTTGGAATCTACGACCCTTAAACTACCCCTTTACCATTTTTTATTAAAATCTGAGCGATGAAGAATTTTGAAGATTTTTGAAGGCTATAACCTTGCCTTTTTCTTCGAGTCAGATTTTTTCTCTCACCGATTTTAGAGAAATTTGAGATATTGATAGAGAAAGATAATTCGAAAACTAAGGAATACTTAAAAAACTCAATTTTCTCTGGAACCAAAAGAGCTAGAGAGGAACTGATGATTTTTTTGGAATCTTCGACCCTAAAGCTACCCCTTTCTCATTTTTTATTTAAATCTGAGAGATGAAGAATTTTGTAGATTTTTGAAGGCTATAAGCTTGCCTTTTTTTCGAGTCAGATTTTTTCTCTCACAGATTTTAGTGAAATTTCTGATATTGATAGAGAAAGAAAATTCGAACTAAGTTATGCTTAAATATCTTAATTTTCTCTGGAACCAAAAGAGCTAGAGACGAACTGATGATTTTTTTGGAATCTACGACCCTTAAACTACCCGTTTACCATTTTTTATTAAAATCTGAGCGATGAAGAATTTTGAAGATTTTTGAAGGCTATAACCTTGCCTTTTTTTTCGAGTCAGATTTTTTCTCTCACAGATTTTAGTGAAATTTCTGATATTGATAGAGAAAGATAATTCGAACTAAGTTATGCTTAAATAACTTAATTTTCTCTGGAACCAAAAGAGCTAGAGAGGAACTGATGATTTTTTTGGAATCTACGACCCTTAAACTACCCCTTTACCATTTTTTATTAAAATCTGAGCGATGAAGAATTTTGAAGATTTTTGAAGGCCATAACCTTGCCTTTTTTTTCGAAAGATAATTCGAACTAAGTTATGCTTAAATAACTTAATTTTCTCTGGAACCAAAAGAGCTAGAGACAAACTGATGATTTTTTTGGAATCCATGACCCTTAAACTACCCCTTTATCATTTTTTATTAAAATCTGAGCGATGAAGAATTTTGAAGATTTTTGAAGGCTATAACCTTGCCTTTTTTTTCGAACCAGATTTTTTCTCTCACAGATTTTAGTGAAATTTCTGATATTGATAGAGAAAGATAATTCGAACTAAGTTATGCTTAAATAACTTAATTTTCTCTGGAACCAAAAGAGCTAGAGAGGAACTGATGATTTTTTTGGAATCTACGACCCTTAAACTACCCCTTTACCATTTTTTATTAAAATCTGAGCGATGAAGAATTTTGAAGATTTTTGAAGGCCATAACCTTGCCTTTTTTTTCGAAAGATAATTCGAACTAAGTTATGCTTAAATAACTTAATTTTCTCTGGAACCAAAAGAGCTAGAGACAAACTGATGATTTTTTTGGAATCCATGACCCTTAAACTACCCCTTTATCATTTTTTATTAAAATCTGAGCGATGAAGAATTTTGAAGATTTTTGAAGGCTATAACCTTGCCTTTTTTTTCGAACCAGATTTTTTCTCTCACAGATTTTAGTGAAATTTCTGATATTGATAGAGAAAGATAATTCGAACTAATTTATGCTTAAATAACTTAATTTTCTCTGGAACCAAAAGAGCTAGAGAGGAACTGATGATTTTTTTGGAATCTACGACCCTTAAACTACCCCTTTACTATTTTTTATTAAAATCTAAGCGATGAAGAATTTTGAAGATTTTTGAAGGCTATAACCTTGCCTTTTTTTTCGAACCAGATTTTTTCTCTCACAGATTTTAGTGAAATTTCTGATATTGATAGAGAAAGATAATTCGAACTAAGTTATGCTTAAATAACTTAATTTTCTCTGGAACCAAAAGAGCTAGAGAGGAACTGATGATTTTTTTGGAATCTACGACCCTTAAACTACCCCTTTACCATTTTTTATTAAAATCTGAGCGATGAAGAATTTTGAAGATTTTTGAAGGCCATAACCTTGCCTTTTTTTTCGAAAGATAATTCGAACTAAGTTATGCTTAAATAACTTAATTTTCTCTGGAACCAAAAGAGCTAGAGACAAACTGATGATTTTTTTGGAATCCATGACCCTTAAACTACCCCTTTATCATTTTTTATTAAAATCTGAGCGATGAAGAATTTTGAAGATTTTTGAAGGCTATAACCTTGCCTTTTTTTTCGAACCAGATTTTTTCTCTCACAGATTTTAGTGAAATTTCTGATATTGATAGAGAAAGATAATTCGAACTAAGTTATGCTTAAATAACTTAATTTTCTCTGGAACCAAAAGAGCTAGAGAGGAACTGATGATTTTTTTGGAATCTACGACCCTTAAACTACCCCTTTACCATTTTTTATTAAAATCTGAGCGATGAAGAATTTTGAAGATTTTTGAAGGCCATAACCTTGCCTTTTTTTTCGAAAGATAATTCGAACTAAGTTATGCTTAAATAACTTAATTTTCTCTGGAACCAAAAGAGCTAGAGACAAACTGATGATTTTTTTGGAATCCATGACCCTTAAACTACCCCTTTATCATTTTTTATTAAAATCTGAGCGATGAAGAATTTTGAAGATTTTTGAAGGCTATAACCTTGCCTTTTTTTTCGAGTCAGATTTTTTCTCTCACAGATTTTAGTGAAATTTCTGATATTGATAGAGAAAGATAATTCGAACTAAGTTATGCTTAAATAACTTAATTTTCTCTGGAACCAAAAGAGCTAGAGAGGAACTGATGATTTTTTTGGAATCTACGACCCTTAAACTACCCCTTTACCATTTTTTATTAAAATCTGAGCGATGAAGAATTTTGAAGATTTTTGAAGGCCATAACCTTGCCTTTTTTTTCGAAAGATAATTCGAACTAAGTTATGCTTAAATAACTTAATTTTCTCTGGAACCAAAAGAGCTAGAGACAAACTGATGATTTTTTTGGAATCCATGACCCTTAAACTACCCCTTTATCATTTTTTATTAAAATCTGAGCGATGAAGAATTTTGAAGATTTTTGAAGGCTATAACCTTGCCTTTTTTTTCGAACCAGATTTTTTCTCTCACAGATTTTAGTGAAATTTCTGATATTGATAGAGAAAGATAATTCGAACTAAGTTATGCTTAAATAACTTAATTTTCTCTGGAACCAAAAGAGCTAGAGAGGAACTGATGATTTTTTTGGAATCTACGACCCTTAAACTACCCCTTTACCATTTTTTATTAAAATCTGAGCGATGAAGAATTTTGAAGATTTTTGAAGGCCATAACCTTGCCTTTTTTTTCGAAAGATAATTCGAACTAAGTTATGCTTAAATAACTTAATTTTCTCTGGAACCAAAAGAGCTAGAGACAAACTGATGATTTTTTTGGAATCCATGACCCTTAAACTACCCCTTTATCATTTTTTATTAAAATCTGAGCGATGAAGAATTTTGAAGATTTTTGAAGGCTATAACCTTGCCTTTTTTTTCGAACCAGATTTTTTCTCTCACAGATTTTAGTGAAATTTCTGATATTGATAGAGAAAGATAATTCGAACTAATTTATGCTTAAATAACTTAATTTTCTCTGGAACCAAAAGAGCTAGAGAGGAACTGATGATTTTTTTGGAATCTACGACCCTTAAACTACCCCTTTACTATTTTTTATTAAAATCTAAGCGATGAAGAATTTTGAAGATTTTTGAAGGCTATAACCTTGCCTTTTTTTTCGAACCAGATTTTTTCTCTCACAGATTTTAGTGAAATTTCTGATATTGATAGAGAAAGATAATTCGAACTAAGTTATGCTTAAATAACTTAATTTTCTCTGGAACCAAAAGAGCTAGAGAGGAACTGATGATTTTTTTGGAATCTACGACCCTTAAACTACCCCTTTACCATTTTTTATTAAAATCTGAGCGATGAAGAATTTTGAAGATTTTTGAAGGCCATAACCTTGCCTTTTTTTTCGAAAGATAATTCGAACTAAGTTATGCTTAAATAACTTAATTTTCTCTGGAACCAAAAGAGCTAGAGACAAACTGATGATTTTTTTGGAATCCATGACCCTTAAACTACCCCTTTATCATTTTTTATTAAAATCTGAGCGATGAAGAATTTTGAAGATTTTTGAAGGCTATAACCTTGCCTTTTTTTTCGAACCAGATTTTTTCTCTCACAGATTTTAGTGAAATTTCTGATATTGATAGAGAAAGATAATTCGAACTAAGTTATGCTTAAATAACTTAATTTTCTCTGGAACCAAAAGAGCTAGAGAGGAACTGATGATTTTTTTGGAATCTACGACCCTTAAACTACCCCTTTACCATTTTTTATTAAAATCTGAGCGATGAAGAATTTTGAAGATTTTTGAAGGCCATAACCTTGCCTTTTTTTTCGAAAGATAATTCGAACTAAGTTATGCTTAAATAACTTAATTTTCTCTGGAACCAAAAGAGCTAGAGACAAACTGATGATTTTTTTGGAATCCATGACCCTTAAACTACCCCTTTATCATTTTTTATTAAAATCTGAGCGATGAAGAATTTTGAAGATTTTTGAAGGCTATAACCTTGCCTTTTTTTTCGAACCAGATTTTTTCTCTCACAGATTTTAGTGAAATTTCTGATATTGATAGAGAAAGATAATTCGAACTAAGTTATGCTTAAATAACTTAATTTTCTCTGGAACCAAAAGAGCTAGAGAGGAACTGATGATTTTTTTGGAATCTACGACCCTTAAACTACCCCTTTACTATTTTTTATTAAAATCTGAGCGATGAAGAATTTTGAAGATTTTTGAAGGCTATAACCTTGCCTTTTTTTCGAGTCAGATTTTTTCTCTCACAGATTTTAGTGAAATTTCTGAAATTGATAGAGAAAGATAATTCGAACTAAGGAATACATAAAAAACTCAATTTTCTCTGGAACCAAAAGAGCTAGAGAGGAACTGATGATTTTTTTGGAATCTACGACCCATAAACTACCCCTTTACCATTTTTTTATTAAAATCTGAGCGACGAAGAATTTTGAAGATTTTTGAAGGCTATAACCTTGCCTTTTTTTTCGAGTCAGATTTTTTCTCTCGCCGATTTTAATGGTTGAGTTATTGATAGAGAAAGATAATTCGAACTAAGTTATACTTAAAAAAATTAATTTTCTCTGAAACCAAAAGATCTAGAGAGGAACTGATTATTTTTTTGGAATCTATGAGCCTTAAACTACCCCTTTACCATTTTTTATTAAAATCTGGGCGATGAAGAATTTTGAATATTTTTGAAGGCTATAACCTTGCCTTTTTTTTCGAGTCAGATTTTTTCTCTCGCCGATTTTAATGGAAGTTGAGATATTGATAGAGAAAGAGAATTCGAACTAAGTTATACTTAAAAAAATTAATTTTCTCTGGAACCAAAAGAGCTAGAGAGGAACTGATGATTTTTTTGGAATCTACGACCCTTAAACTACCCCTTTACTATTTTTTATCAAAATCTGAGCCATGAAGAATTTTGAAGATTTTTGAAGGCTATAACCTTGCCTTTTTTTTCGAGTCAGATTTTTTCTCTCACCGATTTTAGAGAAATTTGTGATATTGATAGAGAAAGATAATTCGAACTAAGGAATACTTTAAAAACTCAATTTCCTCTTTAACCAAAAGAGCTAGAGAGGATCTGATGTTTTTTTTTGGAATCTTCGACCCCTAAACTACCCCTTTCCCATTTTTTATTAAAATCTGAGAGATGAAGATTTTTGAAGGCTATAACATTGCCTTTTTTTTCGAGTCAGATTTTTTCTCTCGCAGATTTTAGTGAAATTTCTGATATTGATAGAGAAAGATAATTCGAACTAAGTTATGCTTAAATAACTTAATTTTCTCTGGAACCAAAAGAGCTAGAGAGGAACTGATGATTTTTTTGGAATCTACGACCCTTAAACTACCCCTTTACTATTTTTTATTAAAATCTGAGCGATGAAGAATTTTGAAGATTTTTGAAGGCTATAACCTTGCCTTTTTTTTCGAGCCAGATTTTTTCTCTCACAGATTTTAGTGAAATTTCTGAAATTGATAGAGAAAGATAATTCGAACTAAGGAATACTTAAAAAACTCAATTTTCTCTATAACCAAAACAGCTAGAGAGGAACTGATGATTTTTTTGGAATCTACGACCCTAAAGCTACCCCTTTCTCATTTTGTATTTAAATCTGAGCGATGAAGAATTTTGTAGATTTTTGAAGGCTATAGGCTTGCCTTTTTTTTCGAGTCAGATTTTTTCTGTCACAGATTTTATTGAAATTTGTGATATTGATAGAGAAAGAAAATTCGAACTAAGGAATACTTAAAAAACTCAATTTTCTCTGGAACCAAAAGAGCTAGAGAGGAACTGATGATTTTTTTGGAATCTGCGACCCAAAAACTACCCCTTTCCCATTTTTTATTAAAATCTGAGCCATGAAGAATTTTGAAGATTTTTGAAGGTTATAACCTTGCTTTTTTTCGACCCAGATTTTTTCTCTCACAGATTTTAGAGAAATTTCTGATATTGATTTAGAAAGATTATTCGAACTAAGGAATACTTAAAAACTCAATTTCCTCTGGAACCGAAAGAGCTAGAGAGGAACTGATGATTTTTTTGGAATCTACGACCCTTAAACCACCCCTTTCCCATTTTTTATTAAAATCTGAGCGATGAAGAATTTTGAAGATTTTTGAAGGCTATAACCTTGCTTTTTTTTCGAGCCAGATTTTTTCTCTCACAGATTTTAGAGAAATTTCTGATATTGATATAGAAAGATTATTCGAACTAAGGAATACTTAAAAACTCAATTTCCTCTGGAACCGAAAGAGCTAGAGAGGAACTGATGATTTTTTTGGAATCTACGACCCTTAAACTACCCCTCTCCCATTTTTTTATTAAAATCTGAGCGATGAAGAATTTTGAAGATTTTTGAAGGCTATAACCTTGCCTTTTTTTTCGAGTCAGATTTTTTCTCTCACAGATTTTAGTGAAATTTCTGATATTGATATAGAAAGATTATTCGAACTAAGGAATACTTAAAAAACTCAATTTTCTCTGGAACCAAAAGAGCTAGAGAGGAACTGATGATTTTTTTGGAATCCACGACCCTTAAACTACCCCTTTCCCATTTTTTATTAAAATCTGAGCGATGAAGAATTTTGAAGATTTTTGAAGGCTATAACCTTGCCTTTTTTTTCGAGCCAGATTTTTTCTCTCACAGATTTTAGAGAAATTTCTGATATTGATATAGAAAGATTATTCGAACTAAGGAAAACTTAAAAAACTCAATTTCCTCTGGAACCGAAAGAGCTAGAGAGGAACTGATGATTTTTTTGGAATCTACGACCCTTAAACTACCCCTTTCCCATTTTTTTATTAAAATCTGAGCGATGAAGAATTTTGAAGATTTTTGAAGGCTATAACCTTGCCTTTTTTTTCGAGTCAGATTTTTTTTCTCACAGATTTTAGTGAAATTTTTGATATTGATAGAGAAAGATAATTCGAACTAAGGAATACTTAAAAAACTCAATTTTCTCTGGAACCAAAAGAGCTAGAGAGCAAAGTATGTTACAGATAATTTTATTCTTTTTTGGACACAATACAGTCATTATTTGATGATCAGCTCTTATAACCTTTTAAAGATAGATGTTAACTGAAAGATTGGACAAAACACGAGTGAAGACAAACAACAAGTGAAAACAATACCCCTATAACTTATAAAATAGTTGATTTTAAAGCGAAAATGGATAGACAAAGTCCCCAGGATACGCAAGTAGGTATGGGATTACGTCATAGATCGTAAAAGTAGCATATTGGATTTTTTTTATTTTTTATTTTTTTTCACTCCTTGAAAAGTGGTGGGGGTGGCTACGGGGTTACTTGAGACGCTTATGTGAACATGTCTCCATGCATACGGAAAGTGGAGGGGGAGGCTACCAAGTTACTTAAGACATATACGGCTTGACTCCAGACATTGGAAAAGTGGAAGGGCGTGGCTTAAGTCAAACGGCTCGGGAGCCGATGGAAAAGTAAACCCTGAGGAACGAAGAAGCACAATGAATAAAATGGACCCAAGCTTAAAAACATGAAATATAATGTCCTAATTTTACAGAACTGAATATTAAAACACACTAATAAACAAACGACTTTGCTAAAATGAACCCGAAATGAAACAATCTAAGTCATTAAAAATAAAAACAAGATAAAACATTTAGAAACAATAGATCATTGCAAACGAAATATCACAGAAAACCATATCCGGGACGACAAATAACAGTTAACAGAAAGAACTGTACGTAGAATAACAGACATTGAAAAAAGTAAAGAGAAAGATACCAAAATGCTGAATGTGATGCCTGACGCCTTCTGGACAACGAAAGACGACATGTAGTTTGAAAACACTTATCCAAGCATAGCCCTGCCTGAAAGTAAGCGAAAAATGACAAAACGAAGGTTAAAGGGATGAGAAAAAATCGGTGGAAATCAAATATTCACCTTCAAAATTGTTAAATATATACAATATAAATACCTGTATAATTTTTAATTAAAGATTTACTGACAATGTTATTCTCCTCTAAGAAATGAAGAAATTTTGTGTCCATTTCTTGGCTGGCATCATTTTGCTATTCTACTTTCTTTAGCGTCTCATAATCTTTTACTCTTCTTGTATAATCGTTTTTCTTTTTGAGAATATACTTCAATATCATCTCTTTGTCAAAGATATAGCCATCTTTCCTGGAAATACAAAAAAGATAATAAAAATAATAGATATTTGAATAAATCTTTTACTGATATTAATATATTAAGAAAAATAAAATGATAAGTATTTGTGTAGACTGATAATTTATTTTTATTATTTACAATAACATGTACCACTTTAAACATGATATTTATTGTCAAATTGTACATTATTTAAATTTTAATATTTGTTTGCAGCATATTTAACTAGCACACCATGTTACGTTTTTTTTCTGTGCCTCCCTATATTTTCATTATTCTTCTGCTGCCCATCAATCAGGGTAAGTTTTATTTATATTTTATTATACTTTCACTGATGTCCCATGTTATCAATATTTATTATTTCGGCGCTTTAACATTTATTTACTGTTGTTTTTAATTTTTTTTATTCCGGTATATTTTTTGTTATATATACTTAAAAGTTCATATATTATCTTTTATAACAAAATAAATTATCTGATGTTTGTGGTGCTCTTTTAGTCTCGATTATAAAAAGAGAATCTATTTTTAATTTTTTTTACAGATTGTCTTAAAATTTAATTCACTTTGATTATTTTTATATTTCAGATTTTGATTCATATATTTCATATTAATATTATCATTGTCTTATATTTTTTTTCAAAAACAGCGACTACGAAATCTGGTAATTTATAATATTTTTGTCTTTATTTACTTTATGTGAACTTTTAGGGCTTTTTAGAACTACAAGTTTTTTTAAACAAGTTTTTGTTAAACAGAACATTTTGTTTTTTTGGGACTACAAGTTTTTTGGAACAAGTTTTTTTTGGGCAGAACATTTTCATTTTTACGACTACAAGTTTTTTTTGGAACGAGCAAGTTTTTTTTTCTGGGAATGAATTTCTTTTTTGGAACGAGCAAGTTCTTTTCCTTCTTTGCGCCATTACGCCTCTACTGCCGGATCCAGGAAATTTTAGAAGAAACTCGAAGACAAGCCAAAAACCAAGCTACGTCACATTTCCAAAAAAAAAGAAAACGTCTCTGAAGTATTGTTAAATTTTTCTTGTGAAATAAAGCAATTTGAGTTTAATTTCCTTTAACCCATAAAAAGAAAGAAAGGATGGATTTTGAAACACATCATAGTTTTTGTTTCTAAATACATAAAAAAATCAATTAGACTGGCGTCCAAATTTTTTTTTATTTAATACTTCTTGATCTATTTCAAATTCTGTTCGTGGAACAAATCCGTAATAAAAAGAATTGAGCTTAAATCACATTTATTACTGATTAACAACAAATTAAAATTACGTTTCAACCTATTAGTAATAGTCCGTCTTTGGGTCTCAAATTAAATAGTAACCACTCAAAGGATGTCACCTAATTTATTAGAATAAGCAGCATATTTTCCTTGGGTAATTCTCTAACCGGCAAACACAAAAGTCATACGGTGGGCGGGCCTCTCATTACTCACATTATTCCTTATCAAAACTGTTATAATTTTGCTATTCCCACATAGTACTTACTACATCTATTACAAACCCTAAAAACTATAAAAAACAATATTAACTCAACCAGTAAATGTAACGCTAACACAAACTGTAGAAACTGCTAATCAACCTTTTTTTTTTTTTTTTTTTTTTTTTTTTTTTTTTTTTTTTTTTTTTTTTTTTTTTTTTTTAATATAGAGTGTACCTATATAACATTAAAAGATATAGACTTGGAGTGTTTGGAAAGTAGGGTCCGATTACCTCCTCGTTATTGATATTATGATGATAACAATTGGAGTAAAAATGGCAACACAAAACTGCAAAATAGTTACCGCTTATAGCACCGCCTTCTCTTAATACTTCCGTTTTTTTTGTTAAATATATCTGATGGCGACATCTGTGTTGTCTGATATGAACTAAATGTGAACCACAAGCAAATGACTGTAATTGAATTTTTATGTGTATTATACAATGATTTACTGACAGTTATGTATAAATTGTATAATATTGTAGTACGTATATATGATTACTAAAACTCTGTTCAATAACGTTAGTATTTTACAACCAAAAACTAACAATATTTATCAGTTTTAACGGCTGACTTATATACCTCCCTATTAACTGATTTTAGATTGGTATAAATGCAAAGTGCTTGTAGTTAACAATTAAAAATTATTTACAGGATACATCATTATTTATAAAAACTTTTTATACCATTTTTGATCCACATAGAAAATAAATGGAATTCAGCAACTTAGAACTCACTCGTAAAGATGGCACTACCTACTAAATTATTTAAAGATATCTTCAGATTAAAAATTACTCCTTTGTAGATATTTTCTAATATAAACATAATTATTTTGTATATAATGCTCTTTATAAGTAAAATTACAAATAAATATAACAACATAATTTCTCATACTTCTTGTTTGGACAAAAAATGGAGGATTTCCGTAGATTAGGCTGTCGACACGTAGATGTCACTACCAATTTATTTTGAAGAATATCACAATAATTACAATATTAAATCAAGAAATTGTAATAATGTTAATCTGCACTCATATAAAACTCTTTTTTTAATTTCAGTTTATTTACAATCATCCTCAAGCTTTATAAGTTTCCGGGCCACATGTAAAGTAAAAAAGTAGGAAAATAAAAAAAAACTTTAGCGGTCGGAGACCTTCGTCAGGAACGGCATGGCATATCAGTTAGCAGAGCGCAATAAAATAGTTAACAATTTTAACAAAAATTCTGAACTGGCTGGACAAGGCTGGATAAATGGCTTTTTAAAAAGGCATCCTGACTTAAGTGTGAGGAAACCAGAGGCAACTTCAGGAGCTCGTGCCATGGGGTTTAACCTGGTGGCCGTAACACAATTTCAGACATTATTAAAAGAGTGTATTGACAAATATAAATTGTCCCCAGAGAGAATCTACAACTGCGATGAGACCGGTATTACCGTAAATCCTAAAGGACATTCTAAAATAATTGCGACGAAACTATACTATATTATATACCAACGGACTAAGGGTACATGTTTACAAACTCGGTATAAGTGCTATACTAGGAATAAACGTATATCCGTTTATGTACCTTAACTATAGAATAAGCTTTATCCGAGGTTTGTAAAAGCGGCCCTGAAGTGCATCTTTAAATCACCTGAGGCACTTTAGTCCTGTGAAAAAAAAAATACCGATGTCTGGCGGTTTGAACTCAGGCCGTTTACCCACTTCTGACAACTAACCAAATTACATGGTTAATAATTTATATACAATACTTTCTATTTACAAACGTTCCCATATATAAAATATAATATATCATTGCTTGATATCTTCTTCCCCTTGCACCTTCTCCAGGTTGCCGGAGGTCTCGGAAGGATATGCTGATATTGTGGAATGGAATGTTTGATAGTAGATCAGTATTTTGCACTTCGTCCCTTAGTGATTCCACTATAACCGAGGCTTTTCCTTTTTTTCCGTGGTACTTATAGCAGTTGACGTTCAGATATAATATTCGAGTATTTTATTCTAGGTTAGTTTGCCCTGGTAAAAACAAATTAAAAAATTAGACTACGTATCGAAGCCGCCCAATTTCGTATTTACTCGAGAAACAGAGCTAGTTTTTCGTGTAACCAATCGTGTTTGAGGTTGGGGTTATTGCATGATCTTGGTAGTGTTATGTTTTGTAGAAGTGGTGATTTGAGTTTGTGTCTGTAAAATGTGTCTAAAGTGTTGGTGCGATGTATTCTGTGATTATTTCAAGTTTTGCTTTCTCATGTAGTACCGCTATTCTCGTATATCAATTCTCCATAAGGGCCATCTTCAGACACTTGTTTTGTACCCTTTGGAGTTTTAATATTTGTGCCGCGGATGTTGGGCGTATCGTGTGCTTGTAGAGTAGCAGCTTGTTATCAGTGGTGAGCACACTGTCTTTTGACAAGAGTGCGTGCATCACTTTGATACAGCCATTGGTCCTGCAAGTGAGTGCTTTAATGTGTTCGTGATAGCTGAGTCTTCTGTCGAGATAGAAACCTAGATATTTTATGACCCTCTTTTCCTAAATATCATTTTTCACACGAAAGTGAGTCGTCGGTCGGTTATTTGTGTGTTTCCTCGTGAGGGTCACAATCTCCGTTTTTTCTGCATTTATTTCTATCCCGTTTCTGGGAAGTATGATTCTAGTAATATGGATCTCAAGTCCTTTGCTTGCGATTTGTGCAACGTGTAACTTTTTATACAAACAAGTGTCGTCAGCATGCAACGCCCTCTCTACTCCATCTCGCAAGGGTATATCAGGCGTTAGTATGGAGTAGAGATGCGAATACACCACCATTGTACGGCCCCGATACGCATCCGTTTATTTTTACTTTAAACTTTTTATTATTTAAGTATGAGTAAACTATTTTTGCTAGGTTGGTGGCTCTTGTACTTTTATAAACTAGTCCTTCTATCCAGACTCAGTCAACTCCCTTTTTCATATCCAAGGTCACTAACACCGTTTTCTCCTTGACTCTATATGCCTGCTTGAGTGTAATATTCGCACCAACGGTGCAGTGACCTTGTGTGAAACCAAACCGTTGGTGAGGGATTATTTTTAGTTTGTTTTCTGCCTTTAGAAGCCTTTCTAGAATAACCTTATCAATTATCTTTGCTATTATACTAAGTGGTGCGATAGGGCGATAGCTGTCAGTATATTGTAGATTTCTTCTGGACTTTGCTGCTTGAGTAATGCTGTAGTCTGAAGATTGCGTTTACTATTTATGTCAGCTTTGCCAACCTTTTTTTTGACAGACTTTTTGTCATTCTGGTGTCAATTGCGTCGTATCCTGGCGCCTTATTATCGTGTAGACTTTTAACGACTGTGTGTGGTTGTAAGCAGGCTGTCTGGTACCTCTGCTGCGACGCTTTCTAGAATTTCCTTCAAGCGTTCTTCTATTTCCAGGTGTTCCCTTGAGCTTGAGCCGTTTGATTTAAAGATGCCTTCAAAGTGTTTAGGTTGGTATGTCTTCTTGAGCTTTTAAGTAACCTTCCAGATTGAGTAGTCTGTAATGATTAGATTTTCCAACAGCTTCTTACATTCACTGTTTCGGTTTTACTTACCAAACGCTTCTCCATTATCTCCTACCACAGCCCATACACTCTCTATCCCCTTGAATTATTCTGGGGAACGGTTTGTATGTCTTCTTGAGCTTTTTAGTAACCTTCCAGATTGAGTATTCTGTAATGATTAGATTTTCCAACAGCTTCTTACATTCACTGTTTCTGTTTTCCTTACCAAACGCTTCTCCATTCTCTCCTACCCTAGCCCATACACTCTCTATCCCCTTGAATTATTCTGGGGAACGGTTTGTATGTCTTTTTGAGCTTTATTAGTAACCTTCCAGATTGAGTAGTCTGTAGGGGTTAGATTTTCTAACAGCTTCTTACATTCACTGTTTCTGTGTTCCTTGATTAGTTGTGTAATGTCCCTTCCCATGGTTAACATTAACTCCCTGTCATGTGGGTTCCTTGTCCTCTTCCAAGCTGATCTTATTTTATTTTTGTCTTTGGTCATTGTCTTTATAATGTCTGGCAGGTCCTCGTTCGTAGGTTTTATTTTTCTTGTCTTGATTGCTTTCTTAGCACTGTCTTGTACGTTTTTAATATATTTTTTGATATCGTCTTCAAGAGTGTCAATCTCCCTTATGTTATTTTCGTATTTGTATGTATATCTGTCTCGTGTCAAAACTACTCTCAGTTTGCTGTCTTATAGTCCAATACTACATGTGATTTGGCCATTTGTTTATCTGTTTTCCAACCTGTTATCTCAAGGAACACAGGGTCGTAATCAGAAGTCAGCTAACCGCTCCTAAACGAACTACACTATTCTCCATAACGGTCTAATACAGCGAAACAGTGTCTTACACAGTTAAGATTTTTTTAATAATATTAACATAGAAAGCTCTCGTAAAATGGTGTTGGAGAAAAGAAAATTGAAGACTTTACTGCCGAAAATTTTTTGCTATACTCTTTTGTGGAAGTATTTGACATTTCTGAATTAAATTAAAATAAACAAGGGGGCTACTTTCAATTACTTTTTATTATAGTGGGACTAAAAAAAATTAGTCCCTTAGGATTAAAATTGTTAGTTCCAAGGGAGTGAAAGTATCACTTTAATTCCGGAAATGCGGGCCTAAAGTACTAGTTTCACTCCACGCGGTGTAAAAAAAACATTTATTTATATATTGCTAAGATCATCATCACTTATTATAATTTTTCAGTACTTATGTTAAGATTTTTCCTTTACAAAAAAAAATGTATGGTACTAAATTTTTACAAATTAAAATAACCTGTAAAAAAATATATTGTTTTCAAAACCAACTAAGAATAAGAAAATGACTAAATTGTCAAAAAACAAAAATCAAAATTTATTGTTTTATATTTCTGGTGTAAATTCAATGAACAATATATACTTAATTCTATTACAATTACATAAAATTATTTCTAAATACATATAATATATAAAGTTGTACGTAACAAACTTGCAAGTTTCGTAATCTGATAAAAAAACTTAACCTAATACCAACAATTATTTTAATGCACTTCTGAAAAGTAATTTCAAGCTTACTTGGTAGCTAAATACATTTATAATATCCAACTACTGTTTCAGTGAACTGTGTAATTTACTAAATTACTATAACTTAATACAACAAAAGCAAAAATCTTGGAAGTTTAATTGAGCTTTGAGCATTGAGCTGATATTCAACTAAAACAAAATACATTTTAAGCCATTAATCTTAATGGCATTATAATTATTAATATGTGGCGGCCATGATTAAAAACAAAATTCGGTTTGTCAAGAAGCCAACGCTCACTTTAATAATGATTGTCATGAAGGGCAGTGGCGTTCTGATGATAACATTAAAAAAATATTTCAATTTCAATTCAATTCATCCATTGAAACAAATAAAATAAAATTTAAATATTTCAAAATAAATTTCAAAATGATAACTACAAATATAAAATTTAAAATTAATCTATTAAAAGTCAGGTTTCTGCTATTTGAAATCAATGATTATGATCTCGTTATTGAATTTAAGACGATACACTTTTTCTTGTTATTGCTTTCTACCTTACTTTTATGTGAGATGGCTCATTGGGTGAGACGGTTTTTCATCATATCTCAGATCTAGTCCCTTATTTCTGTATGATTGGTTGCATATTTTCCAACACGAATGTGGCACAGTTCGTATAAACCGTTGATTTAAGTTCGATTTTACAGTGAAAAATTAGGTCATATCCAAAAATTTTAAATGATTTTTATAGTCATTTTTATAAGGTAAGGATTTTACCGTCTGAACCCTTAGACATGTTAATATAAGTATATATCTAAACCCTAACCTAAATATTGACACATTCGGAAGGTTATTAGAGTAATTATTTGATGAGCCATCTCTCCATATGTAATAGGTAAAGATGGTTCTATGAAGAAGGGGAGAGATGGTTCACCATTTTCTTATCGTTTTGTTGTAGTATGCCGACAAAATACAATACAAATGGTAGGGTTAATAGAGCAGAAAGGACATAACTACAGTTTAATGCAATGAATACTGTCAATAATGGAATTTGTGGGGTAAATGAAGCCTCAAGAAAATTTGACAGTCCATATAGTACATTGCGTAGAAGCCATAAACAAGAGATACTATTAAAGACAATCTGGGTCTACCTCCTCCATTGAGTACCACAAATGAAAATAAATTCTGCATATTAAAAAATTGCAAAAATTTGGTTTGGCCCCTTCGCGTGAAATGGTTCATCGTAAGGCCTTTTCAACTAGCGGATACATTAGAAATATCACATAATTTTAATAAGGAAAAGACCTTTGCTGATACTGATTGGTTAAGATCATTTATGTCAAGACATCCTGAACTTTCATTAAAAAAGCAGAGGGATTGTCTCTTGCTCGAGTGCATGGTATGAATCGTAAATATGTGAGTGTAATATTTCACATTATTGGAAAATACTATGCTATTACAGAATCTCTTGGATAAACCTGGCAGCATATTTAATATGGTCGAGAGGGGTAAAGCTCAATAATAAAGCATAATATGTTATTTGCTGAAAGAGGGTCAAAAAATGTGGTTGCTATAACATCAGGGGTAAAGGGAGATACGATATGATTTGTTGTAATGACATTGTACATTTAAAGACAAAAAAAAGGCAGACTGGGAAGATTCTATGCCTTCCGGCTCTGTGGTATGCCTCCCGGCTCTGTGTCTTAGAAATCAGCATACGTTAATATTGACATATTTTTTGATTGGCTGCGAAACCACTTTTTGCCTCGTAGGCTACAGAGAAAAGTAATTCCAATTTTAGACGCACATACAATACATTGCAGTTTTGTGAAACTTTTAGATTATGCTGAGATAAACGATACTTCTTGGTTATTCTAGTCATACCACACAATTCTTACAACCAGTCGACAGATCATTTTTCAAAGCATTTAAATCATTTTACCAGACTGCTTGCAATTCATTTGTTTGGACGCATCCAGGCAGAACAATAGGAATAAAACCATTTGGGATGCTACTAACAGAGACCTGCGCAAATCTGCTATAGTTAATAACGTCACTTAGGGATTTAAAGTTTGCGGAATTATTCAATGCTATTCCCGACTATGGGTGCCTTAATCAAGGCGATCATGTCGAACCAAATATAGAACCACAGATCAATAACAACACATTAAACTGCTGAAAATGATATTTTAGATGAAAATAAAATGTCTAATAATTTAGACATAATTCAGCCTGTCCCTAGTACATTTGCCAGTCACTGCGAAAATTATTCTCCAGGCGATCAGAAGAGGCCTAACAACAGTCATCTACCAGTTTTGCCACTAACTATGAGAATGATTGTATATTCACAGGTGTGATAACTGATAAAGAAGCAGATAACATTCAGTCTGTTTCTAACACGTCTGCCACTAACTACAAAAGTGGTATTTTAGAGGAAAAGGAAACTACTGGTAAAAATTAGATAAAATTCATCCTGTTCCTAGTATAGCTTTCTACTTGCCATAGTATATACTTCACATAGAAAAAAGAAGCAGATCGGAAGAAAATAGAAAAACCAGAACTCAAAAACAGAAAAAAAAAGAAAAGAAGAAAAAAGTACAAGGAGAAACAGACATCAAATTGGACAAGAGATTTAACGGGGTTAGCGTTTTTAATATATACAAAGAAATATTTCAGTAAATTGAAGTGTAAAGAGTAAGACAGTGTGTAAAATTTAAATCAATCATGAAAGGTGTTAATTTACCAATTATAAAGAATAAAATATAATTGAAAACTTAAGTCAATAAGATACCACCACAAGAAATCTTAACAAACACAGTAAAAATGACAAACATTATACCAAAGGTGGATAAAAATCAAAAAATAGTAGTACAATCCATAGTTTTACCAAAAACCAATACTTGATGTCGAAATTAATTTTTAAGAACTTAGATAGTTGTACACCCGGCATGGCCGGTAACAAGAGTGTACTAATTAAGAATGACAAGATGCATATTAAACTGACGTTGACATATGACAATTACATAGGAGCGTTCGTTCAAAGGGACTGAACTACACCAAACTGAACAAAACAAATCATCACTTTTTTAGTAAATGGTATAAAATAACGGAAACCAGGGACACGATCCATACAGCGGTTTAAAGAAACCGACCATAGAAATCAACAAAGTTAAGAGTAGAATGAAGTGCTCTCACACTAGATTATTGCCAGACTAGAAAAACTATCCATCAGTGTGTATCGCGATCCTAGTCGATAAATTAAAAAAGTATTAATATACAAGGTGAAGTGTTTCATTAGTGGCTGTTCTAATAGTCGGAGAAAAGAAAAAAAGATGAAAAATATATGATATCATGTATAACGTTTCTCTTATATCATCATATAATAGATAAGTGAAAGAGTAAGCATTTTTTACATAGATATATAACATTTATATATTCTCAATTCTCTCTGTACCATTTACTAAAAAACGTTATTATTATTATAATATAATCAATTTCCCATTGCAAGCAATGCCACTGGAATGGCTCCGCTACTGCGAGGATGACATAAACAACAATGGCGGGAAAATATATGGGACATTCCAAGCAACTATAAGCTAGTTCCAGTCAGTATAATATAAATTTTGTGGTAACTACAGAATAAGTTACAAATGAAGAGTCAGGGAAAGGTATCTTTTGGACATATTTGCAATTGTAATTTTTTAAGCGGTTCCTTTCAATAAATATTTTGTTTCTATTTGGTATCCATTGTTTATTATCTCTACATTTCGGATCAAAAAATCAAGCAGTAACATTTGATTTAAGAGCAACTTAACCAAAATTTATAGTAACATCTATCATTATTAAAACCAAAAGGTTATCTATAACTCAAATGTGGTCAAAGCTTTAATAGCAAATACAAATCTAAATCATGTACCACAAAAGTATATTAAAATGGAATAGGGTACTGTGACAACTAGTTTCGGTTACTTGTCGTCTTCAGACCATATACTAATAACTGGATTAACAAATTCTTAAATGATAAAGTAAAGAACGCTATGGTTCATACATATTGGAAGTACAATGTATAGGTATAAGGGATAGGGTGAAAGCGTGGAAGGGGTTGTTGAAAAATAGTTTTTGGAAAGGATACCTTTAGTAGATACACCGAGGCGGGTTTAGGAAACCTGATGAAACATTTGGACGTCACAAACTAACAAAATTTCGTCTCTTAATGGTGACGTGCAGGAAACCAATTTTAATTTTTTTTACCCATAGAATGTAACAATGTAACATATATATTCTAGAATGGGCCGCAGTTCGAAATTGTTGTGTAGTTCAGTTGGTTGCTGTAAAGACCGTAATTGAGACGTGTTTTTAAATATGGAAACTATAGTATTTTATTTTTATTATTAGGACCTAACTATTTTTTAATTATATTTATTATATCGTTATTATATACGTTTGATTTTTTATTTGTTTGTTTGTTACGATGGTACCGATTTGTATTTATGTTGAAAAAAATTAAATATTGAAAAATTTCTTCGTTATGGTGTATAGATATGCAGAAAACAAATTTTGAATTTTTTATGTTTTTTAAGCCTTTACCTGTTTTACCCTTTATTATCTTAAATATACCAAACTTAAAAACTGTTTATTTTTCATTAATGTATAATCTTTGGCTAGGAGCGGGGATTCCTAAAATTGATTTAAAAATCTTAGAAGTAGTTGCCAAAAACATTTATGTACAGGGTGTGGCACCACGGCACGGAAAATAGTCCCTATTTTTACTTTTTGGGATTCTACTTGGTGGCATAAGAACAGAATGTATACAGTGGGATCAAAATTTGAGTACTTTTGATCACCCGTATAAATAGTTTTAAAATGTAGGTCTTATTGACCTATATATATGCATATAAATAATTTTTATTAATTGTTATGGTTTAGGCACTAAATTCCATGCCGTATGTGGTGCCTCACCCTGTATATTTCAATTGTAAAAACATTACACAAATCAATAGTTTAGTTATAAAATGGACTCTTAGTTTATGTATATTTAAATGCTTTTTTACTTATTTTGTTCCCTTTTTATAACATTTGTTTTATATTTTCTATTTATACTGATATACGGTAAATAAAAATAATTATTAATATTATTATATTTCATTGAATTATCATCGAGAACCATTTACTAAATCAGGTTAATATTTTTGAATCTTTACCCCACAATTAACTTACCAAGTCCTATCTATTTTAGGTAGATTCCCATATATGGAATCTATCTAGGGGGTGAGAATTGGAGGGGGTTGAAATATCCAAAAATTCAGATCTCCTCCATTTTTGAAAATATTTAAAAAGGTCATAAGACTTTTTTTATGTTCTAATTATTGTAAAACTAATTTGTCTGAAACTTTTTTTCACCTGTCCCACGGGGGTGGAACTGGAGGGTGTTGAACTTTCAAGAAATTTATATCTCCGCAATTTTCAAAAATATCGAAACAGGTCATAAAACTTTTTTTACGTTCTAATTATTATAAAACTAATTTGTCTCAAACTTTTTTTAATCGGACCTAAGAGAATGGAAGTGGAGGGGATTGAAATTTCAAAAAATTCATATCTCCGCTATTTTTGAAAATATTGAAACAGGTCATGAGACTTTTTTTATGCCCTAATTATTATAAAATTTATTCTTTTGGAACTTTTTTCGATCTGACCATATCATGGGGTGGGGAAGGTTGAGTCTCAAATTTAAACAGAAATCTACCTCCCCCTGTCGACTCTAACGACAGGAATTTTTTCTTTGCGATCTCTTTATTCCTATGGCTGCGCAAATCGCGATTCTTCTCCGATTTTTCCGGCTGTAAATAAGTTTAATTGTCTAGTTATTTGTAACGTTTATACTATTAATAAAATTAACTAAGCAAAGAATTGTCAAATCTCAATTTGATCTAAAAAATTGATTATTAATTTAAACCAGTTAAAGCTGTGGAATTGTGCCAACTTTTACTTGTAGAACTGAAATACTCTAGATTTAATCGAGCATTTAGAAGATAAATTATAATTAGGGGAGAGTGGGGTAATTGCAAAAACTTAAGGGAAAAGTGCCTTTAATGAGACTAATTAACATTATATTTTAATCAACAAAGATATATTTTAAAATGAAATCAAATTATGACAAGAAAACAAAAGTCTTGTGTCCTGGATTACTCTATAATGCGGTAATCACGGACTTAGTCTAACTATGACAAAACACACACAAAAAGCACTTCGAAGTGCTTTCTTCACTCGTGCACTTCTCGTGCTCTCATAATTTGCATACACAACATAAAATCCAATATTCGGTGACAGGTTCAACTCATTTTTTATTACAAAACGGACAGTAATACGCTTCATCCTCTTTCGGAGATTTTTGTTAACACATCTTCAAATTCTTCACGCCTTTCTTGCTTTCCATTTTCTTTGGTCTGATCTTTTTTCTGTTTCTTTTGTTCTTTATCTTCCAAAACATCTTTCATGTTGGAGCTGGTTATTATAATTGAATGTCTCTTTCTAGATGTTTGCTTTCTTTTTGGATATGATATTTGGAACACTAACAATATCATAAAGTTGAATTGACTTGTCCAACTTACCTACTGGTTTTACTATCTGAGCCTCAGATGTCGCTGCTCTATGCATCTCAGATATCGGTGCTACCTGAGTCTCAGGTGTCGGCTGCTCGTTGCACATTTGCTGTGGGTGCTACCTGAGCTTCAGATGTCACTGCTCCTTGTACGTTTAGTATCTATACATGAGAAGTTCCTGGTATTTGATCATTCGATGGTGACGTTATTTGAGTATCATATAATGTGAATTCCAAGAAGTTCTCATCAAATTTGGTTACATCTATTGACCAAATACCAGCTGTCTGAAAACCATTTGGTACTTTCTCAATATTTCTGATCCGATTGAAAGCTCTAGGGAAAAGTTTGATGATTTCATACTGTGTAATTCTTCGGCCTACATTGTCAGCCATATATAAGTCACATTTTCTATTGTATGCCGTCTTTAGTGGACCAAAAAGTCCAGAGGTTATATTCGATGTGACGAATGACAAAAGTTGAACAAAATCTGTAATAAGAACCTTTGTTTCAATATATTTGAACAACTTTGTAGTTGATCAAAAATAGTTTGTCCCAGTCAAATATTTTCGTTCAAGTTACCAGTTCCTTTGAAGTTAAAACCTGTTTTAACCCGTGTTAACGGGTACAGCTGATGTTGATACTACAGTTGATTCAGTTGAACTTCAGTTCGTTTTGAACTAATCACTCATGGTGGTCTGAAAGTGTGATGGGAAAATTCTTAGAACTTTATCATAAGCATGATTGTCTTTGGAACCACCGACTAGATAAATATAAAAATACAGATGCAAGAAAAAATGCTTTAAGTGCTATTATTAAATAAATGGAATTTGATGGTTAAATGATTTCTATATCCTTTAGATTTCTATATCATTCTTTATCCTCTAATGCTAGTTTCTATAGTAAAGAATCTGATGCTCCCAATCGATTTCTTCTTAACACATTGTTGAGCGGTGATGGGTTAACTCGTCTTTTAATGTCCCATTACCGGTCAACAATGTGGTAATATCCATTATCACACCCAAAAACGACCTAACTAATAAATAACTAATAAAATAAATTGAAACATTTTCTATTGAAATGTGTGAACAACAACTGATTCAAGTAATATTCCACTTCTGTTGATCAACTACAATAAGTCAATTAAACTTGAGTCGTGAGAATGCGCCTTAACATGGCTTTCGTGATTGTCTAAAACAAGTAAAATAGGTTTTCATTGATCCAGCCCGAATCGCTAACTGCTGCTATCATATCATCATTGCTTTTACGCACCAGTTCAGCCTTCACTCTTTTCCTCTTGAAAATGAAAAATGGAGGAACATACTTTCCTGAAGCACTGAATCCTCTTTCACTACTTGTTGCCATGCCGACTTGTTTCTGACCTTTCGGAGCTAATATTTTAGAGTTTCTCTGGATATTAGAAATACCACATAAACTGATGTTTTGTTTGCAATGCTTCAAAGTTTTTAAAAAATATTTTTACTTCTGTGTTGTTAAATGCTGTTATTCTAATAATGAAAATACATTCAGGTTTATGAACTGAGATATTGGAGTGCCTTTTTTAAAACCATAGAACCAGTTTTTCCTGCCATTTTGGATGTTTTGTTAAAATTGTGCCGTCTCCCCTAATTCATTGAATTCAAATTTTTTACAATTATATCAAACATTACAGAGACTTTATAAAGTATCCAGAAAATTGATACTACTGAACCGATAACTAGAATTTGATTTTTGGGACAAAAAAGAATTAGTTCTAAATGTACCGCCACTGATAAAAAGTCGTCACGTAATGAAGCAGTGAAGGCCACTTTTGATTTGTTCATTTAATAATAATTAGAGTTGTCCACTTACATTCCAGCTGTAATGGATTTTATGAATTCATGCTATCATCTACCTACTAATTGAAATATAATTAATATTTTGTGGAGACTTTTATTATAATTCAGCATTTAAATGACATTGCATTAAATACATTCGATTTAATGATCACATATATAGGGAGATCAAAATTTAGATTATAAAACGATTTTAATTGAACAATAAATTATACAAAAAAATATCCGGATGTTATTTAAATTTAAATAGATTTGATATTAATTGAATAAGTTTTGGGAAATATGTATGTCCTGTCATTATTATTATAAAAATAGATAATAAGCAGATTTTTTTATTTTTTATAAATCATTAAGTACTAAGTTCTTAAAAAAAACTTTAATACTTTTAAGGGTGAAAACTGAAGTTTTCGTTTGAGTGTTATATACAGACAGACAAACGTCCGGACTAAACTTTTTTTTGTATTTATGGACTCGGAGAGCTTTGAAACGTCGAAAAAAGTGATAAATTTTTTTTTCTCTTTTGGAGAATCACTTACTTAGTGAGTCAAGCGTACGCAGATATTGTGTTTGACGTTTTTTTCCTATACCACCCTGTATTTTCATTCTTCCTCTGCTTAGTATATTTTAATTTCAGATTCGCTTGATATCGCTTCTTAAATTCCTCATGTCGTGTCCCTTCTCAACTTATCGTGATTTCCCCTCTCCTTCTGATACTGACTATAAAATGCCTTTCCCATATTAATAATTTTTATTTTTACCCCATTAGTCAGATCAATTAATTTCTAATAGTTTATATCGTTTCTTTTCTTCCCCTCGACATATAGGGATTTTTTGGTCAGAACGTCTTTTTTTCTTAATTTATATAGAACATTTCATAGTTGTATAGTTTTACGAAGCTGTTAAATAGTGCTTTTGACGTAACAAATTAAATACTAAAGAAAACATCTTTCTTTTGTTGTTCAAGTAGGAATAAAGATGTGTCAGAAATATAGTTTTTATTATTGTAACACAGAAATTCTTTACCTTTTATGTTCATTGTGAACAGAAAGTTATATTGGAAAAAATTTAAAATCATGAAGTTAAAATTATTAATTAAATTTTTACCGCTATTTAAATTAAATTTCCGAACATTTCAACAATAAAAACCGGAATGATTTTTGATCATTTCAACCATTAAAGGAACAAAACTCATACTGAGCGGTCTTTCTTTTTAAAAAAATCTGAACCGGAAATGATCCTTCAAATCATCTATAATTTGACGAATACTATTCAGCTGGAGGTAAAAAAAAATTAGTAGTTTCTAGATTTTAGGAAACCTTTTCCGAACGGTCTATTCATTCATTTTTTATGAATGGACTTTTAAGTGGTGTGGGTGTGCTATTTCGGCATTTCCTAATAGTAGCACTTTATTGCCAATTTCGAACCTTTAGGATACCAAAATGTGCTCGGTCCTACACTATATTTTAAATTAAATTAGTGTTTATCCGTAATGATCAATGGATCCTGAGAACACAAAATATGTCTCTGATTTTTTTTTTATTTCTTTTATTCGTATGTCCCAAGAAAAATATCAAATAAAAAGGAGGCCAAAAATTACTGAAGCTGGTAACAACAATAGATTTTCATTATATAATTTAGTCAATCATATCTTACAGATATATGTGACAAAACGTTTTCATTGAGTCGGATTTCAAGGATTTAGGAAAATTCACCGCCATCAATTCATCGCCGTGAGTTCATCGCTATCAATTCACCGACGGAGCAATTCACCGCCTCATCAATTCACCGACATTAACTCATCGTCGAAATTTTTTTTTTTAATATTTTTAAAAATCTTTAAGGAAGAAAGACGTCAGATTCAAACAAAATTTTGAATAAATAATTAGTTGGCTTACACTGAGGGGTTTTTAAGTGGGTTGGAAATTTCATTAAATCGTAATGATCTGATTTCAAAGGGGGTTTATTTATTACACACACACAAAATATTAAACTCAGAATAAATTAAGGGGGGTTTTAGATGGGATCAAATTTTATAAAATCGTAACTGTAATACGCCGAAAAATTTAATAATTAAAAAAGCCTGTAATTGTGACCCAGAAGACAAAACGTGGAAGTCGGCTTACTGGTCACCTTTTTTATTTTTGATACATTTTTCTATTTTTTTTTTGTTATTTTTATACATTTTTTTTGTTATACAGTTTTTTTGTTATTTTATACATTTTTTCATTCTTATATATTTAGTCAAATTAGTCTTTGTTTCGAACGTGGTCTTATGTGCTATTCCACGTAAGTAGTCGAAAATATTCATATCCGGATTATATGTACCCACGACTCTTTGTAAACGTCTAGCGTTATTTTTTCTGAGGCCTTGGAGGTTCTTCTCCACTTAAACACTGCTCTATGCGTAGTTCGTTTAAACTTTGTTCGCTGTGAATGAGGATTTTCCAAATATTTGGATGATTTGCAGATACTTTATGCTCAATTGGCATATGCCATCCGTCGACAGAATTATTTGTTTTTTTAAGGAAAACCTTGCAAAACTGCTTAGTGCAATTCCACACATCATGATGAAATTATGGTGGTCTTCGCTGCTGACGTCTGCCCAGACATCCTATACACAGGTCTTCGAGATAATCGATGGTCCCTTGCGCTTCGGATGAAAATATATTGTCCAATTTCTTCCCCATATCTTGCATTTCTCTTAATCGTTGTTCTTTATCTTCCTTTCTATTATCTTGCATTACTTTCTTAATTTTTTTACTATTTTCATTCATCTGCAGCATCATTTGCATCATAATCTCTGGTTTATCTTGTTTTTGTTCTTCCCGTCTTGATTGTTCACTTCTCTCTTGCATTTCTTCTTTTTCTCTATCACTTTCTTGTATTAATATTTCATCTAAATTTATATCACCTTGTACAAAATCTTCTTCTTCTTCCATATGTCCAATTTTTTTCAATCTTAAGTCCATTTTATTTTTTTTATCACTAACACTTATTATTTTCACTACCACGTATATTTCTTTTACTATTCCACACTGTATATTATTTTAGTTATGTCACAAATGTCACTTTTATGTAGTTATGTATTGTCAAATTTAGTAATGTCAAATTATTTTAGTTTAAATTTAATAATCTCCAAATTAGTAAATTGCAATGAAAATATGTTAAATGTTCTTACATTTCAGTCAAAATATCGATTATCAACAATTGTGCTAATATAAAGAATCTTACCAGATTTTTTTAATCCTTCCGGACCCTGCACCACGTTGTTGCAATCAACACAAACCCAAATTTAGTCAGCAATTTTTACTACATTTTTGAAAGCCCCACGTTGTCTAGCGACATTTGTTATGACTTACTTAATTTAACCAATGATCTCAGATGAGGTGGGTTCTATAAAATTGAGAAAAAAATGATAAACGTTACGAATTATTTATAAAATTTTAGTATCCTATTTCAATGTTTCTGTACCACTTTCACTTCTTGATCTTGATCTGCTTGATCTGCTATTTCTGCTATTAGCTCTATAATCTTCCTTAATTACCTTATTTGTTTAATACAAAATGACTTTCTTCTATCTTGATTATTTTAAAATTTTGTAAATTTTTGTATATTTATCATTTAATAGCGACCGACGGGTTTGTAACTGTTTATTGATTATACCAAGTTTGAATTTTTTAAGTAACGGCATTTTTGAACAATTTGAAGAAAACTCATATAAGGACGTCTTCTTCAAAGGGCTGTAGCTCCCTTAGGAAGCATTTTCGGATTAAGGTAATTTGAGCTAAATCGACTTAAAATCACCTCTAGTAACTGCAGTTTCCGTTTCGCAGTAGAGTTCCTGGACACCCTTTATGTACATATCACTGCCTGTTTATATTTTTTTTTGTAATTAATATTTGTATATAGTTAACATTCAAATTTTTTTTTTTATGTATAAAACATAATGACAATCTAAATTTTTATCTGACGTCTGTTTATTATTCTTTTTTCATCTGTTTTTTTTTCTCCCAAATTAAAACATTTCTTACTAGATTAATTAAAAAAAATCTTCCTCTTAACATTATTACTTAAAATTTATTTTTTTTATATCATTTTAAATTTTTTTTTATTTTCATAATAATAATAATGAAATAATGATGTGCTCAAAAAAAAATTTAAATAAGATTCTTTATATTCCACAATTGTTGATTCATGGTATATTATATACCAATTACCATTAATAAATTATTTAAAAATCAAACCTTTTTTTAACAATAAACTCTATTTAAAAAATTCAAACAAAATAAAATTATTTATGCTTTCAAACCTATTAACAATTAAATAGCAACTTATAAAAAATAACTCTTACCGAGTATTTCATTACAATATATTATATATTTATTATTACCAATTCTTCTCTTTTCACAAGTACTTATTATTCACTAATTTTACATCACCTTATTTTAAAAATTCTAATCTAAATATAATATACACGCTAATAAGTTGCTATTCAGTAATAATCTACAACATTTATTATTTTAATCCCATATTGACTTTTATTTTATTTGTATAAATTTGCATTAATTTAAAAATATGTTAGTTATATTTTGTTAATTTATTTATCTTATGTATAATATAGATTTAAAACAAATTAGTTTGATCCAAAATAAAACTTTTAATCAGAAGCGACAGGTGCCATTAGATACTAATCGTGGTCTAAGAAAGACAAGAGCAACCCCATCAATTGCCGTTCTGTTCAAATTAATACCACAACTTGGATGGTATATCATTTTAAAACCAGAACGACAAAAAAACCCGCCCATCTTGTAATCTAAGAGACCAAAGTACAAGTAACAATTTTCTTAAACTCGAAGAGCAATCAAGTCATATTTTTTGCGGTTTGTTCTTTCCTAATAATTTGATATCATTTCTTTTTGGAGAACCTAATCGTCATTTTGACTGTGAGATTGGTAAATTAAAACAGAGGCGGGTTGTAAAATTTATTTTACTAGTTTTAATAACAAATTTATAAAAATTGTACTTTTCAGTGAATTGTCAATGATTAGTTTCAGTTCATTATTGTGTGATAGTAAAATTTTTAGTTTTTTAAATTTTAATTTTAATGTCTGTTCTGACCTAATGTAACAAATAATTTATAACCTATATGTTTTTTGTTTTTATTTATTCTTGTACCATTTCTTAAAACACTCTTTTATATGCAATGTGTTTATTATTAAAAGTACATAATATCTATCTAATAATCAGGATTGTGCTAATGTTAATATTGTTACAAATTACAATAAAAATTATTTATAATATCAAATAATAATTTTTATATACATAAAAATATTAGTTGAGGATACGCCTCTGTCAAGAGTATCATTTCTATGAACCAGTTGGTTATGATCTAAACATATGCCTCAAATTAAATGACATTAGTGGACGTTGGGACTATGTCATTTCAAAATTAGGAGCAATGAATGAAAGAAAAGATTCGAGATGATTCGATGGGAAACTTGTGCTAGACCTGCTATTACTGCAAATGCACTTTTTACGAAGAAGATTAGGTATTATTTTTTATGATTTATTGCGCTTTGATGAAATGATGCTTCTTTTTTTAAATGCGTAAGGATGCGGGTTAGATTAGGGGAATGATTGTAGGTAACAAGTGAATGAAAGGATTTATTTTTAAAATAAAGTAGAACAATTTAAATCAAATTGTTATTGAGGAATGAATATCTTTAACAAAATATTCCAAACTCAGGAATTTTCTCGCGGTGACACATAAAATCGAAAAATTTAGTTTATATAGTTTATTTATGTTACCAATGATATAACGTCACAAAACAATATGATACATTTGTAACGATGTTACTTAGTTACTGTTATTCTTTTCGTATTTTTATTCGATATTTGATAATTAATATATAATACTTATATAGCGCGCGATATTGAATTACAATTAATTTAAGATATGGTAAAAGCAACCTTTTTTTGAATAAAATGTCGAGCGCAATCAGTTAAACCTCCGTCCGACAGATGCAAACAGTTGCGTACGTGCTTCGCAAACGCATCAAACCTTACTGTATACCACGATTCAATCCGTTGTATTTTCTTCAGAGATAAGTTACAGACAGATATTCCGTCACCCGCACATAACTTGCATACAAATATGATACCCATTTTAGGCACTCTCTGCGCATTGCGCATGGTGGACAAACATTGAACTACAAAAACTGTTGGAATAGCTGACGTAACAATATGGCGGTTATCAGCATCAGCTGAATGGTTAGCAAGCAAGAGCATTCTCCATTCTCGATTTTATACAAAAAATTGTGCCCTAGACAATATTTGATTACATTGTGATTATTGTTTCGTACTGAATAATGTGAATAATGTGAATATAGTGAAATATGTGTAAATCGGAATCGCACGTTCATGAACCGATTTTCCGGCATATACAGGATTCCGCGTTAAGCCGTTATGCAGAGTAGATAATGAAATATATTGAATAACAGTTTAGCAATATATTGTTTTTCATTAACTAACTATTATATATTATTTGATTTTGGTACCAAAATATTTATTTAGTAGAATATCGAATTAAAAATGTAAGTAGTTGCAATTTTGTATAAATTTCAGTGTTTCTTGTAATTTCATAAAAAACTTGGAATATGTGCATAAAATTACAACTCCTGAAAGTATTTTTTAATTTTATATTATCGACATTGTTATTATATTTTGCATTATCTGTCAGTGAAGTCGCCTCTATCGTCGCACATAAAGGATGCTTGCAACAATTTGTACTAAGTGTCTCTCTCCATTTAGTTTCTCTATGATGCGCTTTGCTGAAGCAAAAAACTTTACCGTATACCTCGATTCAGTGAAGGTAAACTAATACAGTCAAAATTTGAGTGACAGTTGAAGTTTCTACCTCAACACAATAGGAAAAATGTTCAAAATTCGTAAATTGGTCTATCGTTACTTACGAATTTTGAATATTTTTCCAGTGAATTAAGCGGCAGAAACTTTAACTGTTATTCAAATTTTGATCATCGCTACATCAAAAAGGCCGACAGGAACCTTCGCTTCTCTATTAGTTTATCTTCTGTGGTTATAGGTTGAGGTCTAGTTCGAGTTCGAGCCGACAACCAGATCTAGCTGCAATACCGGTTGGCCGCCCTTTAGCGATAGGTCGAGCTGAAGAAGCGAAGCTAAGTTCAATTGTACAGGAACCGTCAATCCAACCACCATACCAGCCTTAATACTTGTACCGTCCTAGACATGAGAGTAAGAACCGTGTTGCACACTTTTACTTCCTCGCGGAATTCGGTTTTGTACTTTATTGATTTTTACTTGTTTTTTCTTATAGTCCCGAGTACTGCGATCCAATCAGATACCCAGGTGCTCAACCCAGTAGGGCAAGTAAAGCCCACCCTTCTGGCCGCTAGTAATCTGTCAATACTCTCACGATAAAAATGAGGGTGGTTGAATTAAATCGATGGTAGAGCAATAAATATATAATTAATAATAAACTACATAACAACAATAAGATAACAAACCAAGCACTCAAATAAATACCTAACTAATATATACAAATAAATATCCTTACCATAATACCTTAACACTAAACTAATTAAGACTTTAAGGAGATATGTCACTAGGGTCGGTTATTCAAACTCTCGGCAGAGTGCCAACAGCCAAAAGAGACTTTTTCTTGACTGACTTTTTTTCGAACAATACCTGTTCGTATTTATATGTCATATTGTTATTCCGCCAGTCAGGTATTAGCCTTGTGCAGTTCTAATACGTTTCTATATTAAATAAATAAACACGTTCAGTGAACCATTGAACTAATAAACTGCACAAGGCGACATTTAAATATTTAATTTTAATATTTCTTTATGGGAATATTTTGGGAAAATATTCCCTGTGACAATACCATAACAACAACTTAAGTATTTTATCTTCACTGACGCTGGCTGGTGCAAGTGGAATTCACAATATAAACGGAAGGCAACCAAGGAAACCCGTTACCTGGACTAAGAAGCCAAATGACCGTGAAACGACGTAAAGAGCGTTACACATTGTCACCATATGTATTAAAATATTTAAGGTTTGTGAAGAAAATTAAATTCCACCTATTCAATCAAAATAGTTACAGGATAATCCTTCCCTAAACAATTCCTTCATGAAAATCTTTCCGTATGACAATCCATCCCGGCTACAATCTTTCCCATGACAATCCATTCTCACGACAATCATTCCCGTGGGTTCATAAATATTATCAGAATCATATTTTATCAGTATGTCTAACAAAATTTACTAATTCTGCTAAATTGTGCCGTCCCATTCTCGTGCTTCACCATCTGTTTTTTTTTACCGTTAAAAAGTACTACTAAAAGTACTACCTATTTTAAAAATTAATATATAGAGATTAAACATTACAGTTGAAAAATAAAAGGTATCACTCTGTATAAATGTAAATTAAACAAAAAATCAATCTGTCAGTCGAAAATTGAGAAATGAAATAAAATGTCAGATTACTAAAATGTCACGATTGGTGAAAAACTAAAATTTAGAAAACTTGCCTAGTACTGAAAGTTTGTTGAATTAAAAGTCGTACAAAACTTTAATAAATATCCAGATCTAAATTCATATAGTTTCAGTAATAAAGTAATCCAAATAAATTCATTGAAATAAAAGTTTAATTTATGACATAACTAAAATCATAAAGTAATGATTGGTCCAAAGTAATTTGATAAAACTATCAAGTATGATATTAGTTGGTTGTTAAGATGAAACTAAAGAGTTGTTGACGGGGAATTTTTTTAGAATGATGGTGGTTAAAATTTTTGGAGATTAAAAAAAATATAAATATAAATACATCAAAGTTAAAAATTATCAAATTGGTAATGCACAAATAGAATCAAGACATTGTAAAACAAATATTCACCTAGAGTCGATTTGTAATTGTGAACAGTGTTTTCACTAGTGACAGGAAATTTCTCGAAAATTTGGACTTTGTGCTAGTGCACCACATCAAGAAGAAAACCAAATATATGGAATGGTCCTGGACGATTGGAATAGTGCAATAGTGTTAACAATCATCTACGCTAAAATAAAAATATTCTTATAAAAATATTTGAGGTTAAGTGACAACAAAAACAAAAATTTTCAATCAATACTAAATTAGTATTGCAAATAGGATAATTTGTAAATAATGTTTAAAATAGTATTAATCTTTAATTTGAACCTACCTAGGTAGAAATTTTATTAAATCTAGCCAGGTGATTTTTTTTTGACGACATAGTTACATGAATTAGTGGGAGAACAGATGGCAGATTTACAAGCGTTCATTAGTCTACACTGTTAATGTAGAATTATGTTCTTTTGATTTGAAATACTGAAATCATATGTGTTTTGTTAATTTAAAAAGAAAAACGATTTTGGTAAACAATAAAAACCTTTGTTTAAATAAGACATATTTATGTGAAAGAAAAAGACAAAGAAAAAAAGAACTGAAATAACTAAAGTACTTACTTTACGCACGCTAAGGAGTGCGTAAATTTTAACTTTTTTTCACTAGTACGTAAAGTAAAATAAAATTTTCACATAACTTTTTTACATGTGCAACACATTTTTTGCAATATCCTTATGTTTCTTATCTTGCCAAGGTTCTATATGCCAGAAATCAACTGGTTAACTTCAAGATTTTGGAAAATAGCTTATTAACCTGTTGCATGCTAAATCTATTTTTTTACATAAAAATTATGGTAGTAGAAAAAATATTGTATGCAACTAGTGTGTAAAGTGCCTTTTTTCACTTATGTGATTGTCACACTCGCCTTTGACTCGTGCGACAACATTCATATTCGTGAAAAAAGTATCACTTTTCACACTTGTTGCATAAATAACAATTTTTCTATGAACCGTCCCTGAGATAAGTACAATAAATTAAAAAAAAGTTGTAATCATTAAAATACGAATACAAAAATAAATCTGTGGGGTGAAAAATTGTAATATACATGGATAGAACTTTTAAGACTGCATCTATACTGGTTTACCAGCTGTACACCATACATACATTTATAAATGAGGAATCCATAGAACTGGTTGGTGCACTTCTACTTGACAAATGAAAATACCTAAAGTTAATTTCGGTCTCTAAAGATCTACCAACAGTTCTCTGACCTAACCTAACCATAATCGGTTCTAATAGATTTTGAAGCAGCGACAGATACATCAAGAATTTCTGATTGCAACTGTATAAGGATATTCCTTACACTTTTTACAGACAATTTACAGAAAAATTCAAACAGCTGGCTTTAAACAGCGATGTGACACCGACAAAAACTTTGTACTCTCAGCTGCATTAGCTTTTATACGAAACACCTATGGTCATTTTTTAAAACATTAGTTGATGATTTTTCAGAAGCTACTGAGATTCCGTTCTATTTTGAGGAAACATGGATTGGGATGATTTGTCGAATATCACCGTTGTTTGATTGGGCAATATGGAACAGTATTAAGAAAGTTTAAACAGTCAACCGAAGACTTCCACAAAATGCAAGTTTATTAACACCATTCAATGCGAATAAGCCTTAACTGAAATGAGAATTTCTCATTTTCACTGGAACTCCTGCTGTAACGAAAAAAAACGTAGAACATCCAATTACATATTAGATTACAAAATATTATCACTCAGTTTTTTCCTTATAGCCCCAAGGCGACATGTGCATTCAACTTACATTAAATGGTTATGATCACTGATTTTTGTATATGAATTTTGGACCATTACTGTGTGTCCAAATCCTGATTTGCAATCCTCGGGATACTGTGCCAACAAAATTGTGGCCGAAAAATTGAGATTTTGTCCCACTTTTTTCGGTTTTTCGAAAACAACTCCTTAAAATTGTTATTATATCCTTTTTTAAAGTAGATATAAAATGAGATATATCCTGTTTTTCTAAGTTAAATATTTACAGAGATGAGCTCTTAAAATATTATAGTTTTTTTCCAAAAAGTAGAAATTTTGATAAATACGTGCAAAATGAACATTCCTACAGAAAAGTTATCGTAATGAAAATTGAAAGAAATAATAGCATGTTGGCAGAATAAATATTAAGTAAGTAGAATGGAAACACAATTTATTTACATCATTTTTGTTCATAATACTTGTATTTATTTTTTTCATAATATATTTCCCACTTACGTCTATTGTACTTCGATGTCATCCTCACTCGAAGAACTATCGTCGAGGGGAGAAGTCATATTTCTATTTTTACAGGACGTGTCCCTATTGAAATTGCACAAAACTGAGCATTTCAGCCCAGTTTTCCGACAGCTGTAAGCCCAAGCGCAGCCCTTCTTGTATTTACAGGAAATCAATTGCAAAAGGGTTTGTGGTGCCGGTTCCATTTCGGTGGTAACTGATTGGAGCCCAACTCGTTCAACTTCCACCCCCAGTCCGTATGATTTTTATCTACTCTCAACCATTTTTGCACTTGCAAACAATATACAGTAAGAATGATGAAATTACCAACGTAAGAAATTGAAGAAAATAAGGAAAGGAAATGTGCAGTTGTTGGGGCAGACAAACCAGTTCGACTTTAGCTACGGCAGTTATTCTGTTGAACAGGAGGTATCTTATGTCGTTGGGCGTAGTATCCCCATATCCACCATATAGACCAAAGAGGCACTTCTCTCCGGTTGCGGCTATTTCTTCATGTCTTGAATCTGAATGCTTGTTTTTTTTTTGAAGGTGGTTACAATATCTCTGTAACCATTTAATTTCGAAAATGGGATAAATCTCATTTCATAGAAATTACTTAATCGAATTTAAAAAATGTAATAATAATAATATCAATTTTCAAAACCCGTACAGGTAAAGTGTTTTTTTCGAAAATCCGAAGAAATTGAGGTAAAATCGCAGTTTTTCGGTCACCATTATACAGGGTGTTTCATTGGGTAAGTGACATACGTTAACTGCAGATAGAGGACACCTAGGCGATCTCAAAAACCCCATACTTAATGGGTCTAATTGCTTTAATAACCAAGATACAGGGTGTTTTATCTGTTTTGCCAATATCTTGCATGGTTCATAACTTTCTGATCACACTGTATATGTTCATGATATTTGGCAAGCATATTGTGTTTAAAGTGAAGAATCGATCAGTAAATTTACAATAAAAGAAATCCAGGTCCGGGTTAAAAAAAAATATTATAAAATATTTCGACCTGATTTCTAAAATAGATTCTGTATTTGCAAAGAGCCTGAAAATAGTTATTTGTGTAACTAGTGCAAAAAGTGCGTATTTGTTGCATGAAGCATGGTTTGCAGCTCGAGACGAAGTCGAGAGCTGCAATCATGCTGAGTGCAACAAATATGCACTTTTTGCACGTGTTGCACACAACATTTTTTCTACGATCGAAATAAATATGACATTTTTAACAGTTTTCAAAAAAATAAAATTTGAACTGACAATTTGAAATTAATTGCAGAAACTATCACAATCAATCTGACAGTGACAGTTCAGGCCACATCCATAGGTTAAATCGGTAGACATGAAACGATTTTGATTAATCAAACGGATTTCTATTTATAAAATGACCACTAAAATTTGCTTGTTTATCGTTTGTGATCTTATTTGAGATTGCATCCATTGAATCACGGATAATTTAAACAATTTAGGTAATATTATTATAAGTACCTTATATAGATACTTCGCTTTATGTAAATTCATCAAAACAAAATGTATTCCTGAGAGTTCCTATTAATTTACTTTTATGCACTAGTGCACAAAAGATTTACTTTTATGCACTAGTGCACAAAAGTTATACTTTTAACACGGTAGATAGTGCAAAAAGTGGTCACTTTTTGCACGATCGTAGAAAGATGAATTTAGTGATATACTTTGCATTTTCGGTAAAATGTTTTTTCTTGTAAAATTCTAAAATTCTAAAATGGTATTTATTGTGAGAGCCCAAGACTAAAACTATTTTTTTTTTAATGTGATTTAGTTTTAATGAAGACTTGTTAACCTAAATTGGTAAAATTTTAATACTTTAACTATTTTTTTATTATTTGCGATAAATAATCCACAAAAAAGATTTATCTTTAATTAACGAATAAATAATAATAAATTTACACAAACTTTAATTAATGAAAAACAACAAAAAAGATAAAAACACATAAATATTAATGACAACAAAGTAAAACCATTACGGATTAACATTTTTCAAATATAATTTGTATCCGACCTACAATGGTGAGACTGGAAGGGGTTGAAATATCAAACAAATTATATTTCCGCATTTTTTAAAAATATCGAAACAGGTCATATCGTAAAAGATCGTAAGAAATCGTAAGAAATCTTAAGAAATCGTATGAAATCGTAAAAAAAATGTAAAAAATCGTAAAATTACATAAAAAACCGTAAAAATCCATAAAAAAATTTTAGGCGTTTTTTAAAATGCCTGTAATTCTATATTAAGTAAATTTTTGGTGGATTCATTATTATTTATTCATTAATTAAAGATGAATGTTTTTTCTTAATTATTTATCACAAATAATGAAAAAATACTAAAAAAATTAAAATTTTACCAATTTGGATTAACTAGTTTTCATTAAAACTAAATTACATTAAAAAGAAATTAGTTTCAATTTTGGGCACTCACAATTTCACACCATTTCAGAATTCCAACTCAAAATTTTACAAGAAAAAACATTTTGCCGAAAATGCAAAGTACATCACTAAATTCATTTTTTCGTGCTCTTTGCAAATACAGAATCTATTTTAGAAAAATCTGATATACAGGGTGTTGTTTTTCTGTCGGAATATTTTATTATTTTTTTTTAATCCGGACCTAGATTTATTTTATTGTAAGTTTATTGATCGATTGGACACTTTAAACAAAACATGCCCGCGAAATATCATTAAAATATACAGTGTGGTTAGAAAGTCGGTCTCAGTGGCACAGACCGTTGGCTATCGGTCATATTCACTTATGGCTGTTTATATGCTATAGGTCAGGATGCCTGTCAGCCACAATTTTGTGAAACCTTTCAGGGTAAACATACCCGAGAGGGACAGAAAAAGTGAGGTCAGGACTCAGAAAAATCAATCAGTCTGATATATGGACGGGACCAAAACAGAAGACAGCACAAGTGCTGGATTCTATTATATGAATTCAGGGATAACTTGCATTCCAAACCTGGGATCTATGGCAACGGTCTTCAAGAGGAAATGACTGAAATAAATGCTTACAAAGGTGATGTTGCACTAGGATCTTAGAAATAAGAGAATCCGTATATTCACAGATATCTAAGCATCCCATAAAGCAATAAAAAGGGTGGAAATACAGTCCAAACTGTTATTAGATTGGTAGAACATAACAAGATAACTCTTGAATGGGTGCCTGGGCATGAGGGCATAGATGGAAATGAACAGACCCGGCTGGAAAGGGAGCCTAAAACCATTAATTGGACTGCAACCCACATGTGATATTTCCTACCAACATGTAAAGGGTATGCTGAAGAAAAAATTAAGGGACAAACACGGGGACTACTAGATGGAACTTCCTCGCTTAAGATAGTCCAAAGCACTTATGGAAGGTCCACCCAAGAGCAAATACAATCTGCTGTTATGCCTAAATAGACAGAAGATTAGAACTGCATTAGGTATCTTGACAGGACACTGCGGGATCAGAAGACACCTGAACCTCATAGAATTATCGGAAAATTTCCTATATGTGCAATGTGAAGAAGAGGACGAAACTCCTCTTCAAATATTATGCTATTGCCGGGACCTGGTCAGGGAAAGGAAATGGCACTTTGGGGTACAGTATCCTGAACCCGAGGAAATAGTGAAAGCTAACATTAAAACTATTCTGGACTTTGTCAAGAATATTGGTCTGATGTGACAACTGGCGGGTCACAATACGCCTACGCCTATAGCCTTCCACGCCTGATTCAGCTAAAAAAAAATGGTACAAAAATTATATTCAAAAATCAGTAATACAACATTTAAGTAAGTTCATGTCTTTTTTTGTACGTTTCGCCTAGGCTACAAAGATTTTATAGAACACTTAAATCGTTTAGCTTGTAATTTGTCTAATAAATATATTGTCATATATTATCATATACTGTATTATAAGTAAGTAATGTAATTAGTAATGTAGCATGTAAACAAGTCAGAAGTGCCTGCGCGTCAGCAGGCACGTGACGACTTCTAAACATGCATTATCTGTTGAACCATAAAAGATATCTCAAATCTGTTTTCAAATATCGATTCAGCGTTAAATTTCACTTCCGGTTCAGGTTTGTGAAACCAGTTTTGAAACCGGAAGTCATAAAAATCTATTTGGGAGCTATTCAAGATATATTGAGTTTATTACAGTTGACCGTTAACCGTTTGTCTCTATCTCCTTTCGTTTTTGGGATACAAATACGGAGAGGCGGACAAACAGACAGAGCCGTATTATAAGACTTTTCTCTAAACTTTAAGGTTTAGAAGTATAAAAAACATTTCCCATAAATATGTGATCAAAATAATTTTTGTTTAAATAACTATACGCATTCCTCAGTAATGTATCTTCGAAAAACGGTCTGTTCGAAAAATTGTCATTTTTTTTGGATACTTGAAAAAACTCAGGCGATTAGAATCAATACTTGTGTTATTAGTTCTTAATTATTATGTACTGTATACGTTGAATTTTTTTCAATGCGAAATTGCAACGTAAATGATTTTAAACAGTACTTATTATAAAGTTCCAGTAAAAACCGCAGTTTTAACGTTTTCTTCCTTTATTATGCTGGGCCAGAAAAAATCTTTAATAAAAATAAATTTTATAATATAACTACCTAGATGAAAAAACAACTTACCATTAATAAACATAAATTTTACGAACCAAAATGAGTCCTAAAAGCGAGAATCACTCGAAAACCAAAACTAAGTAACTTCATTTCCCACAGCTATTTTAACGTTATTATTGCGACAGGAATGGAGAAAAACACCATCTCCGTGACAAATATCTCATAATAGCAAATGATTAAGTATTAATAGATGTCCATTTTGGGAGGGAGAACGTTATCTCGCCCTGTTAATGCTGTTTGTCATCGTCTCTTGGGGTGTTTTAGCGAGGACCTAATAACGCGAAGTTAACACTTCCGGTTCACCAACTCTCTCGCTTTATTACTTCCATATCGTTTATTTATGAAGTTTGATATTGGTTCTGGACTGCAGAGGCGTCGTATAGTAAAGGGATCAAATGATATCACTATATAATATGACATGTACATTTACAATTACTCAGGATGCTTATTAAATGAAGAAAAATAATGTTTTAACGAGTGGATCCCTTTTCGGCACGGCGGTCAGTTATATCCGAATTTAATCATTTATTGCTTCTAACGGTGTAGTCGTTCTGGCCACGAAAGCTGGATTAGGGGTTCTAGGAAAATGAAATAGGATTATTTAAAGATCATATAAATTATATAAATTTTAAATAATATTTTTGTAATCTCTTCAATTCTGGGTTATTACTTGATACAGTTTAAATAAAATTATTGTGAAATAATTGGATTTATGAATGGGGTTGTAATAGTATAATTTTTAATCGGTATTTTATGTAGCTGTTTAATATTTTTCCAAGTGTTGTATTTTTGTAATATTATATTTCTTGTGATTTTTCATATTCGTTTCTATTAATTATGAGTTTTTTTAATTTATTTTATGTATAGTTTAATTGAATTTTTTGTCAAATCACTGTTTTTATTTGGAGAAAAAAATTATTGAGTATACATATCAAAGAGAGATTATTTATTTGGACAAAAAAATCTTTACAATACAAATCAAATGAAGGATATTTATTTGGAAAAAAAATTTAAAAAAATCACTGAAATTTTTTGTCAAATCATTGTTTTTATTTGGAGAAAAAAAATTCTTGACTATATAAAACAAACGAGAGATTATTTATTAGGATACAAAAAATCTTTACCATGCAAATCGAATGAAGGATAATTATTTGGAAAAAAAATTAAAAAAAATAACTGAAATTTTTTGTCAAATCATTGTTTTTATTTGGAGAAAAAAAATTCTTGACTATATAAATCAAACGAGACATTATTTATTTGGATAAAAAAAAATCTTTGCCATGCAAATCGAATGAAGGATAATTATTTTGGAAAAAAAATAAAAAAAAATCACTGAAATTTTTTGTCAAATCATTGTTTTTATTTGGAGAAAAAAATTCTTGACTATACAAATCAAACAGAGATTATTTATTTGGACAAAAAAAAATCTACCATGCAAATCAAATGAAGGATATTTAAAACTGAAATTATTCCTATTATCTTTTCTTAAAAATATTACTTTGAATCAAAAGGATTAGTTACTTTATGGTCGGTAACCACTGTGCCCAGAAGGCCCACCTAATTTTAAAACTTGAGGCCAAAAGACCGGTAGAATTACGGTACCCCGCTGATAAAATTGACCGCTGGGACCAAGTGAACAACACCCATTTCAACTATCACCGGTCTCCCCTACATTTGTTATATGGCTATACATCATTTTTGTTTAATCAGTAAAATATTTCTAACATAATTTCTTAAAAAGTTCGTTATTTTATCATGGAAACAACACAAACGAAATTAAATTGATTAATATCTGCGCAATTACCAGCATAAAAATCGAATTCAGTCAGCCTCAGCAAAGCAATTTAATAATGTCTGTAAATGCCAATCGAGCATTCTTAATAACACAGTAGAGTATCAACTCCATCTCATTGAATACAATAAATTGGATGAAAATATCACGTAAAAGAATTAAATACAGCGTTCAGTCGTCCTTTTACTTATCTTATTTCAACTATAACTTTAATGTCCATCTGTCACAATCGTCCAGATGTAATTTTAGTATTGAAGTAGTGGCGTTGGGATAGTTTTATTAATGTGGTCGACTATGACACTCGAAGAAAAGCCGCTCATTTCGTCATTACCGGAGTCCAAGTCTGGAATTATACACTCCTTATGGAGGCAGAAATGGTCGACCAAAAGCCGATTCATTGGTCGAATGATTACTAGTCTCTACCCATCCAATTATTGAATAAAACGTGGTTCTAGCGCACACTACACTTATAAACTAATGTCATTTCATTTCGTTTCATCGCATCGGCGGGGACCGGCTGATGGACAAAACGCCATGGGAACGGTTATTATCTTTCTCTATGGATTGATATTAAGAAAATAATGGTTTAGATAGACTATTAATGTGTGGGAGATACCATCGCAGAAATCGTTATCTATAAATATCCTCATGTAGAAACCTTTTTAATTTAGTAGGGAATCGTTATTAAATGGTATTTCAACTTTTAAAACTCTCACGGTAATCAATATAAATACATCTAATAATTAAGCACTTTCAAATTAAATTAATATTTCATTTCGTATACTGATTGGATACTTACTATATTATTTTTTATAAATACAATGTTCTTTTTTTCGTTTTTCTTTGCGTTTTGTCGGTTTTTTTTAATTTTTTTCATTTTACTGTATTTTCAATTTTATTCTTTTTCCAATATTTTCTGATTTTGTTTCAATATTTTCAATTGTTTTTTCCTTATTTGTTTTTCGATTTTTTATGAGTTTTCGAATTTTTTCTCGTTTTTTTTGCTCATTTTTTGTCATTGTTTCGGTGTTTTTTCTAATTCTATCTTTTGTTTTCTAATTTTTCTCTTTTTTCTTATTCCTCCGATTTTATGCAAATATTTGCGATTTTTTTGTCACTGTTTTGGGATTTTCTTGCAATTTTTTTGCGCTTTTATTGATATTTTTTTACGATTTTTTGAATTCCTTCGAATATTTGTATTTCTTTTTAATTTTTATTTATGGAATTGCTTTCGGTTTTTTCAATTCTAATTTTTTCTCGTTTTTTCTCTTTTTTGTGATTTATTTTTTGATTTTTCTGTTTTTTTTTCGATGTTTTCTAACCTCTGCTCATTTTTGTTATTGTTTCGTTTTTTTCTAATTCCTTTTTTTTTGTTTTGTACTTGATATTCTTTTTTCTTATTCCTCCGATTTTTTATCATTGTTTTTTTTAAGATTTTTTTGCGCTTTTGCGATTTGTTTAATATTTTTTTAAGGTATATTTCAATTCTTTTGAATATTTGTATTTCTTTTTAAATTTTATTTATGGAATTGCTTTCGGTTTTTTCAATTCTTCTAATTTTTTCTCGTTTTTTTCTCTTTTTTGTGATTTATTTTTTGAATTTTCTATTTTTTTTTCGATTTTTTCTAACCTTTGCTCATTTTTTCTTATTGTTTCGTTTTTTTCTAATTCCTTTTTTTTGTTTTCTAATTGATATTCTTTTTTCTTATTCCTCCGATTTTTGGTCATTGTTTTAAGATTTTTTTGCGCTTTTTGCGATTTGTTTAATATTTTTTTAAGGTATATTTCAATTCTTTTGAATATTTGTATTTCTTTTTAAATTTTATTTATGGAATTGCTTTCGGTTTTTTCAATTCTTCTAATTTTTTCTCGTTTTTTTCTCTTTTTTGTGATTTATTTTTTGAATTTTCTATTTTTTTTTCGATTTTTTCTAACCTTTGCTCATTTTTTCTTATTGTTTCGTTTTTTTCTAATTCCTTTTTTTTGTTTTCTAATTGATATTCTTTTTTCTTATTCCTCCGATTTTTGGTCATTGTTTTAAGATTTTTTTGCGCTTTTTGCGATTTGTTTAATATTTTTTTAAGATATATTTCAATTCTTTTGAATATTTGTATTTCTTTTTAAATTTTATTTATGGAATTGCTTTTGGTTTTTTCAATTCTTCTAATTTTTTCTCGTTTTTTTTTCATTTTTGTGATTTTTTTTTTGATTTTTCTGTTTTTTTTTTTCGATATTTTCTAACCTCTGCTCATTTTTGTTATTGTTTCGTTTTTTTCTAATTCCTTTTTTTTTGTTTTGTACTTGATATTCTTTTTTCTTATTCCTCCGATTTTATGCGATTTATTGTCACTGTTTTGCGATTTTTTTGCGCTTTTTGTGATTTGTTTAATATTTTTTTAAGATTTATTTCAATTATTTCGAATATTTTCATTTCTTTTTAATTTTTATTTTCTCGATTCTTCTAATTTTTTCTCATTTTTCTATTTTTTTACTATTTCTTTTTTTCGACGTTTTCTATAAACTTTGCTAATTTTTCTCATTGTTTGGGTTTTTTTTTCTAATTCTTTCTTTTGTTATCTAATTTTTATTCTTTCTGCGATTTTTTTGTCATTGTCTTGAGAATTTGTTTCTTTTTTAAGCGCTTTTTGCGGTTTTTTTAAATTTTTTTTTTACGATTTATTTCAAATCCTTCGAATATTTTCATTTATTTTTAATTTTTATTTATGGAATTGTTTCCGGTTTTTTCGATTCTTCTAATTTTTTGTCGCTTTTTCTCATTTTTTTAATTTTTTTTTCTTTTTTCTTGTTCCTCCGATTTTATAAGAATATTTGCCATTTTTTTGTCAATGTTTTAGGATTTTTTTTGCGCTTCTGTGTTTTTTTGATATTTTTATTTTCCCCATTTTCCTATATTTCCCTATTTCCTATTTTTCTCAACCTTTTCCTATTATTTTATTATTTTTCATATTTTTTCTGGTTTTTCTATTTTTTCCCATTTTTCCTATTTTTTTCTTATAGTTCCCTATTTTCTGTTTATATCTGATTTTTTCGATCTAATCCTTTCTCATTTTCTTCTGATTTTTTTTTCTATTTCTTTACATTGTTTTCTGAGTTTTTCATTTTCCTATGATTTTTTTCGATTTAGGTCCTTTTCTTTAATTTTTTTAGAATGATTTTCGGTTTTTTGGTTAATTTTTGCGATTTTTTACCATTTTTTGCGTTTTTTTTTTCATTTTTTCCGATATTTTTGCATTTTTCCGATTTTTTAATTTTTATTTTATTTTTTACGATTTTGTTGGGATTCTGTTTCGATTTTTTACCCTTTTTTAGAGAATTATTTCAAATTATTTGCGATTTATTTCAAATTTTTTCATTCTTTCTGATTTTTGTGTTTTTGCAATGTTTTTTGATTTATTGCGTTTTTATCGTTTTTTGCTCCTTTGGTGTTTTTTCTTTCGGATTTTTACAATTTTGTTTTTCATTTTTTTTTCACTATATTCTGATTTTTTTCAACTTTTACCACTTTTTGCTTTTTTCCGATTTTTTCTCGTTTTTTTTTCTCATTTTTCAAATTTTTTTGTGTTGTGATCTGATTTTTCTTTTTTCTGATTTATTTCGAACTTTTTCTCATTGTTCTCTTTTTTCTATTTTTTTTGTTTTTTGATTTTTTCTCATTTTTTTCCCATTCCTTTGATTTTTTTCGATTTATTTTTGAATTTTTTCATTTTTCTTTATTTTTCAGATGGTTACAATTATTTTCGGTTTTTTTGGTGGTTTTTTATCGATTTTTTTCGATTAGTTGCATTTGCAATTGTTTGCAATTTTTATTGTGGATTTTTTTCGATTTTTTGTACTTTTTACGATTTTCTTTGAATTTTTTTTGTGGTTTTTGCAATAATTTTCGGTTTCTTGTATTTTTTACCGACTTTTTTCTGTACTGCTTCTGTCTATAAACTTTAACTGTATAAAATCTCACACTCCTCTGTTTGCGCATTACTCTTAAAATGGGGTCCGAAGTTTTCTCTTTACGTATTAATATATAGATTCTTCATCAAATATTCACCATTACAATTGTTACTTTCATTTCTCTTAAATTTGGTTTTTCGTCTTCGGTACCTTTTCTCTATTCTTATATTATTTTCTTTATGAATGTTTTGTATTTTCTCCTTTATCTTTCAATTTTATCATATCTTTCATTTTTCTTTCATAAACTGTATCTTCTATAATAATTTTTTTTTTGTTCCTATACTCATATTTTATGTATAATTGTTAAAATTTAAAAATTTCTAATATTTTATTCCTTATATTTTCATTATAATTTCTTCTATTTTTCTTCTTTTTAATTTTAGTACAACTCGATTTTCATTCCCATTACATCTGTAATTACACCACTGTAACGAAGTTACTTAATTACCGTGATAATTAAAATATATTAACTATATGGCGTACTGCACTAAATTAGAATTAACTTAAAATTATGGTGAAGGTAACAGTCCTATATATATAAGGTCAAGCGCGATCAATTGACCCTCCGACCTATAGACTTTCGGGAGTTGCAGTTGGGGTTCCAGGTTCCAGTTGGACAAGGAGCTCGAGCCGAGAAGCCGAACCAGCGACCATTAGGGATAGGTCAATTTAAAGAGAGCGAAGACTAGATCAGCCCAGACAACAACGCAAACCAATGTACCAGATAGAGATGACTGACCAGAAGGACCGTATACAGCCAAGCAGATAATAGAGACAATCGATGGCTGAGCATGCTGCGACCGATACTGACGATAAATAAATCATAATTTGTAGATGCCAAAACGACCCATTGAGTGTTTTTTATCCATTGACGCTGCCGTGAGCAAGTTGCCTTCACACAATAAATGGAAGGTGGCGTTCGAGGCAATCCGAAACCTGAACTAAGGCGCCAAACCAATCAAGTAACGACGAAAGAGCGTTACACCATCTACTATAGTTAATTTGTTTTCATCATTTTTCTGTAGTAAATTTCTTGTTAGTTTTTTTTCCATTGTTATATTTGATATTATATATATTTTTACATTCAATTATTTGTATTTTTTTAATTACATTTTATTTCTACTTTCTACCTTCAAATTTTCTTCTACAGTTGCAATACTTGTTTCTCAATTTATTTTTGATATGTAGGTCTTTTAATTACTTTTTTTTTCAACATTCCTAATTTTTTGATCATAGATATTTCTTTTTCTTGAATTTTTTTTTGCCATTTTCGTAATTCGTCTATAATTTATTCCTCATTATTTTTCCTTAAATCTTGAATAACTTTCTTCATATTAACTCTCAAATTTATAAAATTTTTGATCAGATTTTTTAACTTTAACTTTTTACATTTTTTCTTGATTCTTGATTACTATTGTTGATTTTATTCGTATTATTTTTTGCTTTCTTAATTGTTTCTTGATTTTTTTCTTCCGTTTTAGTCTTTTATTCTTCTATTGAGATTATTTATTTCATTTGGACTTTTGTCATCTGCTCTGTTTGACTGTATTTCATCATCACTTTTGCTTAAAGACATATTTTCGCTTTTCATCTTTATGTGAAATTTTCTTTCTCATTGTTCTCTTCATTTTCTGACCTTATTTGCATTCCTTTTATTTTCTCCATAATTTTCTTGATTTCCATTTTGCTCTTCGTCTTCTTGACTATCTTCCAAATTTGGTTCATTATTTTCTACTTTTTCTCCTTCTTCATTTTCTATCCGTTTCTTACATTGTCTTTGGATTTATTATATATTATATTCACCATTATCCTCCTGATTCTTTTCCTTTTTACGTGTCTGCTTTTATTTTTTCTTCTTAAATATTATTGGGTATATGATATACAATTTTAAAAAATTATTAATTTAAATATAATAAATAAGCAATCAACGAAATTATATTTTATGAAACAAAACCTGAAATAAAACTTATGCGTATCAATTTTTTTTACTTTTTTATAAATTTCAGCAATAATGTGTTGATAATATTATGTTCTTTTATTCTTGTTTACAATATCCTATCTTACATTTTACTGTCCAATGTAATCCTGACAACGTTTATGGGTATGAAATTTTATATGAACTAATAAAAAAAGGATTATAGATTTTAATACAAAAAGATATCATATCGAGAATTACCATGAAATAAACGTTATTTTTTTTTAAGTTAATATTAAATTAGTAACATTAAATTTATCAGTGTGTGGTTTAGACCAAGTTAACTCACAAAGGTGCGGCGTTCATTAAAAAAATTTAAATTATGTTAAAACCAAGTAAGCTCATTAAATTAATTTCATGATTAAGATCCTCACCGACGATTAGCAGTAAATTGTTATCATTAGAGCAATTTTGTATTTTTAACAGCCGCATACATTACCTGTTCACTGAGCTCAGCGCTTAAGATAAATGAACACATTTAATATTTTAGCGGAAACGATTTTTTAAACGCTTCACCTTGTTTACAATACAGTTTGTTTATGAGGATGAGAAATCTTTTGCCGTTAAAATGTGTTTATAGAAATTGCAGAATGGGGAAGTCAATGCTCCTTTAAATTTTGACGAAGCATACAAAATATCATAATTTTTTTAAATCTCATTTCTGACAAGAAGTAACAATCAGTATTTTTATAATAAAATTAATATTGTACCAGTTCAATCCTTTTTATTCTCAATTGTAATAATGAAACTACCAATTTATCCTTCAATCGTTTGTTTCCTGTGGCACCAGAAAATTAAATTAGACTGTCAATTATCCTAATTTGCGTTCAATTATAGATTGGTATGTCTTTTCGGAAACCACTAACAGGGCCATTAAAAATAAATTTTTATTTAGCCTCAAAATAATTGTATATTTAATGCATTTAATAATGGTTCCCAATGACATTAGGATCGGTTTGTTCTTTTTATTTTCCGAAAGTTGAAACACATGGTGTAATTTGTTAATGGGGGAAACTAAAATATTAGTCAAGAGAAATTAGACATTGCGTTTCGGAAAAATTCCCTTAAAACTTAATTTGTTAAAAACCTTGATGTAAGTTTTAGACAAAATTTAACAAGTGCTTATTAATATAAGTGCCGGTAAAAATTTAATACTTTAAATAATTAACAAAAATGCTGTTTCTATAAAAACAATATTTTGGTTTTGATATTAAAAGTAACCGTTTTAGAGATAATTCTATTTGCATACTTGTAACAGACAGTATCCATTGATGTTTGAAGACGGGACTTTTCTTAGGTCTGTATTGCAACAAAAACAAATAGATGTATAGTCGTTGGAATCGATATTTAAGATTGACTTATTCATATTCTACAAGGGTATATGAGGGTTTTAATGATTTATAGGCAACTGTAATAAATCTTTTAAAAAAATGGTACCTCTTTTAAAATTTAAGTATTGACCATCCTTCAGTATAATTTGGAGTTGTTTCATTAATTGGTGTTAATTTTTATTAAAATAAAACGAAGATAGATACAAACAAGGTGTATTACAATTTAGTATAAAAAAACACAACAATTTGTAAACTACATAACAAAGTACATTTGTAATTTTATACAGTAATTGAAATAAATGTACTACATAACTCAATATTAATATAGGTACACATTTACAAAAAAAATAGTTATAATGGAGGAAAAACATAGAGGTTTAATAAATCGATTTCTGATTAAGTGCTTATGATTTGAACTTAATTCTTTTTAATCAAATTAAAATTAATTAAAAAGTCTTAATTTTTTCAATTATTTATTTTTGTTTCTTAATAATTATTTATATTTAAAAAATGATATTATAAATAAATAACATGCCTCCTTTTTTTGAAAAAAACAAAACAATTGTTCTATACATCATTTTAATGTTACAAAAATTGAGTTTAAGCTAAAAAAACTGCATTTTCTAAAAAGTAATTCGTTTTAATTACCTATCTAATTTTCTAGAAAATTAAAATTACAGTTTTTTGTTGGAAAATAATAGATCCTCAATATTTAATACAATATAATTTAAGTATAGGTCAATACCTATTATTTTAAAAATAAAATTTGTAATATGGGGTGGAGAGATGTCCAATTTTGGACAGAGTTTAAATTTATAGCCGTAATCATAAACCATTGTTAAATGTGGTTAAGGGTAGGTGCTTTATTATAGTCGACCTTTATAATGAATTTCAAATACCGATTCCAACGACTTATACAGGGTGTTTCATAGTTAAACCGACATACGTTAACTACAAATAGAGGGCACTTGAGTGATTCCAAAAAACTGATATTTAATGGGTCTAACTCACCTGATAAGTGAGGTATAGGGTGTTTTGTCAAAAATTGCTTATTTCTTCTAATCCTCGTTTCTTCGGAACCACCCTGTATACTTTTTTCATATTTAGCAAGCTTGTTTGAGTCTATCAGTACATTACACTGACATAGTAAGAATAAAAATCCAGGTCCGGTTCAAAAAAAATACTAAAATTATTTTCACGATGAACAACACTCTGTATATCAGAATTTTAAAAATGGGATAAAATATTCGAAAAGAGTGGAAATAATTAAGTAGGAATTCATGTTTTTTGAGACTGCACCTCTCATTTTGCTACTGAAACTTTTAACTCAAACTAAAAACATGTTTATTTTCGTCGAATTCGTGCGATTATGCTTAATATGGGAAATTGGTTTAGTAATGGTGCTCCTTGTTTTGAAGAGAAATAAATAATATTTTACATACAGTAAGTAAAGTTCGCACCATAAGGAAAAAAATATTTATTTTTGTTTTCATTAACTTATTATTATGGCTTAATAATACTTAATGGCTACATACTTATTAATATTTACGTCCAATTTTTAAAATTCTGATATACAGAGTGTTGTTCACCGTGAAAATAATTTTGGTATTTTTTTTTTTGAAGCCGGACCTGGATTTATATTTCGCTTACTATGTCAGTGTAATGTACTAATAGACTCAAACAAGCTTGCTAAATATGATATAAATATACAGGGTGGTTCCGAAGAAACGAGGGTTAGCAGAAATAAGCAATTTTGACAAAATACCCTGTACCTCACTTATGAGGCGGGTTATACCCATCAAATATTACTTTTTTGGAATCACCTAAGTGCCCTCTATTTGCAGTTAACGTATATCGGTTTACCTATGAAACACCCTGTATACTAAACTGTACTGTGGATCGTGAATGAAAATGATTCGAAAAATGCCCTTCTCTAGATACAAAACCTGGTATGGAGGTAGAAAGCGACAAAGCCCCGTAGAATTTGCGCCCAAGTACGTTACAAAAATGAGAAACATTAACAGGGGTTATAAAAAATATTAAAAGATATAATACAAAAATTAGAAGCATCCGTCAAAAAAGTATTTAAAATGATTACGACAAAAAAGGAATAAGACTGGGAAACCATATTCAAATTAGATGGTCGCCCTAGTTAAAAAATAGCGATAAAATAAAGAGTTTTAGTTTACACTTTTGTAGCAAAAAAGTCGGGTTATGTTCCTCATTAATTTGGGGATGTTTTAATTAAATGCATATTTTACTTTCCCGGACTCAACAAAGGGAAAGTATAGTGAACGAACAAAAAAAAAATTGAGATATCGATGGAAATATAAAGTTGAGGTCCCCCGAGAAGATTGAAACCATTTCCAGAGTATGGTATATCTGTGTGTCTGTGTGTAATCTTCCACGATAACTGCCGAACCGTTTGACCAATGAAGCTGAAATTTGGTGTGAAGGGTCGGTGTGTACCTCGAATGTGACCATTAGTTTTTGGTCTAAATTGATAAAGTAGAAGGTTACCAAGACCGACATTGAATACGGATGTTTATGGACAAACAATACATTTTAGTGCAAAATGTTGTAGTGCAAAGTTTTAGAGAATAAAATTTCCTACAATTTTTATATCACACTTTTTCAGGAATTTAAAATGGTTGCGCCACTAGAGGGCGCAAAATGTTCACATAAGTTTTAAGTAGTTTTTCAAATATTGAGGACAAATAATGCTCTTTATTGCAAAATTTTCTGATGCAATGTTGTAGAGAACAAAATTTCGTTTAGCTTTTATTCCTAACATTTTTTCGAAATTCCCATAGTTTCTCCGCTAGAGGGCGAAAAATATACACATTTAGGCCTTTTGTCTTTTTAGGGTTCCATACCCCTAAGGGCCGAAACGGAACCCTATTGCTCTCACTCGCGTGTCCGTCCGTCCGTCCGTCTGTCACACCGGTCTAGCGGCTAAACTGTTGGAGCTAGAGTCTTCAAATTTTCACAGTATATGCGTTTTGTTGACCCAAAGCCATATAAATTATAAAAAATATTTTTAAATGTTTTCAAGGGGAGCTCCCATACATCTAAAGGGCAGCACTGAAAAAAAAATTTGGCCGACCCCATCAAGTGAAGTATCGTTGAATAGAGCTCATTCAGTAGATAAAAGCCATATTTTTTGTTTTAAAAAATATTGTAAAATGTAGGCATGAGAAGCCGCCAAAATCAGCATTTTTTACAACATTTTGTTCCGAAGAATTTTTTAACTTTCCATTGACCTATGAACTTGAAATTTGGTGATAATGTTTATTGTTACGTATATATTACCAACAAATAGTAATTTATTAATAAATATGATTTTTTCATTACCATTCCCTATTTTTTTATCTGTGCAATCTTATTAGTTTTATTAAAAAACGCATTTTTCATCTTATATTTTTTTTTTCTATCTTTGTCGGTTACGCTGATATTAACAAATTTATTCGTTGCATTTCAAAATTTGTTAATATATCCAAGCATATATGCGGATTGTGATAATCATAATATTTTTTTCTTCGTTGAACACACATGCTCCAGGTTATTTTTCTTTTCACTTGTTTAAATCTTTTTACCAAGTATTTTGAACTTATTAGTTCGATTAAAATTTTAAAGTCCTTTTAGAATCCTGCCTCTGCACAGCTGGTTTATATTCTACATTTTGTACGGAACCCTAAATGTGCGGAGTTCGACACGCACTTGACCGATTTATTTTTATTTTAAAGACAATCAATTGGCTTTAGTGCAAAATGTTCTAGTGCAAAGTTATAGAGCATAAAATTCGCCAAAATATCTCGGAAACCGCACCTGACATTTTAAAAACCAATTAAATTAGGTCCATCCTGTATACCGACAATATTTTTTTGCTGATTCTTATTCTCCAGTTCATAAATGACGGAGCGCCCCTATGCCCGGGTCTGGGTCTAACAATTAAATCGATTACAATAAGTAGATTGTAGATTCCATATATGGAAATCTACCTAAAAGAAATGATCGTTCAGTAATGTAAAGCATCAAACTAATAATCTAAAAATCTGTTACAAATAAAATGTCTTTACGTGAATATAGTTCAAAATAATGTTATTAATTACAAAATTTAAAACTATCCATGTTTTATGATTATAGTCTTAAATTTTTTCTTACTACTATATAAAAATTATATATTGTAGGTAAATTTGATCTTGTCATATTTTCGCAACTGCTTAATTTTTTATAAAAAAAACTGTTTTTCTACAAGCGTACGGAAAGTTGTACTTTTCCGCACTGATTTTATAAATGCTAAAATGATTAAAAATTAATTCTTGCTTGGTTACTATAATTACTTTCAGCCTAATGTTTTCTTTATTAAGAAGCACTAAGAAAATTTTTGTTTAATGGCAAAAAAATATTTTTGCTAAAATTTTTTTTAATTCTAGGCGCTTGTAAAAAAAATATTGTTCCTAACACTTGCGTAAAGTATCTTTTCCCCACTTAATTGCATGCCCGAACTGCAATTGCGTGCGGAAAAGTATAACTTTCCGCACTTGTTAGGAAAATAACTATTTTGTTTTCTAATAAAACAAATTTTTAAATCATTTGAAAAGTAATTTTTAGCATCACTTTATGTTATAATACATATTTTAGAATACATACAATTAGAATATCTTTTCGGTTTGATAAAATGTTATTTGGAGAGATAAAATCAAAGATAAGATGAAAATTTAAAAAATAAAAGATACCACAAAATAAAATATAAATTTAATTTCATTTATTATCGATATTTATATAAAAATTGTGGCGTTTAGATTGTAACAAATATTATAGTTAAAAGTTTCATCCCAATAATACATTGTGAAATATTTTTTTAATTTATTGGAAGGGGGCAACGAATATAATCAGTATCGCCTAATTTAAGACCTAGTTATTAAATAATTAAATTTAATGTAATCGTATACTGGAAACATTATTAGAAATAATTTAATTTTTACTAACCAAGATGTGCTCGAAGCAAGAAATTATTATTTACGATATAAACATGAACCTTGAGCGAGAAAGTGGAACAGAATGAAAACAAAAATAAGAGTGAAATTAAATTTTAATCAATTAAGAAAAGAGAAGATTATAATCCTATTTGTCTGGTTTATTTATTCAGATGTAATAATATTTTAATAGAATTTCCAATGCAAGAACTTTAAAAATATTAATTTTATTACGAAATAATATTTTTTTAAACTGATTTTACACACTTTATATAGTTTTCTTTATTTTAATTTTATACGTTTTTTAGCCCTATTACAAGTTTAGGTTTACTAATTATTTTAAATTCTGTCTTTTCTTATTTAACTCTCTATTTTTGTACCTTTCTAATGATATCATTAGAGCAATACCAATAGTTAGTTAATAGAACAATTTAAATGTTTTTTATAACGCGAGGTATTCGGAAATTTTCAGAAATGATCTATTTCTCCTAATATAAAATCGATTGAACTATTGAAAGAAACATTTTGAAAACAATAGCTTTAAAAATCAATTCTCTTCAATCTATAATATAAGCTGACTGACTGAGTGACTCACTGACTGACTGACTGACATATAATCAACGCACAGCAAAATCTACTCAACCCAGAAGCTTGAAATTTTGAGAATATATTCTGTTCATAACAAAGACGACACCCAATAAGAAAGGATTTTGTGTAGAGAAGGCCGAAAAACATGGGAAAAAATTGAAAAAACAGGGAAAAATAATGAAAAAAAGAAAAAATAATGAAAAACAGGAAAATACAAAAAAGTACGAAATATTGAAAAAAAAACGGTTGTGTCACCCCAAAACTTTCCCAATGAGTTTCCAGAGACGAATAATTTTACAGATATTTAATTTGACATTTTCTTATTTTTGACATGTGACAGTTGGAGAAATAATTTAGACTTTTCTGAATAGAGTTTTCCATGGCTTTCAAATGATATATTGCAAGCTAAATTCCGTGAAATTTAGCTTCTGTCATTTTTTGACAGTGACATTTCGTTTCACAGATGTCACAATAACATTAATGGTTTTTTTAGACAGTTAACCTAAATTCATTCAAACAAAATTGATTCAAATCCATAAAGTACTTTTTCAGATACATAATATTAAACTTTAAAAAATTAACCTCTTTTTATTTTTGACATGAGACAGTTGGAGATATAATTTTGAGTTTTCTAAATAGAGTTTTTTAAGGGCTTTCAAATGATATATTGCAAATCAAATTCCGTGACATATTGCTTCTGTCATTTTTTAACAGTGACACTTCCCTTTGAAAGATGTCGTACGAAAACTAATGGGTTCTACCGACGGATAACTTAAACCCATATACCAAATTTCAGCTCAATCGGTTTAAACGTATGGCCTCTATCCTGGAAGAATACAGACAGGCAGACTTCGATCTGGAAATGGTCTTAATCGTCTCAGGGGCCCTTAAAATGAATATTTCTATCTTTATCTCGAACATTTTTTTAGTTCGATCACAATACTTTCCCTTCTCGGAGGAGCGTCGGGAAAGTTGGCGACAAATATAGAAAATAGTGGAAAAATATAGAAAAATACCAAAAAATAGTGAAAAATTGGGAAAAACAGGAAAAAAACCGGCAAAATTGAAGAGATATAGAAAATAGGGAAATCAGAGAAAAATAGAAAAAATCGGCAAAATTATTAAAACATATGGGAAAATAGAAAAAATAGGAGAGAATAAGAATAGGGAAAATAGCGGAATTAGAGAAAGTAGGGAAAACTAGGAATAATAAGGAAACATTTTAAAAAATTAGGAAGACAGGCCAAATATGGAGATATTGAAAAATAGAGAAAAATAGTGTAAAACAGAAAAAAAACAGAGAAAAACGTGAAAAATTAGTTAAAAGTGGGGAAAATGGAGAAAAATAGGTAACGAAAAATAGGGGAAAATAATGAAAAATAGAGAAAAATAGGAACAAATACACAGATTTAAAAACAAACAAGCAATGTGTTTTTCTTCACTAGAATTAGTAAAATAATGCGACAATGTATTTTTCCACACAGGAAATTAGAAAACAAAGTAACAATGCATTATTGCAAACAGAAATTTGGAATTCAATGCAAGGGTGCATTTTTCCATACACAAATTTAAAAACAAACAAACAATGCATTTTTCTCCACAAGAATTAGGAGAACAAAGTAGCTTTGCATTTCTTCATCAATGATTTTGAAAAATAAAGCAATAGTACATGTTTCAATACACAAATTTAAAAACAGAAAAAAACAAACCAACATGGATTTTTCTCCACACGAATTAGTAAAACAAAGTAAATATGCATTTCTTCACACACGATTATAAAAATAAAGCAATATTAAATTTTTCTATGCACAAATTTTTTAACAAACCAACAACACATTTTTCTCCACTCAAATTAAGGAAATACAATACAATTTTTCATATAGTAAATTGATAAACAAAGCAACAATGCATTTTTCAAAATAAAAATTTAAAATCCAAAGTAACTATGCATTTTTTCATTCACGATTTTGAAAAATAAAACAAGAGTACATTATCTATACACAAATTTAAAATCAAACCATCAATGCCTTTTTTTACACGCGAATTTGAAAAATAAGCCACTAATGCATTTTTTCACTTTCCAATTTGAAAAATAAGCAACAACTTCATGACTTTTTTCCACTATCGAATTAAATAGTAATTCGTATTTTTTCAATCGAATTACAAAATTTTGTATACTTAAAAATGAATATTTAAGCACTTGAGTAAATAAAAAAAAACAATTTTATACTCGGTTTAGGAAAACACAGAAACACTGTATTTTTTTCACGTGATTTTAAAAAACAATGTAACAATTCATATTTAAATAAATGAAGAAAAAATGTATTTTTCAGCATTCAAGTCTAAAAAAAAGAATCAAGAATGCATTTTGACACACTTGAATTTGGAAAAATGAAGCAAGAATGCACTTAATAGGGAAAATATGGAAATAGAAAAAAACAGATAATAATAAGGACAAATACGGACAAATAGCAAAAAAAGGAAAAAATACGGAAAAATAGAGAACATAGAGAATAGTTATTTATGCAACAAGTGTGGAAAGTGATACTTTTTTCACGAATGTGCATGTTGAAAATCACATGAGTGGAAAAAGGCACTTTACACACTAGATGCATACAATATTTTTTCTACTACCATAATTTTTATGTACAAAAATAGATTTCGCATACAAAAAGAGGTTAACAAGCTGTTTTCCAAAGTTAGAAAGTTGATTTCTGGCACATAGAACCTTGGCAAGATAAGAAACATAAGGATATTGTAAAAAATGTGTTGCATATGTAAAAAAGTCATTTTGAAAATTTTATTTTACTTTACGCACTAGTGAAAAAAAGTTAAACTTTACGCACTCCTTAGCGTGCGTAAAGTAAGTACTTTACGCACGGTAGTAGAAAAAATAGATTATCTAATGCATGTTCAACTAAACGCCGTTAGATGTCCCTATTGTGTAACAGATTGAGGCATCGGAAAGAAGTTTAATTAATCAAACAGCAATGAGAGTAATATTTAGAGAATTATACATTCTCGACAGTACCATACAGCCTGTTTCATCTTAATAGGAATTATCAATGTTAGTGTCGGAATTTATAGTTTGAAACAACGAAAAAATAAAAATTAACTCAATTAGGCAACAGTTTTAATAAAATTTCTAATACATAATTTTGTTCCAAGAATAAAAATCGTAACAGGAACTATAAAATGACTCATACTACCTAAATTATAATAAAAACTATACAACATATTTAAATATATTCATATCTCTGTAAGAAACTATTCATTAATTTTTTCATTCATGTTTTTTGCAAATCCACAAAACAGCCCATCATGCCCTCATGTTAAAGATAAAGATCCAATTAAAAAGACATTTGATTTCGCTGGTGAATGATCGACCGCAAGTTCTTTGGTGATATAAGTGGGACTGAAGTTACACGGTAAGCAAAATAAATGGTGGCTCTTCCAAAAATTATTATTATTGAAAACATATTTTAATATCAGAATAATTTTATGGTTTAAAAGTCTTTATTGTTGAAAGGCTCTAGTACCTACTTGTAATATTTGGGAGAAAAAACGCACGTCTTCGAACAATACAACTTAAGTGTTATATATATTTAAATAAACAAATTTGGATTTATATGTAGCCAATCCAGTAATGTCGTAATTTTAAATAATCTATATATTTTTTAAATTATCAATTTCGACATGAACAGCAAACAAGTATATAATTTGAGACTAAAAATATAATTTTAACAAAAAAAAGTGGTATTTCAGTAAATATAGCATTAAATATTTAACTACAAAAGATGGAAACTACTGTATTATATAAAGAAATATAAGAAAAAATCTAATCCTCAAAGTGGCCCAGGTAAGTTCGTAACGAAGTTACTTTAATTTCAGTAATAATTAAAATATTTAAATTAAATCGCGCACCTCACTGGATAAGAATTAACTTATAATTATGGGAAAGGCTAGAAGCTTATAATTAAGATGTCTAAAAACCCTGGTGTATCTACTGATTCGATTTTGTTTCAAGTACGACCTGTTGCGTTCAATGGAACTTACCAGAATTCTGTAAGATGGCGCTGATTAGAATTGTTCAGTCCTGGCTGAGTTTGTCACATTTTGTGTGGACAGTGTAAAGCTGTAGATTGGAGCATTCGTCTGTATTCAGTACCAAATTATAAATACACCCTGTGTGACTCATAGTAAATGAGCGATATATGCGCCATCTGAAATTTCTAATGTGAAACTCTAGTAATCTCTCAAAAATTAGTCAAAATCAAGTATGTGGAGATCTCCCAGTTTGACCCAAACTTTTACAGGTATAAGTGGAAACACCAGGACTTTTAGACATCTTACTTATAATATGAAGTAAAAGTTGAATCTTCGCTCGGCAGATGGGGACACTTGCATCCGTGCTTTTTAGACACCGAAGTTCTTATCGAGTGGGACGACTCAATCCGTTGCAGCTAGAGATGTGTTGCGACCATATATGTAATACTCCTATATCGCCAGCTTGAGAGAGAAGTGTGTCACCGATAGTAGAGTGTAGACGATCGTTTCTCTCTCACGCAATCTCGGATAGTCATATGCGTCACAGCCATGATTTAAAAATTACACAGGTTAGACACTCAGACGTCCCAAATTCGTCCAAGTTTGCGCATGACGTCAGCTGGAGTCCAAACGAAATAATTTTACATTGGATTGCAAAGGATTATTGTGTCTTTCGGGTGGTTTTTATTTTTTTATGGCTATATATTTAATAAAAATGTACTGTAAAGTATTGTACACTCAAAAGTGAAAACTACTTTAATAAAGGTATAAACTTTTTTTACGGTTCCGATGTGTTTTGTATTATAAAAACTATTTAATTGCTAGATGTAAAAACCAGAAAATGCCCAATTATGTTATGGCTAATTTTATCGTTAAACTAATTGTCAAATATGTAACAAATAAAATACTTTAGATTAACTTTAGTGATTTTATAAATGTTTGATCAAAAAATTATTTAAAAAAAGTGATTTCAAATAGCTTATATTATCAGTGAAACTTTTTGATGCACTTTAATTGCAGGTTTATGTTACTTAGGTTTTCATATACCTAGTGCTTAATTTACACTCTAGAACGAATATGGCAAATGTAAATACGAGTATAACTTAGATTTACAGTCATACAAGTTGGTATGTAAAATAAATGTTATAAACTTTTTCATAAGTTGTGAAGTGCTTTATTGTCATTATTGAATAAAATGCTAACTAATAAATGAATACGTAACTGCTTAAAACTATTACACAATACATCGTACAGAACTTTTTTTGTATTATTTAAAATAAAGTCTAAAAATGTTAACATGTTTATTCATATAAAACTTACTGTTTTTGTAATAAAGAGCACTTTGAAAATCGAAAAAACTTTGTACTGTTTTTAGAGCAAGTATTACTTTTACACCAAACATAGCGCAATACATTTTTAATCAGTTTATAGGTGAAATTAAATAAAAATATGTCAAAAAAGATAATAACCTCATATAATGACACATTAAAAATTTTTGATGGGCACCAGGTGACGTCACATATCCTGCGTAATGTCTAACCTGATATACTTCAACCATGATAAAATCGCCTACGTTTGCTTAACTTTCCTTTTCTATACGTTCCTTTTTCACCATCGGACACGACGCCAATGCAATTGGCACCCAATTCCGATCTTGCATCTCCTTCTGTTGGAACGCTTTGTTTCTACAGTCCAAGATAGGACGTTGGCGATATAGGAGTATTACATATATGGTTGCGACTGGCTTTTTATGTTGCAATGACAAACTGTGTCTACTCCGACAAAATCGTTTGACAAAACGTTGCGATTTGAGATTTTTAGAAGCAATCACAATTAGTTACGTAATAAGTAATAAGATTGTATGGAGCAAGAAGCGAATTGTAATATCTAGAAATTTTCATTAACCGGAACCCGGAACCAGTTAGCCGACCGCACCACCAACCTACAATTCGTGTCTGTACCGTCCGATACATCACCGTTACACATTCTTCTACTCCGCCGGATTTGGTAATAAGGTAGGGCAAGTAAAACCCGCCCTTCTGGCCGCAAAACCTTGTCGATGTAATAACGACCCTTAAGTATCTTTTACTCAACTGAAGCTGCTCGTGCAAGTGATCTTCACACTATAAACGAAAAGTGGCGCCTGAGGCAATCCGAAACCTGGACAAAGGCGCCAAAATACCGCTTGACGATGCAAAGAGCGTTACAAGTTGCTGAAATTTATTTTTAAGGCTATAAGTCAACTACAGCGGATAATAATGTTGTAATATGAATATACTATGTTTTGGGTATATAGAAGGTGGAGAATAGTAGACTCTGTAATAAGGTTAGAATGAAAAATTCGACACGAGTGGAAAATTCCGAACGCGAGCGTTAGCGAGCGTGAGGAACCACCAGTGTCGAATTTTTTCATTCTAGACGAGTAACAGACTATATTTTCTCCACGATCAAAAAGTATGGACACGAATAGACTGGCTGGTAAAGGAGCAGAAAAACCTGAATCTCATAAGGGTATCAGAAGATTCCCTATGCAGCAGGATATGTGAGGAAGATGACGAAACTCCTCTTTACATATTATGGCATTGCCGGATTTGAACAAGGAAAGGGAATCGCACTTTGGGGTACATAATCCTAAATCAGAAACTTACATCAGAACTATTCTGGACTTTGTCAAGAGTACTGGTCTGATGTGAAAACTGGCGGGCCACAATATTCCTAGAGCCTTAGTGCAGGTGGGATTCCCCATGTCCGATTAAGCTAGATTGATAGATAGAAGTGCAAAACTGCTATACATCTATGTTTACAACACATAAATTAGGCCACTCAATTTCTGTTTTGTACACATAACTCTGAATAGCATTAAACATGTCCTCGCCTATCAGTGAGAGAAAAAAAAAAACAACATATTCTTTAAGCACCTGACTATATGAGCCACATTTTTTAATTGAAAAAAATCAGTGCTTTCATCGACCTATATTAAAAATAATAGAATATTAAATATATTACAGATATAATTGTCACCAAACATAGAGTACATATTGTCTTTGATACAAGAAAATTGTTGGTGATGGTATGATATTTATCACTTTTGTAAGGTGCTGCAAGAGCAGTCTCATTACTTTTGTTTACATACAACATTAAGGAAGTTGTTATATTAAGGCTTTTTGATGGTTGCTTAAAAAACGTTTGCTTGCTATTACTTGCTTGCTATTAATTTCAACGTCTCTTTTCTGCTACCAGGGCTAATCTGGACGGAACCTACAATTAATGAAACTGCGCATGGCACAAATATCTTTTTTGCACTTGCCAAAAAAAGTTTATTTACTACGGCCCGCCAATACTTTTTTTTCCTCCAAATGGCTTAAAACGACATGAAACGTGGAAAAAATTGCTTTTCCGCGAAAAAAAAGTCTGTCTGTGTGGATGTCTGTGCGCACGATAACTCGAGAACGGTACGGCCGATCCGGAAAATTCTTTCGGCCATCGGTTTTATTTAAAAAATAAAGGCTCTATCAGCCTACTAAGTGAAACTTCCATTCGAGATATCTCGATAAGGAAAGTAAATTTGTCGATACTGATTTCTATTAAGGAGTTATGTAAAGGTGAATTTCCACTCCGCGATTTGCCATCGCAGGATTTGGCGATTTTAATCTGCGCATGCGCGCCGAATTAATGTTTTCTGGACGTATAGTAATTCGGTAGAAAGCTGCGACATTGCAGAAAATTTGACGTTGATCCAAATTATTCGCGATATCGTATGCATTTTGAAGTTACAAATTTGAAAATGTCCTGCGAAGTCTTCATGGAACTTTAACCAACAAGTTGTTAAAGGTTGTTGGGGACATCCTTAAGTAATTATAGTACTTGCTCTGGTCATTCAACCTCATTTCCTTTATTAAGGTGTTATAAGCACCATATTGGCTTCTTCGTTGGAATATGTCCCTTACTTAAAATTTACATTTCCTTTTAGTACTTTTCTTCATTTGGTTTCGAATGTATATTAAAAATACAACATCCTTCTACCAGTTCATGTACAAGAAGATATTCCTCAGGAGTCATCGTCACAAAGAATGCCAGTAATATTATTATTATAAAATACCCGTAGAGTAATCAAATTAATGAAAACACGAAAAAAAGTTTGACAGTTGTCAAAAACAGAAGAGCTGAAGAACGCACTAAAAAATACTAAAATTCCTAGTTATATTTAGTAACATTATCGTCCATTTCCGCGATTTTATGGAAACGGGTTTTGCGATATCGCAACCATCGAGCATGCGCAGATTGAAATCGCCAAATCCTGCGATGGCAAATCGCGGAGTGTAAATTCACCTTAAGTCATAAAAAAAAAGTTTTATATTTGTAATTTAGAAGTTGGTCTCGAATTAAAAAAATTTGTTTCGTAGTTTTTGCAATTCGTTGATCAAAAATCCACACACACACATACACGTATCGTCGGTCTAAAACTCACTTATTGTATATCCAAAAATCCATTTTTTGGTAAACGCAAATTTAAAGCTCAGAGATGTGTCCACATTATATAAAGTAGAATTTTCCTTCAAATTCCTGTATAGATTAAATAACAAATATTACTTATTATGTACCTTGTAGGTAAGTTTCATTTTTTCTTATTCTTACCGTTTCCTTTATTTGTACAAGGAAGACTCACGAAAAAACCTGAATACGTGTCTGATATTACCCCCTCCTTTAGGAGAAACGTTAAATATTTTTCCTTAGCTGCTGTTACTAGTATGTTTTCCTTATATTTTGGCTTAAGAGGAATATCACTCCAGTCGATTTGTTTTCTATGCATCTGGGACTTAGCTACATTAATTTCTAAGAAATTTTCATCACTCAAATTATACTTATATTTTATAGTATAGGGCAATTTTTTTCGAAACTAAACTATTTTACCTTTAACCAATTAACTATGTAAACGTCCTTATTTTTGATCTGAGCAGGTGAATAATAAGAAAAGCAAAAATGCAAATTGATTGGTACCAAAATCCTCAAAACGTTGAATTTGGAGTTACAATACATGTGCTTTAGATCGACGATATGTACATTCATTTTTTGAAAAACTGTTTTTTTGGGAACTGAAAACGTAAAGAATAGTCAAAACAATAACTTCCCTTTATGTAGCGGAAAAGTAAATAATGAATTATTCCAACATCAACTATTTAGACATTCATAATACAAAGAAATAATCTTACTTTCTTTTTCTAAGAGAATGAATTGCTTAATTGTTTGGTCCACTGTATATCGCTGCTTGTGGTCACCCTGGCGCCTGGTCCCTTGTCCCTTTAGCCGATCGATCTGACTACGATTTGTCGGTGCGCTAATGTGGCTCATATCTCGATTCTCATCTCGAGTATCGCGTGGGCATCTGACATACAACGGATATCATCGCGTCATTACTCTTTATCTAGGAAATTATCATCAGCCACAGGAGTTGAGACTTGACCGGCCGCGTTTGCCTCACATTGCTGGATATAAATGATATGATAAAAAAGTTTCTTTCATTGTTTATCTTTCTTTAATGTTTAAAAGTCAGTGTCGATTCTTAAGAGTATTGTTTTAGAAATAAGGAGTGAATATAATTTTTTATTATTATTAGTGAGGTCCAAAAGCCTCAGTGTTAGTTTCATAATGACGAAAAAAATTTCTTACCCCCACTTTTTATCACTTTTCACGACGTTTCCTAGTTCCCTGAGTCGGAAAATGCAAAAAAAATGCTGTCTGGACGTCTGTATATCTGTCTGGATGTAACTTTTGAACGAAAGCTCCGATCGAGTGCCGGTTTTCACTTCACCTAGTTAGTATCGTCTAAGGAAGAACCCTATTGAATTTGAGCAGGGTTGGACAGGCCCTTCCGGTTTGCATGGGAAAACTTTTTTAGAATTCAAATTTTTAGAACAAAATGTTAAACGGAGTTTTCGAAATGGATGGGGATGTTGCAGAAATTACTGACATATTGTTTGTTTTTTTTTGGCGTTTTTACAATTTTTTTGATGATTTTCGTTTTTTCCTTATTATTTTTAATTTTTTTCTATTATTTATCTTCCACTTTTTCCTGTTTTCTCATTATTCTGATGTTTGGTTTATTTTCCATTTTGTTCTGTTTTTTTTTCTATTTTTCTCTTCTCATTTTTTCTAATTGTTCTGTTTTTTTATTTCTTTTTCTTTTATTTTCTAATTTTTTATAATTTTATAATTATTTTATAGCAAGATACTTTTTCCGATTTTATCTCATATTTCTGATTTTTTGATTTTTTCTGTTCTTTTTTCTGATTTTTTAGATGTTTTGTAATTTTTCTTTTTTTTGTCATTGTTTCGTTTTGTTTTCTAGTTCTATTTTTTTTTCAATTACTTTTTTTCTATTTCTCTTTTGTTTTCTAATTTTTCTTTTTCCTTTGATTTTTTCAGATTTTTTACGTTTTTTGCCATTTTTTGGGATAATGTTGAGATTTATTTCAATTCTTTCGATTTTTTCTTTGGTTTAGAATTGTTCCAGTTTTTGGTTGTTCTTTACGGTTTTTCCAACTTTTTCCGTTTTTTTTTAGACAAATTTCGATTTCATGCATTTTTGCATTTTTTCGATTTTTTTTTCAAATTTTTTGATTTTTTTTTATTAGTTCCATATTTTACAATTTTATTCTTCTTTTGTTTCCAACATTTTCCAATAATTTCTGTTCGACTATTTCTGATTTTTTCGATTCGTCTAATTTTTTCTCGTTTTTCACTATTTTTTTTGATTTTCTTTCATGTTTTATTCTTATTTTTTCAATATTTTCTTAATTTATTTGTTTTTTTTTTCGTTTTTTCAATTTTTTTCATTTTTGTCCACGTATTACAATATTATTCTTCATTCGTTTCCAACTTTTTCCAATAATTTTTGTTTCTTTTTCGATTATTGCCGATTATTTCTGATTTTTTCTGTTCTTCTAATTTTTTCTCTTTTTTTCACTAATTTTTTTGATTTTTTTTTCATGTTTTATTTTGATTTTTTCAATATTTTCTAATTTTTTTAATTTTTTTTTCTCATTGTTCTTTTTGTTTTCAATTTCTTTCTTTTCTTTTCCAATTTTCCCTATCCTCCGATATTTTTTTGATTTTTCGGCTTTTTCGTATTTTCTTTTCTCCGTTTTCTGTTGTTTTTGAGTTTTTCCTATTGTTTTTTTATTTTTTTCAATTTTTTTATATCTCGTTCGATTTTTTTCGAAATCTTTCGATTTTGTCGATTTCGTTTGATTTTTGTCGATTTCGTTCGCTTTTTTTTATTATTTTTTATTTCTACTGATTTCTTCGATCTCTTTCGACTTTGGTGATCTTTTTCGACTTTTTGTCTATTTCTTTATATTTTTTTCGATTTATTTCGTTTCCTTTTGGTTTTTTCGATTTTTGTCGTTTTTTTTATTTCTTTCGATTTTTGCCGATTTCTTTCGTTTTTTTTTTTATTTCTTTTGATTTTTTCACGGCATAAAAAGTGTTCGCTCGATGGGCCGAAGTCCCGAAACGGTACACCACCGGTTGATCGTCTCTAGAATTTTATATTTATCACTTAGTTATTTGATTATCGTTCTTGAATGATCTGCTTGATTATTTTTTCATGATTTAAAATCTGTTTTCTGTTGTTGAATCTTTACTAGGGTTGCTTTAATTTCCTCTATAATTTGCTATATCTATTACATTTTATTTTATAGGTATATTTATGGTAATTTTTCTTGATACGTCATTTATCATTACCATTATTGCTTTTTCGTTGTTTGGTGGTTGAACATTCAAATTGAAAAATTTGATTTTTTTTATTGCAATTAAAAACTGTAAATAATTGTAACCGAAAAGTATTTAAAAACTTCATTTAGTCAATATATAATAAAATACACAAATTTGCTTACAAATGTGGTTAATAATTTACAAATCTTATTTCTTATTTTTTAACTTTTCAAAATCAGCTGCAAAGTTTTAATTAGACGATTGTGGTCAGTTTTAGTTATCAGTTTACACAAAGTGCTTATAATTGTTTAGTTGTCACTCACACCAAAAATACAAGGTGTGGGGTTGTGGCTAATCAATTGGTAATCTTTACGTCTCCATAGGTCTCCCAAAAAGGCGCCTTCAGCTAGAAATACACGAGACAAACATTTACTTTGCAACTAGGGCCAGGTGTAGGATAAAGAAGGGCAAATTAATGTATTAGATACACATTTTTAGAGTAAATCCTAAAAATAAGTCAGAGAAAATGCTGACCAGTTCGAATCTGCTGGCGGGAAGTTTAAAAGTATTAAAAATCTTATATACCTACCAAAAAAATTGAGTAAGTAGTGCAAACCAGTCACTATTTTTATTTCTTTTTCAAGCAGCTATAAAATTATATTTATTAATGAGCTTTCTCAAGTTTATTAGAAATTTATATTTGGGCGATTCTACAAAAATAGGCAATTGTATGCCCCAAGAATATTTCACTTGATATAATTAATAATTATGTCTAAGTTACATCTTACAATATATATTACTCACCCACCAAATTTTTTAAAAAAAGTAATATAATATACTTCAGAAATCCTTTTTATTGATCACAAACGTCAGTCCAAATTTCTAAAAATATACCTACCTTTATTAACAATTTTTTTAACGTTAGAGTACCATACGCGTCCTGCTCCAAACAAAAAAAAAATAAAAAAAAAATATAAGTTTCAAATAACAGATGATTTTTCTGTCGATAATTATTAATTTGATCTATTTGGTGGGTTTTTATGACCACAACTTTCTGTGTAGTCCCAGAGCGGATACACTTCGCTCTTCGAAGTTACCTTCCGAGCATCCTAATTTTTTTTACGAACTGGTAGCAACACTTAATATCATTATGGGGCTCTTCTCAGTGTACCCCAGCTTTTTTCCGTATGGATCTACCTTGAAAAGTTGGATTCCTATATGTTCATTACATATCATAACTTCAACGCGGTTGAGGCGAACATCGTACAAATTTTAAACTTCTTAATTTAAATTTTCATATAATTAAGTTCATGTTCTATTACGAATTATTAATTTTTACACCAGCGTTATGCTCGCTCCTTATTAATGAAAAATTAAGTATTGTAAACTCATATATTTTTCGAACATTGTTAAAAGTTTTACGCCTGAAGATGGCTAAGTAGCCGAAACTAGTTACCGTTTATTATACTGCTATTAAAGTCTTTGTAGTAAGTATTATTATCTTTTTATAAAAAAAGTGTAGCGGTTAAAAAATTTGAAAGGAATAATAATAATAAACAAAGTATTATCAATCAATTAATTAAAAATTATGTATGGTATGAAATGGCAATTGTAATTTTATAAAAAATGGGTTTTATTGAAACTTGTATAATATGGAAATATAAATAAAAGTGGAGATTATAATACCAATTATAATAATGATGAATTTTATATCATAAAATTAAAAATTATAAAAATTTAATTTAAAAATTTTATATCATAAAATTAAAAATTATAAAAATTTAATTTAAAAATTTGGGTCAAAAGGTATTCCTGGGAGAAATTAAATCATAATTTAGAAGTAAATTTATATAGAAGAAAAACACAAGAAAAGGCATATGATAGTATAAATTTAAAATTTATATTTTTGTTAGAATTTTTGTAATGTTTATTATTTTTCTTTAGAACCCAACCCATAATTAAGATTTCAAATATTATTGAAATAACATAACAATATATCAAAAGTCGTTTGGAATTTCAGTTCAAAATTACTACTGGAAAAATATTTTAACGAATATGAAATAAAAATAAACCTATTTGGACAAATTGGGACTTAAAGATCCCCGACATAAAACAAATATTTAAAAAAAGGTTTGCAAGTTTTTTTGTAAAATTGGTTGGAGAAGCAATAAAAGCACAAAAGAAATCAATCATAAAAAATATTGTTACTATATTATCAAAGCTCCAGTACCAAAATCCCTAATAGCATAGAATAGTCCTACAGATATCCATAGGACGTCTTCTTCAGACATTATGTACATCCGTAGGACGTCCTTTTCTGATACAGTGGACATTATATGGACGCCCGAGTGACTCACTAATGTCACAACTTTGAAATGAATTCAAACGGATCGCGTTTGACACTATATTCGAAGAAAGGTCGCGGTGTTTATTATATTTTATGTATTCAGGGTGCATTTTGATATTGGCTATTTATGGTTCATTGCTGGTCGCGATATATTTAGGATTTAAGGGACGGATTTTTAGGGGAAGCTGATTATAATAATTATTTTTTAAATGTGAGGACGAAATTTTTATTAATGGAGTTATTATTAAGTAAAAGTAACAAGAACACAGATTAGAGAATTAAAAATTTTGGTAAATTAGTAACTTCGTTACAAACTCACATGAAAAACAAACAACCATAAACCAACAGTCAACAGTCTAAATGACGAATGGCAGCCGACAGTAAAATTCACAAAATGAGCGCTCTTTGATAATGTAAATTATTAAATGACAAGATGGAAACTGAGTTGAAAATGCTAAATTATAATTCAACCCAAAGGTGAGCTCCAAATTGAACTATTTTGCTTTTCATGTCGTGTGTCAAGCATTCTAATTGGTTTTTGATGTGCCAACATCCTCAGAAAACTATTCATGATAATTAGTGTATTTTTTTTATGTTGTTCATATCATGTCCTAGAGAGACGGCTGTGGGAAGTTCATCATGGATCATATTTCAATTACGAATGTTTTATATTGTTCGTTTGATAACGCCTGTTGTGAGTTCACGCCGGAATTCGTCGAAGTCTATATCATGTCCAGTGAGGAGGACCACCCTTAGGTGCCTGTATCTGTCCGAACATCTTTTTGACGTTACGTGTATTAAGTCGGCCAGGAGCTATTTTAATATTGTATGATATAGACATGTTATAAAGTCCGTATTATATCTAACACGGACACTTATTGGACATTCGGTATGGACATTGTACATAAATTGTACAAACAATGGACCAAAATTGTCGAGCAATACTTCTAGAGGTGATAGAACACCAAAAAATAAGTTATGTTTGTTTAATGAACCTATGTCCAAAAACGCTTATTAAGGGTGCAGCAACCCCTAGAAAGGGCTTAACGATAATTGATTTTTCATGAATATCTTTAGAGAGGGGTACCATACAATATTCAAACTTTAGGTAGTACCTAAGGTTAGTAAGATACGTTATTTACGTATTTTATCTTGATTCTTCGAATTCACCAAGGGTAGTTTTCAAGGGGTGAGTTAACCTTTTTTAGACATATTTTTTTGTTATCAACTGTTTTGGAAAATACATGTTGAAATAATATTTTCGGAAGTTTTTTATTGTCAATTAAATGAGTTATATGGAAAATATTTTAAGTCTTCCTTGCAAAGCCGATATACTATTAATGTGTATTTTTTATTTTGCATCTACGGAAACCGTAATTATTTTATTACTGGTGTTACAGTCTCGAAAGATGAACACACATATCTATGAGCTCAAATTACACGAAAATGATTGATTTTTGGATGATACATCAAGAGTACCTTTATTCAAAATAAAACTTCCCCGAAAACATTATTTTAATATGCATTTTCGAAAATAGTTGATAACAAAAAAAGTATGTCAAAAAAAGGGTAACTCACCCCTTGAAAACTACCCTTAGTGAATTCGAAGAATCATGACAAAATACGTAAATAGCGTATCTTAGTACCCTTGGGTCCAACCTAAAATTTGAATATTGTATGGTACCTCTTTCGAACGATATTCATCAAAAACCAATAATGGTTAAGCCCATTCTATGGGTTGTTGCATCCTTAATAAGCGGTTTTTGACATAGGTTCATTAGACAAACATTACTTATTTTTAGGTGTTCTATCACCCCTAGAAGTATTGCTCGACAATTTTGGTCCACCTTGTATATATATCGTGGACGTCTTAATACAGTCCAAAAATAAACATCCAAAGGACATACATACCAAGTACATGGACTTTCCGACGTTAAATGGAAATAAATTGTACGTCCCAATGACGTTGTGTGCTATTAGGGATGTAAAACCACCCTGTACAAATATTTGGTATTTAGCTTATTCAAAATTTAAAATCAAATTAATTTGGGCCAAAATAAATTAACCAATGTATAGAATCATCAAAATTTTAGTGGGTTACTGGTAGCTAGGTGAAAGTTATGCTCGGGGGAAGATTGTAAATTCATTTTGAGAGTGATAGAAGACAGAAATGCTGAATCCAGGAGTGGAGCTTCCTGTTCCGACTCCTAGAAATTTATAAGTTTAAATATGTGCCACCCCACAAAAGATCTGTCTCCAGGAATGGCTTAAAATTTAGATGTAAGTACATGGTGTCCCAAATTGGTGTGTTTTGCAAAAGCAGTTAAGATGTTATGACTTCTTTTTTTGTTAAAGTAACGATAGCCCAAATTAAATCTTTAGTAGCTGTTTGCGATTATTGAAAACTATCGGAAACTACTAGGTTCTATAACTTCTTAATTAAGAAAAATATAAAATAACTTAATAAAAACTTTTGATAGATATAATATTGAAGAGTTCAGTGGCGCGCAATAATTTTTTTTAGGGGTCTCACTAAGGAAATATAATGCACTATTATATTTTTTTTAATGGGACACCCTCTGTATATTTCAACGTTTTAAGTTTCGGTTTTTAATTCTCATTCACCTGATATGACAAATAAACCATATATCGATGTTATCAGGTGAAAGACCCTTAAAAAATTGAACACTCAGTAACGAAATTTAACATTTTATTATAAGGATAGTAAAAATTAAAGCCAATGGACATTCTCAATTATGTAAGATCAGCAAGAAAAAGATGCCAATTATTATTACAACAAAATGGAGGGCATTTTTAACATTTAAAGTAATTTTCAAATTCCACTAAAATTAGTTAGAGGTGGATTATAGTTATTACTAGGTTTATTGTTATTTCATAAGTTTACTGTTTTAATTTTTTAATCTGTTTTTTTTATTAATTATAATTTTAATAAATAAAATGTTCACACATCAGTATCCTTATAATGAAATGTAAAATTTCGTTACTGAGTGTTCAATTTTTTAAGGGTCTTTCACCTGATAACATTGATAAATGGCTTATTTACACTCTAACTCCAATCACTGAAAATAAATATGTAACATGTAATATTAGGTGAATGAGAAATAAAAAAATCGGCTGTGTCATCCCAGAACTTTCCAGGCTCGACCGTAGAAAATATATTATTTATTATTATTATTTTATATTACAAAATATCAAGCTACGCATACGCATGTTGTGTATCACACTGCTACAATTAGGATCTCCTCAAATCATGTGTGAAAACTAGTGGGAATTCGGAAAAAAAATTCATACAATAGTTGTAGGGGATTTTATGCTTTACAACTTTGCACTGAAACATTTTGTACTAAAGAGCATAATTTACCTCAAATTCCAAAAAAATGGAAAATCTTAAATGTGTATTTTTCTCGCCATCTAGCGGCGAAACTATAAGGAATTCGATAAAAAGTTAGATATAAAAGTTAAAGAAAATTTGATGCTTTACAACTTTGCATAAGAAAATTTTGCACTAAAATGCATTGTTTGTCGTCAAAATCAAGAAAAACTAGAGAAAACCTACATGCGCGTTTTTTACGAGCCCTCTAGTGGCGCAACTATTGGAAATTCTGGAAAAAGCTTCAGACAAAAGTTGTAGGGAATTTAATTCTCTAAAACTTTGCACTACAACATTTTGCACTAAAGTGTATTGTTTGTCCTCAAAATCAAGAAAAACTAGAGAAAACCTACAATGCACATTTTTTACGCGCCCTCTAGTGACGCAACCATTGGAAATTCTGGAAAAAGTTTGAAACAAAAGTTATAGGGAATTTTATATTACTACAACATTTTGCACTAAAGTGTATTGTTTGCCCTTAAAATTTAAAAAAAGAAAAAATTGTTACATGTGTATTTAATCAATATCGATCTTGAGGACCTTCTACTGTACCTATTTGAACCAAAATCTAATGGTCGCATTCTAGGCACACACCGACCCTCCTTACCAGATTTCAGCCTGATTGATCAAACAGTTCGGCAGTTATCGTGTAACATTACACACAGACATACAGACAGACCATACGCTGGAAATGGTTTCAATCTTCTTGGGGGACCTCAAAATGGATATTTCCATCGATATATCGATTTTTTTTGCTTGTTCACCTTACTTTCCCTTTGATGGGTCCGGGAAAGTAAAACGAAACAAAAAACGAAGTGAGACCCCCTAAAAAAAATTCTTATGCGCCAGTGAACTCTTTAATAATATATCTATCAAAAGTTTTTATAAAATTATTTTATATTTTTCTTAATTAAGAAGTTACAGAACCTTGTAGTTTTCGACAGTTTTCAATATTCGCAATGTATCTTCCAAAAGCATGGAGCTACTAAAGATTTAATTAGGCTATCGTTACTTTAATAAAAAAAGTCATAACATCTCAACTGCTTTTTTTCGATCTCTTCTAGTTTATGAGATACCCTGCAAAACAGACCAATTTGTGACACCCTGTACAATGTTTATATTTTTGTTTTCATAGGATCCTAATAAATAAATAATTATGTTTTAAGCAGTATCATTCACGTATTCGATGTTATATCGTTTATATAATTATTTAAAGAGTAATATCAAGTTGCGGTCAATATACAGGTTGGCGCAAATTTAATTGAACACTATTGGGATTTCTTCAATCTTTAAAAATTAATTATCTCGGAAACCTTATCTGGTGTTTTAATTTTGAAAAAAAAAACAATCAATTTGCCTTGGAAATACACATCTTTTTCCCATTTTAACTTTTATAATAGTTTACAAAATCCCAATTTGCGCCACCACATATTGCTTTTATTACTCTACTCTACCCTATATATGTTTGTATAAAAATTCACAAAACATAAAATCCACCAAAAAGTAATTAAGTAGATTTTGGCCTTCTAGTAGTACAGGTGCCTTTTAAATTACAGCGTTGTGTGTGTGACTGCAGACTTAGCCGAAGGCGTTGAAGTTCATTCAAAAAGCTGCTTTTGTTTACCTGTCTCCGACAGTGCAGGTTATAATTTATAAGGAGTCTACAAATTTGTAGAATTAGTGAAACAATTTGGGAACATTCGTTGCTGCCCATATATTTGGATCGTGACGGTTATGGTTAATGGACGTTTCGCACGTCAGTTTTATGCTTAATTTGAATATCATTGGTCATTCAAATATTGGTCCAAAAATTAGAAACAAGTTAACAAAATTATTGTTATTTTTTATTAATTCTAAGAAATAAACTTGTTTATTAAAAAATATATATGAAAGCGGCTTTTAAAGACCAATATTAAAACTATTTTCCCAATAAATAGTTTGTACATTTGAGACCACCATGAACGATTCGTTAGTTTATTACGCATAACTTATATTGTTTTTGTTTACTTTCTACAGGTCTCTGTGAATTTCGACTTCATTTAACCTCCGGCCTCAGTTTGCTTGTACTCGTCTTTATATATTTCCAAACTATTTCAAAATTTAGGAATTTATTCATGTATCATCCGCTTTTCCCTATCTAAATTCGACGTTAGTCTAAATTCTTCTTCGTTTGTTTTCTAATAATCTGATAGACATTGTCTTTCCTGTGTAAACTAGTAGTGGGCTGATTAATATTTTTTAAAGGGAGTATGGAGTTTTTATAATTTAACTTGAATTTTGCAAATATTATAAAAAATTTTAATTCAAATTATCCAATGTTTGCTGTTTAAAGCTTATACAATTTGGATTTACAAATTTTCAGACCATTGTCTTTGAACGTTACTTGTTAGCGACGACAAAATAGTGAGTTGCTTACCCGTAAGAAATCGCTAACTTCGTAAAAAAGCGGAAACTGGCTATTGTATCTTCGGGACAAATGATCCGCGTCGAATTCTGAGCAACTTTAGTTTTTGCTGTGGTCTGTATGTCTGTCTGTATGTCTGGTTGTCGTCCCCTAAGCTTAAAAATGCCAGAACTTTAGAATGCTCCAATGTATCGATGTGAAATTTTCACCATTTTTTAAGAAACACGATTATTACATTTTAGTAGAAAATGAGCGGAATCGGAAAATGAATAAAGGGGGTTTTCCGGATCTTTCTCACTTTTTTTGTAGTTTCACAAGAAACACGCTTTAAATTTGGGAAAAAGATACCTTGAGGTACTGTTAGAAAGCCAATTGAAAATCAAAATAATCAGAAAATTTCTTGTGGGTTGTTTTCCGAAAATGTCATCATTTTCCTAAATCGATATCTCTGAAACCGTAAAAGATATTTAAACAATAAAAATACGTAAATGTAGGCCTGAAATAGCTCAACAAGTGTTATTTCCCGAAATTTGTTGAAAAAGTTGCGAAAAAAATAAAATAAAGAAAAATAAAATTTTTCCAAATTAAATTCCGAAAATATCGGAAACAAGGAGAAAAATGTCAAAAAACCTTTTTGCTGTACTACAAAGATCCTATGAAATGAAAAAAAAAATGAAAAATAGAAAATAATCATGAGAAATAGGGACAAAAGGAATGAAAAATAGTGAAAAAATAATGAAAAATAGGGAAAAATATAATGAAAAATAGGGAAAAACTGATGAAAAATGGGGAAAAAATTATGAAAAATGGGGTTAAAACAACAAAAATAAGGCAAAAATGAAAAATAATGAAAAATAGGGAAAAAAATATTGAAAAAATAGGGAAAAATATAATGAAAAATTGGGAAAAAGAAAAACAGAGAAAAAATTATGTAAAATAGAGAAAAAAATAATAAAAATAGGGGTAAGAGATTAAACTATGTAAGGAACCTAGTTCCTGACGGGGATCCCTTGACCGCACAAACTTTTATTTATCTTAAGTAGACGAGTATGGGTAAGGGTAAAAGCAAAAATATAAGCATAGTACTTTCTCTACTCGAAAAAATGTTTATGCGGAAAAAACAGGGCAAGGGGGGGATCGTAGTCGTCGCATTTTCCTTGTGGTTAGTTGCTTGCTATGTTGTACTTGCTATACAGTTTTTTTATTATTTATTGAATAATTTGCCACACTGATTAATATATTATTATTTTTGTTAATGTAAGGGATCAAGATAGTTACGGGCGTTAAGTGAAAATCTCTCGAAAAGTATGCGATAAAACCAATAGTAGTTGGTAGAAATAATGAAAATAATAATAATATTAAATGAAAAAGGGAAAGATAAAAACTGGTTAAAATCGATAGAAGCGGGAAGGAAATTTAAAAATTAGTAATAACTTGTACAAGTCAAGAAGTTAGAAAGAAGCGAAATTATAAAGAACTGAATCCCCAACGCTTAATATGTTAAGACAGAACATTTGTATATGTTGGAAAGATATCTAACGAAGGATGATCAATTAGAATCGATTAATTTCTGGACACAATCATTATGAAATAGGGGGGATTTTTGATCTATTTAAAAGGAATGGCAGAACATTATTGATTTTCAAAAGAGGGAGAAATTTTTTAAATTTTATATATTAATTTAAATACAAAAAAAATTGTTTAAAAAGAAAGAGCATTTTCTATAAAATAATAAATAAAAATAAATAATATAAAGGTGCAGAAATTCTTATTTTAAAAAATATAACGAGATAAACGAAATTACTTTAATTTCCGTAATAATTAAAATATTTAAATTAAATCGCGCACGGCACAGAATTAGAATTAACTTAAAATTATGGGAAAGGCCAGAAGCTTCGAATATAAGGTCAGTCGTACCAGTGAACCGTTGAACTCGATAGATATAAACACGCTTTCTTGCTCCTTAGACGCCGAAATTATTATCGAGTAGGACGATTCAATCCATAGTAAGCCGTTGCAGTGACAGTCCGAGTTCCAGTGACAGGCCTAGTCCCAGCTGAAGTACCCGTCCCTTCGCTTTAGTGACGTTTAGAGAGTGGTAAAGCAGAAGGCTGAAGGAAGCGAAGCCGAAGTCGAACGCAAGCCGTACACCATAGAGGCCTGACCAGAAGGACCGTATACAGCCGAGCATACTACGATAGGAATCCGAAAAGTTACACAACATTCATCTGGATTTGGTTTGATATTAATAAATTGTTTTTATTTTAATCTGTTGGTTTTATTTCGCGTTAATTTTAACTTTCAGCAACATAAATACCCAGCTGCTCAACCTAGTAGGACAATTAAAGACCGCGCTTCTGGCCGCCAGTGATTTGGTCGATGCCATAACGACCCCTGGAGTATTTATTCTCCACTGAAGCTGCCCGTGTAAGTGGCCTTCACCCTTCACCAGAGGCAATCCGAAACAAAGCGCCAACCAAAAAACCGTTGGATGATGCAAAGAGCGTTACAGAGAAGAAGAATACAGACATTATCTAACAAAAAGATATATTATCTAGACAAAGTACTACTATATTATAAAAAAATTATCAAAAGACGATTAAGAAATGTTATAAAATAGTCCGTTTCGACAGCCTGCCAGAACGCTAAGATAAATTTCGAATATTTACGATGCTTCGTTAAATTTCATTAAATTAAAAAGTTAAAGAGGAGGGGAGAAGTATAAAAATTAAGACAGATCTTAAAACTGATTTATCTCTTTAGTTTCTTCATCATCTGATTGTTTTGATGTAGTTCAACAAGCATGGCTGTCTAACAAAGCCAATACCCGCTTTTTATGGTGCAAGTTTGAAGCAAAAGGGCCGTTCGCTATGTCTACACTGGAGTAAATGGAGTAACACTGATACCGATGGGTGATATCTGGTTACAACTGACATTACCCTTCTCACAATATTTACAGGTATTGTTGTTAACATAAATAAATTGAAGTTCTGGGAGATGATAAAAAGTTCAAACTAGGTAAAAGCTTTTTAGACAAAATTTGTAGATAAAAATTATCTGATCAAAAAGTTCTTGAGAACTTTTTTAATATTTTATCTGTGGAACGAGCAATAACATGTCAAAATCATTTTTCACTAAACTTTATTTTTTTGCTCTTAGAGTATTTGCTTCCAGGAAAATTAGCTTAAAAGTCGCTGACTTGATCAACCGGTATTGCAGTTGGAACTGGTTCTTAACTCGATCTTGTCTGGGACTGCCACTGGAACTCGGACTGTCACTGCAACTCACCAGATCGACTCCGGTCGCGATATACCATAAGGTTGACTGGGTATGCGACACCCGTACGCGAGTTACTCCATTTTTACGGTAATTAAATAACTTCGTTACAATAGAAAGACCAGGAATAAGAACAAGTTTCAGGAAACTGAAAGAAGGAGAATAAAACTAATTCAAGGAAGATGATTAGCGTCAGATCAAAATTTATGAGAAAAGAAAATAAAAAAGGAGAATTTAAGAGCAGCTGTTTTCGAGCATGAGTAAATAAATAATTACTAGGTTAAAAATTATTGGTTACAAAATAAAAAAATAATTAAGTAAATCAGAGCTGGGTAATTCATTGTAAGAATGTAATTAGCAATTATAATTACTTTTGTTTTGTATAATTCGTAATTGTAATTAATTATTAAAAAAAGTGTTTTGTAATGGTCATTATATTATTTAAATGCAATTATATTACTAAGTAAAATTATTTTTCCTAATTACAATTTGATTTTATAATTGCAGTGACTTTACCTAATAACTTTTTACTAAATGTTTACAAAGATATGTAAAAAACAAAAATTATACACATAAACAAGTCATAAATAGAATATTAGTTACAAATTTTTTTTATAATTTGGTAATAACTTATTACAGAATTAAGGAACAATATTCGAGTATTATCTTTGTCCTAGAACGAAGAATTTTCTTAATCAATATTGAATGCTAATGTACCGGTTAATCACTTCATAAAAACTCATCATTCAACGTTTATCGCAACCAATAATTTTAACGGAAATAAAAATAAGAAATATCTATTTACACGCGGGTGGTTGGTATCTTGACCACAAAATTTACTCACGTGCACGATCTCCGGTTACCAAACAAACAATCAGTAACGTATCATTTATATATTTACATCGCATTTACAACATTTATCTACTTCAATATGATTCTAATCTGAATTATTGAAAACAATACTTGAATTCTGAATTTGGATCATTTCCTACAATGTTGAAGAATATCGTCTCCACTAACCGAAATTACACTTTTTTAACACTCTATAGGTACGTTTTGCATTGTTAGCATCATCAGGAGTTGATGACAAACTAATAGACTGATAAACTGATGATACAGTTTATCACCAACTCCTGATGATGCTAACATAGCGAAACGTACTCAGTTTTGGTTATTGGTGATGATATTCTTGAAAACATAAAAAATACAACAAACTAAATCTTGTTTCCATAAGTTTCCTTTAATATTTATTACTAGATAGGGTTTAGTCATAAATTTTCTTTGGTTGGATTTACTTTAAAATACACCTATTACTATTACTATTACATCTTTACTATCTTACTATTATTACATTTTTTCACGTTGCTGAGCATCATTTTATTGTATCTTAACATTTGTACCTCTAAATGTTCATTTACAAACTTCAATGGATTATCAAAGTGTTCTATATCTTTAACGAGTCTTCCAAAATTATTCCAATAGCAAAGATTTTTTATAAAAGTCTCAGAGACTACTTGTGACTTTTGGTGGTTTAGTCCATAATTTTGATAAAAGGAGGACTAGCTTTTTTATTATCTCCATGAAGATGTTGTTTAGTAAAATGAAGAAAATTGCAATAAACATAGAGACGACGAAAAGAAGGATAATGATATGCAGTATCAATTCATAATATCCATTATATTTTTTATAGATCTTTATATTACTAGAACCGTTGTAAATCTGTTATGTTTCATAAAAAAACTCGTTAGTGAATTCCTAGAAGATTACATACTCAGAAAGTGACAAAACGAAAATATTATATGTGGATAGAATAATTAAAGTAACCGATATCTTCGTCTATGGTTGATTTATATGAAACTTCGTCGTCGCTAGGCTCCAGCTGTACGGAACCAAACGTACGAAGAGTATTTATTTACAGTGCAGGAGAATATGCTCCGCAGTTTCGTCTTCCACACTGCAGAAGCGAAAGTTCGATGTTTGACTCAGACCTAGTTTCTTCAGATGGTAACGCAATCCAATTAGAATACATAGATCACCTCTACTCCATTATAGGATCTGCGATAGGGTGTTGCCTAGGTGTTTAACTCTGAACGCCTAGAGTGGGCTAACCCAGGAATATCTTTCCAGTGCTGGAGAGTTTTCCATTCGAACCATTTATAGATAGTGTCTTTGTCACTGCTTTTGGCTATGCCAAAGAATGATTCCTGTCCAATGAACTCGGATTCTGCACCCTTTCTCATAAGAGTGTCGGTTTTGTCGTAGACCTCTACCCCTTCGTATCCGAGTATCCAGAGTAGAGTTACTCTGTTACTGGTAGCAATGCAATCCAAGGATTCGATGCAGTTCCACACCAGCTTCGAGTCCAGCCGGTTCGAGCTCAGTGCTTTTAATGCTGCCTGGCTGTCCGACAAAATGTTAATAATTTTGTTGACAAGAAGATGGTTTGCCAACTCTCTGGCATATAATACTATAGCAAAGACCTCCGCCTGAGAAAGACGGTAGCATACTTACCAAGGCTTACTGTGATGTCAAATATCGGTTTTCTGGAAAGAGGATCTCCCCCTTTTCCCATTCGTCTCTTCTCAGAAGAAGGATGTAAAAGATTTCTGTATGTGACTTCTGGAGGAGAGCACATCCGAAACCATTCCGAGAGTGTGGTGAGTACTCATGTCTCGCAGCAGTGCAAAGTTTGTAAAAGGAACTGCTACCATTTTGTTCGGATTCACAGACATCTGTTCCTCCTCACACCATCTGTACACGATGTTAAGGGCTTCCTAAAGGATATAATCTCTTAAAACAAACCTCTAACCATTATAAAAAGGTCGTCGGCATAGCATTTAAAATCCAGCCACAGCTGGTAGAGTCTGGTCAGAAGGGGGTCGACCAAGAGCGGCCCAAAAAGTGGAGACAGCATCCCACTTCGATTACACCCCTTAGCCGCCATAAAACTAACAGTTTCCTTGCAGTGATGATCATAAAAAACATTTCCAAAAATTGATCCAGTTGCAGATTAATTTCCTTATTCCCCTCCGCAGCAATGCAGCGTAAAGGGATTGAGGCAGGGCATTGTTGGACGCCCCTTCAATGTTGAGGAAAGTTGTCAGTGTAATCTCTTTATGCTGTAAAAAGTGGCTTGTATTTCCTACGAGGTTATTTAGAGTCAAATCTGTGGATTTGCCAACCTGGTAGGCATATTGTCTGGGATTAAGCGGAATTTCGCTGCATCTCCCGTTCCTAGTATACCTATAAAATGGTAGTTTAGATCTTAAGAAACCTTAAAAATATGGTTGCTTCATTTTCCAAAAATTTGTTTTTTATGGTAACAACGTCGCTGATCATAATTGTATCATAGAATTAGAAATTATGTTTACAGTACACCAATAACCATCACAATATAGCCAGTTTTAGATCCAGTAATATTGGTCAGTCTGTTCTCTGGTTTTTTAAAATATTTATCAAAATTTGAACCAAAATTACGGATTTTGTCATTTTGTTTTGTTATAAATGAAAAGTAAAAATGTTCAGAGTTATTAAGAGTTCAGAGAAACTTTTATTATATTTTGTTTAAAAGCTAAAATATATTTATTTATTTCTATAAAAATGTGTCATTTTTAATTCAAAATAAAAAAATTAACATAATAACATAGTAATTTACGTCCGGAAAATACTGTTTTTTTATGGAAGAGTAGACAAAATTCTAGGACGAGCCGTAGGCGAGTCTAAAAAAACTGTTTTCGGACGTGTTGCGTACACTATTTTTTTGGCAACCGTGGAGAATAACAATTCAACGAGACACATTTCTTTATTATATTAGTTGCAACTTTTCAAAAATCAAAATATCAACTAATTTCATGTCAAATAGATGCTGCCAGTAGTTATTTCGTTGCTATGGTAATAATTTGCATTTATCCAAACCATCTATACCAATATTTTCATTTTTATAATGTCAACAACTATGTAATTCTTCCCGCGCTAGGCCGGAAAAATGCCACTTCCTCAAAGAAAAAACATCCTTGAAGTGGGTACTTCTCGGACGGTTATCGAAGAAATAATTTTTGTTACGCTACTGAATATTCTAGTTATTTAATCTCATCATCGAAGACTCAAAGTTGATCTTAAGACTACTGGTCTTATTTTGTAAATTTTATCTGATGAGTTTCTGAAATTGAATGGTAAACAGCACGTCCTTGTGCGGTTTTAACCAACTTCACGGATGGATCTCACTAATTTTCCATATTATTTCTCTTTATCGGTTGTTTGTTTTGGTTTTGGTACAGTCTTATTCAAAATCAACAATGATAAAGCAAAATTTATAAAGAATTTATCAGATTTTTAAAAATTTATCATTTAAATACATTTTCCATTTATTTTCGTGGAAGAAACTTAAAAGAAGTAACAATATCCTTTAAATCCGTACACAGTTCCTAAATTTAAGTACAATTTGAAAAAAATAAAAAGTGTCTTTCACGATAAAATCGAAACGTTAAACACGGTGATTTTCAATATGCCATGGTCGTATTGAAGCCTTTGATGTGCACTTGTGCATTTGAGATGCGAAAGCGGTTCATTTGATAGAGCATAAATAATTCGTAGGCGATTTGCTCGGCCACTAAAAGGGCTTTGGACTCTCTCTATCAGGTCTCCTTTAGGTCTCTGCTCGTGCGGCCTTTGCCCTTTCATCACGTATCAGCTCACTTTACTGCATTTACTAACTTTTGATGCGATCTATTGGTTTCCTGACTTTAATCGTAATTTTACTGGAAATTGTCATTCAGTCAACGTTTAAAGGTCAAGTTAAATAAATTTTTTTTAAATAATAGAAATGATAATAATTTTGATAGCATTTTTAATTCAAAAAATTATTAGTCTATTGATAAAATGATTCATCTTGTTACTTTAATTATATATACAGCTAAGTTCCAAAAAAAAAACTATCGCCTTTTCGACAGAAAACATGTAATTTGCTACTTAACTTCCCCAACGGGAGCTAATTACTAATGGGGTGTAGCATATTATCGACAATAAGAGGGATTAAGTAGCACTTAGGGCAGTGTTTCTTCCCCTAAAAGTTATTGTTCTCTCCCACGTCATGCGGATGCGATTAACGCGACATGTAGACCGCAAACTAACAGCTGATGTATGCAGAATTTTGTCGACTACAATAACGGAAAATGCTATTTTAACACTTTAACTGCTATGTGAATCACTGCTAATCTAAAGGCATTTTTCAGCTTGAAATACATATCATTGATTTTGTAGTTTTATTAGAAGATAAATATAATAACTAATAGCGAAATTATTTTTTTGACAATTTAACGGATGTAAAATATTTCAAATCATAAATATGTTAAAAAAATACCTAATTAAAATTGCAAAATTAGTATTATTCAAAAATTTAGTCTAATACTATCAAACCATGTGGCAATCGTTAGACTTAGAAATCAGATGCGCAAAATACAAAAACTAAAACAAATCTACTTAATGAAGGCGATAAAAATATTTATTGTTTAATAAATATTACAAAATTTGGTTTTGTGATTTTTTTTGCGAAGTTTAAGTAAAAAAAGAAAGAAGTGATAGAGAGAATGATAAATGAGTATAAGTGATGGATAACTGCCAGAATCATCATGATAAAGTAAAATTTAAAAAAATTGTTAATGCAAAGTTAGGGTTAAAATATGAGAATAAGTAGCTATAGAAATAGGTCGAAAAATTGTAGTCACACTAATAAAAATCTCGTGGCTAATTCAAATATAATTTTTTGAAATTTTCTGACGCAATTTTCGGTATACTTAAAGGAGGCTATTTTTCAAAATTTTTTACAGAATAAAATTTATTTTATTTATCGAAATCTTTCAAAGGAACTGTTAAACTCTTCGACCAGATTGGTAGTTTTCGAGATATTGTGGGAATAAATTCACAAAAGTGGCCGTGGCTCCTTTACTATATAGGATCAATGGCGAAATGATGATTTAAATTTATACATTTTTGAGTACTTTAGCTAACCGTATGGTCAGATTTGAAGTGCCGATAAAGAACGATGTTTTTTAGCGACTTTATAACTAAAACTTAAAATAGAGTAGACCTTATACTAAAGAAGAGGTTAGAAATAAATAATTTATGAAAATGTAAAACGCATCAAAAGTTCATTAAAACTAATTCCTAACCAATTTTAATGAATAATTTAAACCAGTTAATCCACAATTAGAAGAATTCGTAAAAGAATCACTAGTTGGTCACATTAAATATGTTTTCGTATAAATTTATAAATAAGCATATAAAGTGAAAAAATAATTAAAATTTCCACATAGAAGTCGCCCTTGGCGTCTGAAAGTTTAAAAACCATTAAATTAAGTATTTTATCCGATAAATCATAATCGGGGGTGTCCGATGTGTTCCGAACCACCACGAAACATTATATATATATAACAAATATCGACATAACAATCAATCTCTTTTTATGAAAAGTGCCGGACAAGTCAGATCGCTCGCTATCCCAAGTCTGTATTTGCAAACTGTAAGTTTTTTCCAATCCTGCGTAACTATCATCGAGGAGTGTCGCGATGTTGCCACCTCTAATTTAATAAAATTCTCATTAATGTCTGAATATCGATTAATTTGTAATTTATGCAATTATTTATATTTGTTGTGCCATTCTTTGTTTATGTTGGAACGTGAGAGATTTTTAAAAAAATATTATTTCTTTTTGAGCACAAAAAATAGTGCTACCTATAGAATAGTGTAGTTTTATTCAATCGTAACTGTAAGTATTTATTACGATAATATTTGTTGTTTCGGCAACTGGTCCTTCGAACTTTGATCTTTAACCTAAAAACAATGAAATGAAGAAAACCATAAAATTACTCTAAAAATTTACGAACCAGCCCTTAACTCATAAAAGTTAACATCTCCTTCCTTCATAAAGTTGGTTAACAAAAAATAGTAGATATTGTATATCAAATTATTTTTAAAGTAGAGTGAATCCGTATAATAACATAATTTCTATGGTAGCACCAAACGAAACAATTAGAATTGAAAAAGGAAGACAAAATATCAAAAAGCATAATATAGGAAATAACAGCTTACCTTAAAAAAGATGAAAAAAATAGCCCAAGAACGAAGTTTTTTAGAAATAGAAAAACGAAGATCTCTATAAATAGCGAAACTAATAAAACAAATCAAAAACTTAACGAAGATAAATGAAAAAATATAATACGAGTTAAAAACATATGAAGTTTTTAGTACTTCGGTCCGAGAAATTTACTTTAAACACAAGAACTATACGAACCACGAAATTCATAGAGAACGCTATGTTGATATTTTTCATAGTTTTCATAGGTGATATCTTTTTCCAAACCGGGGTGTGGTGAAACTGCATAAAATAGTTTTGGTTTTTTTAATATTCCAACAATGGGAGTACCAGAAATAATGAATGTACGGACCACAAAAATAATATGGTTTCTCTCCTCGATACGAGAAGACGATTGGCTAAAGAATTTTGTGTTATCGCCTCCATATACATCCAGACTGACCGATATGAAAATTTTTTTCACTTAATCATGTTGTGGCCGGCTTCAAATGCCGAGAAAAGTCATTTTAAGCAAAACAAAATTTCTAATATTTTTTATATAATACTTCGGTGGACTGGCGTGAACCGAAATAAAAAATATGATGAACTGTTTCAAATTTTTCAAAAATGGCGGAGATACGGTTTTTCTGAAATTTCAACCACCTCCAGTTTCGCCCTTGAAGGTCAAATCGAAAAATAATCCAATAACTAGGATATGGAAAAAGTTTAACGACCTGTTTCAATATTTTTTAAAAATTGGAGAACAACACTTCAAGGGGTGATACATATTTATGTCATAAGATCCTTCATTTTTGTGTTAAATTATCTAAAAGATAGATAACTGCAAAAAAAATTGTTGACTCACTTTTGCAGGGCGTATAGTAAGAGCAGCAGTATACGACTCCTTAACTTTTAATATTTTGTAAGGGACTTCTTAATTTTAATTTTGTTCAGTTCGAATTTGCCTTTTTAAGGTCATAATGTGTTCATATTTCATTTCTTTTGAAGCGTATATTTTTAAAAGGTTTTCGTATTTAAAGATGTAATTTTTACCAATTTTTATTATTTTCAAAAAGAATTTTTGCTAATTTTAAATTTCAAGTGCGTTATTAGAAGTTTTTATTAGTGTAATTTTGCAAAATTGAGCCAACAAATTTTTTTGCACTTTTCTGTGAAATCTTAAGCAGTTTGACTACAAATATAATTGGTTTCTTATAACCTGTGAGCTAAGAAAGTCAAGGATCACCGAATTAGGGATAAAAGTGTTTAATTTTTTGTAATTCATTGTGCGTCGCCAAATATTTAAGCAAGTTCTTAAAAAAATAGGTATTTAATTAAATATATAAAACTTATGTGTTTATATTGAAAGAACATTTATACATAATTAATTTTTTTAATTTAATTTTTATTAGTACTTTTTATTTATTTTTCGGGGCTCCAAACTTATCAAGGATAAACTGGCGCCCTTCATTTATCCCCTAATAAGATAGGATTAAATCCAGTTAAATTAAAACCTATAATAAAGCTGGAATTCACCCCTGACGAGTCTTCGAATTTTAGTTTTAAACTTCAAAATATCTCAATCTCTAAAAAAGGTAGTTATCCTGTTCATATTGACGATTAACAGCGTTACAATATGTATATCCTTGAGGCTTTTTTATCCTGGATTATCCTGGACAGGATATTTTTCTGATTTTTTTCTATTTTTGTTTTAATTTTAAGATTTTTCTCATCCTTGCCTGATTTTTTCTGATTTTTTGTGGGTGAAAATTAATTTTAAAGATTCCGTTACATACATACAGATATACCTGTTAATCTAATTAAAGCGTGTTAAATGAAAAAAATTATATCATTAATTGTGAAAAGTCTCAGATTAATGTATAAACAGATTTTATAGAGGCCAAACCATATTTTCACCAATTTTGAAGAAAATGATGACAATGGATGTCTAATTTATATTTAATGGGAGTTATTAATTTGTTAACAAGTGTTTATATAATATTTATGTACCGCATTTAAGTTCAAATTAATATTATCCAGAAAATTGAACAATTTTTAAAAATTGTCATTTATCATGTTAAAAATATAATTTTCAAAATGTGGACTTGACGATTAACGAAGATGGAAACCACATTTGTCATTATTCGAGTTGAAATTGTGCATTATAATTGTTATTTAATATAGTCTTCGTACAATGTTTTTTATGATCATATATTAAAATAATATTTGGATTAATTTATTTAACATTTAGTTTTCTTTAATAAATATTAGTTGTAGTTATACCATCTTTTGAATAATTATATATTCATGACGTAATTTACGATCATAAAAAATGTTTTCCTTATCTCCTATTCACACTAAATCAATCATATATTGCATTATTAGTTGTAACAATCTAACCGAAGAAATCCACGTTCTTTATATAAATATCCCACTTGATTTCCACTCTGTATTTCCCCTTATCTCAAAAATGACTTCAAACAACAACACGTCTTCTCCATTTATCTGAGAAACTTTTTTATTACCATGTTCCAGATAGGCTAATTCAAAGAGGCCACACCTGTACAGTGGTCCCTCTCTCATCGTACCTTGCCATGGGTGTACACTAAGAAAAATGTCATCCAAATTATCTAATTTAATAAGCAAATAAATAAAAATAATATAAATTACAGAAAAAAGAATACAAAATAACGTATTATCCTTGATATTAAATAAAAATATAATCAGGAAAAGATAAGAAACCCCATAGAAGATAAATAATGGATGACAGATCACATGCACTTTAAGTAAATCGAATGAAAGGCATCAAAATAAGGAAAAAATCATGAATTAATCTGGAAAAAAATAAGTAAATTAAATAGAGAAAGCAAAATCATTGGTGATGAAAAAATTGGCAAAGAGGTCCTTATCAAATTATTAATAAGCTCAAAATAAATAAGAGAAATAATAGAGGTTTTCCCACTAACAAAACTTTTTTAAAACAATTACAATTTACTGATTTGGAATGACTTTAGTGAAAACGTGTTTCCAAGGAAATACAATCTTCAGCGAGTTAAATCCAAAGTGAATCTATATTTTCGTAAAGCGGCTGAAAGGATTTCCTATTGTCCGTAAGCTGTATTAGAAAAAAAACATACAGTTGGTTTTTTATGGTATTCTCAGAATTATTTTTTGATAGAATAAAGTATACGTGAAAGTAGTGGGAAGAAAACTGATTATTTTTGTAGAATGTAACTGAATATAACCATATTGGCACGAAAAAAATATTGAACGTTATCAATTTTTAAGAAATAAAAACCAGAAATATTTCTTTCAGTGTATTTCTCTGTATCCGAGCCAACAGGTGATGGATCATCCCATGTTATCGGTACACGTATTTTGTCGATAATCTGTTTTCTAAACGAGATGCCTCTAACGGACAAAAATTTGTCTTAATGTGAGACAGAAACCTTATCGATAATTATCGTAATTTTTGATGTCTGTTTGGGTATAGATTTGATTAAAAACGGTTTATGGTAATTTTGTTACAATTCTTACAGGCCCATTCGAGTCCAAAATCGACGTTAATTATTGGTATTGTTTTATAACTACTTGAATGTAGGTATTGACTAAGTGGAAAATATTTATTTTTATTCAATTAGTATAATGAAGAACCGATTAATCACTGAATAGAAATTAATGAATCTTATTGGAACCCACTGCTTTCTGTCAATCTGGTATAATTTTTAATTGTAAGATGGTAACTGTATTTAATTTTATGATATTTTTCAAACTTATCTGACAGGTGAATAATTTTTACCTATTTTAGTGCCAATGGTATTTCTATTAAAAAAATATATGAAAAATTAAAAATAAATATGACAAACCAAAGCGACTATATGCATTTTTTTACATTATTACTACTATCTTGGTCCATTGGATAATTTAAGTATAATATCGATTTGAATTAAATAATAAATCATGGTTTTTCTAATTTAATTTTTATGGAAAGAACTTCTGTACTAAAGAAAACAATTAAACTATAGCAAATTCTAATTGGAAAAATATAGTGCCGCGTGGCAAGATGGGAATAACTTAATTTTATAATAAAAACTGGTGAAATTAGTTGAAAGTACTTCAACGAGCAAGTCCGTCCTGCCCTGTGGGTTTATTGCTTCCAGTAATATATAACGGTTGGAAAATTATGTACTTACCACCAAGTAATAAGGGATAGAGTTTCGAAAATGTAGATGTAGATTTCGGAGGTCCGTACCAAATTAAACCTTCCAGGCTTCGAAAGGCTCCGATTATTAAATGCTACATGGCAATATTAATATGTATGGTTAGTTTCTTCTCTTTCCACAGAAGCCTTTTGCTCGCGTTAAAGCGATTCATTCCCGGCGAGGAAATCTCTTTACCATTTTTATCGATAACGCTATTAATTTTCTAGAGTCACTTAATCAATTAAGAGTTACGTAACTTTTTTAAAAATTCTGAAATATCAGACATAATTAAAACTTTCGCTTAAGAAACTAGCATTGACTGGAAACTGATCTCCATCACAGTTCTCATTGGAGTAGTATTTGGGAAGCTACCATAAAGAGTACAAAATATCATTTATGTCATTTATTTGGCAATCCTTAACTTACTTGAAGAGCTAACTAAGTACCATCGTGGCCCAAATAAAAGCAATTTTAAATTCTAGGCCTCTATGTCAACTATCGAATAACCCATTAGATTTAAAGACTCTAATTCCAGGTAATTTTTTAATTGGTACCAACTTGATAGGATACCTTGAAACTGATGTTAGTCAGTTCCCTGAAAACCGTCTCTTTTTTGACAACGATACACATGAATCCAACAGATATTTTGGGAACAATGATTAACAGACTACCTGAATTGGCTCTAAAATATTCCAAAATGGTTATATTTCGCCAAAAACCTTGAAGTTCACGACCTTAAAATTGCAATTGGCCAGAATCTTGGAAGTTCTTCCAGGTCCCGATAAAAAGGTTCAGGCCATTACACTCCTTACCAAATAAGCTGTATGCTTTGTTGCGTTGCTGTCACTACCATAAATCGACCGGAAAAATATGTATTTACTATCGAGTTAGTTCCTTTTTGTTACCCAAATCATTCCTTATTCTACCTTTTGACGGACAAGTCGTATCTACTCCTTGTTTGTTTGTCTGTGTTGCAAAATTTAGTACTAAATTAAGTCAAATAGTTTAAGATAGTTCATAGTGTATAATTCCACGAATTCGTATGTACAGTTACCAAATACAAATTCAGCGAGCTTAGCTTGACAGGCATTTTACTTATATTCAATGAGGCACAACTGTATATATTCAGCTTATTATTCTTAGATGAATACATGGAATAAAGCATTAAAATCCAAGAGAATAAACCTACAAACCAGTTTCCTGTAGAAATCAGTGCACCGGAGGGTAAAGACACAGTGGAGGTGGCTTTCTGCTTTCCGATAGTCAGTGCCGATAAGCGCATATAAGCGTCATTAATTATTTAAGGCTTTTAAGTTAACAATAATTGATCACATGGAACTTCTTGATATAACGATAAGTTTTTTCGTGTGCCACCCTATATTTTTATTATTCCTCTGCTCAGTATATTTTAATTTCAGACTCGCTTGATATCCCTTCTCAAGATCTCCCTCCCTTCTAGGTATTACTATAAAATGTGTTTCCCATGTTAACGATTCTCTTTCTTTGCCTCGTCAGTCAAATCAATTGACTTCTATATCGTCTGTGTCACTTATTATAAATTTCTTGTCTTCCCCTTGTTGTATAGGGTAAGTTTTTATTATATTATATTTTCACTTTTTCCCTGTTATCATTTTTAGTTATTTCGACGCTTTAACTTTTATTTACTGTTATTTTTAAATATTTTTTTATGCCGGTATATTTTTTTGTTATATTTACTTTAACATTCATATCTTATCTTTTATAACAATATAAATTATCAGATGTCTGTGGTGCTCTTTCAGTCTCGATTACAAAAAGAGAATCTATTTTAATTTGTTTTTACAGATTGTCTGAAAATTTAATTTACTTTGATTATTTTTATATTTCATATTTGATCTAAAAATTCATGTATTTCATATTAATACGAAATCTGATAATTTATAAGATTTTGTCTTATATTACTACGGCCCGCCCATACTTCAGCTTTGGTGAAGTAGAGCAAACCGTGGTATTGAAATCGTGCAAAAATCTCTAAATTTTTTTTGCCCCAAATGATTTAAAATGTCATGAAATGTGGAGAAAATTGATTTTCCGCGAAAAAAAGTCTGTCTGTGTGGATGTGTAGATGTCTGTGCGTTCGATAACTCGAGAACGGTAAGGCCGATCCGGAAAATTCTTTCGGCTATCGGTTTCTATTCAAAAAAGGAAGGCTCTATCAGAAGATAAGCTATTTAGGGTCCGAGGATCCTGGGCCCCCCTACTAAGTGAAACTTCTATTCGAGATATTTCGATAATTAAAGCACATTTGTCGATACTGATTTCTTTTAAGGTGTGTGCAAGTCAAGACGCATCGAATTGATATCCATATCGAATGGACCTCGATGAAAAAAAAATGAAAAATTTGAAAAAAAATTATTCGAAAAATTCCGATTTTTTCGAATCGGACTTTCTTCTGCTGACGGAAACGGGTCTTGAAAAATCGCGCAGAGATTATTCCTTTTACTAGTTTACTTTATGTGAACTTTTAGGGTTTTTGGTATAAGTTTTTTGGACAGAACACTTTTTTTTGGAACAAACGTTTTTTTGGACTAAACAAGCTTTTTGGAACGAGCAAGTTTTTTTTCCTCCTTTAGGACCTAACGTCTTCTACTGCTGGATTCATAAAATTTTAGAAGAAACTTAAAGATAAGCCAAAAACTAAGCTAAGTCATATTTCCATAAAAAAAAACAAAAAATCTAAGAAAGATTTAATTTTTTCTTATAAAATAAATCAAATATAAGGTTTAATTTGAGTTTAATTTCCTTAAACCCATAAAAAGAAAGAAAGGACGGACTTTGAAATATATCACAGTTTTTTGTCAATTGTTTCTAAATACATCAAAAAATCAATTGGACTGGCGTCCAAATTTTTTTTGTTTAACATTTTACTTTTTGATATATTTCAAATTCTATTCGTCTAACGAATCCGCATAATAAAAAGAATTGAGCTTAAATCACATTTGTTACTAATTATCAACAAATTAAAATAACGTTTCTGAGTACCAAGATCGTTAATTGGCGGGTGTCTACCAAACATTCATGCTCGAATCATGGACATATCAAATTTGAGATGAGGAGACGCCATACGCCTATTGTGCAATTCTCACAGACTACCAAGACAGCTGCCCTCTTAAGAAGAAAAGAGACCATAGAGGTTCACCTTGGTGGAGTATAATCTTGAACAAACAGAGAAAAGAAGTTCAACGTTTCTTTAAGCGAGCTAATCAAACAGGGTGATGGAACACATAAAGATCGGCTCTAACAGGATACATAAAAGATTTCAGAAAGCCAAGAGGATGTTTTGGAGGAGGTTCGGCCAGAGTGTAATAAATCTACCTGCTGCTCCATAAGATCCGCACTAGATCTCCGTATCAAAAGGTATGGGGTCGATAAAACTCCCGGATGTCTCATTTACGGACCCAAAATGGCAGAAGTTAGAGATCCTCATGCGGAATCACTTCCCAGGCAGTTTATTTCTGGATGATGACCCGCAATCCTTTCCTCTTCCACCTGGTTTATTTTCATGACCAGTTAAGGAAAACTGGATGTTTCCATCTAAGGTGGTCACTCCTTCCTCAACCTTGTAGGCGTTGAAGTCGTTCTCCCCATACAAATCACCAGCAGAAGATGGTATTTTTCCTGCCTTGTTGCAAAACGGGTCAGAGGAGCTGCGACCTACGCCCACTGTGTCTTTAGCTGATAGTTAGAAAAAGACTTCAAACGTGTTAGTGGATTTCACCTGCTAGGCGGGGTCCCAAAATAATCACCATAGTCAAAATGTTTACAAATATCAAAAACAAAACTTAACCTATAATAAATACGAACTTAGTAAAATCTTACTGACGGCTTTAAATACTTGCAAATTCAAAATAGAGTATTTGACGAAAATTTTTAAAATATTGAGAATTGTACGTAAGTATCTGATATACTCCTACCATTATCGATATTTCTCAGATAAAATAAATTTTGAAATAATAAAGTGCTTAAAAAACTGTTTTTAGTTACTTTTAATTCTTATATGTCGATTTCAGATAAAATTAAAAATGTATTAGAATGCTCAGGCACTTTTTCATAAGATGTTTAACATATTTCAACTCTAAAAATAATATTTTTTATACTTATCCAAAGTTTTAACATTTCTAAACTTTTTAGTACAACAATAAGGATTTAATGTGAACAATGTTGCCTTTATTATTATAGCATCTGGGCAAATTTACATTGTCTGCTTTTATGAAATCTGCTTTAGTTAATAAATCAGTTAAGAATCCACTAAATAAAACAAATACCTACAAAACTACCAAAAAGTTATTTACTTTGCGCACATACGATGTGGCGCAAATTTAGTTAAACACTTTTCATAATAGATACAAAATTAATTAAACAGAAAAAAAAGATGCATGTTTTCAAGACTTTTCAAAATTAAAATATTTTAACCGGTTTTCGAGATATTTATGGAAAATTCACGATTTTCGTTTTATTTAATTAACATCTTAATTTATAAGTTAGAAAAAAACTGAATATTGTTTTTTATTGAAGGTCAAATACCTCTTAACATAGCATATCCATTTTTTAAATAAAACAACGTTTCATCTTTGAAGGGCCAGCTTTAAATATTTTTGTTTAAATACGGACCTGTACTTTTTATATCATTTTTGAAACTTTTCCCTATCCAATCATGTAGAATACTTCATTTTTTTATGAGGTTTTGATAATGAACTATACTTTTGGAACTTTTCTAAGTACGATCCTGTTCCATTTTCACTGGAAACATTTATAAAAATTAAATATATTTTGAGCTTAACGCCATAAGTGTACTTAGTTTTTATTAAATATCTGAATTAAAATTTTAAGAAAATAAAAAAAATTATTTAGAGTTCAATTATTGAATGATAACATGTATTAAATTGTAATTTTTTTTAATTTCGCATGAATTGCTAAAATTGTAATCCCCTTGTTCAAGATATTTTATAATTCTTCTACCCATATTTTCAGAGTGAAAGTGAATAGGACCGTACTTACAAAAAATCTTGTACACTTCACTGAAACTTAATAAAAAAAATAAGTGTTCTTCATGGTTGCATAGAGAACAAAATGTTAATTTTAAAGATGAAATTAGAGGTACAGGTCCGTGTTTAAAAAACATAGTTAAGGGTGGCCGTTCAAAGTCAAAACGTGGTTTTAAAAAATTAGTTAAACTATTTTAAGTTCAATATAAAAGTTTTATAAAGTTTATTTTTTATCTTTAATTAAATATAAGGAAAATCGTCAATTTAGGTTCTTTCCAAATATCTGGGAAACTGATATTTAAATTTTTGAAAAACCAATCAATTTGTCTTGGCAACACACATATGTTTTCATATTTAACCAAATTTGTATTATATAGTGTTTAATAAGATTTGCGCCGCCCTATATACATATTGTCGTGTTGATTCCCTTATATGCGTATAGATTTTTTTTTATTATATTTTATTATATTTTAATTTAATTTAGGTTGATCAACACTCTATTTTATTTATACTTATCTCAGAAAATTTAGTGAGACATATATGGCACCCAACGTGGGGCTGGAAGGGCACTAATAGGTTAGGGGCAATAAAAAAGTCCTAATAAAGTATAAAAAATCATTAATATTACACAAAAAAATTAATTAAAATAATAAAAATTAAAATTTAAAAAAAAAATATTTGAAACGTTAAAATAAATTGTAATTAAAATAATAATTTTGTATTTCTTCAACAATTTTTTTTACAGTTATATCCAGAATGTGGATTATTTAATTGAATTGTGCCCATATGTCTCACTAAATTTTCTGAGATAAGTATAAATAAAATAGAGTGTTGATCAATCTAAATTAAATTAAAATATAATAAAATATAATAAAAAAAAAATCTATACGCATATAAGGGAATCAACACGACAATATACATAGCGCTGATTCCTGTGAATATTGATTTTTTTAGTTATCATTTATGTCAATTTTGACTGTTATGTAAAAAAACATTCTTGTATATTATTTTTATATAATTCAGAATTTATTATCAATACTGTCAAATACCTCATATTGAAGTGAAATTTTGATATATTTCATAAAAATCTAATTGGTAACCAAAGTTTATTCAAGTCCTTTTTTTTACATTTCTACATCTTTTGATAGCAATGAAAGACTGGACGAATTTCTAGTGATGAAGGCAAATGGAACAGTTGAATTGGTATTCATGGTTTGGGACCGAACGAGCCCCTGGCTTCAAGCTCCTTGCGGCTCAAATTTACATACTAAAATATGTCTGCCGATTGACGCCAACAATTTTGCCCACCGTCGTTATAACAGTGACTATGTATGGATATTCACTGAGTGATTTGATTTTAAGAAAGATTTTTTAATACTCATCGATGTTATTTACCAATTATTAGTAATAAGCGCTTCAAGTGTTAATTTTTCTATAATTTCATAAAATAAAAGGTGGCGCTATTTTAATTGAACACTATTGGGTTTTCGTAAACAGCTACAGACACAAAATTAGTTAAATGAGAAAAAAATATATATTTTTAAGACGAATTGATTGTTTTTTTCAAAATTAAAAAATCAAATCAGTTTTCAGAGATATTTTGGAAAATCAGAAATTGAAGATTTTCGTTTTATTTATTGATTTTTTGTTTGGAATTTTTTTTCTACAATCTGTTACGCAAAATGGGAACAATAAGTAAATTTTTTGAAAAAAAAATTTCTATTTAAATTTAAAAATTTAAACTATAGATTAGAAGCCTATTGATATAGTTTTCAAAAACAGGGAGAATATATAGAAATACTTGGGGTATACAGAGTAGGTTTTTGAAACTATGTATTCCGACAAAGTACCACTAATGATTCCTATAAGGATGAAACATGTATTGGTAATGGTATAGTTTCTAAAACTTACTCTCTCGTTTTTATAAGGTATGATGATGGCGGATGGATACCATCATCTACCGGCACAAAGTTGTAGTTGGTTAGTCGCATTTGCAGAGGATGTTCTTCTATTAAGTGACTGATCCAATTGGTACTCATCAACCTACGACATATGGTAGTAACTATCTATCATTTTTGTATGATATAGTTTTCTTTAATCGTCTTGTTTGAATTGTTGGATCCAGTAAACTTTTTGCAAGTAAATTTGGATGCACTTCTAGTCTATTCCGGTACCTAGTACTGAACTTTGTAATTGTCTCTTTAATGGAAGGCACTTTTAAGTCATTTTTATAACACTATTGGGAACATATCACCATTATTCGAAGTACTTTATTTTGAAATTTTTGAAGAATTTTTAAATTGAATGAGCTAGCTGAACCCCAAAAGTTAGATTCCGTAGGTCCAGATGGGCACTATTATGTAAATCACGAGTTTATTCTCCATAGTTAATTTAGATTGTCGACCTAGTAACCAACATATTTTATTAAACTGTTTTATTATGTTTTTGAGGTGTATTCCAAGATATTTCACATCATCCTTCTGTGGTATATTTAATTTTACAGTAGAGCACTTGAAAGTAACGTGTGTTGATTTCAGGTTTCATACATAATTGGAACATCAGAGGTCAAGACGAAATATAAGATAGGTCACAAAGTACCTATTCGACAGATACCCTTTGATTATCATATAGGAAGCAGTATTTTAGTTTGTATAGCAGACCTATATACCACACCTTATCCAATGCTTACTAATATCCAGGAATACGGCGGAATGGTAGTCTTTATTTTCGAAGTTATCGTACTCTATTGTTCCATGCTTATGCCTGAAACCAAATAGATTTTTAGGAATGAATTTGTCTTTTTCGAGAAATGGCATTGGACGTTTTAAAATTTGTTTTTCAAATACGTTCGCCGATTTTCCAGGTTCAGGTGTTAAAATGATCTCTGCTAATTTCCAAAGGTTAGGAAAGTAGTGCAATCTCAGGATTACATTGAAAATATGTCTGATATACTCCCAGATATTTTTACTTTATACTATCACATCTTCAATTCATTTGGTCATTGAACAAAGCAACTAGATACCCCTAATACTCATCAGACTGTCCAAAAACATTTTTGTAACTACAATCTACTTAGAAATCCACAAGAAATACTCCCAGATATTTCTACTTTGTACTGTCACATCTCTAAATCATTTGGTCATTGAAAAAGCTACCAGACACCATTAAGGCTCATCATACTGTCCGAAAACATTTTGGTAACTATAATCTAACTAGAAATCCATAATAAAGACTCCCAGATATTTCTGTTTTGTACTATCACATCTCTAAACTATTTGGTCATTGAATAAATCAACTAGACACCACTAAGACTCATCAAATTGTTCAAAAACTATTTGATAAATTTAATCTTACTTGAAATCCACAAGAAATACTCCCAGACATTTCCACTTTGTATTATCACTTCTTAACAGTTCAGGTTTCTGTGTAGCTAAATTTTGATTCCACCCTGGGATTGAATGTTTATGTCTGCGAAGTCTTCTTCAGGTACAGCTGATTATTTCTTGGTATCCTTCGCAATTTTCTGTACAAAGTTATCGAGACTAGGTACATCACATATGTTTAGTTTCATCAGGTGGTTTTTTAGTTCTATAGCAGTTTGATTCACCATATCGGTATTCGAGGAGCGTATATTTGATCCTAATTCAACTAAGCAGTTGTCTGGCAGCTCTATGGGTTCATAAGTGTCTTAGTAATTCGATGATCACTGCTATTTCCGTTTATTTTAATTTCCCATCTGTCTATTTTGTTTAATATTCAAGATATGTAGATCTCTTTGATTGATAAATTGTTCCAACTGGACCCCTCGGTCGTCCGTTCTTTTGGAATGCCAAGCAGAAGATTTGCAATTCATGTTCCCTAAAACTAAGGCCGGGATATTTGAGCATATATGTAATGCTCTGCCAATATTCAATAATGGTTCAGTGATATCGACATCCCACTCTACGTAAACATTAATAAAAATGAGAAAATAAAAATTTTAAATTGTTATAAGTGTAAAAGTTAAAGAAGGACCTGAAAGTTATTGAAGATATAAGACATCGTAGTTCCAGTGGCAGTCTAAGTTCGAGTTGCAGTGGTAGTCTGAATTCAAGTGGCAGTCTAAGTCCAAGTTGCAGTTTCAGTTCGAGTTTGGAGCTCGAATCGAGAACTAGACCCATTATCTGTTCAGCTACCTTTAGTTAGGTTAAGCTAAAGGAGCGAAGCTAAGTCTGGATTTGGTATGAATTTGGTTTCGGAATAAAGAATTATTTATACTTTTTTATACCCCAGTGGGCCAAGTAAAACCCGCCCTTCTGACCGCTAGCGCCTTGTCGATGCTATAACGAACCCTGGAGTATTTATTCTTCATTGACGCTGCCTGGTTCAAGTGGACTTCACACTATAAACTGAAGGTAGCGCTTGAGGCAATCTGATTCTAAAAGTTTGTGTTGCTTGTTATGAAATTTATGCGTAAGAGATGTTCCTGGGTGAACAGTTGGCGATTATGTGTTTCACAATACATCCATTGTAGTTTGCAGGGTGATTATCTTTACAGTTGACATAAGTAACTCATTGTCTGGTTTCTCCTAAGACAGTTCGCAGTTGAGTGATTTCCGGAACATTTCGTACAGAGTGCCGTATGGTGCCAGCAATTTTTTATATGTCCCTATATTTGACAGCGAGTGTACTAAGGAATATATTTTCTGTTGTGTAGTGCTTCAAATTGAACTTTTGAATTCAAAATTTGTTAAACATTTTAAATATTTTAGTTATTTTCTGAGCGTATGAAGTTCACAAAAAAACATTGGTAATTGCTTATTGGTTTTTCTTTGTTTGATGTTCCACAGGCTAACAATCTCATGTCCCAGTTCTTTAATACTTATTTTGATTTCTTTGCCATCCGTTGATTGATGTTTGTTTTTTAGAACAATTCTTAAGTTTTAATTTTGTAAAAACCAATTAATTAGTCTTTTTCCCCATTTAACCAACTTTGTATCTATATTGGTTTACAAAATCCCAATTATGTTCAATTTTTGCTCCATCCTGTATATTCAATGTTTTAGTTTTGAACATTGGATTCGTTTAACAAACGCCTTTAGATAAATTAAAAGGATATTTTTTTTTTCCAAGTTTCCATAAAATAATTGCCGGTAAGGAAAAATAGATCAACGTCCAATATACAAAAATTTACTTCCTAGTGACATTAAGCTAGAGAAATATATCAACACATTGAAATGTTAATATTCTACAATATATATTTTTGCACCTATTTTTAAAAAACAAATACCATAGAACCGATCGCATTTCCATTTATATCTCAAACTTTCCAAATAAAACTAAGTCGAGCTTCGTGGAAAGAACTCCATTCTGGATGCTTCCAGATTACAAATAAGTCGCAAACGCAATTTGTAGTCTTTAGGTGGCGTTTGGAGTGTGTGCGCATCACGTTTCTCGTTGTGACGTGATTCGCGATGACGGGTCGAGATGGTCGGCAATTTCAAGCGAATTAGAACCCCTGACGGGACCAATGAAGCGGCAACACCGGTATCTTCCCCACGGTTTATGACAACTTCCTAGTTGGATGGCTAATAGTGGAAAGAGGGAGAACGCTGATATTTTATTTCCATTTATTTTGTTATCTAAGGTTTCTAAATCGTTAAATTTAAAAAATAGTTATTGGTATAAAGCAATGGAGAGTAGGTAAGAACCGATAGTTGCTCATAGTCGTAAATAAAATAGAATTAAAAGTAGAAAAAATTAGGATATGTTTATTTCGCTTACGTTCTTTTATACAGGTAAGGAAATATGTACGTGAAAATTAGTATTTTAGGTCATTACTGTATGCACATATCAATCATAACTTGTTATTTCACTTCTCGTTGTCGCTGCAGTCTATTTGGAAATTTCGTTAGGGAAAAAACTGGACGTGGTAAGCTCAGATTGTTATTTACCTATACATACCTTATATATCATATAATATGTAGTGGTGAAGCAAAATTATATGTATTATTAAACAACAGGACAAAACCTGTTTAAATTAATAGGATATAATTATAAACAATAATAAAATGCAATAAAAACAATTAAATCAATAACATTCGTGTTAAGATATCCAATTATATTTCAAAACAAAATTGATTAAATCAGAATGGATAGAATTTTTTATAATAATGGTCTTATTAATTTTTAATAATAGTGAATGAACATCAGGAAGGTAAATGCATTTCTTGAATTTCTCACAGATATATAATAATAAAAACCATTAGCGCAGAACAATAATATACTTATTGAGTTTAACACGTTAAGGACCGGATAAGAGCTCTGAGTTTTTTAATTGATTTAAATATAAAAAAAACAAAATAATCCAAATTTGTATATTTTATATTTAAGTAAACACCTGGTTCAAGCGAATAAATTTTTATTATATTTATAACTCTTGTTGCTGTTTATATACACGTATGGTGTGTGAAGTTCGTGTCGCTAAACGAGGAACCCCTTAGAGCCACTAAAAAACATCTAATTGTGGCCGGTGTAAGTGCGGTTATCCGTAATGATCTGACCGGAAGTGTGACTGCCGGAAGCGGTGAGAAAAACGCCATTTTGTACGCTAGTTGACTCTTGTTTCGTGACGTGCTAACCTACAGAACTATTATTCTCAATAAACTACACGCTAACGTCACTAAACGCAATTTAAGATTTTTAATTTGTAGCCTGATTTATCCACTATACATCTGGACTTTGATGTACGTGCGCGATATTATCCTAAAATAGAGTATGCCAATATTTTTTACTGTAACTATAGAATTGACAAAGATCAACGTAAAAACGAATTATATTTTTTTACTATTTTATTTTTGTATTGGTAAAACCAATGTCGGGAGAAATTATGCTTATACCCCCCTCCCCAACCATTCATCTACATACTGTATATTTTAAATAATATTAATGAGTAGTATACACACATATAATTTCATATTTTTATTTCTGTCCCTGTCAAAATAGCATTTAAAAAAATTAGGGATATTAAGAAAAACAGGAAAATAGAAATAGTAAAAATAGGAAGAAAAGGAAAAGAGAGCGAGAGAGAGAGATAGAGAGAGATATTAACAAACGTTTAGAGTTTAGAGCGCACAAACTTTTTTTTTCTTTCCGCAAAAATCAGTTGATTTTTAACTAACTTTGTGCTTTTTTTGTTTTAAATAAGCAAACAAAAATTAAATTTTTTTGAGATACTCATTTTTTTTGGTCAAAAACTCTTTTTTCAAATTAAAAATTGTATGGCAAAATTTTATCGTACACAGTTTTCCTGGTATGCATTTTTTCGTTTTCACGACCTCTTTTTGATACAATGATAACCAACGAGAGTGATCATTTAAACGGTCAAATACCAAAAAAAAAAAAAAAAAAAAAAAAAAAAAAAAAAAAAAAAAAAAAAAAAAAAAAAAAAAAAAAAAAAAAAAAATTAATGAAGCAATATAATGTGGGCAGTCCATTTGTACAGTCGATGTTTCAGGACTCTGAAAATAAGTACATTGTGGTGATGATGGACTATTTTAGTAAATGGACTGAAGCTTATGCCTTGCCGATCCAAGAAGCTTTGACCGTTGCTGATGCTCTTGTCAAGGAATGTATCAGCCATTTTCGTATTCCCTGAGAGTTATATTCAGACCAAGGAAGAAATAATTTAGAGTCTAACCTATTCCAAGGGGTCTGCAAACTTCTGAATATTAATAAAACATGGACTACATTATTACATCCGCAATCCGATAGAATAGTGGACAAATGTACTATTTATTAATTAGGCATTTGTCAAAAGTAGTCTCTGACCACCAAGTAGATTGGGACCAGTATCTCCACCTATTTTTGATAGTATATCGTTCTTCGGTACACGAGTCAACGGGTCAAACCCTGCCAGCATTATTATGTGACGAGAGCTGCGACTACCATGTGATCTGAAGTTTGGGTGTCCCCCAAAAGAAGAGACCGCAGATTATGTCAACAAGTTGCTCCAAAGAATGAACAATATCCATCAAGTAGTCCGGTCAAATATCGAAAATGCCAGTTCCCAAATGAAGCATGCATATGGTGGAGAATTCCAACTTGGTGATCTTGTTTGGCGGTATAACCCGAAACGTCATCGTGGATCTTTACAAGACCAACGATGTCGATTATAGAATTAAGAAGCTTCCTCGAAAAAAAACGAAGATTTGTACATTTTAATAGAATAGCCCCTTATATGAAGGAAGCCATGGCAGCAAAGATGACCAAGACCAAGTTCGCAGCATCCAACCACCCGATGACGCGATGACCTTCGAGTAATTCATGGCACTGTACTCTAATGTACAGAAAGTGCAGCACGGCGTGACCAGAGAGAAACCACGAGATCTGTTTGAGTGCCAGTAAAGTTTTTCTTGACTCAATGCGTGGCTAAAGACCTTCGAATGTCCAGAGGAATCGCCAATGTATTTGTACAGTTTCTAAAGCTTTCCATTGGTGGGAAAAGTCCTTCAACTCGAAGATGATCAACCATTGGTTAAAAGAGACATCTTCTATTTGGTAACAAAAACGTTCTCGCATGATATGCCAACCTATCACTACCTTGGGAAGGCTTTTGTAGAACTGAGGAACGTGATGATGACTAAGAACCTAAGGTACTTGGCGGTTTCAAAATTAGCCTGTGGAGCGAATGGATGAAATTGGATGGTTATGTTGGAAACTTATATTCTACTTAATTAGACCGTTAAAACTAGGTAGCAGAAGACCCACCCTGGTAAAAACAAAAATCAACATAACTGATTTAATAATAAATATCAGATAACTTAACAGTATCGCAATTAACTTTCTGACTCTCTATTCACCCATAAAATATTTTCCTTAAAAAAATATTGGTACTTACATGATATTTTTTTCTTTTTAATTAAAATTTGTACATGCTGGTGTAGTCTATATGTTTCTTTTCTATAGATTCTACAATTGAAACTTTTAACCTAGCTTATACAAGGTAGTTTAAATAGCAATTTAAGTTTAAGACACTCCAATAACTATTTGTCATTTTTTTTAACGGAACACTAAAATATTTTGTCGCATATATATGGAGAAATAAACTTTCAGTTAATACATTATTTATTAATAAGGAAATATCCTGTATACTTCAGATACCCAAATCAAAATACAACCTTCTCTAAAAAATAATTACAAGACAAATTGAAGATATTTGAATAAAAAATCTTCCTGATTTCCTGCCTTCTTTATATCTTTCTCTAGAGCTTGAATCTTTATAATGTTCTTTACCGGTTCGCCACCAGCCGTTTCGCCACCAGCCGTTTCGCCACCGGCCGTTTCGCCACGGCCCTTTTGCTGCCGGGAAAATTATAATTTTTTTACTTTAATGGTAAATGCAAATTAATTTAGTTTTAAATCAATCTAAATATTGTTTTTTTTTTAAATTTAACTTATTATGTAAAATAACGTTTTAATTTTTTTGCTATCTTTCGTATTGACAATAGTTTTGTTCTCGAAAATTTTTTTCAAAAATTTAATGTGACAAAAGTTATATTTTTTATCTCTTTAGTTAATAACTAATAAATAAAACAAATTAGAACCTTCAATAATTTTTTATTGAAAAACTAAAATTAGTTAAAATAAAACAAATTAAAATCTAATAACGAAATTGGTAATTATGTGCTATTGAGCGCAAGTATTCTATATTTGTTCTGTCAGACAAATCTCCCAGAATTCTTAAAATTCTGTCGTCGGCGTCCCGAATTTTTTTTAATTTTGGAGGAGGAAGTTTAGTTGTTCCATGTAGACATCAAAAATTATAATTTGCATTAGGAATAGAAAAAAAGTAAAACAAGGATTTATTTGGAATATTTCTAATTTTTTTTTAAATAGAATTAGAAAATTTGCATGAAACAACAAAATCAATAAAATCATATAACCGAATGTTATTTTCTTTTAAATGCAACGTTTTATTATTTATGAACTTAAAAATTACTTTGTATTTCTGTTATAATAGCACTTTCTTTATACTTGATGCTGTTGATTTTAATATAAGTACCATCAGCTGTATTGGCTACCCATATGTAAGAAGGGAAAAGAGAATCATTCTCAATTAGTCTGGTTCACAAAGTCAAAATGGTGTAAATACTTGTTACTGCTAGTAAAAATATGAGTGAGGGCTCATTGGATTCGTAATGACATTAAGAAAAATGTGCAGAAGTTACAAACCAGCACATAAACAATTGCAAAAGTTATTAACAAATTAAGATAAAAAAAATGGGTTTAGTTTTTGCACATAACTTGGAAACTATCAATATTTAAGAAATAAAAAAAAGATTCTTGAAAAAGAAGAAGAAATTTCCAATAAAAAATTCCTTACACCCAGAACTCTATGTCATTTTCCCTGTTAGTACTGTTCTAATCATTTAGAATAGTTTAATACAAAAAAAATTCGTTTAATACTCTTTTTCGGTATTAATCATTAAAAATTTCTTAATATTCTCACAAGCCTTCTTTATTCATTACTATTTGGGTAATATAAGTTGAGTCATGGGTGCGCAGTTGACTTAACTCTTTTAACCAGATTATTCAAACTGTTCGCTTCGTAAGAATTTAGTGCGGTGTTGTTAACATTAATTATAAAGTGAACAAATAAAATATTGGGGTTACAACCTCCGCTCTCCGTAGTCACTGCGCATATTACGGCTCAACTTATTTTGGACAAAAACTGTTGTTGAATAAGAATTTGATTATAAAAAAAGTATTTTCAATAAAACAGTGGTATAGTCGCTGACATTACCCTGACACCACTCAATTCGATCATTATAATTTTTTAAACTTTTATCTTGTAACGAAGTTACTTTTTTCTGTAATAATTAAAATATAAAAATAAAATCGCGAACAGCACTGGAGTAGAATTAACTTAAAATTATGGAAATGTGAGATGCTTCGAGTATAAGGCCAAGTCCGACTACACCACGCCAGCCAAGCCAGTCGTGCCTGTATCATCCGTTACACACCTTTCATCCGGATTTTTGGTAAAAATACAAGTTTTATTTATTGAATTTTATTTGTTTTGAGTCTTAACATCCCAGCAGCAAATACCCAGGTAACTAAACCCAGTAGGGCCAGTAAACACCGCCCTTCAGGCCGCCAGTGTTTTTGGTCGATACCATAACGGCCCCTGAAGTATTTTCGTTCTCCTCTGAAGCTGCCCGTGCAGTGGCCTTCACACTATAAACGGAAGGTGGCGCCCGAGGAAATCCGAAACCTGGACCAAGGCGCCAAAGTGACCCGTAACGACCGAAGTGTGTAACAATCTTGTAGGTAAATAATAATTTTAAAACATGTTTTTCGATTTTTTTTGGGTAGTATATGCTTATAAAAAGTATTTCCTGGGAACTATAAAATGAAAGCACTATCTGAGAAATGTTTTATATGTAAATCCGCTAATCGGTACACTTTGAACGCGAAAGAAAATTATTAAATATTTTAAATTCTTTTAAGTCTTCTACATTAATCAATGAATCAAGATGCCCTAGCAACACTATATTGACAATGTTTTCTCTCATGATACATCAGTTAAAAGGTCTTAATCATTAGAATACATACCTATATTTTTATCGATTAAAATTTAAATATGGTTAAGAAATTTCGTTAAAAAATGTTCTGGCGATATTTAAAAATATAATATGTAATTGAAAAAGATTGCTTTGTGGTAATAACCAATTCGAGTGCGCTCTTTAAAAAGTCACAAGCATATAAAGTATTTCCAATTATTTTCATCGCAGCCACTTGACTCTCTGAACCTCGATCAACGCCACCAATTTTTCTCGTCATACTATTAATCCCAATAAAGAACACTTAGGGTGTAGGGCTCATAAATCAAGGACTCACGTGCCTTTTCCGAGGGCCGGCTGCGAGTACTTCATGAAACATTTCGGGCCTCGTGTAATCGTCGATTGCTACCACGATAAGTGCTTTACAAAGCGTGTTGCAAAATGACTCGATTCGATACTGTTTAGTTTCGAATGTGCGTGACTAACCCCCTTAATGATTATTGCTCTTATGCAAGTCTTTTATTGCGGGGTTTTTATTTTTGTTTTTCAAGTGGTTGGAAAGAGATTCAAATGTAACGTGGGAAGCTCGCAATCATTTTTCTACGGTTCAAGAAATATTATTTATATTTAAAATTTACGAATAAACGTACAATTTAAAATAAATATTGAACCAAAGAACTCCGTACAGAATGTTAAGAAATTAGCCCTCGGTGGACGTTGACGAAAATTTGTTGTTTGTGTTACTAAAAGTAAAAAATGCTAAAGTTTATATTTTCTGCTTTAACTGGTTTAGCCTCTACAGAGTGTTAAAATGAATACTGTTTTGATAACTTGAATAATACCAAGTTTAAGTTATTTGTATTTCTGAACCGAAACCACACAAAAAAACTAATAAAAAATAAATAAACCCAATCTAATAATAACAGTTTAGTATATACAGGATGTCTCATTAAAAAAAGATCTGAGCCATAGTTATATTATTTTAAACGGAACATAACGAAAAAGCGTTATGCTCCCTTCAAGCGACCTTCCATCTCTTACTCTGTCTCTTTCTACAATATATATTAAGAAAATGTTGTAATTCAAAGTTTTAGATCATAAAATTTCCTACAATTTTTGTACCAATTTTCAAGCGCAGAGTTGTAGAGCACCAAATTTCTTTTAACATTTAGATGAAGAAAAATATACACATTTAGGCTTTTCGCCATTTTTTTTTTAATTTCGAAGACAAACAATGAGCTTTAGTGCAAAATATTCTGATGCAAAGTTGTAGAGCATAAAATTCCCTACAAATTTTGTATCAAACTTTTTCCCGAACTCCCAATAGGTTTCACCCATGATTTTAGGATATCCTAATTGTAGCTGTGTGATATATAATGTGGTCCTTGTACTCCTTTTAGGGTTCCGTACCACAAAGGGTCGAAACGGAACCCTATTGCTCTCACTTGCGTGTCCGTCCGTCCGTCTGTCACACCGGTCAAACAGCTAAACCGTTGGAGCTAGAGTCTTCAAATTTTCACAGTATATGCATCTTATTAACCCAAAGCCATATAGATTATAAAAAATATTTTCAAGGAGGGCTCCCATACAGCTAAAACGGGGCGCTGAAAAAAAAATTGGCCAACCCCATCAAGTGAGGTATCGTTAATTGTATCGTCATTGGGTAGATAAAAGCTGTATTTTTTGTTTTAAAAAATATTGCAAAACGTAGGCATGAGAAGCCGCCAAATTCAGCATTTTTTACAGAATTTTGTTCGGAAGTATTTTTTAACTTTCCATTGACCTATGAATTTGAAATTTGGTGATAATATTTATGGTTACGTATATTTTACCAACAAATACCAATATATTAAAAAATATGATTTTTTCATTGCCATTCCCTCATTTTTAGGGTTCTGTACCTTTGTATTTATGCAAATTGTGATATTCGATATTTTATTATTTTTATTTATGCAATCGTTTTAGTTTTATTAAAAAACGCCTTTTTCATCTTATAATTTTTTTTCTATCTTTATTGGTTACGCTGATATTAACAAATTTGTTCGTTGCATTTCAAAATTTGTTAATATATCTAAGTATATATGCGGATTGTGATATTCAAAAAAATTTTTTTCTTCGTCGAACGCACATGCGCCAGGTTATTTTCCATTTCATTTCTTTAAATCTTTTTACCAAGTATTTTTGACTTATTAGTTCGATTAAAATTTTGAAGTCCTCTAAGAATCCTGCCTCTGTACAGCTGGCTTATATTCTACATTTGGTACGGAACCATAAATGTGCGAAGTCCGACACGCACTTGACCGATTTATTACTTTTTTTGCAATGTTTTTTATCTTTATTTTGCCTTTATTTTACCCTTTTTACCCCTTTTACTCATTTTTTGAACTTTTTCTTGCTTTTAAAAATATTTTTTTTAATTTTTTGGTCAGTTTTGAGCTTTTTCCCTTTGTTGACTTTATTTGTTTCTATTTTGCTTTTTTGCCTTTCTTTTGCTTTTTTAAACAATTTTTAATAGTTTTAATTTTTTTTGAATTTTTTGTCCTTTTCTGCCCTTTTTGCTTTTTTGGCGTTTTTTGCTTTTTTCCTTTACTTTGTCTTATTTGGCTTTTTTTGGACTTTTTGTGAATTTTTGTTTTACTCTTTTTTCTTTTTTTGGTTTTATTAATCCTCTTTTCCTTTTTTGTTTTATTTTACGTTTTTTCCTTTTGTTAGCTACCTTCTTTGCTTTTTTGTCTTTTTCTGCATCATTGCCTCTTTTTCTAATTTTTATAAATTGTATTAAGATTATTATCCAATTTTTGTTTTTTGTCTATTTTTACTCTTTTTTTATTATAGGTTTAATTTTTGCTGAAATTTAGCAATTCTTTATCATTTTTAACAATGTTTTGGAAATTATTCGTTACCTTGTTGCTATTTATAATAACTTGTTACCATTTTTAGTAACTTTTGTCCTTTTACATTTTCATTAATTTTTGCGCATTTTCGCCATATTTTTTTTTCAGCAATTTACTTTATTTTTACAGTATTTTACCAGCATTTTGCAATTACAATAATCCTATTCTCCACAGAAGAGCCGGAAGAATTCTTATTTAGAGTTTTTTTATATATGATTTGTAATTATTTTATAGAGAGAGATTTTCTTTTGATTCGTTTTTTATTTTTTCTGATTTTTTCTCATTTTTCTGATTTTTTGTTTATTCTGTTTTTCTTCTGATTTTTTTGATTTTTCTCTAATTTTTCCTTATACTGTTTTTCATTTTCTATTTATTTCTCTTGTTTCCTAAATTTTTCTAATTTTTATTTATTCCTCTGATTTTTTGGGGATTTCGTTTTGATTTTTTTGCAATTTTTTGCGTTTTATTTAATTTTTTTTAATTTTTCCATTATGGTTACAATTGTTTCCGGTTTTTTGGCTGTTCTTTAGTTTTTGCGATTTGTTGCGATATTTTTCTCGTTTTCTTTTTCTCATTTTTCTGATTTTTTGGTTTTTTTCTGATTTTTCTAATTTTTCGTCATTTTTTCTCTTGTTCTGTTTTTTTTTCATTTCTTTCGATTTCTAATGTTTCTCATTTTTTCTTATTCGTCTGCTATTTGTTTAGTGATGAAAGTCACGTGGTGTGCGGGCCCTTATGTTCTTCTTTGGTCAACTACAAATCGATTGTACATCGACTAATGGCTTTCCCAAACTGCGAAAGAATTTTTATTGTTTATTATCACTCTTTAAGCCGGTAAATGTCTTGCTTGAAGAACCGTATATTGTGGGTTTTATTTTAATTATAATAAAACCATAAAGGAAACTCGAACTCATACACCACAATAAGGCCTAGAATAGACAAAAGTTCGATAGGGAAACTTGGGGTACATGTAAGGTAAAAGTAAAAAAGGGGGGTTAGATTTAAAAAAAAACATAATATTAAAAAACTAAATGAATGTGTGACTTATGTCATAAAAAAGACCTCTTAGGGCGTTTGGAAATGAGAGGAACGGTAGATGAGGACAATTTCTGCTAAGAAAATTTCCCAAAAGGATTTCCACATGGGGGTTCCCATAGTGACAGGAACGATCCACAAATAACACAAAACTGCAACGCAGTAAACAGAATCCAACTGAACTTGGAGTAAATAATGGGAAATTTTCCTTTCAGAAATTTTCCTCATCTTCCGTTCCTTTCACACATTCTTTTAGTTTTTTAACTTTATGTTTTTTACAATTTAACCCCTACCCTAAGTAGAGCTATATAATAATAATAATAGTAATAATATCGCCCTACATTTCACCCCCTTGCGAGTGAACCCCAATGGCTTGTGCGGGGAAGGGACAGCTATTACTATTATTTGCCGTGGTGCTAATTTAAAGTTTTAATTTTAATAATTTGTTAGTTTCGTAAGTCATAATATTCTCATTTTTATAATTTCCCTATCGAACCTTTGTCTATTATAATAATAATAATAATAATAATAATATTTATTGATCCTTTCAGACATTTACAAATGTATAGGACAAGTCACATAAGAGTATAAATAAATAAAATAAAATAAATAAATAAAATATAAGACATATTAAAATTGTTAAAAACATGTATAAATGGAACATTTCAAAAAAATTATAAGTGAACATGTTTATCTAAAAAATATTCGTGGACAGTGTAGTAACATTTGTTCAATAAAAAGTTTTTTATTTTATTTTTAAACATAACAGTATTTAATTTTTTAATATTTTCAGGAAGATGATTATAAAGTTTTAATCCTGCATATGGAATATAAGCCTGAAGGTGGGTTTTTAGCCGAAACTAGTTGCCTACCTTTTTGTATAATTAAATTTATTGTGGTACATGATTTCGAGTTTCATTTATGAATAACAGTTGACCTCATTTGAGATATGGATAACTTATTAGATTTAATTATAATAAAATTTATTTTATTTTAGTACGAAACGAAAATTCTATAAAAGTTTAAAAAAGAGCAATTTCTTTTGGGATAATGGTGAATGAGTAAGTAATTATAACGTAATAAATTTTATATATTTTCAGATTTATTATTCGTAATATTAAGAGCATCGTTAAAAAATTTAAACTAGAACATGTATAATATAACTAACCAGCCATAGTCGTAGAAAACAAACAGTTAACTATTACTTATGCCATCTATACCTAATTTAATTACCATTAGTAAACTATAACAATAAACCGTAAAATGGAGCTGTTTCTCATTGTTTACGAAACGTATTAAGTGTTATGTAAGCGCAAATAAGTAACATATATTATAATATTTAACTAATTATTTTTTATATAACGTATAAAAAAACTGCATGTTTTATACTAATTAGTACTATATAATCTTGCGATGTTTAAAAGCTATTATCAGAAAAATCATGGCATCCAGTTAAATGATGTAGGGGAGATTGGGGAATATACATTATGACAGGAAAATATGATAATAAACATAAAATTAATTCTTTTCAATTTATCTCATACATTTGCTAATAAAAAATACTTCCCGGTATAAAACGTATAATATTACTTCAATAACGTCGATGATTTCATTTCAAATTGGCGTATAATATTTCAACCACAGAACAAAATGAAACAATTTTCTTGTTTTTTATTCGAACTTCTTTCGCCCAATCAAAAAGTTTGAACAAACCTGAACAATACGTGATCTGACATAACACCAATATTATATTGGTCGAGTTATTTAGAAGAAATAAATAATAAATTTGGTTTGTGTAGATTCGATTACGGACTGCATAAGTTACCGCCTTTGAAATATTTGCACATAAAATAATTAGGGCCATTGGAGCATGAAAGGTATTAACCTTCGTAGGAAGAGTAACATTTAGTTATCTTCTATTATAATCTTCGTAATTTAAATGCCAATATTTAAATTAAACTTTTATGTGATTATTTTACTAATGTATTGAACTAAAAATACATCTTTAAGTCGACAAACTTTATTATTGTTTCAAAATTCTTACAAAGGTCGATTCTGGGATAATTATTTTAGAGAAATAATCTGTTTCATTTATATAAATATTTGTTTAATTTTGGGAGATTTATGATTAATTTAGAAATATTTGAAATTTTTGTTCATAAATTATGTTTTTTGTAAATAGTTTAAATTTAAATTTTTTAATGTTAAACGAATTAAATATCAATATAAATTTTAAACAAATTGGAATTTATATTCCAAATTTCTTCAAATAATGTTGAATTAAACTAAATTTAATTTTTAAACAAACATATTTAATCAAATACAATTGGTTGATTCAAGCAAACATTGTTTATGGTAGATTTTTTAGATTTATATTGAAAAAAGTAATTGAAGTCTTAAACACCCTCCTTTTCTTTGAATTTATGTATATTTATAGGATAAATGAATAAACTCTTGACTGGACACAAATCGCTTTTGATCGGTTTGTAGAAATTAGTTCACAACCCTATAGTGCTTCGTACACTACATATAATTATCTTTATTTATTTATTTATTTAATTGTTGTGGCCAACAGCCAATCTTTTCCCTTTGTCATTTTAACATTCGATTTTGGAAATGGCACTTTAGAATATTTTGCGGTGACATGAATCTTAACCTCAATATCTGTCAGTGTCATCGATTCTAAAAGTTTCGATGACATGGCACAGATGATTTTCGGGGTGGTTCCGCTGCACAGAGGGCGAGAAAAACAAAAGAAAGATTCAATGGTTTCCAAGAAAAAAACTATAAAAGCAATGTTTTTTTGTAAACAGAGATTTTTTTGATATATATATACAGTGTGTCCGTAAAGTATGGAACAAATTCATTTTTAGCTAACCAGGCGATTTTAAGAAATTATCCTGAAACACGTCGATTTTTGATTTTAATTTACCGTATTTTAAAATAATAATCTAATATACAGGGTGAATTACTTTCGAGTAATGAAGTCACCGTCATTTTTTTTTTAATGGAACATCCCCATTTTGTTTCAATTTTCGGATTACTCTAGCTGAGCTGATTCAAAAAAGTATCTAAATTTTTTAATCGACAGAGGAGCAAAAGTTAGTTGTCTTCCAATTAGTATTTTCAAAGGTCATAATAAATACAACGATTTCTTATTAACGTCAGCATCAGGCAAAAAAATTATTAAAAAATTCTTTTTCAATACAAATTAGCCGTGTACCTTATGTATACATTTTTTATGTAGCCAGCTCTTCATCTAACACACTATACTTGTTTTCATCTAAAACTTGACATTAAGTTTTCTTGTTCTCTTAAGAATTTTCTTTGCTACTTAATTAATTTAAAAATCATTTATTTGGTTATTAAAATATCAGAAACAAATTGATTTAATGTATATTTTCTCGCTAACCCCAATAATTTAAAATAACCCTCTACGTATATAGCCAATATAAACCTCGAATAACGTTATTAAGATTTCTATCTCTCTCATGAAAATATCCATATCTCCACCCTCTTCAGGATAAGGGTTAGCCAAACCCTCGGTAACCGGATATGTTTACCGGCAGGCAAGCAACCTCTATCCAACTGGGTCCCAATCCATGAATAACAATGTAAAAGCGATTCTCTATCGTCTCTGGTTCAATCATCTTATCGGTGAACATATCGCGAACATGTGGATGGAATCTCAATTTGATGCTGTGATGATAACCTTCCTAACCACGTGGCACTTTCTTGTACGGATCAAAATTTAAATCTGGCGTCTTTGATGCTTCTGTATATGGAAATCTATAAAGTTATTACAAAAAGATGAAAGATGTGTAGATTGATCCTTTAATTTGAAAATATTCAAAATTTACATCTGCGTCATTAACATAATTGTAACAGTTTTTTCATTCCTAGTTTATTTTGTTGGTCTTAACCAATATTTTACATTTGCTTTTATTTATACGAATCTCAAATTGCACTAAATTAGGAGAAATAAATGTAACCTCTGATTTTTGCTACAGAGAAATTAAGACCGGAACCGTATAGAAAAGGATTTCAGTGACGTCCACTTCTAAAGGATTTTAACGTGTACAAATGATCGAAAGTAATGGATATATCCTTTGTTTGTATAAAAATAAATAGAGAAAGGTTAGAAATCTCAGATTAAAAAGAAAAGCTAGTAACGTACGACGAGAAAAACTGGATTGGTCAGTGACGTAACAACGAGTTTTACACAAATAAAAATTATGTTTTATTTATCTTTTTAATATATTTTTCTTTTTAATAAATTTTTATGATTTAAAAATAATTAATTAATTAATTATTTTTAATAATTTATTTCGTTTTCAGCTTGATATATATTTTTTATAATTTGTTTTAATTGAGATAAAATGAAATAGAAGAAGATCAGGATCAAATAATATGGAAAAAGGACTAAAAATATAATCACAAAATAAAAAGGTTACTGGCAAAATTTTACTACAATTTAAAATATACAAAAACTCGTTAATAAGTTTATGAAATGAAAAAACATCTTGTCAGTGAGCGAGCGAAGCGAGCTCTTCTTATTAGATTGTATTGTCCGTCCGTCCGTCCGTCCGTGTGTAGTTATTGAGATATCTTGCAAACGGGTGACCGGAACGCTTTCGAGTTTTTTCTATGTGTTTGTTATGTACGATTTGAGTATTAAGGGGCGTAGCTTCGCCCCCTTTCGACTTAGAATCACCAAAAATACATCGAGCGATGCCCAAATCTATGATGATATTAAAAAAAACCGATAGAAGCTCTGGTCAAACCGTTTGGCTGGTAGTAGAAAAACAAAATAGGAAAAAATGAAAACAAACGACAAATATCAATCACAATGCAATGAATTTGAACAAAGTTTGATTGAAAAATAGGAAAAAATAAGAAAAATTGGAAGAAAAAAGAGAAAATAGGTAAAAAATAAAAAAGTATAAAAAAAATCAGAAAAAATAAAAAAAAGAGGAAAAAACCAGGAAAAATAAAGAAAAACAGAGAAAAACGCGGAAAATACGAAAAAATATTGAAATATATTGAGAAATAGGAAAAAATAGGAAAAACAAGAAAAAAAAAGAAAACAAGAAAAACATGAAAAAAAAAAGAAAATTAGGGAGAAATAGGTAAATTAAAAATAAATTGAAAAATATGGAAAAATAGGAGAAAATAGGAAAAATACAGAAAAAATATGGAAAAATGGGAACAGGAGAAAATTGAGGAAAAGATGGAATAATAGGTGAAAATAACAAACAATAAGAATAAACAAATAAAAGAGGAGAAAATAGAAAAAATAGGAGAAAACATGAAAAATGAAAAAAAAGGAAAATATATTTCTTTTAACATATCAACCACAATGCAATAAATTTGAATATAGTTTGATTGAAAAATAGGAAAAAATAAGATGGAAATAGGAGAAAAAAAGGAAAAGAAGGCAAAAATCATAAAAAATAAAAAAAAGGCAAAAACCTGAACAAACAAAGAAAAACAAAGAAAAATGCGGAAAATAAGAAAAACATTAAAAAATAATGAAAAATTAAAAAAGAACAAGAAAAAAAAGAGAAAACAGGAAAAACATGAAAAAATAAAGAAAATAAATGAGAAATGTGGAAAATAAAAAAAATAGGAAAAAATTTGGAAAAATATGAGAAAATGGTAAAAATATTGAAAAAATATGAAAACAGGAAAAAATAGAGGAAGAGATGGAAAAATAGGAGAAAATAAGAAAAAATAAAAAAAATCAGAAAAAAAGGTAGAAATAGAAAAAACATGAAAAAATAGGGGAAAACATGAAAAATTGAAAAAAAGGAAAATACGTTTATTTTCTTATTTCTGCTGTTTTTTCTTCTTCTCGCTCACTTTTAGAGTTTTCGCAGAAAAAAAAAACTTATAAAACGGTTTTATCCGTCCGTCTGTTAGCCTGATTCAACTTGAGAATGATAACAGATAGAGACAAACGGACAACGGCAATCGATTCGGCATGGTTAATAACCCCATATATCATTTTAATCGACTTTAATATCTGTCACACTCTTTTACTACCAACAAGTATCATGAAGGAAAACTTTCACAAATTCATTAGAATGATCAAAATATTTTTTTTGGGGGAATTTTGACCATAAAAAAATGCCAGATGTTATTTTTTTTTCTCTGGTTTACAAAAAAAAAATACTAAGCTAAATGTAAAAAAAAAACTTATCTTGTTATCACTCCTTCAATTCTTTCTAGTCCCCTTGATACATCCAATCTCTCTCTCAACTCTCTCAACCATTGTATTCTCTTTTATACTTTTTATGTTTATACATCCATTTTTTAAAACTTTATATTCTTGTCTCAAATTCTAGTAGATTTTTTATTTTACTTTCTATTACTTTTCAAACTTTTTTATTTGAATATTACTTAAAATATTTTTTTTTTAATTTTTATGTTTTATTCTTTTGTAAATAATAATGATCATTCAACAACAACCATTTTCATTTTTTTTACACCCACTTTGCCTTTTTGTGAAAACAAAATAAAATCTATACTCAACTGTCATGCATAAACTCCTTAAATTTTATTTTTCTACAAGCGTGCGGAAAGTTGTACTTTTCCGCACTAGTACGGAAAGTTGTAACTTTCCGCACGCTTGTAGAAAAAATGCTTTTTGCTAATTTTTTTTTTAATTCTAGGCGCTTGTAGAAAAAATACTTTTTGCTAAAATTTTTTTTTTTATTCTAGGCGCTTGTAGAAAAAGTACTTTTTGCTAAAATTTTTTTTTAATTCTAGGCGCTTGTAGAAAAAATATTGTTCCTAACACTTGCGTAAAGTATCTTTTTCCCACTTAATTGCATGCCCGAACAACGCGAAGCAATTGCGTGCGGAAAAGTATAACTTTCCGCACTTGTTAGGAAAATAACTATTTTATAACCTTATTTTCATTTTTTATTCCTGTCATACTTACATATTACACTTACTTATCACCTTTCAACCATACAGTACATAAAACAGCACCAAAATGATACATAAGAACAAACCATTTTAATACCTACCTATATGGAAATTTATTTTCGTAACTTTAAATTATCAAAAACTCGAAATTACGACAAAAATATTGTCGTTTTTCACTTGTTTAGGTACTCACGTACGAATGCTTGTATGATATAGACATTTGAGAACACAAAAAAAATAATGTGGGAATATTGGGCTCGAGAAAATATTTTTATTTTGTTTCAGAAACTTTAAATTTGAACTGGATTTTTAAATCACTTATTAAGTTGAAAAAGTTGATTACTACTAACATATATATTTTCCGTTAATCCAAATATTTAGTGATAGCTGAACAAAAAAAATTACCAATAGTTATTTTTCTACCGAAGCGCCACTGTAGAATCACTTCGGGAATAGGCGGTGGGCGGTCGAGACCGGAAGATGAATGCGTATATGTATTGTTTCCGGTTTCTGGAAAAGAAACCCTCTTAATTCGCGGGGTTACTTAGCTAACGACTCCGCCATCGTGGACCGCGGCTTGCCAAAATCTACCACCAAGAGTCACTGACTTAATAATACCTATATTATTTTGTGGGTAACGCAAAAAAAATATTCGAATACCATAAGATCTATACAACAGTGATCCGTAAACGACCTATTTTGGATTATAAAACCAAGTGGACTGATTTTTTTTAAATTTTAAAATGTAACGTACAATGTTGTAAGTTTAAAAAAAAGTTTTATTATGAAACTTTTATTTTTATAACTATTTCACATATTTGAAAACGACCTTAATTTAACTCATCCCTATATCTACAACAGAGTGACTGCTTAAAAAAACCAAAATTTGTGTCAGAGATAGATGTTTCAGCAGAAAATGAAATTTCATAATTGAAAATAAATTAGTGTTAACTTAAAGTATTGGAAACTTAAAATTGAAAATTCACATTATAAAAAAATGTATTACTGTTGTTACTAATTAATTTAAAAGAAATAAAATATTTAAATTAATTTTAAGTTTAAAAAAAATATATTCAAATTAAAATTTAGATAAAAAATCAATGTTTTTGGAATTGACAATGGACTTATCCAGTAAGAACGAATTTATTGGTTTTATATTAATGAATGGATAGCTTAAAGAACCTAGTTGCTTATGTTGATTTTCATTGTTCTTATAATATTCATTAATTAATAAAAATCAATAAAAAGTAATTAATGTATTTTGAAAGTGGCGCTACTTTTTGACCAATAACTGACGTTTTACTTTCTACAGTATTGCCAAGATTCTAGCTTTGTTCGTTTGTAGAAAAATTTGAAATACTTCTTTCCTTCTTTTAATCATAAGAAAAGAGAAAATGAAAGTTGCCAGTTTTATCGATATGACAACATAGCAAAATATAATCTGTTTCAATTGGGCCACGTCACAAGCCACTATAGCCCCGATATTCAAATTTCAAGAATTAATTACAGCCGCAGGATCGGTCTCAGAAGGGCTGGACCCGGTGCAATGTGTTATGGTGGGCCGAAATTATAAAATAAAAAATAAAAAAAAATCACTGGATGAGTCCATTAAGAAAAGATATTTTTAAATTAAAGTTTTCGTTTTTAACCTCAAAATTGGAGGAAAAGTTAATTTCATATATACATACATATCCATATCGATTATTATTGCCTTGATTTTTACTAATTCAGTCAATACTTTTTCAGATATTTAATGCCAAAGTTTCAATTTGTGAATTTTTTTTGACAAGTGACAGTTGAAGAAATAATCTTAACTGTTCTAATTAGAGTATTTTGACAGTGACACTTCCATTTGACAGATGTAGGAAAATACTAACCGTTTTTTACAACGATTAACTGAAACCCATTTTACCAAAATTGGTTCAAATTCATTAAGTACTTTTTTAGATATTTAATGTTAATGTTACATCAAATTTTAACATCTTTTTATTTTTGACAGGTGACAGTTGCAGAAATAATTTTGACTATTGTGAATAAAGTATTTTAAAGCCTTTCAAATAACATAATACAAATCAAATTCATGCACATATAGGTTCTGTCAATTTTTGACAGTGACACTAATGGGAAGAATACACACACACAAACACACAGACAGATAGACAGACACACATACATAGACAGACAGACTTCCATCTGGAAATGGTCTTTTCCTTCTTCATCTCGAAAATTTTTTTTAGCGCGTTCACACTTTCCCTCATCATTGGATGGTGGGTTAGGAAAGTAAAATTGCATTATAATAAAAAAAAATAAAATGGAAATTTTCAGCTAAAGACGTATTTTAAAATACCAGTTTTTAAGTATAAATAAAAATATTGAAAAGCATCATTGGTAAAAAAAAACGAAATTTTTGAAAAAAATCTAATTTTTGAACTAAAATAAATTTAATTCAAACAAAGTTTTTTATTAAACGACAATTTTAGATAAAAAAAGGTGCCAATCCCTAAGGAAAAAAATGGTTTAACATCAAAACCAACTACGAATTAATGTACAAACCATAAATAGTGAAGTCGCAAACCTGCAAAGGCATCAGCATAACTAAGCGAAAATATACGCTTCCAAAATTAGAGTTGAAGAAGTTCGACGGGAATATAAAACACTGGTTGGCATTTTGGGACAAGTGTCATAAAATTGACGAGAAAACATACCTGCAAGATGATAAGTTATAGTACCTCTTAAAATGTATGCAGCTAGGAACGGTTGTTAGGAGCATAGTCAAAAGTTTTCCACCGTCAGGCCCAAACTACCACCACACAATCGAACAGGTAAAGTCACGCTTCGCAAAGCATGATCTACCTGCTAATTGAAGTATATGTACATGAGCTCTTAGCACTATGCTTATGCGAGCAATACGAGATACAACCATGACGATTACATCTCTCTACGTCAAAATTAGCACTCAAATAAGACCACTTGAAACACTGGGAGTCACGCATGAAAAATATTCTGCTTTCATATACCCAATGATTGAGTGGCATTACCAAACGAGCTCCTTATTATATGGGAAAGAACAGAACAGGTTCGTCTAGTACTCCTACCGACACGGAATTACATGATTGTTGTTATTTCTTAAAAAACAAGTAGATAGTGAGCACATTCATCTGCAACTCAGAAACTCCACAAATTTTCGCCTGATATCAATAACGTACCTACAGCAGAATGTTTATTTATGACTAATAAAGAAACAACCATACTTTCAAATTATAGCTATATATTTTGTGATAAAAACAAACACACAAGTATGAAATGTTGGAAAGCAACCCAAATGAGTCTGGAGCAGTAAAAGGACTACAAAAGAAAAAAGCATGTATTTTGTGTTTAAACCCCGGCCATCACGTAAGAATCTGAAAGACCTTTATTAAATGTTTCATCTATCCAAAACGTCACTCCGCTTTCTTATGCACAGGTAAAACAACTGAACAGAATGATGTTACTGCGAATACCACTAACTTCCAAAACGTGAAACTGTTGCCTACATTCCTGGCTAACGTCGTGAATCATGTATTCTGGAGACCAGCGATCATACATAAAGAAGTCTGCTGTGAAAACTCTAGGCTTGAAACTAGTGGGTAAAGAAACCTTAACAAATTTCCTTTTTGGTGGTGTTCTTTCTAAATCTGCAGATTCCGATGTATATAATCTACGTGTTTGTAGTTTAGATAGTTCTTTTAAATTTAATTTAGTTATCTTGGCTCATAATTGTATTTGTGCAAATGTCCCATCCATTGATGTTAATAACAAGACAACGTCAGAGCTATAGAAAAGACATGACGTAACATTCACCGACATGGACAGTTCGAATTCTGAAGTAGTTATTAATTGGGTCCGATTATTATGGTTCTATTTTAACCAATATTTTAATTAATTTAGGAAATGGTTTGGCAGTAACTAAAACAAAATTGGGTTGGACTATACAGGGTAAGCAAAAACTTAACCAAACTACTTATTATTCTTTATTTTACGTCATTAGCTTTGATTTGCAAAATTTTTGGTCTTTAGAAACATTGAGAATTAGAGATGCAGCATAAAACCAAACAAAATAATAAAATGAATGATGAAGTCTGTGGAAATGAATAAAGATGGTCGTTATCAAATCCAGCTACCGTAGCGATAAGGTTACGAAGACGAGCAATTATGACTAAGCACTACGACACGTCTCAAATACGTGACGAAACGTGTTGTCGACACAGGTAATTTTGGTGGATACCGTGAGGTATTACATGAGTGACTCAATAGCGGTATTGTAGAAGTTGTGTCCGAAAGTGAGGTAAGTAAAACGGTCTTGTAGCACAACTTAAATTTCAATTCGTAAAATCGTTCATTTCCACAAGTACAGTTAGCCAAATTAATAATTTGATTTTTTCTTTTTGGGTTGTACACTTGACATATTTTGTCTGTCATTAGAAATATTAAATGTCACGAATTAATTGGAAGTTTTATTTAATTTTCGCTTCGATTCAGTAACATAGAGGATAATGAAGAAATAAAAAACCAAAGTCTAGTACCACAGAATATTAATAATAGATTTAGGAAAACTGGCAGTAGAGTCTCTTGATTTTTTGACCAATCCAGTATAACTTGGCTCTTCTCAGAGTGTTAGTTGAAGTTCTAAGTGTTCTAATTGGAGAAAAGACAGATAGAGTTCGCAAATACTTGATGGTGTTTGCATCTTTCTAGAAACCATATTCTAAGTAGAATCTTTTTTCTCTTAACCATAGAACGAGTGTACTGACGGATAACCGTAGCCAATTTGGACACTAGAACTGCAACTAACACTCTGAGAAGAGCCAATTTATAATGGGTTGGTTAAGATATCAAGAGACTCTACTGCCAGTTTTCCTAAATCTATTATTAAATATTCCGTGGTAGTAGACTTTGGTTTTTTATTTCTTTATTGGTGGACCACATTTAAAATTATGGATAACCTTCTTTAATTATAGAGGATAATGCTGCTGATTGTGTTTTATTTTTAAAAATTGACTAAAATAGCCTGCAAATATAGGTACTGCCAGTTTTAATATGGGAGTTTTTCTGCTCTATTTGATATCTCTAAATTTCGTATATATCTGAGATTTGTTTATCGTCCCCACACTTAAAATCTGCTTATAGCCTATTCGGTATTACAATTTATGTCGCAAGCTTTCAATTCGACTAACCTGGAATTTTTTTCTTGGGCTACGGAGTTGTCTGGACTACTGCAGTTTGTTAAGCTGAGTTTATAAACTCTTGAACGGCAACTGCAACCTCAACATCAACATCAAATGGAAAGTTAAAAGTATGTTATCTTTGTGTGAACGGCAACCTCAACGTCAACTGCTGCGCATATTTTATAAATGCCAATATTGTTTTTATACAATTGGTCTTTGCAGTTGGGGTTGACGTTGAGGTTGCAGTTGACGTTCAAGAGTTTATAAATCCACCTTTACACCTTATGAGGCCATAAGCAGACTACTAGCAGTTACTGGGGACCTTCCTTTTTTATTTTTATGTAGGTTTTATCATTTTTTAATATAGCCTCTTTAGTTTTCCATCGGCCAAGGCTCTTAAGCATGCCGGAGTATCAATTACTTCCTTGCAGAACTTCCTTAATGAGACTTTGTCGACTTTGCGGATTTCATTGCACCAATTCAGCTTTCTGCGTTAAGTATCTCGGGTGTAGCTAGTTTAAGCCTTAGTAAATAGCCTTTAAACCTCGACCGTATGCCATTTTAGGTTCTTGTTCAACCACACTATTTTGACACCGCGTGTTTTCTCTGGACAGTTTTATAAGTAAGCAGTCTTTTCCTCCGAAGGAGTTAGTATAGATAAATGGATTTATACTTTGGATTAAAAAAATAATTCACTCAGCGAAAGCTGCTACTGTATTTAGAGCTACACTTAGTATGCATTATTTTTACGTTAGATTTTTATTTATCTGATAAATTAACGCTTTTTAAAGAAATATGAAAATAATTATTAACGGTTAACATTAATAGCATTTAAATTTTTTTGTATTAATGCGCAACCCTTACAACCGCACCACGTTCAGAGTCCACAAAGTAATGCGAGTGAGTGAACAGCACAGCGTCGTCAAAATTAACCGTAAATGAATTCTTTGAGGCGGCGACGGTGGTCGTTTATCAACTGCAGCTCTTTATTCTCTTTATTCGCCACACTTACAATACATTAATTGCGTTTCGGTTGTTTTGTATATCGCTTCTATGTGTATAATAATGCGGCCTTTTCACATGAATTGACTTTGAGCCCAAGACAAGAGACTCGATCAATAACAACTTAAATGATTTTATAGTATCTAGAATATTATTTTAGACCGATTTCTTAATTATTTATTAAGTCAAAAGATTAAATGTTTTTAAGAATAGTAGCTTTAAGCGATGGAAAATGCTAATCAAATACTATACAAAAAAATTAGGTATTTATAATAATGAACGAACCATGCATATCCATGACAAAAGCTTACTCATATTGTTTTTTAAATATGTGATATGATTGTAACGAAAGGTATTAACTAAACAATCAATATATTAGCTAAAGACAAACGTAAAGCAAGGTAAAAATGACATGTCGATAGTTTTTGAATAAAACAAAACGACTGAAGTGAATACTCCAGTAACTAAATGAAAAATTCATCAGTAGGGTAGATCGGGGTTAACTAACCAATCAGGTTAAGTGGACCACCCCTTGAGACGGGCTAAAGTGACAATTAGAGCGCACCGTCAATCATAATTTTGGATCCTCTTCGATAGGTGTTGTAATATTGGAATATACAGTTGTGAACACGCTTTAAACTGTACTTCTATATATTGGGGATAGACGGAAAATTCGACTCATTGTTGATATTCTCAGTCATATCGCCATCTGTCCATATCAGAAATGCCACTTGCCGAAATAATGACGTAGTTCGGCATATAAGCGAATACATAACCTAACTGGACAGGTTTTGGTGAGATTAGCTGTAGATCCCTGCTCTAGAAGCTAACGGGAGAGGAACACGCTGCGAAGCAAAGGAAAGCACAAAACTATGGATATGAGTACTGGTGGGCTTACCGACACCGACTATGTGACACTGACAAATAATAGTCAAAGAAGAATAGCTCCGCTGAGAAAGGTAAACCGACAAGTCCAACCTTTAAAAGGGAGCCCGTGGCTAAGGGAAAAAACTCCTACAGAAAATCTGATGGCAAAAAATCCCAACTGCATAAAAGGTACCATAACAAAGGTACCGCAAACGATACCCTTAGGACACAGCGTGACACCCCATGAATAGAAGCCTTACTCCAACATTCGGGGTGCTGTAGTTGCAAAGGAATAATCCCCTAGCTACTCGTGGGATGTAAATGGAAAAAAACATAAACTTAAGCCACAACCAAAAGAATAAAAATAAGGAGAGAAAGGGATAGAGAAATGCTGCACAGGGGACGAATGTAGATCCGGGGCACGAGGAGAAGAAGATCCAGGATAAATGGAAAACTGGGAACAGGGAGATTAGGAGAACGCCAACTAAGCTCTTGATGGTCGACACCATAACGATGACAGACACAGATAAGTTTAAGTCGTGTTATGAGCCTTCGTTCACCACATAGGAGCGGATAGTTTCAGGAGAATATATGGAGGATAACGTTATTGAATGTCCTTATTTCTAGGGGAAGAAGCGATATACTCATAAACAATAGAGCTTGTGGAGGGACAGGAAAGCGATGAAAGCAACAACGATAGGATGGTCCTCTGACGATTTAGACAACGATGAAGATAAGAAGCTTTTATATAGTTTGTTCAGTGACCTCGGACCCCTCCGTCACAAAATAGTCTTATTTCAAACGATTGGAATATGTCGAAAATAAATTCAGTCATATGTTTGATCTAGCTCTATCTCTACGATACCGTTTTGAGTTTGATCGAATCATTATTTCATCTGTTTCTCTCGAAATAGAACAATTCTCCACGCTGGGCATATCCATTAGTATTTGCCAATGGTTCCACATTCTATTGATGAAGGTTATGTTTTGTTTTAAACTGGATTTTATCGATAAATAATGGAACTTTTAATAATGGGACGTAAAAATTCTAACTCTTGCTTCTTATATGTTTTACATGTATTTTCATTTTATAACTAGGTACGGCATAAAGTCACACCTGTATTAAAACTGCACTCAAAGGCAAAAGAGTCTTTCCGGCATATTTTTATCTTCAGAACTAGTCAAATAATTTTAAAATCAAAACTAACATAAAATTTGATTTGATTGGTGAAGTTATTTAAGACATTTTCTTTAGATGCAAATTTTCTGTTTTACATGTGTTACTGAAATAAGTGCTAGTGATGACGTAGGGGTCAGGGGTCATTGAACAAAGTATACATTATTTCAGATAAAGGGTCATCAAAGGGAGCTATACAAAAAAGAAAGACGGCGGAGACATGAGATAGAAATCTAGCAGTGGGGAAAGAATCAATCAAAAGAATGGCCGATTGCATAAAAAGGCTAGGGAAAACAACTAATACTATCTCAAATACGAAAGTAAAAATGATGTTGCTGAGGCGATCAGACTTATATAGAGAATCTAAAGCAAAATAGAGGATTATTTCAAATCAATTCAGGTTCAGAAGAATCAGGTCAATACAGAAGTAAGAAAACACACGGCAGAAGTGCAATTTCAAATGAACTTATCTTTTTTAAGTGATGAGGAGAAAAAAGAATGGACGAACAGGAGAATAATGGAAAACCTAAGCTAAAAATTTGATAACTATATTAGATGACATCTTACCAGAAAATAAGGCAACAAAGATAGTGAGATGATGAAAATAGGCAACCTTGGCGAAAACATAGCAATAATAGTAGACCCGTACATTAAGAATGACGACAAAGGGCCGAGGAGGTAGGAACAATAATCCCTAAAATCCTAAATATAACTAATGAAGGATTATTCCCGAAATAAGTGAAAACGATTAATAAGAGCTCTACAGTCTCTTATGGAAAAGGAAAAGTAGAAAAAAGGAAATTTAAAGTATACGTAGCTCTAATCATAATGGATGAAAGCGGCATAACGGACTCGCAATAACTGGTCAAAATGCTGGATAATATAATGAACGATGAAGAGCTAAAGATTATACCAACTAGAAATATGTTAATTGATTGATTAGTTTAGTTTGTCTTCCATAACAGTAAATGGAAGATAAGTATAATTTCTCAGAAGAAATACAGGCAGACTCAAAATAAATACAGGCAGAAAACTAGAGATGGTTCAGGAAGAACACTCAGAGACCCATATGACCACAACAGAGAGAAATGCATCGGAAATGATCTATCGAACCAGTGCTTCAAATGTAACCAAATAGGTTATGTAGCCAAAAATTGTATCACCTGCCAGGTGAAAGTAGAGCCGACAAAATCGTCTGCCAAATAGTTGAGAAGCTAATTAATCAAGAAAGGCAGGAATACTGGAAGATCTGCAAAGAAGAATACGTCTATAGGAGGAAAAAGTCTGCAGGTAGGAGACAGCGGACCATACTACGTATTTCTTGTAACAAATTGAATATAAAATACTCTAAACAAACCTGAGGCGTACAAGAGCAGCATAAGACCTTATACTACGTTGAAGGAGGAGGAAATAGATATACTGGTGGTCGGAGAGAAAAATCAACCTCGCAAATCACGTGTTGTGCGGGTCTTTTAATATAGAAATCGATTATGTCGAACTGATAGTAGATCTAAGATTGTTAATAAAAATAAATAAACTGAGTATATTATGTAACTTTTTTAAAAATAAAATAAAGCATTAAATTTCGCTATATGCTTCAATTTAAATAAAAAATGCCTTTTCATCTAGGCTTTTACACGACTTTTTATAATATTACATATCATATGACCCTTTATCGACAATGATGATGCCATTGAACAAATGTTATAATAGGGTAAAGTAATTAACATTGATATCCTCCACATTATACAAAACAGAAAATATAGTTATGCCCAAATATGTCTATTGTTATAGTTATATTTTAAAGATATTTAAATATATCTGATACAATACACCAAAAAATATTTTTAATCCTCATATAAATAAACTGGAGAAGATGTAACAAAAATAGGAGAGACCCTAGGATTGAACCTGATCGCATCTGACTTTTTGCGACCAGAAACAACCAGTAGATCTAATTTTGCTTTTTGATTTAGTTAGTATATAAAGCATTGGTGAATGACTACAAATCAATGTTCTGTAAAAATAAATTTTTAATTAACACCTCTTTCCTTGTTCAGCAAATAGCAAGAAATTTCAAAAACAGTACAATAAATAATTAATTGGTGATCTAATATTAAATCAGTCAAATCGCGGAAATAACTCATTACATAACAAAACAATAATAGTAAAATCTAGCACACATTTTCACTTTTTAAGAACACGTTGTGTTTTAATTGTTATAATATAGTAATATTATAAGGAAAACAAGAGCATCCAAGCTATTATCGAAAGTAAAGAAGCACGTATCTTCATTGAGTAGAAAATATCATTTATTAAGACTGCTTAAAACGAATATAAACCTTCTGTACAGTAAAAATAACATCCAGTATTCACTAAATAAATAATAATAAAAGAACTTTTGTTAGCGTGTTATAGTTTGTAGAGAATTACGGAATCATAAATATTAATATGATGAACGTATTTGTTGAAGATCTGAAGCATCAACGATCTTTTAATTGACTTTCACTTTGAAATAAAAATAAAACTATTATACTTGAAATATATTATTAAGTTGTAATCTAGAGCGCAATGAGTTTTTGAGTTTAAAGAAAATTTACTTTATCAGAATGTAAATAAAAGTGAACGGGACAGAGCGAAAGAAATACTTTTTCGCCGTTTTTTTAAATAAATGTCTGAAATAGTATTTTTTTATATAGACAATAATCTACAGTATTGAAAACTGCACTAAAAATTATAGAAGTAAAAATACTTTTATTGAATATGAATATCTTTAAAAATAATCCTAAATCAACAATAAACATTAATTTAAATTTATATTCCCGATTATGCATCTTGACTAATTTATGTAAATATAACTTAATTTTCCTCTATAGACAGTGGCGTGCCATTGTTGAACGTTTGTTCCTCGAATATTTCGAATTTCATTTAAGGATAAATTTGAAAATTTCACACCTCTGCTTTAAAACCAATAGGATGAATTTATTTTGACTTGTTACCATGGCAACAAGACAAATTTTCGGAAATTTTTTGACAGTTGGAAAAGTAAACAACAATACCCTGGCGGACTTCGCAACCAGTGATATTAATTTAAAATTTATAAACTACAAATGGCACATCTTTAGTATTTCTAGCTTGAATTCCTAATTTTACGATTAATCGGTTTCAAATAAAATTTACGATAAAGAAACTGGATATAAAATCGAAACCGATGATGAAATGAGACACAAACAGGAAAAAGCAAAATAACAAAAATGGTTACGGTTAAAGGACACCAAGGCAAAAAAGAAGGGACAGAAGGTGTCATGATTATAATCACGCAGAAACTAATTGAGAGAAATAAAGAAATGATGAAAGAAATAAATCAAATAAGGACAAAACAAAAAGGAAATAAAAATAAAAGAAGAAAACCAGAAATTAAAGAAAAAAATGACGCTAGTTCATGAAAGAATCGAACAACTCCAGAAAACAAGTAAAAAGAAAAGTTTGATTATATCCGAATTAAAAATAGATACAAATGAAAAAAAAATTAATAAAAGGAATGGAAACATGCATAGTCAGAGAACTGCTTTATTGAATTGAACAAACAGTCTGTTCCATAGAAACAGAAACCTTGATGTTCAAAATAGGGACATAAAAAATAAAAGCAAGTTAAACCAGAATAAAGAATGTACTAAAGAAATAAAAGAAACAGAAATATAGAAAGAAATAATCAAAAGAGAAAAAAAAGGTTAAACAAAAATGGGCTATAAGAAACTGATAGTAGACTGGAAAATTGCATATGGGACGAAGAGAAAGGATTAAAAAAACTAATAGCCAATGGAAAAGAACAAATAGAAACAGAAATGGCAGATAATGAAGCAGAAGCAAACAATTAAGCAAAAGATAAACGAAAACAAATACAAACAATATATAATCTAGAGGGAAAGTATGAGGAAAAAATAATAACGACATTAGCAATGGATAAGAACAACGATAAGTATAAAAAAATCGAAGTAATTGAAAATAATGAAAGAGTACCAACAGCAGTAAATAAAGGAACGGAAATATGGAAATTAGCAACGTGGAATGTTAGAATGTAATGAATGCAATTTACAAATTTTAACACTAACAAAAACAAAATTAAAACAAGTAGGAGAAATAGTAGTGGAAGATGACCATTTATTAACACATAGGTAGTGGGATACCCACAAGAGAAAGCACGAAAGCTGGAGTAGCATGCATAATTTATAAAACCAATAATAGAAATAAAAGAATGGAAAAAACAAAGAATGACATTGATTGTAGCTTATGGACCTAATGAAAACGAAATAAAAAAAATTAAGGATTAATTGTAGGAAGAATTTAATACAGTAACAGAGAATGCTAAAGCAAATACATATGTAAGTGAAGACTTCATGCCAGAGTGGGGAAGAGTAGTATTGATAAGCAGGATGTAATAAGTTGTAACGACACTTCGGTCGTTACGGGTCACTTTGGCGCCTTAGTCCAGGTTTCGGATTGCCTCGGGCGCCACCTTCCGTTTAGAGTGTGAAGGCCACTGCACGGGCAGCGTCAGTGGAGAAAAAAAATACTCCAGGGGTCGTTATGGTATCGAAAAAAATCACTATCGGCCAGAACAGCGGTCTTTACTTGCCCTGCTGGGTTTGAGTACCTGGGTATTAGCTGCCGGGATGTTAAAACTCAAAACAAATATTAATAAATAAAACTTTTATTGGTTACCAAAATCCGGCGAAGAAAAAGGTGTGTAACGGACGATACAGGCACGATTGGCTTGGCGGCGTGGTAAAGTCGGACTGACAGTTCTGGACTCCGGACCGGATATAATTGAAGTTGGCTTGAACTTGACCTGTCTCTAAAGGTTGACGGACTGCACTGCTGCTCCAATTGGGACGGCTATAGCCAGTCTGGCTTCTGGCTGCCTCTGCAGGTATGAATTGCCCTACTCGATACAAACTTCGGCGTCTAAGAAGCAGAGACGAGAGTGTCTCCATCTGCCTGGCGAAGGATCAACTGGTACGACTGGCCTTTTGTTCACAATTTTAAGTTAATTTTACTCCAGTGCCGTGCGTGATTTAATTTATATATTTATATTTATATATTACGGAAAAAAGTAACTTTGTTACAAGGTAAACATGGCGAAGAAAAACGACCAAACAACGGAAGGAGACTAATTGATTACTGTAAATTAAATAATTTAATAGGAGCTAACCCTTTCTTTCAATACACGGATATTCACAAATTTGACAAAAGAGGAAAGAGAAAAGAACCAAAAAGGGGAAAAAAGTTGACCGAACATAAATAGTGGTTACTAACTACTAATTGTAAAAGTTAAATATATAAAATATGGAAAAAGAAGGAAAAAAACAAATCATGCGATGAAACAATCAAAGCCTATATTAAGGGAAGAAGAAACAGCCAAAAAATATGAAAATTCTATAATATTAAAAATTGAGAGACTGAAACCAGAAATATTGATGAACTTTGGAATTTATACAAAACTATTATCAAAGAAACAGCTAAAGAATCATGTGGAACTATTAAATAAAAAAAGTACAAATTAAAAAGAAAAAATAATTTGCAAAAATTGTGACTAGGATTGACATCAGGGGATATATTCAGTCCAAATTACTTGTTTCATTAGATTCACGGCCTTTTCTGTATTACGTCGAATGGCGGAACCATAATAATTATGTATTTTTAGGATAGCACCTTTAGTTAGAAACTTACCTCCAATTGGTTATTTATCATTTAGTAGAGGTTTTTTTTGTTCTTTTTTAGCTCTCCTAGCAGGGTGCCCATTCTTTTCTACACGTGTCTTAAGGATTCTAGTTTTTAACAACAAAAACCTTTACTCTCACAGTCACCATGCCCAAGTAATATGCGTATATAACACTCGCTTGATTAGAACGTGCAGCCTTTTTACCTCCATTCCGCCGCTCGAGTCAGTGTAGTGCAGCATTCTGAATGAAGATTTCTCTCCCTTTCTGGTAAAAGACAATGCTTAAACATTATATGATCATTTATTATTCTACCCAGATGCAGAAACATTTCCATTGAATGAAGAGAAACCTCTCTTTTGCAAACATTCGTCCAGGGCAATAGTAAGATCACGAAAACAGTCATCCATTTTTCTCAATTGCTTCATTCATGAAGGATTTTGCTACCTCTTCAGCAGCACTTTCTAATATAATTGTATATTGTGCTAACTTAGTGGGAGGAAGTGGTAAACTTAAAACAGCACAGAGTTTTTGATGCCCCATTTCCTACTCCAATACATCAGAGACCATAAATTAGTCTCGTATTTATGTCACATATTTTTCATTTTGCATCAAAATACAGAAACCGTTTCTTGAACCTTAGAATCATACGTCTTACAAGTAACTGAAACAGAAACTTTCAGTTCATTTCTCTTGCTTATGCAGAGCTCCAAGTCCCCACCACGTTTACGACGAACAGCTACAGTTTTGTTAGCTGAGAATAAGCTCATTATTTTAATGATATCATACTTCAGTATATTTGAGTAATTGTCAAAATCACAAAGATGGTTCAAATTTACTTTTTGATGTTGAAGATTGTGTAGTGTCTTCTTGTGAAACTGATTGGCAGGTATAATTAGCACATCCGATTCACTCTCTTCAACCCTCTTTGCTCCGCCCTATAGGATTATACAATTTTTTTCTATTTTTGAAGGCAGGTTGAAAATGAGGCATAACAAGCAAAAGAATAATGAATAAAACAACATTTTAAACTCAAATCTAACAAAAACTCAACAAAAATCACTCAAAAGTCTCAAAACAAAACCATAAACATCAACAAAAGATTTTTGACAGCTAGTTGTCTTTTTAGATCAGATCGGATATTTAAAAGCGTCAAGGAAATAAAATAAGATATAAACGAAAGAGAGAGAATGATTGAGGGAAAACAGTTAAGCAACTTGGCTTAGTTGGACTCCATTTGCAAAAATTTTTCGTTACAAAGAGAAATTTATTCGATAAAAATAAGCTCTTGTGTTTTAACTGTTGATAAAATACATTTTTATTTTTACTTCACATAATTTGGTAGAATAGACATAGCAAATTTAGTTCCACACATACATAGAAAACATTGAAAAAATATTGATACTTAAAATTTTTGAAAATAAATGAAAATACTCCGTATATAATAAACGAAATGTTAGTGGAAACACAATAATCGCCGATATAAAACCACTTCAATTGTCCTCTGGTAAAGTTTCGCACGTCACTCGCGAAACACCCTGTAAAAATCATGTCTATATTTATTTATTTTTAAGCATAATTTAAATATTTTAATTAAAGTTGGTATGATTTTCTACAATTGGAAGCACACTCTCTTTTTATTGGCGACAATATCTTAGATTTATTTATATTTAATAAATTCCTAATATTTTGTTCACATTTGTGTTTAGACAAAAAAAAATAATAGGATTTCACTCTGTAGGTTTCGGTCTGAGTTGGCTGGTTATTCAAATCTGATAAGACGCACACCTCGTTAAAGTTTATTGTAAACGAGCGAAATAATACTCTAAAAGAATGATTTTGAATTTAAAATGAACGGAAGTTTTTATTTGTAAGCTCTTATAAACTGCTATGGTTACCTGGTATATCCTGTATTTAACGATCTAAAATGGAAACGTCATAATGAAAATGGAAACGTCATAATGAATATGTGATATACTCGGTATTCAATTGATTTTTTAATATTTTATTCGAGTATAATTTAAATTATACCGGGTCTAGTTCATTTATTTAAATGGCGCAATAGTTCCACGTTTTTAGATAATTCATTTAACGTCAAAATGGGGACATATAAAACGTTCAAAATATGTTAACAAAATGTCCGAACTCATAAATTATGAGTAGAGTACCCAGACGTTTTTAAAAAAATAAAAACGTAGAGTAAACTTTTTGACGTCCATATCAGAATGTTTTTAACAAAGTCACAATGGGGATTTTATTTAAAAACGTTTTGTTTAAGTTTTATTTAAATGCTGAAAAAAAGTTTTGTTTTTTCTGTTTAGATCCTGACAAATATTTTTTCAGGTAAATTCAGAAACCGACGTTTTTTAGAATTACTATAAAGATCATTGTTGTTGTTGTTATGGAGGGTAATTACAGTGCGACCTGTAAGATCTATTGTGTCCCCTTCTGGTGCTTGGTCGTTGAGGATGTCTCAGTGATTAGAGCACCCAGTCAAGATCTATTCTCCTCAGAAGATTTGGGATGTCTGACGCCTTCAGATTCGGTAGGTCTCTCTCTTTTATTTGATATGCTCCTAGATATTGTGCCCCAAGGTTTTGTAAAGCAATGCATTCAGAAAATATATGGATTGGGTTTTCATCCTCTAGGTCACAAAATTTGCATTCTTCTTGTTCGGCTACTCCAAACTTCTTAAGATAGGTTGATACATTCTGTGGACCTCTTCTGGTTATAGTTTCCCAGAAGGACTTTCGCTTGTCTCATTCCTTGCATCTAGATTACTCCAGTGGTTGGATCTTTTTATTTTCTCTTTTTAACTCCTCCAGAATCACGCTCTTACTGATCCTACAAAAGGAATCAGGCCCCAGAAATGGTATTTCAGCCCATTTTTGCCTATTGGCGACTTTATCTGCTATTTCGTTTCTCTCCACACCGGTATGTCCCGGAACACATAGGTGGGTGACTGTATTATTTTTGCCTAGCTCATTTATTTAGTTTTTCTAAGCATTCCTTGACCATCTTGGAGCTGATTACTTGAAAGTTCAGCGCTTTGATGGCTGCTTGACTATCCGACATAATGACAATTTCTTACCTGTGGAATTTCTTTTGGACGTTGAGCTGAAGGCACTTTTTAATAGCGTATATTTCTGCTTGGTGATTTGCCTAATATTTCAAAGCATCTGGTACCAGACCCATATACTCCTATTCCAGTACCCTCCGCTGTCCTGGACCCATCAGTGTACCACCTTTGGTGATTCCCTCTCGCCCAATCCTGCAAGTCGTCTTTTTTGGCACATTCTCCACTTGCATGTCCACAGGTGCAAGGTTTAGGATAACCTACATTACATATGCAGGTTAACCTCTGGACCTTTGATAGGTGGCATCTCGAGGTTGCAAGATTAGTTCTTCTACTCCAAGCAACAACTCCTTACATGATAACTGACCATACATCCATTGAAATAACGTGCCCACCTCATTTGATGGTTTTGAGATTGAGGTTTCTTTTTCTCATGAAAGCTACAAGAGTGGTCTTGGTGGGGTTGATGTTTAGTCACATCGTTTGGCACCGTTCATTTATCAGGCTAAGTCCCCTTTGAATTATGTCGCAAAGGTCGTTTGCAAACTTGCCTCTGACCATTATGACTATGTCATCAGCATATCCTTGACAGGATATACCGAAGTCAGTCAAAATGTGGAGGAGTTTGTCTACTATTATTCTCGACATAAGCGGAGATGCAACTCCCCTTATGGACATCTTTTTCTAGTTTTCCTATCTTTGTCTCTGCTATTCTACTGGAAAGCAGTTGCGACATCCATTTGGAAGTTGTACTGTCTACCCCTCTGCCATCGAGTGCTCTTCTGACAGTTCCATGCGGCGGAGTGTAAAGAGCGTTATAAAATATTATTTGGATCTGCAAAAATATGTTTCCATAAAATGTAATAAAAAGTAAAACTTTATACCGGATCTCCACTTATATTCTGCCCTATTTTAACTGCTCATAACGGTTCAGGATAGAAATATGCGGATTTCACTGAAATAATTTATTTTAATATAAGTTTTGGATGAACAAATTAAATGTTTTCTATCGATTTCAATGACGTCCCAACAAAAAAGGCGGATTTGTGACAATTTTTTGTTGATGTTTTTAATGTAACACTCAATATATTTCCTTGTAGTTTGAAAGAACTAACCTTTACATATCCAGCGTACCAAGATTTTTCAAAATCAGTTATCAAATCCGTCATTTTGTTGTTACGTCATGGAAATCTATTCAAACAAAACTCGTTGTACAATAGCCCAGAACCAAAAAATGGTTAATATAATTTCAAAAGTTTCAGGATTTTGTAGGGGTAGGTCTTCTGAAAAACTTTTAATAAAATCTAATCGATCATAGTCACTGCAGTGGTGGCAGGGGCGTTAAGAAACCCTTTTTTCAGTTTTTCGCTCATAATTCGAAAACGACAATGATGCTATAATGAAATTAAAGCTTCAGTCTAAGACCTGAGCCAGGTCCATCGGCTTACCTTCCTATAACTTTTTTCCTTTACATAATTACGAAAAAAGCATGGTTTTCAAGATATACCAAAAAAAAATAATTGCATTAGCTAGCTATCAGGAAAACTAAGAAGTCTGCTCACTGAAACTGAAAACAAGTTACAGAGTCAAGTGGAATGTACCAGCTTTTCTTCCATCTGCGAACAGTGTTTATTATATATTTTCAATCATTACTGTGACAATTCGGCTGTAGTGTTTGATGGGTATGAAGACATGAACATTGTTACTAACATTAAGCAGGAAAACTTCCTTGCTAATGACAAAATCCAGAACAAGCTGATAGGGTTGTTTGTGATGACCTTGGAAGCACGAGGGATACAACTGTCGTCCCAGAGTCCTAGAAGATGCTGATGGTTGTATTATAAGACATCGTTTTCATTGGAGGAGACGTAAACTTGCTTATCTAGCTGATAGCCCTCACCTTACTTAATACAAGCCTGGAAGAGGAAAGATCGAGACTATATTATTCTCCACCTTAGATTTCAGAAGCTCCCGTTTAATGGATCGATCCTCCATCCACAGATTGTGACACAATTTGCGCCATCTTCGGCGAAAGTAAAGCGTCAAGTACTTCAACAAAATGCTGGTGGAAACTAAAGCTATAGCTGAGGTATTTCGAGATACTGAAAAGTGGGGTTTGGTTCGAGATGACCCCAGCCGTTGTCCTACCGTTTGCATTTTTTGGTATGGAAACAGAAAAGCAGGGATTCACTATGCGTCAGTTTGTGAATTCGAAAGAGCCTGCCTCAACAATCCGCCAGTCCAGGAGGAAGACCTCGCGGATGAGGAAGATCAGCCGATGGACCTAGTTGAATAGACTGAAGATTATTGAAAGTTTTTCAGACAGTACTCAAATTAACCTTTTTTGGAAATAAATGATTTTCGTTCAACTTTACTACTGGTAAGTGGAATTCAAATTTAAAATAATATACAAGGTGTTTCATAAAAAATCAACATTGATCTGGTATCAATATATCAGACTTTTTCATAGAAGTTGATCACCCTGTATATTGTAAAAAATCTTAGACTTTAGTGTTTTGATAATAATATTAAATCGAATATGTCCTTTGTTGATAAAATACCATTCATATTTTGCTGATATTTGAGTTTTTTTAAATATATTGATTACTTTTACTTTAAATTATTCTTTATATATGATATTTAATTATTTCTTCAGGATTCCTAATATATTTTAAAAAAATTCCACCTTGCGAACATTCTGGAGCAAATAAATTAAAATTCGAAGAGTGTCAGACTAACCAGTTTTTTATATTATTGACATAAGTGTTAAACCACTATGAAATAATCCATTACAGAATGAACTTGTCGTTTTATGGTTCACCTGCCTTTCATGAATATCTCTCGCTGTTTTCTTTCTTATCTCTCTCCGTAATTAGCTCAAGTGCGAGTAAAACGCAACAAATTAAACAGTTTTGTTGGTAAAATAAGAATTAATTATGTCTGTTTTTTTTTTGTTCGTATGCAATTTTATTGTTGCTGGCCGGCACGAATGTGACCAATTTGAATTTCTCATCGTGTTCAGGATTAATTAAGGAATTATAAGTTCTTAACGAGGTGAGAACTTTACTTGTGATCAAGGAAAGGATCAAGACTTACCGTTTTTTTAACAGGTGAATCAATGGGATCAACAAACCAGTTATTGACTTTTCTTAATTGTAAATATATAGAAAAAAAAAACAGAGAAGGAGGAGAAAGATATGATCAGAGGAATATCAAGGTGCCACTGGAATCGTACGTTTATTTATCGTCCGTCTCACGCTCCTTTCACATTATACGATTTAACTCGTCCGATTAAAAAACGTACGATTTTATATCGTGTGCATTGTGGTTTCACATTATACGATTTTTTGCCGTACGATTTTTCTTGTTTAAATATTAATTTATTAATAAATACTTTCCATATGGATTTTTCTCTGTATCACTAATCTCATCAAAATCTGATTTCAGTCTTTGTAAATTTCTAACGTTTTATCCCACAATATAGATTTGGCTTCAATAGGGGAAATCAAAACTTCAACGTCAATTTCTTCGATTTAATCAATAATAAACCAAAAATATAAAAAAGCAATAAAACAAATCCAAAAGTAGCTACCGGGCGACTAAAAAACGTATAATGTGAAAGCGCTCATTTAGTTATGCGTACCACTGAGACAGACGCACGATAAATAAACGTACGATTCCATATTTTAACGTACGATTTTTAATCGGACGAGTCAAATCGTATAATGTGAAAGGAGCGCTAGACGTATGATTTTTTAAAACTACAGGCCCGATTCATATGCGCGACCAATTTTGATTATTTATATCCGACCATAGACGTATCACGAGAAATATTTAAAATTAGACCGTAACAAAACTCTCTTTTTTGTGTCAAATTTTAAAAATTAGTTCGATTCCAACAATGCTAATATGTATTACTTTTACCATAAAGTTAAAATTCCTAAAATGAGTTTCAGGAAACTACATTGTGGTCCATATGTATGGAATAGCATTATTATGTACTTTTGGGAAAAAACCAGAAACTGGTCGATTTTTATTCGTAATTTTCTCTAGTATAAGACAAACAAATTTATACAGGGTGTTCCATATGGAAGTAGTTAGATCGTCGACATTTTTTTTAATCGAACACCATCTGTATTATGACATCTTTGTAATCCTAGTGAAAAGCCGATGTCGTCATAGTATATTATGGAATAAATTCAGTATCCCCTATTAATAATATTATTAAGAAAACCTGAAACTGGTCGATTTTTATTCTTAATTTAACAATTTATAGTATGAAAATATTACTCCCCTCTTGCAAGCCCTCAAAATTATGAGACCTTCCTCGAAAATTTTAAATAAAAAAATAGGTCGTACGGTACCTTGTTTAAAAGGGATTTTAATTCTCTATTCAGCAAAAAAAAGTTGTTTAAATTTGGTGCAAACATAACTGAGAAAATAAATAATGTAATGTCAATCTAGTAGGCTATATTGGTTTTATAAGTTAAAACTTAAATGAAATAATTTCGATCTAGTAGACTTCTGTCACTTTGTTATTAATAAATTTCTGACTCATGCCAGTATATGGAAAAGTATTTTTGTGTGTATTTAATTTTAATATGGCTCATTTTACCGGAACTCGGAGAATAGACATTTTAATTTTGATTGGATGCGGTAATAAAACAAGAAATCAAAAGGAGGTTTATGTAATCTTTAATAGTAAATACCCTGCTCAACATGTCTCACAGTTTACAGTTAGCAAAATAGAAAATAAAATGTGAAACTGGGCATATAAAAAATATTCAAAAACCAGGTTCAATTTTTTGATGAAGAAAAGTTAGATGAACTGTTAGAGATTGAGGAAAACCCGAATAAGACAAGTAGACAACTTGCCGCCAACAATGATGTAAGTAAATGATCGATTTTGAGTGCTTTACATAAAGAAAACTAGTAAAAGGAATAATCTCTGCGTGATTTTCAAGACTACGGCCCGTTTCCGTCAGCGGAAGAAAGTCCGATTCGAAAAAATCGGAATTTTTCCAATATTTTTTTTTCAACAAGCCGGATGCGATATGGATATCAATCAACGCGTCTTGACTTACACAACACCTTAATAGAAATCAGTATCGACAAATTTGCTTTCCTTATCGAGATATCTCGAATGGAAGTTTCACTTAGTAAGCGGGACCGGGATCCTCCGACCCGAAATCGCTCATCTTCTGATAGAAAGAATTTTCCGGATCGGCCGTACCGTTCTCGAGTTATCGTGCGCACAGACATCCACACATCCACTCAGACACACTTTTGTTTATTCGCGGAAAATCAATTTTTTCCACGTTTCATGACAGTTTAAGTCATTTGGAGCAAAAAAAAATTTTGAGAGTTTTGCACGATTTCAATACTACGATTTGCCATACTTCACCAAAGGTGAAGTATTGGCGGACCGTAGTAAATACCATCTTTACAAAGTTCAGTGCGTTCATGAGTTAAATGAGGATGATCCTGATAGCAGAAAATTTTTGTGAATTAATGATGGACAGAATGGGAGCATATTTATATTTCATAAACAAAATTATTTTTTCTGATGAAACGACTTTTCACTTAGACGGAACTGTCAACAACAGAACTGTAGATATTGGAGTAAAGAAAATCCTCGTTGGATGTGTAAGGGTCATACACAATATCGTATAAAACTGAACGTTTGGACTGGTAAAGTAAAGTAAAGTAAAGTTCTTTATTTTCCTTGTGGACAATTACAAATTGTATAGGAGTCGTCAATAACAGTTTACTGGGTTAATTTACTATAACTATGGATCAGTTAAAAAATTAAATATATAATAAGAACGATCAAATACAAGAAAGTAAAAATTCACACACACTGTACAAACATTTATCAATAAAATATTTTTTTATGGCAGTTTTAAAACTATTTAATTTATTTATATTTCTAATCTCTTCAGGCAAATTATTAAATAGTTTTAAGCCCAAAACACATCTAGATTTTTCCCAATATTATAATTGCAGAAAGGTATATGAAAATCAAATCTTTGTCGTGTTTCTCTTTCATGATATATACAATTAAGATAAAATTTATTTTTGTTTTGAAAAACAGAAACACATAATTCGTAAATATAGAGGCCGGGTAAAGTTAAAATTTGATATTTTCTAAAAATGTCTCGACAACTATATATTCTCGAAACACCTGCCACACATCTGATTACTTTTTTTGTGCAATAAATAAATCGGAGAAAGAAGGTGAAGTTCCCCAGAAACACAAACCATATCTAAGCTTACTTTCGATTAAACCATGATATAATTGAAGTAATTGACTTTCTGTGAGGACCATTCTTAAATTTTTTAATTTGTAGCATTTTAAATTTAATGACGCAATAATTTTATTACATTGCATTTTAAAATTTAAGTGTTCATCTAGAATTATACCCAAAAATTTTGTATGCTGAGAAAAGGGACAATCAAATCAAATTCATTTTGCGACGACACTTCGGTCGTTGCGGGTCACTTTGGTGCCTTAGTCCAGGTTTCGGATTGCCTCGGGCGCCACCTTCCGTTTAGAGTGTGAAGGCCACTGCACGGGCAGCGTCAGTGGAGAAAGAAAATACTCCAGGGGTCGTTATGGTATCGACCAAAATCGTTGATGGCCAGAAGGGCGGTCTTTACTTGCCCTACTAGGTTTAAGTACCTGGGTATTAGCTGCTTAGATGTTAAAACAAAACAAATAAAATTCAATATATAAAACTTTTATTTTTACCAAAATCCGGCGAAGAAAAGGTGTGTAACGGTCGATTGGCTTGGCGGCGTGGTGTAGTCGGACTGACGGTTCTGGACTCCGGTTACAACTTGAACTTGGCTTCAGCTTGACCTATCTCTAAAGGTCGACGGACTGTACTGCTGTTCCAATTGGGACGGCCACAGCAAGTCTGGCTTCTCGCTGCCTCTGCAGCTGCCGACAACAGTTTGAATTGCCCTACTCGATACGAACTTCGGCATCTAAGAAACAGAGACGAGAGTGTCTCCATCTGCCTGGCGACGGTTCAACTGCTACGACTGGTCTTTTATTCACAATTTTAAGTTAATTTTACTCCAGTGCCGTGCGCGATTTAATTTATATATTTTAAATAATACGAAAAAAAGTAACTTTGTTACAATTTACAGATTTTTGAAAATTATGAAATCTCATACAATTAGTTTTTTCTAAATTAAGACATAAGTGATTTGTTTTAAACCACATTTTGCATTGTTAAATTATTTTCCTGGCTTAGACTAATCTCCTCTTTATTTATTATATTATTATAGACGTGTCATCCGCGGACAAAGTAAACATCGCATCATTGGAAACATTTTCAATTCCATTTATGTAACAGGCAAACAGATCTGGGCCTAAAATAGATCCATGTGGGATCCCTTGATCTATATTTAGCTTATCGGATTTAAAATGTAATATGCGGTACCATGGTTGTTCTTTATTATTTCAACGTATTGACTTCTATTATGTAAAAACAATTTAATCCAATTTAGTGATACGTTATTTACTCCGTACCCAGACAAAGATTTTAATAAAATATTGTAGTCTACGCAATTAAATGCCTTGGTGAGATCACAGAAAATTCCAACAGGGCAATCGCCTGCTTCAATATAATTTATAATTCTTTCATAAAACTAATGAATTGCAGTTGCTGTCGATTTACACCTTCACAAAATCCGTGCTGATTTTGAGATAAGATTTTGTGTCGGTTTAAGTGCTTTAAAAGTCTATCCAAGAAACAATATTCAAAAACTTTAAAAAATGAAAAAGGTAAAGTTATTGGACGATAATTTTCCATATCTAGTGGATTATTTTTTTTGTGAATAAAAATAACTTTGCCTAACTTTAAAGCCGTTGGAAAAAGCCCATCACTAAAGGATAGATTTATAAGGTAAACCATAAACAATTGAAAAAAGGACTTTTTTACAACAAAACATGGAACCTCGTCCGGTCCTGAAGATTGCTTATTTTTTAGTTTAGAAATAATTAAGTTATAAAATTATTTCTTCACTGAAGGGATATAGTATCATTGGCGTTAACTCGTCTTTTATACTTGACACTTTTTTATCATTAACAAAAGGATTGAATTCACAGTTAATGATGATGTTTATCTACATTTTTTGATGATATTTTTAGTGCCTACATTGTAAAGACTTTTTCCTGAGTTACTCATCCAAATGAAATTGATAGATCCATTTGATACCAAAAAGACGGAGTTTCAATGTATTTCAAATGTATATTCAGAATTTATGTAAACGATTTTTTCTCAATAGGTGGATTGGAAGACGTGGAACAATTGATTGGCCGCCTAGATCTCCTGATTTGACCTCTCTAGATGACTTTTTATGGGGATATTTAAAATCAAAAGTATATTTTTATAGACCAATCCCTTTAAAACAAGGTAAAGAAAGTCGACGATATAATTAATTCCGTTTGAGTCACCCTGTATAAAGCTTTTTTTTCTTAGACTAGAGAAAATTAAAAATAAAAATCGATCCCAAAAGTACATGATAATGCTAAAAATGAATCTATTCCATACATATGGACCACACAGTATACATATAATGTGTAACGACAAAAACGAAAGAGTTTGTTATTTTAATTTAATGGCCGACATTTCTGTTAATAGATTGAAAAAACAAGTTATACTTAAATACCGTAAAAGTGTAATTTTGGCTAAAACAACATTCTGGAATAAATTATTATTACGGTTTTAAAAAATACTAATTTATAAAATTTTAAATTATATAAAAATATAATTAACTTTTAATAACGTCAAAATAAAATAGATATGGAAAGTGTAACACAGTTAAAATAAATTAAATTTTAACGAACGAATTATTAAAATTAATGAGCAAATTTGAATACGATTAGGCCTTCAAAATGGTTCATTATCCGTTTACAATAAACTATTATGACATAAGAGTCATCTGCGTTTCATAGTTGAGTTAATATCCAACAATCACTATTTAGTCTTAATTAATCTTCCTCTATTACGTAAAAGTCTTTAAAAACACTTTTCCTTGTTAGATATAATTGCTATCCGCGCTTCCATTGTGTTTATTATAAAATTAAATTTCTCACTAACTAATAATGTTATAAAGGATGCTTCGTTTTCATCGCTTCCTAGTTGATAAAGTCGGTTTATGGGATTTTATAGAATTCATTCAAGTGAATAACATAATCATAATTATTTAAAATAGTAGTTAAGTACTTAACTTTCTTAATTCTTCTTTCCTAAATCCTTTATACTTGTAAATGTCCATTTACATTATTAAGTAGTTTTTTCCTAATACAAAAATTATCTAATATATGAGTTCCCAATTTTCTATGACCAAGTGCGATTATAGAAAACTCCTAATGGTCCAAGAGCCCGTAATAGCCAGACCTTCGTTATTTTATAAAAGCTGAAATTTCCCAGTAGGAACGAACAACTACTATGAAGTTTGGATCATGGTAGCTTTGGCAGATAATAGTAGTAACCTAAAATCGTCAATGTATAAATCCTGATTTTCTTATATTTTCTTCGGAATAATATTAGAAATTACGCCATCTATTGCCAGACACATAGTATCGTGGCAACCCCTCGCCGGGCACCCTTAAACTTTAATAAATTCTAACTATAATTACGTTATAGTATAAAATCTTCTTTTGGGTGACTATTAGAAGATGAATCCTCAATGGCCTGATAGTTTCGATAGTTCTAATACATGGCCAGACAAGCTTAAAAAGCAGGTGTAGTAGAGTAAGATAGTAAGCTAGGTCTTTTGTGATCTTTTCCTAATCAGTATGTGTTCTTTTGAACTAAATACATATAATATATAATTATATGAAGGTCCTTTTGTCCTGCACGATGTGATTTTCGTTAGTTTTCTCTCATAAATCATCAACCGTCACTTCTGAAGCGAGTTTAAAACGCATTCACCCCTGACCTCTTGAGAAATCTTTGGAACAAAAGGTGAAACCAACCATATTGGTGGGTTTAAGGCCTTGTGTTCCTTCCAGAACGTTCTAAGTGATTGCGTCTTTCACCCACCCCACAGGTTCCGTACCGTGAGGAATATCTCTGATTTTGGACTCCAAGGTTCTGCCCTGAAGCCAAAAGCGACGGACCTTTTTTTGTCGTATCTTTAACTATATTAAATTTCGTAACAGTAAACATTTTAACAAAATCTTCAAAGAAAATCAAAAATATTTCAAAAATCAAAATCTCACTAGGAGCTTCTGCAAACATGTCTGAACTGCACAACAATCTGAAACTAAATGACGAGAATTAGTCGTTCAGAGCACTGCAAGGTATGAGGTAAACTTCTGGTCGGACGGTGTACTGAACGTGTTTTTTAATTTTTTATTAAATTATATAAAAGGGCACCGAAATTTGCTTCCATTTCCATACGAATACATGCAAATTATTTAATTTTACGTGAAATCTTCAATTTTGTTACTTTTAATGATGGATAGTGAAATTAGAAAATTGATCACATTTTCGTTCAGTACTCATCAATACTAATTATATTTTAATAACTCTCTTCACTCTGTTAACTAATTAAAATATGTATCTTCTAATCATCCTACATGTTGACTCAGGTGACGTGAAAATGGATTCTTAGCAGCAATTACCTTTGGCCGTGTGAACCCGGTTTTAGAACAATGTTCTCCAGCTGTTTCGTAAGATGCGAATAAATGTGTTTCTAATTGCTTTGTTTATGCCTAATGCGGGATGAGGTCTAAACGTATCTTTCCTATTCTTTTTATTTCAAAAAAGTTCCTTTCTTTTCCATTTCTTTTTCTTCTTTATTTTACTTTTCTTTTCAATTAGACCTGACTTTACCCAGGTCTAGCCATCTTTTGACGCCTTCTAATTTTAGTCTTGACTTACCTCAGGGCTAGAGCCCTTTACTCTATCTCTACCAAAAAAAAAGTTCTTTCAATAGCCTCCCAACCAACTAAATTTTGGGCCTAGTCAAGTATGTATGGATCGGATCAATGGACCCCAAACTATCATCCCTTACTTCAATCCACCAAATTGTCTGTTATTTTATGTTCAGGTCTCTGGGTGATCAGTCACTTGTTATTTCACATTTGTTGGCATTACAGCCATATTCTATTACTGTCACTTTTCAACTTAAAAAGATAATTTATGTTAGAATATTAGGTAACGGTAGAACAGTAAAAGTGAGAAATAAAAGAAAAATTATGGAAAATAAAAAAGGATCGAAAAAGCATGAAAGAAGGACGAAAAATAAAAATCAAAGGAAAAACAACAAAAACATGAAGGGAAAAAAGGGAGAACACGAAAAAATAGGGGAAGAATAAAAAGGAAAAAGGGGTAAAAATGTGTGTCAAAAACAACAATTTTAAAGAAAAAAGTGTGCTAAAAATAACATTTCTAAAACACGGAGAGGGATGGATGGGGCAGAAAATACAAATTTTAAAAAAATGAAACAAAATTTGGAAAAAAATTAAGTTGTAAAAAGAATGGGAAGAGTGGAAAAATGGTGAAAAATAAAAATCAAAAGAGAGCGTGGGAGAAAAAATGAGGGGGAAAATATAAAAAAAAGACAAAATTTGTTTAAAATCAACACTAAAAATGGGGGAAAATGGAAAAAAGCGAAAAATGAGTACTAATTTTTTAGTTTTTATTCTCTTTCTGTACCAGGCGTATGTTACGTTCTCACCTCCCACTTGTTTTCTCATATCTGGATAAATGATACTTTAATAATTTTGTAGATCTCCTTACTGATTCTTATTTTATCATTTTATTTTTTTTTCTATATTTTATTCTATTTTTTTTACTATTAATCCCAATAGTATTCAATTAAAATTTGCGCCACCCTGTATTTCGTATCTTCATCCATTTTTTCATATAACTGGTCATCTACTATCTTCGGTACTTTTTGATTTATTACTTGAAAATTTTGTTTTATTTTTAAATCCCTATGTATATTGATATACCTTTTTGATATGATATTATTTTCTATTTATATCTTGACATTTTCTATTTTTTCGGCTATTCTTTGTTTCTCTCTTATTTCTTACTTTTTAATATTTTAGTCTTTCTTTATATTTTTTTATATTTTACATATATATATCTTTTATATGTATATTCCTTAATGTCATCTGATCCATTTTACTGTCTATAGAATTGTGTCAATTTGTCTAATTTCTGAAATATTTCCGTTTTGCTTTGTTTTGGTTTTAGTTTTATTTTCTTTCCAATTTTCTCGCATTTTATTAATCATATCTTGCTCTATAACTGCTTTCATATCTTCTATTCCTTTTCCAATTGTTTAAAAATTCTCTTTACTCCGTTCCCCCTGGTCGATTATTGTTTACGTTACGACTATACCATTTACTTATTAAATTTCATTTTTCTGTTTGCACTTCTGTATATTCTTTAACTACAAGTGTTATATTTTCTTATTGTCATCTATGATCCAGTCCATTGTCCATTTCTATTCATATATTTCCCTAAATTTTACTCTTTTCTTTTAACTTTTTCAAAATTTCCTGATATTTTATGCTTGCTATATTTATATTCCTATATGATGTATTTTTTTCTAAAATATATCTTTTACTACTAATTTTATACTTTTTTAATTTCCATAAATTGGTTATATTCGACGCAATAGTCTGGGTGGAAATCATTGGCGCACTCTGTAAAAGATTTTATTGTAATATTTATTATCTGGTCTTGTAACTGGGAATCACCGTTTTAGCTTTTATATATTATAAGAAATAAAGTAACTTCCTGTTTTAATTATGTTCTTAATCTAAGTGCTTAAAATAATGTTCTTTTAAAATCTCTTGTTACTGAAACTAAAAGTTCGTTTAGACAATCACAAAGCATTTCGTGCGCAATTACTTCCATGGAAGGTATTCTTTCAAGCAAAACAAATCGTGCACCGGACTACACACATATATACGTTGGGAAATAAAAAGATAAAATCTAGAAATAAACCTACAACTGTTGCCCATTTTTAAGCCCAGATGGACACCACTCTAATTGTTTCACATGTTTTTTTAAGCGCATTTAAAACTTACAGATTAAGTTTGACCTAGTTTAGAGTTTTATGTATGCCGTCTCATTAAGGGGGATAGGATGATTAATCATTGAGAAGGTGTTCAAGGGCTAAGGGCTGTTGAATAGCGGCAGTGTGGGAAAGGGTGGGTAATTATCAGCAATGTTTTCGTTTTTAAAGAGATATCATCTGACAGGGGTGTCGGTAGCTGTATATGTTTTTATTTTGTCATTTAATTATATAATACACGTTGGCGCCAACTTCTTCCGAGCTATTAATTTCGAAATTGTAATTAAATTTATTTCAAATGATAATTAGAGTATTAATTATATATTTTAATTTGTTTGTTGTTGAAATTATTTTAATCAATTCTACAAATATATGGATGATAAAAATGATTTATTTTTAATGGAAGCAAAAATTGTTGTTTAAACCATCTATTGGTAATTTTTATAATATACATAAAATCCGTGTTGTTTATTAAACAGAATTCAGAATAATACAGTTAGTTTTAACTTAAATTAGTTAAGGTGCTGTTTTAATTCAAAAAGATGTGACAGGTATCTACAAACTTTGAAAAAGTTCATTACTAAATTCTATAAGTCTGTTCTATGTTTCTGTAAAATTTTGATTACAGAAATGGATTTAGTGTAATAATAAAGTTTTTGCCTATTTGGACAAAATAGTTATATGTGTCTGCAAATTTAAAATTTGTTAATTTAAAGCATTATGAAATTAATGAAAATTATGCGAAATTATTTGATATATACAGAAAAAATCCCACTAATATTTAATAATGGATTTTAAGCAGTGGAAATTGAATTAACTGAGTATATTTTAAATTTTCAGATTTAAATCGAATTTTATTTATGAACTCGAAGAAAAAAAGTAGAAAATATTTTTGTAACGGTTTCTAGAAATACATTTTTATAGATAAGAATATGACAGGCTTCTCCAAACAATGAACGAAAATTTATTATAAGTTAGATCAATATATAGATAGTCTAAGATCACTGAAAGACTCAAAGATATACATTAGCAATATTGATTATTTTTTTAGCAGCTCTTCCTAAATAATCAATGAAATTTCTTTGTTCAATAAACAAACCTTCCAAAACAAAAATGGGAGGAAGTAATTGATATAACTGTTGAACCCCAATACATTGGGTTGAAAACTGGAGGGTATCTGACGATCCGACTCTTTCGGACCGTAATCATATAACCTTCAGACTTACATCTGTTAAAATCATCCTCTTGTTAACAAAAGTATCTACATTATGTCGGACAGCCACGCAGCTTTAAAAGCACTGAGCTCCAACCGGCAGAACTCGAACCTGGTGTGGAACTGCATCGAATCCTTGGATCGCATAGCTATGAGAAAGCCCACGCTCTTGCGAGAAGAGGTGCAGAATCCGAGTTCATTGGGCCGGAACCATTTTTCGGCATAGCCAAAAGCAGTGCAAAAGACACTATCTGGAAATGGACCGAGAGGAAAACCCTCCAGCACTGGAAAGATATTCCTGGGTAAGCTCACTCTAAGGCGTTCATATTCAATCCCTCAGGTAGCATCCTATCGCAGATCCTAGAATGGAGTACAAGTGATCTGCGTTTCCTAATTGGACCGCTAGGTCTGAGTCAAACAACGAACTGTCGCTTCTGCGGTGTGGAAGATGAGACGGCGGAGCATATTTTATGCTCATGTCCCACCCTGGAGATGAATATACTTCGTACGTTTGGTTTCATATAGCTGGAGTCTACCCACTTCAAGGAAGCTTTGCATAAATCAACCATAGGCTTCGTATGATGGATTGGATGGTAAATTATGGCCCATAGGGGTGGGCCACAATAGACCTCTGCTGGCCGCAGTGGAGGGGCGAGCAAACGCTCCACTCACATTGAACCTAACCTAACATCTGTTAGAGAAAACAATTAGTACCTATCAAAATCCAAGGAAACCAACCGGAAGGCATACAAAAAGCAACACCTAGTTGGAAACATGGGCAACAGTAGAGCACCAATAAAAACAATAAATGAAATTGAGGCGATGGCAGATTGCATAGGGAAACCAATCATATCCTCATATCATGAAGCATTTATTCAGGGAAAATCCAACGGTGGAACAGCGATCTTCATAAAAGAAGGAAAGAAGTGAGTCTGTATAATCTCACGAAGAAAACTGACCACTCGGGGGTCTTTAGGTAAACTCTAACGAGCTACAGTAATTCAATTAAAGTGACAAAAAGTGAGTCATGGAGGTAGTACTGTCAGGCTATTAAAAATATGTCTGAAGCCGCAAAACTCCACAAAATCTTATCCAAAGATCTTATAAATTCCATATAATCGTTGAACAATGCAAATGGTGGATATATGCATACAAGAAAGAAACTCTTAAATTCTTAATGGGGGCCCACTTTCCTGAATGTGTTGAAATGGGGACTCAAAGGCAACTCAAAACCATTCTATCAATGGGTAGCCCCCAGAGAGGACGATTGAAAACTTGTAAAGTAAGTCATCACCTACAACAAAGTAAAATGGGCAATCAATTTATTTGATCTCTATAAATCTCCAGGTATTGATAACATTCAAACTCTCCGGCTCCAGCATGGCATTGAAATCCTGGGACCACTTCTACTAAAGGTCTTTAGGGAAAGTCTAGCCAAAAACTAACTATGAATTAGCTAAGTTTCTTACACCCATAAGCATGATATCATTTGTTCTTAAATCAATGGAAAAAAAATTGTATGACTATATACGTGCATAATTGAACATCTACTGCACCGAAATCAATATGCATACCAAAATCGCAAATCATGCGAATCAGCGTTAAAGGAGCTCATTGAAAAAATTGAAGAAACTCTTAAAAACCAACGAATAGCATTAGCAACATTTCTTTATATTCAAGGAGCTTTCGAATCACTTCATTCAAGTCAATGATATCAGGCTTAACAGACCGATGAACCAAAGCCTCTATTACCTGATGGGTAGAAAACATACTAGAAGGACGGTGTGTTGAATCCACTCTATTCGATGAATCTGTGATGTCTTTTAGGAAAGAATGTCCACAGATAGGAACTTTATCACCCCTTCTATGGAATCTTGTGGTAGACAACCTCTTTAGACGTCTGAATGAAGCTGGCATATATACCCAAGGCTACACCGCCAAAAATGACCAACTGGCTATAGCTGCGCATGAATAAATGTAATGAGACCAAGGAAAACACAAGTATAAACATTCGACATCATGCAACGGTATTCCAATCTGAAATTTAAGCCATTTCAATCTGTGTAGCCGAGAATATAGAGAGGGAATACAAAGGTAAACCCATCTATATCGTCTCAGACGGTCAATCAAACCAATACAATTCCAAACTTGTATGAGACTGCCTCCAATCACTTAATACCTTGGCAAAGAACAACAGTGTGACTATTATTTGCGTACCAGGTCATGGTGGGGTAGAAGGCAATGGAAAAGCTGACAACCTTGCAAGGAAAGGAACAGAAGACACCTTTATGGAAAGCCAACCAGTATATGGAATCTTAGATACAATATTTAATCAAAAAAAATAAACAGTGGATACTCAACAAACATACTAACCACTGTGAATCATTACATGGTAGTAGGCACATGAAAAGAGTTACAAAATAACCTTCTTGTAACCTAGCAAATGACCTATTACAGCGTGCAAACTACGAACACACACAGAAAATAGGACTCCATCATGGAATTACCAACCGCAGAATGTGTTATATGGCAGAAGAAACTGCAGGACACTTGTCTGACTGTGTTGCATTGGGGCAAAGCAGAAGAGGCGTTTTAGGTATAACCAATGCACAAGATGACATGACAGGGCCAAATCTACTTCAGAGAATCCTCAAGTTTACCCAAGCACTAGGATTCATTATAACAAACTAGGAGGCCCTTCAAGAGAAAGCTCAATAAATAAGTCAATGACAGAAGTGCAAAGGGACAATCCTCCCTCTATTTAGATAAAAAAAATCTGTAGTAGACAAAAGATAAACAATTTTTTAATGCTAGCCGTCTCTGGAAATAAGAATTTAAAACTTTTTTACTTACGGGTGTTCTATTTGAGAGACCGTTACGAACATTAGTTACATTTTGGCCTTTACCTAGTTAAGATCCTCTTAATTCTATAGTTAAAAATTTTTAGCGGCTCTCAAGACAAGTTATTATTTTAACAATTATTTGTTTTAATTGTATTATTTTATTTTTGCAATTAACTGTTAGCGTTGTTATAAATATTTAATCCTTGCCAATAAATTAGTTAAAAAGTCCAGAGTTTTATTAATTAATGACGAGTGGTGATGAGGAACAAATATTGATAAATGTAGATATCTTTTATAACAATATGGAACTTCACTAATGCAGACTCATATAATCAATTATGCTAGTAATCGTCATTTTATTAGAACTCACATTTGCCTTGTTCGTACTAAGCGAAGTCAAGTATAGAACTATAAATAATTTGAATACGTAAAGACAATGATTTTCGTTATAGTGTTATTGTTATTAAGTGAAATAAGGTATATCGTTTGAAATAAATTGATTCATTTATTACAATATTAATTAATTTAAAAATTAGCATCAACAGAAAGTGATATTTTACATATTGAGCATTCAGCTTTCAGTACCATGATTATAATGTTTATAAAAATTGTTAAGTAAAGTTAGACGAGTAAGACCAAGACCAAGATCTAGTCTGAATACAAAAGACAAATCTGTCAAATTATCTACCTACCTCCTTGATAGCTTCATTATTCAGGTATTATTTATCCGTGACTTTATTTTAAATTACAGCATGTCTCCATTTTTATTTTAAGCTAAAATATATAATAAAATCACAAATTAATTGAATCAATAAATATGGCATTAAAGTGTAATGAAGTTAAATCGCGCTTGTCACTGGATTTGGAATTACTTTAAAATTATGTGAGAGGCCAGCCGACCGAGTAAGCCGTCCACAGCATCGTAATGCTGCCATTGATGGTAACGAACTGGCGTGTCACGTTCGATGGTACTGATGATCCCAACCCATTTCTAGGAAGACTAGAGGAAATTCTGGAGTATTATGAAATGAATTACCGCCGACCGACTGCCGCAGGTCATGTCTGACCTACTTCAAGAGATGCCCGCCATGTGGTTTAGGAACAACCGACGATATTGATCCACCTGGGACGATTTTGCACCACCTTCCAAAATTTCTTCTTTTAAATACCGCATTCACATAGAAGTCGCCATCAGTTGGAAGACACAGCACCTACAAGAAACCGCCACCTCTTACATCACCGACCTAGATGCTTAGACGCCAACATGGAGGCATAACGCCAGACCTTGAACTGATTTCAGTAAAGTGAAGGGACTTATCAGAGCCGTTCGAAAATATGAGTTACTCCGTGAACTAGCTCAGGCCTCCGTTCTATCCACCCCATAACGCATCATTTCACCACATCCGTACATATCCTCTCCACTTACTCCGTCTATTCCGTATTTATCCAATTTTACCACTCACTCTTCCCCGTTCAGAAATATTTATATTACTGATCCCAGTATGGCAAGTAAAGGCCGCCCTTCTGGCCGCTAACGCCTTGGTCGATACCATAACGACCCTTCGACTACAGTAAAATGATTATATACAGTATTTTCACACCGGTACCGGAACTATCTATGTGGTGTTCAATTCGTTCGGTTTTACTACACACCAGAAAAGCATAGTTGCCAAACGTGAGATAATTTTCAGAGTTAGGGATAATTTCAGGAGAGTTGTAATGTTGTTAGCAGGCATATATTTAGGATAATTTCGAAATAATTGCATAAAATTTAATAATATATATTTATGCTTTCCTCACCTATAAGTACCAAATTGTATTTTTTTCCTTAAATCAAAGAACCTATATTAAAACAGAGTTGACATTGATAACACTGCAAATTTCACGACAAAAAAGCTTTAAATGCTTTTCGGTTTCTGCACATACCACTCCAGCTTCAACGAGTCCATTAATAATTAAAGCCGGGGCAAGTGGCTTAGTGCAAATACTGCATATAATCATTTTACTGTGTTCATTTCTCCGCTGAAGCTGCCCGTGCAAATGGCCTTCACAGTATCAACAAAAGGTGGCGCCCTACGCAATCCGAAACCAAAATACAGCTTGACGACGCAAAGAGCGTTACAAAATTATTATGCTAAAACTAACACAATACCCTGTACATGTACTATATAAGAGAGAAGATAATTTTTACGGGATTGAAGTTAAACATTTCATAAAATCAACTTATACTTTACGACTGCCACAAATCTTTTTTTTTTTTTAATAAAACAATTATAAAATAAATTAGTTTGTATAACATTCTAGCTACCGGAAATAAGTGAATCTATTAAATTGGGCAAGATATATGAGTCTAATTTACAAAACAGAAAGTTATACGTTTAATTTTATTCACAACACAGCAAATGCAGAACATAACAAGAAAATGTCCTGCTCATCAGAGTGTAAAATGTCTGTATTTAACTGTGCCTCACTATCTATTGTCTGAGGATCCTGAGAAATGCTTCTTTGTACCAAATTAGCATTTAAATGCTAAAGTGTGCTTAGTCAGAGCAATGTTCATTTTCTTAAATAAGAAAATATTGTATACTGAGAAAAAATTATCCTAGAATTTATTTTATTTTTCAAATAAGTAATTTTAGGATCTGTATTTGTTTCTCTATTTCAAATTATTTTTGCTTCAATATATTAAATTAATTAAAAAATAAGAATTTGCCGAACATATAATTCCTCACTCTATATGTACAAGAGATCCGATAAATATTGATTATTTGTGTTAATTATTAAGTTTAAAAATTTCTCCTTTATTATTTCGATCGAATTCATGTGAGTGCAACCGACGTCAGAATTTATTATATTATTAACAAAAAACGTGAATCAAGTGTAAAGTAATGAGTTATTACAAACTTATTTCTTAGTGTATATCAGACTGTACCTAAACTAACTATATCATTCATTTACTCTAAGATTCTCAACGGCTTCCTGTCCTCTTCTCGGGTTATCCTGGCAACTAAACTTACTAACTTCCCGAAGTTCCTCACTTTATGAATTACAACAGTCTTAATTAGTTGAGTGATTACCCTAAGTTGTCAAGTACTCATTATTATGTAATGCGTGGTAGCAAAGCCACAAATTATTTTAATTATAAGCACGATACTCTGAGGAAAATTTAACAATTTGCAATAGCTGCCTGGACATTTAGGAATTAATAGAATTTTGAAGCAGTAGTAAAATATATATAGATGTGGATTTGTTGCCTAGAATTTTTCTGATCAGTCGCTTAATGAATATGTATTATTTACTATTTTAACTTGTATCTTCTTACCAATATTTGTTCTGGGTGAATGATTTCTGTACTCTTATCAACATTAAAAAATATTGCAAAAAATTGAGGCATCAATGGAAGGAAAATGTGGAGAAAAAGTTGGAAACTCAGGCAAGGAGGGGAAAAAGAAAAGGAGACCAAAATAAAAAACAAAGATAGTATAGGTTAGAATAAATTTGGTAACGGTAGAACAGAAAAATTGGGAAATAAAAGAAAATTTGACTGTATCACCCCAGAACTTTCCCGGCTCGACTGTAAAGAATAGGATTATTTTAATAACATAATACTAAGCATTACATTATTTTATGGAACAAATTGTAAATGGCAAGCCGATGGTAAATAGGTAAAGGGTAGAACGGGGTATGCCATTAAAAACCGAAAGTGTGAACGGAATTATCCGAAATTGCACCGAAACATCGGTTACATGTTAGGTACGCCAGTTGTCTGAAAAACGTCGAGGAAGAGTTTTTTTTTTTTTTTTTTTTTTTTTTTTTTTTTTTTTTTTTTTTTTTTTTTTTTTTTTTTTTTTTTTTTTTTTCACTGCAGCCTCGTGGGCGTTAGAGCAAGAGGTTAGTCTCGTTAACATCTGGAATAAAAGTTATTTTAATGTTGCACGTGGGGCGGAATGGGATACAGTTTGGTATTTTTTTAGATGGTTAGAAATTGTGTTCGGAAGACAAAGTGTCAGGAATGGAGTACCGGATCCATGAACGCATCAGTTGATGCCGTTGTTACTGGATAAATGGGGTACAGGAGGGCCGCAGAACAACATGGTGTGTTGGAAACAACTTTAGGAAGGTATGCCACAAAAAATTAGCTATACGAAATAAGTGCCAACAAAAATTTAATTCTGCATCTGAAATGACTGGAAAGGATTGGATGCAATATTTTTTAAAACGCCAACGGGAGCTCGAGCTATGGGGTTTAATAGGGTTGCGCGCAAAGAACGCGGAAAAATTGTGACACCGCGGTGTTTAAAACTTTATATTTTGCAGTTCTGCTGCCTCGAGGTAGACCGAATTATCTATAGATAACAGTTGACCTTAACACTAGTATTCCCTCATCGAAAATTAGGGAGTTCAGTTTTTTTTACCTGCGTATCGATGTCAGAGCTCTGAAATACGAATTATAGTTCGAACGAAGAACGGTCTTAAGATTTTGGCTAAAATAAATTATACACCCCTAGATTATTCGTTACAAACAGAGCTAATTTGTTAATTAGACATAAAATTTGATAAAACATTATGAAACAACGTTTTTAGCACAGATTAATGCCATATGTTTCGCTGGTGATGTCATTAATAATTGATTAAATTAGTACCTTGTATGCCAGCAACACACGAAATTACCGACCTTCACCCTAGTAATACCAGCAGAAGTGATCAAACTCTGAGGAAGGTCTCCTCCGGAAGAGACAGGACATTTGATTTCTAATACCTGAAGATTACTACAGCACTTAAGAAATTATTCTTGTATAGAACTCCTGGATGTCATCATCCATAAAAGAAATCGTTCGTAAGATCCTTAGGTCAATCTCCAAGCCTCTACATAATATCAATACTAAATCCTAATACTGGATTCTAAAACTGGTTCCTAAAATCCTGAAAACAATCCTAGTTTTACTAGACTATACTTTAAAACCGGAATGTCAGTAAGTAACAAAAAGTTATTCATTCCAAATGATAATCTCTAAATTGTCAATTGACCTTTGAAGGTCAGAGATACTACCTAATACAAAACTATAGTAAAAAAAAATAGTCATAGAGAAATCACTTACCCAATAGAATATGGAGTTAAAACCAAACACCAAAAGCATAGAATTCGTACGCTCAACAGCCTGAATTATCCAATTACCATATGCGAAACGCCGTCTAAATCCTCAAATAGAGATAAAACTAGGTCAATCAAACTACCAAGTCACTAGTTCATTCATTGGGAAGTGTTACTAATTAATCCCCGTAAATTGGGAAGGAAAACAAATCCCCCAATTTCCAAAATATTCCTCAGTCAGTAAACTTCCATGCGGCGATGCATAAACTTTTTCTTTTCGAGGAGCCACTTTACATGACAGCTCTCTATTTCCCACCAATTCATTCCTCTTCTTAGCCACGGCAATTCTGTGACACGGTTATTCAATTGGCCACCTGACAATTTCTATGGCCCTCGGTAACGCGTCGCAGAACCCTGTAAAGGCCGTGTAAATCGGAACAAAAGAAGAAATTCTTCAAACAAAAGCAAGGATGGGTGTATTATTTATATTGATGTGCTGTTTTCAAGATGTTTATTTAATTGGAGGGTACTGTTTTTTCTTTTTTACACCATTGAGGTAGTGAATTATTTAGTTTCGTAAAACCAAATTTTGAACGTAACAGTTTTTCTGCTATTGGAGCATAAACGCCACCTATGCTAATTTTTCCAAGAAAACTGAAGCAACTGTCCTTTGAGTTAAGCATGTCACCTTGTTCAGTAGTACAAGTTAGTGATTCTGGATGGATAACCACTGAACTTTTTTTTTGAATTGATTTTAGCTATTTGTTACGTTTTATAAAGCAACGAAATAAAATCCAGTGCTTCTTTTGCTTGATGGGCATTCAACCCATACCAAAAATCTTTTCCTAATTTTGAAGCTACCTGAGAATGGTGTAATATTATTATGCTATCCACCGCACGTAAGTTATAGACTGCAACCGGTGGACGTTTCCTTGTTTCCTTCATGAAACCGGTAAGTACTTTTTATGAACTTGAAGCTCGGATATGGCTGCGTTGCAATCCAGAAAGTGTCATACCCATATTTTAAATTTCCAAGCTTTTTAGTAGTGCCTTTTTAAACGCAGCCACTATGAAAACAGCGATAAAAGGATTTCGCAAATCTTTGATTATTCCACTCGATAAAACATTTTCACCGAAGCTGATTTTTTACCCTTTGCTACCACGGATTTTATAAACAATACCCCTCCATCAGCCAATGATTCTTCTACTGTACCAAAAGCTGAGACGCCCATGGAACCTTCAATTACAAAAAAAGGATGTAAGACAATCAACTAAATCTCTTCCAACTGTATCAGCTAGTGATAATGTAAATCTCCTACCAGGTTGCTCTTCATGGAAAGCGCCAAACGAATTTATTTCCTATATCAACAAATCTTCTTTCCCTGCTTGTCGCCAGAAGTTGCTTTACCTATTCCAAAAATCTAACAAATAGTTAAGAGAGCTTATCGCAGGAGAGGTAAAACAGCAATATTAACTACAACTCCGTATAGGGAAGAACTAAAGGCGGCAGCAGATACAAAAAAGATTTCTCCAAATAAGAAAGAAAGCGTTAAAAGAAAAAATATTGGAAATGAGAGTAAAGTAGCATTACGAAAGAGAAGCAAAACCCTTCCAAGAAAGTGTCGATTAAAAAGGTAGATTCTGATTCATCTTCAGAAGAAAATAGTGACGTAGAATGTCTTTACTGTTGTGAATACTGGTTCAAGTGTGTTGAAGGATGGATTTCCTGCTCAGCGTGTCAAAAATGGGCATATAATGCCTGTACCGGCGTTGATAGCAATGACGACGAATTTGTGCTTGTTTGTGAAGAGTGCCAATCCTAAATAGATTTTTGTCTAATAGTTTTAGCTATTTTAATAAAAGAAATAATGAAATTGTGTGTACTTAATATTTTAATACCATTTTTCACCATTAACACTAGCTATGTAGGAAATCTAACCACATATTAATGAGGTCTAGTAAAATATATAAAAAACCCCATCCTGTGGCAAAATGCAATTTTTTGGTTTCTCATAATTATTTTTACTTATAATTACACGAGAGCTTTTTTTGTCGAAGTAAACTTGACATGTATCAATAAGAATTTTGTTGCCTGGCAATTTAACGAAAAAAACTACCTCTGAAAAAATTACCATTCGGAAAATGAAAACTTTTCTGACAAGTTTGAGAAAAATTGACATAACGTCATCAAAAATTTGTTTACAATGCTGGTTGTCATGATTTCAAAAGTTAGGTACCGTTATTTTCGCAGGAAAAGTTAGGGCAAACTTTTTTCGCTGTCATAAGGACAAAATCAAGCGGCTTATGGGATTTTTTATACATGAATTAAATTGTCTTTAAAATATTTATTTACCTAATCGAAACGGTGAGAAGGCTTAATTTACATATTAAGTAATACACCGATAGCAAATAGACATTTTTTTGTTTAATATTGTAGTGACAGTTAACCATCAAACGTTAAGTACCCCGTTCTGCCCTGCGTTCCCCTACGTCTACCGAATTGATACTTTAATACAGATAATACCATAAGCAAGCGCATGCGCACATTACATAGAACAGTGCTACAATTAGGATCTCCTAAAATAATCATATTTTGTAGATAGACATTTCGGATTACGGGTTCAAGCATCACTTCTGTTTTTTAGCGGAAATGAAATTTGGATTTAACAAATCAAAATACCATCTATCCAATTACCCAATATGACAATTTAACTAAAATTATAAATTACATAATGTCCCAAAGTTATAACTAACTATCTTTTATTTTACTATATTAATACAGAGTATTTTTGGAATTATTTGCATGGTCCTATTCCCTTTACTTCTATATCTACGCCCTTGCAGTCAAATTGAAATGTAATGAGTGAATGGCTAAAAACAATCCCCATACCAGATTTTATTAAAATATATTCATAAAAAATAAAATTAAAGAATGACCCATATTCCAGTGTCATCCGATTTAATATTATTTTAATACTTGCCATAAAAATTCCTCATCATCTTATTTTAGATTAATAATTTGTCAAGAATCAAAGTAAACAAAAAATTTGGTTTTTTTAACGAATGAAATTGTGAAATCATACATGACAACACTTCCACGTCAATCACCCAATTTTTCTAAATCTAATTAATAATTACAATGCCCGACACCCTCTCGAATTCAAATATTTTCATTAATATTCTATATCTATTATTCGCAGGTCGTACGCCCCTGGGGTACAGGGGTTTTAATTCAGTCAGTTTCGAGCGGTAGCCGCTCATGCTTGACTCCCATAAAAGAGGGCTTAATTTCGACATAATTGTTACTGTGACACCATCTGTTTCCTTTCGTACTTTAGCGGTAATGGTAACAATCAGATTAGGCTCAGGTTGTTGGTGCATGCGTTGTTTTTCCCCTCGTAACTCTTCGAAAATTATTTCTGAGGGGTGCTGATTAATATCGTACTGAATTTGTCAATGTTTCATTAGTAAAAACTTCAGAATGCTGTATTTGGTTTTACCTGAAATGCTGTTTGGACTATAATAAAAGATATACTAGAATGACTTCATTTCTTTTTGCTTCGGTCAAAATATTTGATTTTTAAAATTTTTTTCAATTTTATTTTCCTACCAATTGTTATATTTATCTTCGTTATTACCACTTATTATTTTCTGTAAAACCATTATTTATTCCACATTTTCATTAATTAAATTTTTTGATTTATATTAATAAGAAGTTAAATATTTATAAGAAGTTAAAAGAAATGGAATAAAAAGTGAAAAATCTACAAGAAGATTAAGTAAAAGAATTGACAAAAATTCAAGAAAAAGAACTTGGAGGGACAGAAAGACATATTATAAACACTTGCATAATAACAAAAGGGGAACATAAATTTGAAGGGGATATCAAGAAAATTCATCCTAAAGTATTTATCAAGATAATTAAAAATAAGGAAAAACATGTGAAAATTAATGAGGATTTGAAAGAAATTCTCAAAATTTATTACAATACACAACCGGAAGTGGATAATATTTAAAATATTTATGATTGGTTTGTTTTTTTTTTGTAATGTTATAATTTTCTTTCGACAGAACCCAAACCAAAATTTGAGAGTTTGTAAATATCACAACAAATGTAGCTGACCAACGTGGTTCGCAAAGTCATCTGGGCATAAATTCTTCTGAGAGTGATTCTTCCAAATTTAAATTCATCTGGGGTAATAATAGAAATAACCACATCAGGAATAACTGTTGGTAAGATTCTTTTTCCTGTATACCAATTTGGTGCCAATGGTAAATTTAAAAGGAAATTAATAGTTCAGTTAATTAAATAATAAATTTTGATAAAATAATTTGACATTATAAAGGGGCGACATAATAAATTTCATAAAGTGACATTTGTGACATATCTAAAAATATACGGAGTGGACAATTACTATTCAAAGAAAATTTAATTATTATTGATAAAAGTGTTTGTGTAAATTAAAACAAGATGGATCTAAGAGATGTTAAGAAAGTCGGAAAATTAGAAGATGAAGAAGTAAATAGTAAAAAAATTGAGAAAGAAGTGCAAGAATTGGGAAAACAAATCAGTAAGAAAATGGATAACAAATTGGAAGAAAATATTAAGAAAATTGGATGAAAATAGTAAGAAAATTGAAAAAATTGGAAAATTTATAAAAAAGGATATTAAACAAGAAATTAAAGAGAATAAAATTGAAATAATACAGAAAATTGAAGAGTTGAGAGTATACACTGATAATAAAACAGAAGTAATATTTATTCCTATCTTTGTTAATGGATATCCCTCTACTAATCTAGTAAATTTTCGTTTAAATTTAATGAATAGTTTGATCATGGTACTAAAATTATATGTTTGTTTTATTGCATTATTATACATTTCTTTTATTTTAATTTTTATGGACCGTTTGCTTCTGATTTTTCTTGAACCTATACCATCTGTTTTGTTTTGGTTTGTGAATAATGAATTATAAATCTATTGAGTTAAAACAACACATTTTGATAAATATAAATCAAAATACTTGGCTTTAAATCTGGATGCCAAGCCTAAATAAAAAGAATACGTTAAACTAAAAATAGAGCAATTTAAACTGGAATACAAAAATATGTACTCCTTGTCGACTGTCGAAAAAAAATCCCTAGCTGCTAATCAGAAAGAAAGTAAGATCTAAGAATGTAGGCTTTTAAAGTATTTATTTCCCGGTTATTAGGCCATGGTCTTCTTAGGTTATTACTTCCAAACGTCTCTAAAACACTGATCGATCCATACAACATGGATCCAACCATCATTCATAGCAAAAACTGATTGTTATCAAAACCTTTGTAAACAGAGCATCAAGGTTAGCGCTGAAATGAAACACCTGACAATAGTACTACAAGCAAACTGATACAACAAAGAAGCCATAAATCGTAAAACGCGCCTAAGGGAGAAGAAAACTAATTCTGGCGAAGAACAATACCAAGGTACGGTCTATATACCGTATATAGAAAGTGTTCCTGACCGGATTAGAAAAATCTTAAAGGGAAAGAAAATCAGCACCATCTACAAACCAACAAAGAAAATATTAGATAATGTAAAAATAGCAAAAGATAGCAGAGATCCCCTTATTTTAGCAGAAGTCTATAGAATTCCATGCACTTGTGGAAAAGTGTAGATAGCTGTCGGTTAGGATAAACCGAAAAGTCGGTAGTCACCGAACCGATAGAGACCACAAGATCCAACCAGATTGAACTTGGAAGCAATAAAAATATACAAACATAAATAACTTCAATAGAAAGGAAGAATCAACAGCACAGCACGAAATTAAAACCGTCAAGTATTAGTCGCGCCAAAACAGCGCCAGCAGACACGCATATAAATGGCACTCACTAAAACTGGCTGCTGCAGTTGCAGTTGAAACGTATGGAAGTAATAACTAAAGAAGACCACGGCATAAGAGCTCGGAAATAAACAATTACAAAGTACCGATCTGCCAGCAAGTCCTGAAACCAGTATCGACATACTGCTTTTAAATAAACGAAAGAAAGCATATATAATTGTTAATGTTCCTTGGCATGTCTGGAATAATGATCCACATTAGGAACTCCAGGTGAGACCAGTCAAAGAAGAAAGTAAAAATACTGCCATAAAAAAATTGGTGAGATTTTATGGGTTTTATTACACCCTATAGCTAAATGTATAAAGGCCTCTTTTTATAAAATCTCGGTATAAAGTTATATTGAAAATAAATGTATACCTCTGAATACCCGTTCTTGTACCTTAACCATAGAATAAGCTTGTCCATGGTGTTTCCAAGCTGTGTAAAATCTGCTCTATGTTACCCTGGAGCGCATCGACAAATAATAATTATAACAGCCCCTTCCCCGCATAAGACATCGTCTTCTGGGGTTCACTCATAAGAGGGTGAATGGGAAGAGTTTTATTATTATTAATTTCTAAACATACTAGGACTTATATTCCAAATAACATTTCGTAGCTTCCTATAAAAGGTAGTTGCGTAATAAACACAGGTGGCCAAACAGTTTTGGGAGTATAATTAATATCCATGTGTAAAATTTATATTTTTGTTGAGTGAATATTTATTTTTTGTAAATATTATTTATAATTGATTAAAACCCAGTGTATTTTAATTATATCAAATTTTTATTATTTACAGAATGGTATATTTTGGCGAATAGTAAAGAAGTAAAAGTTATAATAATGCTAAAAAATCTATCACACCATGCGTAAAATTATTTTTTTAAGGGCAAAGCAATTTGTAGATAAGTGTTTATCAGTTAAAAAAAGATATTTTTTTTCAATTTACTAAAGTACGCATTACAATTCAACGTCATAAATTACTAGCACTGAATTCTTAGATATTCCAAACAATTAGTTAGGACCTTTTTTGGTTGAGCAAACACCAAGTGTGATAAACGAAACGATAGTTATTATTAAAAAGTTAATTTTTTTTGCTTTTACGCTGCTTGCACACAAATTCTACTATTTGTAGTCTTATGAATATTCAGGGTCTAATCCAGCTATTCCCAATATGGGGTAAGTTCCAGATTACATGTCTTTCATGTAATTATTTATCGTATAAGATCCGGTATTTTGTGCTTTTGTTAAATTATTGATTAGGTTATCATACTGTTAACCTAATCATGATTAAATTTACAGAAAAGTAGTAAATAGTTACTTTGACAAAGATTTTTTTTTGTTGGGTTGGCTTCAGACATGGTCTGTTAGCACAGGTTTTTTGTATATTAAGATGTTAAGGTATAGTTAAGTCATTCTACGGAAAAATAAGGTGAGATTTGTAAAAATTTGATATAGCTCATCCACAAGGACAAAAAGTTTCATAGTTATACCAAAAAAAAGATGTCGTGATTTTTGCCAGGATTGGTTTGGGGGAACTGTCCCTAAAAACCGAAAAACAGGTTTTTGAAGTATTTTTTGGGTCGATTTACGAGTTTTATTTTTGTTGAACCCTTTAGGCTTATAGCCAAGATTTAGGAGTTGAAATCTTTTATTGTCAATGATTGAGGAACCTTCAGTCCAAATTTGGAGTAGCTGCGATCATTTCTCCCCCTGGAATAGATATATATGTACGTTTTTTGGTCTAAAAATTGAAATATCTTGGTCAAATCTCTGCCGAATCGGGTGAAAAAGTGAGTCATGATGACCAAAATAAGTGGTCCAAAGTTGAAGTAAAAATATGCAATATTTTTGTTCAAATTATAATTTTGGCCGATTTAAACCAAATTTTAAAGTAGACCCCCATTATAACCATAAGAGATACGAAGATGATTAAATGGGAAGAAAATTGCACAGGTCGAAAAAAATCTACAGGCCCTTCTCGAATTATACAGGGAAAACTAAAAATGCGATATTTGGTTTTCTGCGCATAAAATTTTTATTTAAAAAAATATCAAAAAATAGAAAAGAAAACTTTTATTGGATTTGAAAATGTCTAAAAAAGTGCACTAGTAAATCTGTGATACGACTTTTCGTGTCTTAACAGCCACCATCAAGTTTTTTTTTTAAATTCGGACCTGTCTTTTCGCAAATCAGGAAACACTTCTATAGCACAGACCAAAGGGATATCTAAGGAAGTTGTGACGAAATATTTTATAGAACTAGAAGGTGTTTTTACAATACATGGATTATATTATAAACTAAAGAGTGTGTACAATACAGACAAAACAGGTCTTCAAATGGATTCCAAATCTGTTGCAGCTGTTAGTTCCGGCGAAAAGATAGAGACAATTAATGGTTTTTCCTGCATCAATGGAGAAGGAAACTTACCTCCTTACCGCATTTTTAAGGGTAACAACAAGATAGGATGGTATGCCACCTGGATTACAAAAAAAAATATCTGAGAAGTCAACTTTACATCAATTAAAATTTTTTTTAAGTGGTTCAAAAATAAATATTTCCGAGAAATTTCATCCTGCTTTTAGATGGAGATACATCTAACGTATCTGATGTTAAATTACTTGAATTTGCTGATCAGAACGATATAATTTTGTTATGTTTGCCCCCTTATTTACAACCTTTTGATCGCTGTTTTTTAAATTAATTTTTAAAATTAATTATTTACTGCCCCAATTTTTCAATTTTTTCTGATTTTAATTAGGTGACCAGATTTTAAAGTTCGAAATTAACGCTATTTTTAATATTTTTTTACAAAAAAATTATTTTATTTTTATTGTTATTATGGTGGTATACCGAGTGTAAATGTTTTATGGGTAAACTTTCGATGAAAAAACAAAGAACCGCGCAGGAAATGTTAAGAAATTGGCTCTCGGTGGAAGTTAATGAAAATTTTATATTGCTTGTGTTACTAAAAGTAAAAAAAATGTCAAGTTTAAATTTCTGCTATGATTGGTGTACTCTACAGAGTGTTAAAATTAATATTGTTTTGGTAACTCGAATGATACTAGTTTAATTTATTTGTATTTCTGAGCCTAAAGAAGCAAAAAGAACTAAAAAAATAAATAAACCCAATATAGAAAATAAGTGCAACTTATAAAAACAATTTAGTACTATTATACAGGATGTCTCATTTATGTGGAAAGAACAGATTACTTTTGAGCTTGAATATCGAAATAAATCAACCCACCAAAATTAGAAAAATGTTTAAAAAATAATTATATATTATTAATCCCTATTTAAAACCCTATAATGAAATATACAGAGCGGGGCACTATAAATGCGTCGCATTGATCTTTATATGGAAAACGGTAATATTGTGTAAAAAATATTTACTGCACGTACAATTTTAAATTATTTTGAACTATACAGGTTGCCTTAATAAAAAGATCTGCACCATAGTTATATTATTTTAAATGGAGCACTCTGTATTTTCCATCTCTCTCTTTCTGTTACTCTCTGTCATTTTCTATAGTATGAATTTTTTTTTAATATATTATTTTATAGAGAGGTTTTTTTATGTGTTCTAGTTTTTCTCCGTTTTCTGATTTTTTGTTTTTTCTGTTTTTTCTGTTTTTTGGGTTTTTTGATTTTCTCTACTTTTTTGTTTTTTTCTGTTTTTTTAGTGATTTTTCGATTTTTTCTAATTTTTCATCATTGTTTTCTTTTTTTATTTTTTTTCTTTTGTTTTTTAATTTTTTCTCTTTTTTTCTTATTCTTCTGATTAATGCAATTATTTGCGACTTCATATCATTTTTTTTTAATTTTTTCATTATTTTATGGTTACTGTTGTTTCCGGTCTTTTGGTTGTTCTTTGGTTTTTGCGATGTTTTTCGAGATATCTTGCTTTTTTCTCAGTTTTTTGTTTTTTTTTCTGATTTTTTCTAATTTTTCATCATTTTTTTCTCATTATTCTATTTTTTTTTTCTATTTTTTTCGTTTTTTAATTTTTTCTCATTTTTTCTTAATCCTTTGATTTTTTATGATAATTTGCAATTTCTTTGTGATTTTGTATAACTAAAATGTTTACATTTTCAATCACAAGACTTGTCCCATTTTTTATAAAACGCGACGTACATTAAACTCGATACATTAAATAATTAAAATAAATGTATAATACTTTTTATTAGGTTTTAACAATGAATTGTACTTCAGGAACTTTTCTAAATACGGTCCTGTTCCATTTTCACGGTAAAAAAATGCAATATATTACAGTATATTTGGCAACAGCACGAAGAAATACACTTGGTGACCTAGACTTCAACATGTCCTATATCAACTTCAGTGGCGTACCCCTTAATTAACTTCAAACTTACCTAAAGGTATTGTTTTAAATAATATTTTTATGTATTCTAGGAAATTTCTGCTGATATTCCTATTTTTTCTTCTTTACTTATTGTAATTAATTAAATTAATCAATTTTTTCTTTAATAGATAGATAAATAAATATTTTAAGAATTTTACTATAATTTTATGTTCCCTATTCGGACATATCATCGAGTACAAAAACGAACAAAATAGACGATTGATAATTTTTGTATCACTGCATATGCTAATTACAATTAAAAGCTTTGTTTAAGTTTTATGGTTCTTGGACACGAATATTTTTGTTATCTGAGCAGGATATCCTAAATGGCCATTTTCCCAGTGGTTGCCGTTGAAGGCGAGAGAGAAAGTGCTGTGCGCCGGTGCCTTATCTAAAACATTATCTTACTCTCCCCTATTTACTGGTCAAATTATTATATCGCCAGCATTATATTGTTCCCTACGCGATTGTTATTGTGAGTTTGTAGCCGAAAAGGTGCGAAAAAAATCATTGGCGTAGATTAAATTATTCTTAAAACCAAAATAAAAACTGTTTTTTTCTATAAAGTACAACAATTAAGAAGACCAGAAAGTAATAATAAAAATTATTCATATTTTTATGTTTAATAAAGATGGAAGGAATATAACAATGGATGTTTAGAGGGAAGAATAAGTTAAGGTTTTATTTTGGTTAGGAACATAAAATTAAGACAAATAAGGAGGAAGAAGAACAGGTTAGAAGGAAAAAATGGAAGAATTATAACGAAGTATGATTAAAGAAAAGGATTTCTACATTGAGAGATTATTTTTGAACTAATAAACTAATTTATTTGGACAGATTTGTTTAATAAGCAAAAAATAGATAAACGCATTATTCAAGATTAGTTGATTTGATTGCTCCGAGCCGAGTTTTTTTTTCCTCTACTTCCTCGGAACAATCAAATCGACCAATCTCAAGAAAACCGTGTATTTTTTATGATTTCACTTCAATTAATTGTCCAGCAATTATTTTCCCTTTTTAACACAACAACTTTTTAATTTTCAATTTTTATTTAATGAAAGAAAGGGGAAACTAATTGTGGGATGATAACTGGAGGGACGTCATAAAAAAGATTAGATAAACGGGTTTCTTTAGCTTAATTGATTTGATTGCTCCGATTCTAGAGGGGCTAGTGGATGGCGGGGGAAACTTTTTTCCCTCACTCTTTTTTCCCCTACTTCCTCGGATCAATCAATCAATCTTAAGAAAACCGTGTATTTTTTGATGACTGCATTCCAACTAATTGTCCCCTATTTGTTTTCCCTAACAAAAAGCGGTTTTATTTTCAATTATTTTTTAAGGAGAAACTATTGATGAAAAGGTAGCTGGAAAATTTTATTAGGTAGGTATTGATAAATTACAAAATATTTATAATTGGAAAAATCGAATAATAATTTTCAAAAAACCTCTAAAGTCTCTGAAAAAAATTGAAACAATTTTCAACCCCTTAAACTCGACCCCCCCCCCCCTTTAAGCCGCTGGGGGGGCGTTTTTTCCTCTTTTATAATCATTTCTACCAACGATTCCCGTAAAGGATTTTTCGGTGTTTGACCTTAAAATGTCGGATTGGCCCTATAGGCTACAAAGAAATATCCAATAATAATTTTCAAAAAACTCCTAAATCCGAAAAAATATAAAAAGACGCCAATGGTAGAATTAGAGAAACAGAAATTTTTGAACAATACTAATATTTTGGAAAATTAATTTTTAAGTAAATATTAAAGTTTTAAATAAAAACACCATTATTAAAAACGGCGAAATTTTTGACAAAAATCCAAATTTTAGAATTTGTTTTAATTTAAAAAAAATTTAATCAATTCAAATTAAAAAAAAATATAAATACCTATTCAATTTTTTAGATTTTGAATGAAAACTCGATATATAGAAAAATTACAAAAACTTAAAAATTTATGATTAACGAATCGAATAATAATTTTCAAACAACTGTTTAAAATATAACAAAGAATAAATTTTGAAAAATCAAGAATATTTATTAAAAATCCAAATTCGAATTATCGTAAAATCCAAGCTAATGGATAATTTGAATTTGAAACAAAAATTTTTAAATAAAACGCCTAACACTCTGTATATAGAGGCTATAAACCACTCAAAGCAGAAAATTTAAACTTGACCCTTTTTTACTTGTAGTATATAACACAAATATATAAAATTGTCATTAACTTTTACCAAGGGCCAATTTCTTAACATTCTTTGCGAGTTTATGTAAAATTTAAAAAAAAATTCAAGAATTGGATTTTTACCAATAATTTTGTTCTCACAATTACGTTTTTTTAATATTTAAATTTTTATTTAAAAAATTGTGTTCCCAAAAATATTAATATTGTTTGAAAACTGTTTTATCACAATATTTCTTTTTGGCAAAAATTTATACTGGATTTTTTCAAAATTTGCTTAAATTCATTTTTATAAACGTCACAATTTTTGATATTTTTCTGTAATTCTATAATTGGCGTTTTATTCGAAAATTTTTATTTCAATTTCAAATTATATAAATTACAACAATTTTCATTTGGATTTTTTAAAAAACATTCTTAAAATTTGAAATTTCAAGATTTATTCAAAACCACTGTTTGATTATTATGTAATTTTTTTAAGTTTTCTGTAGATTTTTTTCTAAAATTGTCAGTAAGAAAATGGAATAATTATTTTTTTTAATTGGTTTTAATTAATCCTTTTTAAAATTTAAAATTATTTTAAAATTCGGATTTTTGTCAAATTTCGCCCTATTTTAACAATGATGTTTTTATTTAGGAATTTTAATTTTTACTTAAAAATTAGTTTTCCAAAAATATCAATATTTATTGTCCAAAAATTTTTTTGTCAAAATTTCTGCTTGGACAAAAATTTATATTTGGAATTTTTTCTAAATTTTATTAATTTTTCAAAATTTGCTTATTTTCACATTTATAAACGTCACAATTTTTTTAATTTTTGTGTAATTCTATAATTGGCGTTTTATTAAAAAATTTTGATTTCAAATTCAAATTATATAAAACTTGGATTTGAAGACAATTTAAATTTGGATTTTTAAAGAATATTCTTAAAATCTGAAATTTCAACTGAAAAAATTGTTTGATTATTCGGTAATTTTTTCAAGTTTTCTGCAGATTTTTTATCTAAAATTGTCAATCGGTAAAAAAATTAATTTTAGAATTTAAAATTAATTTAAAAATTTCTACCTTCTTTAACAATGATGTATTTATTTAGGTAATATTTTAATTTTTACAAAATTTCTGTTTGGACAAAAATTTATATTTGGAATTTTTTCTAAATTTCCTTTATTTTTTCAATTTTTTTTTTACAGATTTTAGTTTTTTCTGTACCTATAATTAGCGATTTATTTAAAAATTTCGATTTTAAATTCAAATTATATCTGCATTATCTTATATTTTACGATAAATCGAATTTGGATTTTTTAAAAAATAATCTTAAAATTTGATTTTTCAAACCGGATTTTTCAAAATTAATTTTTTGTTATTATTTTATACTTTTTTCGGTGGATTAAGGGCTTTTTAAAAATTATTATTCGATTTTTCCTTAATTTTTCAATATATAATTCAATTTTCCATCTATACAAGATGTCTAAAATTGGAAGGGATAACATTGCTATATCAGAAACCATAAGAGATACACAGGCGGTCTATTATTTTTCTGCTTGTTTAATTTCTATTATTTTGATAATTTATTTGTTTCAATGATAAAGCAACTATTTTATCGAAATTTTTAGGTGATGTTAAATTTGATTTAATGAAATTAAAGCGAATTTACAAAGGAACAATAACAGGACCGTAATAAAAAAATATTGTCATTGATGTTATTTCAACCAACATAGTTAAAGGGACAAGTGTGATATATCACTGAATTTTAATTTTAACAGTCCATCAATTTTTTAATATAAAAAAGGATAGGTAGGTACTTTTTTGGCAAAAATTGCTATTTTTAATTTTTTCAAAATTTGATTAATTTCACTGTTTTCGACAGTTTCATTGTTTTTGAAGTAATTTAATTGTTTTTTTAACCATTTAATTGCTTTTGGTCAATTTCATTTTAAAAAATATTTTGATTTTCTTCTGCCACTTTAATTGGTTCCGTTTAATTTAATTTTATTTGGACAATTTAATTGTTTTTTTTTGTGACAATGTAATTTTTTTTGAAAAATATGTATTGTTCTCTCTTATAACAACTTTATTAATTGCTTCACGGACAATCTAATTAATAGTTATTTTTTGACAATTCAATTAATTATTGACAATTCAATTATATTTGGATAATTTATTTAATTTTTGAAAGATTTAATTCTCTTTTTTATCATTCTAATTGTTTTTTTGGATAATTTATTTATTTTTAGTATTTCGGATAATTTAATTGTTTCTTAATTAACTTTAATGTTGTTTTTCTTTTGGCAATTTCTTCTTTTTTGTTCATTTTAATTGTTTTGAAAACAAACATTGTATATAATTTGATTATCATTTGTTTTTAAAGCAATTTAATTGATCGATTTTACAAACAATTTGATTAATTGTTTGTTTTACAATTCAATTTATTTTGTATTTGAACAATTTTTAATTCATTTATAATAATTTAGTTGTCTTTCGGGTAAATTTATTATTTTATCGATAATTATATTTTATAGTTTAATTATTTTTTCGAGAGTTTACTATTTTTCAGATAATTTAATTAGTTTTTGTACAATTTAATTGTTTTTTGGCAACTTAGTTGTTTTTCTTGACAATTTTAATGTTTTTGGACAATTTGTTTTAAATAATTTTATTGTTTTTGTATAGTTTGGATAATTCAATTTTTTTTACAAAGGTTTTTTAGAAAATTTAAATATTTTTCGGAAAATTTAATAATTTTTATGGTCAACTTAGTTGTTTTTTCTTTTTCTGAAAAATTATTGTTTGAACAGTTTAATTTTTTTTATGACAATTTATTTAATTTTTCGAAAATTTTTACTTAATTTTTTAATAAGTCATTTATTTTTTTTTGTCACTTAATTATTCTTTAATTCTAGGATAGGCATTTTATTCAAAAAAATTCAATTCAAATTTAAACTATACAAAACTTGGATTTTACGACAATTCGAATGTGGATTTTTTTAAAATATTCTTAAAAATTGATTGTTCATAATTTATTTGTTATATTTTAAACTTTTTTTTTTTAAATTATTGTTCAAGTTTTTTGTAATTTTTTTATAGAAAAGTCGATTTTTTATGTGAACGTAACAATTTTTTTTAAATTTGTCTAAAATAAAATAATTTAAAAAATTGGATTTTTTTTTAATAATTCAATTTTTGACTTTAAAATTAATTTTCCAAAAATATTAGTATTTTGCCAAAAAGAATTTTATGCATTTTTTTTGTGGATAATGAAAAACTTAGCATAATTTGATATAATATTTTTAATAATTATTTTAAATGTGTAATAATGATAATAATACTTAATTGTTGATTCCCATGATTGTGATTGTCTCATTAAAAATTTAACAAGAGTTAGTAATGGTAAATAATTTACATAATTCTTAGATGCCTATATTGAACGGTTAATCTTATAGGAAGTGTTGAAACAAACTTAATTTTAAATACCCAATAAATTTCTGCTAATTTCCATATTTATGAGGGCAATTACCAAAATCAAACACGAAATAAGTAGTGTGCATAAAATTTATTACAAGAGGAAAACAACACTAACAGCATAATAGAAAACTAATAGAATAGAACAGCACAATAATACACTTCTCCTCCAGCTTCATTATGTAACCAATGAAAAGACCTTAAAGCATAAAACTGTTTTCCTAAATACTCAATCTAATAAAATCCCTTTCAAAGTCCTGCCCATAAAATAAATACAAGACGACAAGGCACAAACGCCTCACAATTTCATTGGCGGTCCAATTACGTCCGCCAGCCCTACTATTGGACGACGAACTCTGGAAGGGATAAAAGCGGTAGTGGGAGAGAAAACATGGCTGATTTACCGTCCGTTAGCCTGCTAGATCAAACGCTTAAGTTAGTTTAACAGCAACAGCTCGTACGAAGAGTAAACGTAAAGAACAATTTAGATGATATCGTATTCGACGCCGGTTCGTTTATAAATTGAAATAATTTTTTTTTATTAACTGTTAAGTGTTAATCTGTTTGCTGTCAAAGTGTTGGGTGTGGGAGACAAAGTGCCTGGCATGACAGTGCAGGACGATCCAAAGGTCATGCCTCAAACAGCAGCTACTAGATCTCGTTTTATGATAACGGACATCTTAAGTGGACCTGCTGATGGGGCTGCTATACTTCGAGGGAGATCGCCTAGTCCTGGACCTAGGGATTTGTCGCTTCATTCGAATCCTATCCATGATAGTGATACGGATAGTTCAGGACATCCAGATACCTCTAGTATATGTTCAAACGGTGAGTTTTTTTTATCAAAATTATTTAGTCGAAAATCTTTAAAATTATCGAATTGTTGAATTCTGGAAATTCTATAATAACCAATAAGCAAATTGCTATTCCTAATTCTCCCTTTGTAAGTCATTGAAATATGATTTTTTTAGTAGTCAAATGCCATCTCAAAAATACCAACTAACTTAAACTTATAATATCTAATAATTTAATTAAAGATTTAAGCAAAGCTTTCGGCATTGTTGATTAAGAATATTTTAAATTATTAATTACTTGTAATTTTATTAGGCTTAGAAAACCAGAACAATTCATTAAAAAAAAGACAACCAATTGCGTATTTCTAAACTTAGATAAAAAAATATTTAGGAAAACTTACGCTCTCAAAATTTAAAAAATCTACCATTATTTTGTTATTTATAAAGATAATTTTCTTTAATAAGGATACATATATAGACTTTCTTCTGAAAAAAGTAATTTCTGCAATTTTTATCATTTTTATTAAAATTTTTGGTACTAAAAAATTTTTTAAAGTCGTTTTTCTCTTAAACTAACAGAGATTAAGAAAAACTGAAATTATTGTTAGAATATACGCCTCTTAGACCATATTTCTACAAATGTTTATTAAAATCTCAGTAATGTGACATTTAAGAAACTCAAAGGTTTAAAACACTTTAATTTGAAAAATATATAGAAATTGCGCTTTCACCATTTTTTTAAAAATTCAATAACTTAATTTGTTAAGTTTGAATATATAATTTTATGGACTATCTTTTCAATAAATAACTACTATCTGCAATTTTTATTAAAATTTTTGTTTCTAGAGCACTTTTTAAAGTATTTTTTCTCTGAAATTAACAGAGCTAAAGAAGAACTGAATTTATTTTTAAAATCTGCCCCTCTTAGACCATATTTCTATTATTTTTATTAAAATCTACGTAATGACATATTTTTGATACAATTTAAAAGTTAAAACATTTTAATTTGCAATATATACAGAAATAGCGCTCTCGCCATTTTTTTAAATTCAAAATTTTTAATCTGCAATTACTCCGTTAAGTATGAGTATAGAATTTTATGACACTTCTTCTGAAAAAATGAACTTCCGCAATGTCCATCATGTTTATTGAACTTTTTGGTCATAGAACACTTTTTAAAGTCGTTTTTTCTGAAACTAATGAGCTAAAGAAAAACTGAAGTTATTTTTAGACCATATTTCTAATAATTTTTATTAAAATCTCAGTAATGACACATTTTTGAAAAACTTCAAAAGTTAAAACATTTTAATTCACAAAATATATAGAAATTGCGCTCTCGCCATTTTTTGAAAGAATTTAAAACTTTTAATCTGCAGTTACTCTGTTAAGTTTGAGTATATAATTAATTTTTGGACTTCTTTTAAAAACTAAATGCTGCAATTTCCAACATTTTTATTAAAATTTTTGGCCCTAGAACATACTGTTTAAAGCCGTTTTTATCTGAAACTAACAGAGCTAAAGAAGAACTGAAATTATTTTTAGAATCTACGCCTCACAGACCATATTTCTACCAATTTGTAATAAAATCTCAGTAATGACACATTTTTGAACACCTTCAAAGGTTAAAACATTTTAATTCACAAAATATATAGAAATTGCGCTCTCGCCATTTTTTAAAAAAATTCAGAACATTTTATCTGCAACTACTCTGTTAAGTTTGAGTATATAATTTAACGACTTTTTTTTTGAAAAAACTAAATGCTGCCATTTCCAACATTTTTATTAAAATTTTTCGTCCTAGAACACTTTTTGAAATTAACAGAACTAAGCATGAACTGAAATTGTTTTTATAATCTACGCCTCTTAAAATCTTAATAATGACACATTTGTGAAAAAATTCAAAGATTAAAATATATATTATATAATATGCAATATATTGTAATGATATTTACACAATTTTAGTTGGGTTCTATAGAAAAATAATAAACTTTACAAAATTATAAAAAAATATATATAAAAATTTTGTTTATCCTGTTATTTTCCTCTTGTTCCCTTTTCGTTGCTTCTGAATCCCGATATAAACCTTCCAAATTTCAAAAAATTTTTATTAACCAAATCTCTTCCTACTTTCCTTCATTTATTACTTCTCAAATATATGATTCTTCCAATAATAATCTTAACCAAAATATCTCTTCATCTATATTAAATTTTCTAATTTTTATACAAAAGAAATGAAATCCATTTAGTTATTTAATCATTTGTATAATATTCCATTGACCAATCTTATTTTTTATCAATTTCCAAAAAAAATTAACCTTCTGTTTATTATTTTTCTTGCCTTTCAAATTTTCTTACCATTAGATTTTTTGTTATATCGCAACCTTAGTTTAGTTTTATTAACTTTTTTAACCTTATATTCCCTGTTTACTATCTGACTTTGATTACATAAATTTCATGAACTATGAATCCAAAATTTCAATTTTATTATATCATCTTTCATTTTTTTAACAAATTTTAATTTTTTTTCACTTTTTCATTGCCAATTTATCTACAATACCTTCGTTTTCTTTTCTTTAATTACATATCAACTCTTCTATCTATCCCATTTAATAAACATAACATTTAACTACTAATAATCTCTTAATGGATTAAATTTCAACTAAAAAAAAAAATTTTATTTATAAAATTCCCTATACAGGGTGAAATTTTTTTTATAAGAATATAATGAAATCATTTTGTATGACTGATAGAAATTAATTTATTATTGTTATTATTACAAATAAGTGTTTTATTCTAAATATTATATTCCAAAGGTTTTTATAGTTAAATATAATGAGTTTAATTTAAAATAACTATAACTCTAAGGAAACATTTTTTTTAATCAACAATTTTGAATATCTAAAGAAGTTTAGGATAGGTTAGGATCTTGAATATAAATTGATAATAAATAATAGTATTTGGTGCGGTAAAATTATAAAAATGAAATAATAAATATTAATATGATAAATATATGAGGTATATGAAGTTTTATAATGAATATGATGAAGTACAATAAAAGATTATTAATAGATACGGGTAATTGCTATGACCAAAGTTAAAATAAATAATTCAAGATAATATTAGAGAAAAGAACATAGTAATTTATATGGAAAGATAGAGGTACATAAGTTGGAAATAAAATAAAAAAATACAAAGAAGTTTAAAATTGATAAGGACTTGCACGAAGAATAAATAAAAAAACATGATTGTGATATTGACTGTTTTTCAAGGTATTTTATTTTATTAATAATAACATAGAAAGTAAGGAAATTGACATTTAAAATTTTACATGTAAATTTGGGAATTTATAATGAAATCATTTTGTATAATTGATAAAAATTAATTTATTATTGTTATTATTATAAATAAGTGATGTGTTCTAAAAATTATATTCGAAAGGTTGAATAGTTGAATTTTATTTAGTCAACAGTTTTGAATATCTAAAGGTCTTTTGAAATTTTAATAACAATAATATTTTAAAAAAATTAACTATGAAAATTATAAATCGTTCAGTATCAAAAATTTTAGGATAAGATTTAAAAATCAAGTAAGGATTTTTTGATTTTGAATTAATTAGAGACTGAAATGAATAGAAATGACCATTGTCAATGTTGTCATTATATTTATTTTTGATATTTATTACTGAGAAAGAATTTTTTAATATCATTAATAAGATAGTGTACTTTGTATACTAAACGAATAATAAAAGTATGATAGACTATAAGTTTAATAAGATAAAAAATAAATAAATCATATATAATAAAAAATCAGTATTATATTAACCTCATAAAAAATGAAATGGTAAGCCAATGAAAGACCAGGACAAGTAAATCATGTGAAGATTTAGAATCTGAATGGGCAATAAAGTTGAAATTTTGGCAGAATACAAAAGAAATTTTCAGTAGGAAGCGCCGGACTCAATAGAATCATCAACGTAGAAGTAAAAGAAGGGGAACCTCATTTGTGGAAAAGATATTAAAAAATAAATCATTACCATTTTAAATTTTTTGATTTTTATTATTTAGATCAGAAACCACCCCAAAATAGAGATAAAGTATTACAATTTTCCATTAATGAGAGTAATGCAGATCATTATAATATATCCACAAATTGCGCTCTACCATTTTTTTTTAATTCAAAACATTTAATCTGCAATTAAGGATGAGTATATAATTTTATGGACTTTCCTCTGTAAAACTAATTTCGGCAATTTCCAATCATATTTATTGAAATTTTTGATTCTAGAACATTTTTTAAAGTCGTTTTTCTCTGAAACTAACAGAGCTAAAGAAGAACTGAAGTTATTTTTAGAATCTACGCCTCTTAGACCATCTTTTTGCAAATTTTCGATAAAATCTCAGTAAAGACACATTTTTTGAAAAAATTCAAAGCTTAAAACATTTTAATTTGCAAAATATATAGAAACTGCCCTCTCACCATTTTTTTCTGATTCAAAACTTTTAATCTCCAATTACTCTGTTAAGTATTACGTATATAATTTTGTGGACTTTTTTCTGGAAAAACTAACTTCTGCAATTTCGATTACTTTTATCGAAATTTTTGGTCCTAGAACTTTTTTTAAAGTCGTTTTTCTAACAGAGCTAAATAAGAACTGAACGTATTTTTAGAATCAATGCCTCTTAGACCATCTTTTTGCCAATTTTCGTTAAAATCTCAGCAATGACACATTTTTGAAAAACTTCAAAGGTTAAAACATTTTAATTTGAAAAATATATAGAAAGTGCGCTCTCACCATTTTTTTTAATTCATAACTATTAATCTGCAATTAATCTGTTAAGGATGAGTATAGAATTGTATGGACTTTCGTATATCCACAAATTGCCCTCTACCATTTTTTTTTTTAATTCAAAATTTTTAATATGCAATTATTCTGTTAAGAATGAGCCTATAATTTTGTGGACTTTCTTCTGAAAAAACTAATTTCTGCAATTTCCATCATATTTATTGAAATTTTTGGACCTAGAACATTTTTTAAAGTTATTTTGCTCTGAAATTTACAGAGCTAAAAAGAACTGAAGTTATTTTTATAATCTACGCCTCTGGACAATATTTCTAAAAATTTTAATTAAAATCTCAGTAATGACACATTTTTGAAAAAAATTCTAGGTTAATACACTTTTTAATTTGAAAAATATATATAGAAACCGCGTTCTCACCATTTTTTTAAGAACTTTTTAATCTGCAATTACTCTGTTAAGTTTGAGTAGATAGTTTTGTTGACCATTTTTTTGAAAAAACTAATTTCTACAATTTCCATCATATTTATTCAAATTTTTGGTCCTAAAACTTTTTTTAAAGTCGTTTTTATCTAAAACTAACCGAGCTACAGAAGAACTGAAGTTATATTTGGAATCTACACCTCTTTGACCATAGTTCTCCAATTTTCGTTAAAATCTCAGTAATGACATTTTTTTGAAAAAATTCAAATGTTAAAACATTTTAATTTGAAAAATATATAGAAATTGCGCTCTCGCCATTTTTATTTTCTTTAAATCTTAATCTGCAATTATTCATTTAAGGATAAATATAGAATATAATGTACTTCAAATAATTTACCTATTTCTAATCTGAGCCTAAATAAAGTATAAGGACAAAAATTTAAATATTTTACGTAGGCTATTCGTAGCCTGTGGGAAAATACCAAGTAGGAAAAACATTGCAAGTATTAGAGAAATTGATATGTATTAAATTTTTAATTTTTTTTTCCTATAATTTTAATTTCGAATTCTTCTTTTTGTTTCTAAAATTTTCAGATGAGGAAAATTGTGAAATAATTCGTTATTCTTTTTGGACCTCTCTTTTTTAGTTTCCTTCACCATTTTCTTTTATTTTGTTTATATCTAATAGTGACAAATAATACTTTATGGTCTATTTAATTAGTCCACAAAAAAAGCAACAGAATCCAGTAAAACAGAATTTAAAGAATAATTAAAAAAAAAAATGTGAAAAAAATATACATATACCATAATTTTTTTTCTTATTAGTAAAAAAAATCAATTAAAACTCTCGCATAATTAAATATTACAGGATGATAGGAATCTACTTGATTTCTAATTTATTATACCGGATGTATCTAACTTTGATTTAGAGTACATTTTATTACAATATACAGTGTGTCCACAGATAGGGTATCCTATAGATGAAAACTTTTTAAATTTTAGTTTTACGGAAAAATGTTATCCTTGATAAAAAGTTTTCCTTGTTCTGAAATCCAAAATACAATCATCAGATATCAATTTTTTCCAGTAGTATCCCAGGTTTGTAAAAAAATATGAATTTTACTCAACGAGTAAAGTACCTTTAAATTTAACAAAATCGAAAAATATTATTTAAAAAATGTATTCATTTTGAAATGTTTTCCTAGAAAAATAACAATGCAAATTTTACTGTAGTCACGTGTTTAAATTTCAAAATAATTAGAAAATATTAAGAAACGAGAAGGTTATCATGCGACTTTATAATTACAAGAGATAAATGTTCATTCAAAATAGAAGCAATATTAAACAAGCACAAAATACATTTTTTCAATATAAATGGATTTAATTACATATTTGAAATTAGTTGTTAGTTCTGATCAACTTTTTTAAATAACAGTAAAATTCATATTTTTTGACAAACCTCGAATACTACTGAAAAAAATTGATATCTGGGGATTGTATTTTAGATTTCAGAACAAGCAAAACTTTTTATCAAGAGTGACATTTTTCGCTAAAACTAAATTTTATAATTTTTCACTCACTTCCATCCGTGAACACACTGTATATATATTTATTCATTTTTTTAAATATGTTTATTATTAATAAATTCTAATTTTACTTTAAAATTTTATAACTTAAGGGATTTGGTATATATAAATAATAGGCAAAACGCTACTTGGAGACAAAATTTTTATTCACCTAAATAATAGTAGGTTGAAATAAAAATTTGTTTTATTGCATAAATACCATAAACTGCAGTTTTATTTTAAAATTAAAGTTAAAATATTCATGAACCAATTTAACTATTAAAAATAATTGGAATATATAAAACGTGGAAATGATCGCACACGGACCATAAAATGTTTATTGTAATATACAATTTATACGTTGAAAATGCAGAATCTGGACTTCCTCTGCTTTGTTGAACTCACGCAAGCATTATATAAATAGAGGAAGCGTTCAGTTGATGTTCAAACAATTTTTAAAATTCATTAATTTTTCAAATGAAAGCTAAATCTATGCATTTATTTATATAATAAACAATTTTTTATGGTCTTTATTATATAGGTTATGCTTGTTGATACATTAAGTGCGTCATTAAATTATAATATTTCTAATTGCAGTATTTTATTTTTTATGGATTTTTAAAACAGTTAAAATTAAAATTTGACTCAGGGACTGTAAATCATTATTTATTATCAAATAAAAAATGAATTTGCCTTTTAGCATAAAAATGCTACATTGTAGTCATCAAACTAAGTTACTATTTTTTTTATCCTTAATTAATTAATTATCATTTATGATCACTTTCACTTTAAAAATTAATTCTACCTGTAGATTTAACTTTACTTTTTATTTTTTTTAGTTATGATAAAAATACTTACTCTTATATGTTGGAAAAACGTTTATGGTTATTAACTTGATAATTTTGGATTAAAAATTGACTTTTCTACACACCATGTATATTTGTTTATTAAGTGTTGGTTAAAGAATGTGGAAAAATATTAATACGCAGACATTCTTGTTGCATGATGCTTTTCTGATTACTAAATCTATTCAAAGTGCAACATATAAAGTACTGTAATGCATTGTATACCGTTATCGAGGTAATTTTGTGCAATTTTATGAATGGATGTGTTTATAAGTATCTTCAATCAGTAGAAAATCAGAAGCAATGCACTGAATAATGTAGACAATTGGTATAACTCACTTGTTTTATACATTACGCGTTTTTCTTTATTTGTTGATTCAAAGGATTTAAATATTTATTAATATAAAGCTGTTTCAATTTACATCACGAAAGAAAGCTTTCGACTAAAAAACGTCGATTTACCGAAATTTTTGATATCGAATTGAATCTCATGAACAGTAATTTTATAACGCGCAGTAAAAAAGGGTGTGTTTTGAGAAAATACATTCATATCTATAAAATTTTGGGGATGGGGATATTAAATTTCTGTACTACTTTTGTATTAAAATTTGTTTTTGAATTATAAATAGTTTAATCCTTAGAAGGAGCGAAAGGAATATACATGTTACGTTTTTTCCTGTGCCACCCTATATTTTCATTCTTCTTCTGCGTAGTATATTTTAATTTCAGACTGGCTTGATATCCCTTCTTAATTCCCTCGTGTCATGCCCCTTCTCAACTTCTCTTGATTTCCCTCTCCTTTTGATACTGACTGTAAAACGCCTTTCCCATGCTAAAAATCTTTTTTACCTGATCAGTCAGAACAATCAACTTCTAACAGTCTATATCGTGTATTGAAAATTTCTTTTCTTCCCTTCAACATATAGGGGGCTTCTTTTCTTCCGGATGCAAAACCTACATTTTGGATTAGAAACTTTTTTCCTCCCGGATCCAGGAACTTCTTTTGGATTAGTAACGTTTTTTTTTCCGGGATCCAATTTCCTCGTGTCATGTCCATTCTCAACTTCTCTTGATTTCCCTCTCCTTTTGATACTAACTATAAAATGCCTTTCCCATGATAAAAATATTTTTTCCTCATGAGTCAGAACAATCAAATTCTAACAGTCTATATCGTATTATATGCGTATTAAAAATTTATTTTCTTCCCTTCAACATATAGGGGCTTTCTTTTCTCCCGGATGCAAAACCTACTTTTTTGATTAGAAATGTTTTTTCCTCCCGGATTCGGAAGCTTCTTTTTGGAATAGTAACGTTTTTTCCTACCGGATCCAAGAGTTTGACTTGGAGAATTATCTGCTGTTAAGAAACACACAACTGGAAGAATCTGGATGATAGAGAAAAGCAAGATAAGTTCTTTTCGATAGAAACTAAGAAAAAAGAAAGTCTCTCAAAAACCCAAATATTATTCATAAAATATTTCATTCTTTATCTTTAATAAAACAAGTTCCGTTTAATTTTAGTTTAATTTTCATAAATCCATAAAAAAAAGAAAGGACGGATTTTGAAACATATACTAGTTTTTAGTCAATTGTTTCTAAATACATCAAAAAATCAATTAGACTGGCGTCTATATTTTTTTTGTAATGAATATTTTACTTTTTTTGTAGATTTTCAGTACAAATAATGCATTTCTAAAAAAATACTATTATGTAAAGTTTTCAACCACTTCCACCTAATCCAATGGATGACACGGAAGCAGAAAAACTCTGGTTATGACATTATTACAGCAAAAATTCTCCAAGAGGTACCACGTAATGCAGTAAAACTAATAACATTTATAACTAGCTCAAACGGCGGCCCGATTGGCCCCCTATTACATGATATGGTCAAAAAAAATTGAAAATTGGTTTCCTACACATCTAGATACCATAACGAACAATCTTTTAACATTTTCAAATTTTTTCAACAACAATGTAAATACAATTTATTAATTTTGACAAACACCCCCACATAAAAATTTCGAATGAAATCGGTAAATAATCATAAATATCGTTCGCCTTCTTGATTTTATTAATTTTGACAAAAAACACATATTCTCCGACCTCAAAAACCCTCACATACCTATTATGAATATAATCGGTCAATAATCATAAATTTCGTTCGCCATCTTCAGTTTATTCATCTTGACACAAAACTCTTAATCTCCGACGCCAAAACTCCCCTCATACCATTTTTGAATAGAATCGGTTAATAATCATAAATATTGTCCGAAATTTCGTAGTCGCCATATTGATTTTTTTAATTTTAACAAAAAAATCATAATCTCCAACCCCAAAAACCCTCACATCCCAATTTTGAATTGAATTGGTAAATAATCAAAAATATTGGTAGATATCTTGGAGTCGCCATTTTGATATTATTAATTTTGACAATAATTTCAAAATATTCGACCCCAAAAACCCCCTCATACCAATTTTGAATAAAATCTCTTTTCAAGTTTTTAAATTTTTTCATCAACCACACAAAGCGCCACAACCGTTGCAATCAAACAAACAAACAAAAAAAGGAAACTCAACGAAAATATATAATAAGAATAAGTGCTTGCCTAAAACTAAACTGTTTCCCGGCTCAATGGGAAGTTGCAAAAATTATTCTGTTACCAAAACCTGGAAAGCCTCTTGAAGAAGTAAAGTCATATATGCCCATAAGTTTACTCCCGCTAATGTCAAAACTCTTATGGAAGTTACTAATTGCAACCAATAATTGAACAAAACCAATTTGCATTCAGGCAAAATCACGCCACAGTCGAGTAAGTCCATCGAGTAGTTGAAAAAATTAGACAAGACCTTGGAGACAAAAAGTACTGTGCTGCAGCATTTTTGGACATCATACAGGCATTTAATAAAGTTTGGCATCCTGGACCATACAAATTACGAAAATCATTACTCATCATAAACTATTTCCTACTCCTTAAATCCTACCTTACAGACGGCCACTTTCTAGTAGATCATCACGGGGTACAAACATCCATCTATGAAATTAAATCTGGAGTCCCACAAGATACTATCCTTGGACCATTGCTGATCTGCCTACGAGTAATAACAGTCTAGCACCAACATTTGCTGATGATACCGTCATCTTAGCGTCGCACTAGGACAAACACCAGGCATCACAAATCTTGCAAAAACATCTTTGCAGCTTGGACTTAAGCTCAGACAACACTATATTGGATAATCGGTAGAAAATCAGAGTTATCAATAAATAAGCTAATATTCTATAAGGTCATCCTGAAACATATCTGGACCTACGCCATTCAGTTGTGGGGTACAGCGTCCACATGTGATATAGAAATACTGGAAAGGTTCCAATCTAAAGTGCTCAGATCTATCGTGAATGTTCTTTGGTTCGTTCTAAACTACATCATTGCACGTGATCTTCAAATAAAAACAGTCAAATCAGAAATCACGGTTTGTTGAAAACAATACAAAGAAAGACTGAGTTTCTATTCGAATACACTTGTTCAACATCTTATGAGACAATCAACTGCGCAAAGAAAATAAATGCTACACCCCAATGATCTTACGTCTAGGTTCTAGGATTTGGTTTCTGACTCCCGCGGCTATACTTAATTAGTGAATAATTATATATTTTAAGGATTTCAAGGACATTTTGTATTTTTGTATATATTTTAAATCTTCATTCTAGTGTGTTACTAAAATATTCTCCATCAAACTTTTCTCTGGTAGTTTGTTTCCTTTCTCCATCATTATCATTAAAGAATTTTACTGCATATTTGTTTCAATTTTTCGCAACTTTCTTTTTTTAATTTTCGTTTATCAACCAACTAGGATCCATAGTTCCTGGCGTAATTGATCCCTTTCTCGATACCAAATCTGTACTTATAATAATTTTTATTACTTTCTGGAAAAGATTTAATTATAATTTAGTCTGTAAAAATGTTCTTTTAAAGGTTTTATTATGTGGGTCAGTCAGTTAGAAGACTTGAAACCAGAATCAAAGAACATATTAGGTACATTGATAAATATAGAAAACTCTGACATTACCAACACTCTCTCTTCCTTCGCCAACCATACTATGTCTTCGAACCATTTCTATTCTATTACTGATTCCATACTTCTACACTATATGGGCAAAAGCAATAAACTTAATCTCCTTGAAATACACTCCTGTTTACACAATAATTCAGTGACTTGTCTTAACGAACAACTAAATTTTCTTATTAGACAACTTTAATATTATATCCCCTTTTCATATTGATCTCCATTTTACATTTTATAGATTACGCTCGTGTGTTATTTGCCTTCCCTTAAAATTACTAACCCCACTTTATGCCAAATGTCAAATATCCTTCATTTTCTTCTTTACCTCACTATATTTGACGTAGACTTTTTTCTTCTTTCTTCTTTTCCTGTTTCTCTTTCCCTATCTTCTTCTTCTTTTTTGCTCATAATATTATATCCCCTTTTCATATTGATCTCCATTTTACATTTTATAGATTATTTCTAGTTTACTCTCGTGGGTTATTTACCTTCCCTTAACTTTACTAAGCCCCACTTTGTGCCAAATGTCAAATATCCTTCATTTTCTTCTTTACCTCACTATATTTGACGTAGACTTCTTTCTTCTTTTCCTGTTTCTCTTTCCCTGTCTTCTTCTTTTTTGCTCATAATATTATATCCCCTTTTCATATTGATCTCCATTTTACATTTTATAGATTATCTCTTGTTTACTCTTGTGGTTTATTTACCTTCCCTTAAGTTTACTAACCCCCACTTTATGCCAAATGTCAAAAATCCTTCATTTTCTTCTTTACCTTACTATATTTGACGTAGAATTTTTCTTCTTTCTTCTTTTCTTGTTTCTCTTTCCCGTTCTTCTTCTTCTCACACTTTCTACAATTTTGTTATTTTGTTTATTTAATATTTAAATTCTAAGTTTTTATATTATCTCAGTTAACGTTAATGTAATTTATTTATCGTCGACCTTCAAGCATATTTTACACTTTATTTGTATAATTTTATTAATTTCGCAACTTTGTACTGTCAAATTTGACCAAAAAGGGCTAATACCCTTATCTGGTATGGTCAGCGAGTTATTTTTCGAGTTTACGATATTTGTTTTCCTTGAATGGAAGTTAATGTTGCCAGTGGCACTTCCTTTCAATTTTGCATTTTTAATTGGGGATAAGTATCTAACCAATACTATCCTTCCTTCATTATTACCTATACAGCATTTTTTCGCTGATGATATGTCATATTTTATTTTATCTTAAATATTTTATTATTCCCTCCGTTTTTTCCCGTACCATAACTTTCCTTCCTGATTATTGCAAAAAGTTCGTTAAATTTAATAAAACTATCTTAATACAGTTATATAACTGAGCAACAAACAATTTGATTTTAATATTTACAGTTATTAATAATTATTCAAAATGTTTATTTAACTATGTTCATACTGAAATCCACAATCCAAAATAATACAATTTTACCTACCTTTAACAAGTCATTATCTAGAACCACTTGACTCACACTTTGTATTTCAACACAGATTTTAAATAGAACAATTTCGAAACTAACGCCCATAAAAGTTTAAAACGCTAATTGAATAAATTACGCCTGTAAATCATTACAATTAACTGAAAATTTTACATAACAAACGCTTTTGAGTAGATTAAAAAATATAGTTGTCCAATTTATGCGCATTTTTTTAAAAACGGAATAGTTAAATGTTATCAGTTGGTGTTTACCAACAATAATTATAATTATATTTTTTGTGTCAAAAAGATATAGTCTATTTTAAATCTAAATTATATAATCAAAAGTAGCATTATTAATATATTGTCAAACAGGGTATTTAATATAATCATAGAATATAAAATTGTTAATATAACACAATTTTAATAATAATACTAGCTAGATAAATTCCACTGAAAAATTATCTAAATATTTAATATCATATGTAACAATCCAATTCATAGAAATATCCAACATTCATTAATGATATGCTATCTTCATTCTAACTCATCCCATTCAGTCGCTCTCATAAGAGACGAAAAATATTATTTCTCAATTCACACAATAAAAACCCCATTGACTTTCACATATACTTGAGAGAAATCTTTTCACGTATTTTTATGCTATCTCGTCAGAGTACTTGTTATATTTGGCTAAGTGACGACCACGACAATCTATGGAACTGTTTTATTATCTCTTACAGAGATCAGTCGCAATGTTTCTTGCTGTAGTTATATTTGTTCATAACCCTTACAGTTCAGTTCAATATACTTGTTTTTATTTTTTATTGTGACTGCAGTTTCATATTAAGGATAATATAAAATCCATTTTAGACTTCTAAAAAAAGTCTTATGATACGGCTCTGTTCGTCTGTCTGTGCGTCCGTCCGTCCGCCCTATAACTCAGGAACCACAACAGATTGAGACAAACGGACAACGTCAATGGACTCAGCATACATTGAATATATGCCCAAGCGAGTTTCAAGTTTCACCGACTTCCGGTTTCAAAACTGGAGAATTATAAGATGTATGATTTTTTAGAAGTCTCATTTGCCCTCATTGGTCCTTCGATACTTAGTCGATGTGAACAATTTAAAAATAGTAAAAAATATATAATGATATAAGAACAATTTTCTATATATACAAAATAATATATCCACATTGTCAATAAAAAAATACAGTATTACCCATTTGGTTTGGAAGCACCCCTGTAAAATCCGCATTTTTCAATCGATTTTGATTTATTTTTTTTTGTTAGATTCAGTATCAAAAAGAGTATTTTGGTTAAATTTTCATAGCTTAATTTCTATTTTCAATGCCCTCTATATTAATTTTCCTTTGCCAAAAAAGACGAGAGTATATTAGGCATTTTTTTTCTCAAATATGACTCCACTACTGAATTCAGAATCATTACAAATGTAAACTACCAAAATTTTATAAAAAAAATTTTTTTTGACGACAAAGTTATTACAACATGAATTTGGAAAAAGTTGTATTTTAATTATTTTTTTGCGTAGAATGTAGACAAATTTTAAAAATGGCAACATGGTAAACAAAAACTAGGTTCGAAACATATTGCACAGTAAAAATTTGAAGCCGATAACTTAACCGGTTCTGGAGTTATGGCTTCTGGAAATAATGTAAAATTGTGCTTAATATTTTCATTTATTAACAAACTGCAACCAACGAGTATGCCATGGAAATGAATATAAACGATTCTGAATCCAGTGGTGTCATATTTGAGAAAAAAAATGCCCAATATACTTTCGTCTTTTTTGGCAAAGAAAAATTAACACAGAGGGCCTTAAAAATAGAAATTAAGCTATGAAAATTTGTACCAAAATACTCTTTTAGATACTGAATCTAACAAAAAAAAATTAAATCAAAATCGGTTGAAACATGCGGATTTTACAGGGGTGCTTCCAAACAAAATGGGTCACACTGTATATAGGTAAAAGAAATACACCACATTAATTACTCAAATGTAATCGATTAGTGAAAGTAGATTTTAAATTGAATGTTACAAATTTGATATTAATAAAAATATAGTTGTATAAAATTTTTCTTCCTTTCATCAAACTTGAACTAAATTGTTCCTTTCATACATCAAGAATCCACAAGCCTGTACCAGTATCCCATTACCTTCCGTTACCGTTAGTGTAAACTGGATGTGCTGATCAAAACAATTGAAATAACCCAATATACTATCAATGACCTTAGCGAAAAGGGCTCTAAAGGGTAAAGTGGAAATTATAGATCATTATCTATAACATAGTCTGTCAGAATTGGGGAAATTTTGCTACCAATAGGAATGGTAAATTGAAAATTTTGTTGTTAAATAGAAAATAATTATTGTTGAAATCCAAAGTGATTAATTGAAAAATAAGGTGTACAATATTTTTGGATGTTTTCCCAATTTTTGTCAATAGATCTTAAGCAAATATTAAAGTATACAGTACTAAAAATGGTTAGCAAAATTTCCCCAATTCTGGTAGACTATGTTATGAACGATGTTCTGCATAGTATAATCCCCACTTTACCCTTTAGAATCCTTTCCATTACGATATATGTGGATGATATTATTATGGCCAACCCGGTTAATGTCATTGATAGTATATTGGGTTATTTCAATTGTTTTGAAAAGCGAATACAGTTTACACTCGATACTGTCAATGAAGACTCTTCTGTTCCTTTTCTAGACACACTTTTTGTAACGGAAAGTAATAGGATCCTAATTGATTGGTACAGAAAACCTGTCTGGTCTTGTCGATACCTCAATTTCAATGAAAGTTAACCTAGTGAAACAAATGAAAAGCCCAGTATTACAAATCAGTAACGTTTTCTTTCACCGTAAGAATATAGACATACTTTAAGATATGCTTTTGGATAATTCATATCCAAATGATCTCCTAAAAAGTCTGCTTCACAGCACACCGTACATACCATTAGTCAGAACCAATAACACTATCACTGCTGTCACCCGTGTGCCTGAGCCACCTGTCAATATTCCACCTCCTAGTGCACCTGATGGAGGCTTCGATAGAGTTACCCATACTTAACTCTTCCATACATACACGACTTAACACCGCAATATAAGTAAAGCTCTTCTCCTCTAACACTCAAATTAAAATCGGTTATAGAATAGTGCTAACCATCAACAATATTTTCTCGAAGGTTTCGAATTCAGATGTTGTGTACTGCATTCCTTGCTCCTGTTGTGACAGTGTGTATATTGGTCAAACTTTTAGTATACTTAAGGATCGCTTAACTTCACACAAAAGCGATTAAGTTACATCCTGAGGGTTGTGCGTTGGCCTAACATGCCTCGATTGAACATGTAACTGATTTTCAAAATGAAGAGAGACACTACTCAAAAAGGCTTTTCCTCGAAATGACATACATCTACCAATCCGACAAATGCATGAATAAAAAGTCGGACATCAACAATTTGAGTACGTATTTTGCGTACTTATTGCATATGGACAAACATTTGAAAAATTACAATGTGCACGACTTGTCCAATGTGCCCAATTAACAAAAATGTTTCCCTCCTAGTAAGTTTGTGCCCCACATTTTTTTCCAGATTGGGCATTTATTGGGATATTGTGGTGATAACATTATAACATAATATTTCTTCATTGACATGTGGGTATTGGATTGAAATTTTCACGTCGTGTTTCTTCTTCATCTGTCAAATAATATGGCCTCTTCCCCATAAGGACATACAGTCCCATTAGCTGTACACCTTACCCCCTGTCCCAAATATAGGGTTTACAGTCTCATTAGCTATTGCCCTAGTGTTTTTTTCCCTTTTTTCCTCTTTCTTTCCTACTATTTTGTTCTTTGTGGCTGTTAAGGAGGAGACCGTCCGTCAAATTTTATTTATACAATTTTAAAATCTTGATTATGATTTTAATTTGTATTTTAACATTTTTATTAGTAAAACTTATGGACGACAATTTCAATAAGGGTATGTTTGTGTAAAATATCATTGATTGTACCGTATTTTGTCACTTATCACTTACAACTTCCCTGATGATGAGTATAAACATATTCGAAAGCTTGGAAATAAAGCCTTGAAAGAGTACACTTTCTTCCTTATTCTTGCTGCTTCCCAATATTTTACGCAACTTCGAATCTACTCAGCAAATACTTCCAAATCTATTAATACTTTGTTCAGTGACCTCTGACCTATACGTCATCACTAGCGCTTGTCTTAGTAGCACATGTAAAACAGATGAGACAGAAAATTTGCATCTAAAGAGAATGTCTTGAATAACTTCACGAATCAAATCAAATTTTATGTCAGTTTTGATTTTGACATCATTTGAGATTTAGGTATTTTAAAAATTAAGTAATATATTATATTATTTGACTACTACCAATGGGAAAAATACGCCGGAAAGACTCTTTTGCCCTTGAGTGTAGTTTAAATATAGGTCTGGTTTATGAAATAAAAATTTTGCTTCTTCTAAACGAGATATATTTATTGATAATAAAGGAAACACGCTCAAAAAAATGAGTTCTTATATTTTCATATTATAACGACTTCCTGATAATGAATAAACAAAAGTATTATTAAAATCTTCTTTCGGTGTCTGTTTTTAAGAAACAAAAATCTCATATTCATCTAACATAAAGTTAACATTTTTTGTACCTTCACAGTAAAAAAAAATAATAATCCAAGTATAGACCACCAAATCATTCACCCTACCGACAAAGCAGGTTTTTTTTTTAGTGTGTTGACTCCATTTGCTTGAAGTCGCTATCTTGCATCCGATCTAACGTTTCCAACTCTTGTGTTACTTAGATTGAAATGGAAAGGAAATTAGATTTGTCTTCGATAACGGTCACACGGGACAGAGGCAAAGCATGAGACAAACGACACTATAAATTGAATTGTATTTTTTAGGGTATGAAGTGAAAGACAAAAACTTTGTCTATACAAATAAATCAATAATTTTTATTTTTTCTTATTGAATATCAATGATTTTATTTTTAAAATCTGATGTGGCCAGCACATGACCTCTCGCCATTTTTGAATCAAAAATTTACAGGTTGACACAAAAAAGTATGAAAAAAAATTATATTTTTGTAAATCTGGCAACAATGGCAAAAGTTTCGAAAATTTTAATGAGATGAAAATAAACTATAGGGTATACAAAATATATGTGTAAAACTTTATTGCCGTTTTGTATAATAATGGCGTCATCACCCATGGCAACTGCCACTTCCGGTTGTGCGATTGGCACCAAAATCTAATCAGATCTAATCTGGGGTATCAGAATCCTGTATGCAAAATTTCAAATTTTTTTATTCAGTAGTTTTTGAGTTATCGTTACTACAACATCCATCCAAACACACACACACACTAACACACACACACACTAACACACACACACACACACTAACACACACAGACATCATCGCGAAAATATTAAAATCGTATTCTAGGGACCCCAAAACGTGTTTAACAATTGAAAACTCACTACCCAATTTTTAGCATGATTCCTATACCTCTCTTATCTGAAGGGCGAGAGGTAAAAATGTTCCTTTCATATAGATATTTTAGTCTCTTCAAAGTATAAATTTAGTCCCTACATAGATATTATTAATTATTTTAGTCCTAAGGGAGTAAAAGTGGTACTTTAGTTAATAAAATGAGGGAGTAAAATGCATGTTTTATTCCCTAATGTACAAAAAATTGTTTTATCACTTTCTCGTCATTTATAAATTTATTTCTTAGCTGGTTTTAGCATAAATTTTTAATATTTTTCAAAAAATAACACCCTTAACTTAATTATTGATAGAATTTAACCAATTATATTTTTTATTTATATTATTAAAAAAATATAATTTAAACTACAATATAAATTTCTAATTATAAATATTGTCTGTGATTTATTTAACTCATTAAAAAATCATTTTTACTTTTCTACATTATCCGAATACAAACATCTACATTACTTGAACTTCCTGTAACCGTGTTTGTTAGTTTTGACGCCTATAAAAAGTCATTTCAAACGCATTTGATAGTTTTCCTTTTACCGATTTAACTACAGCAAATCCTTTTGAAAGGGCTTAACAATAAAAATGAAATCGATCTATGGACGAATGCAGTCGAGCTTAACCCTTTTGTTGTGTAGTTGACGTTAATCTTGGAGTTTTAATAAAATTACTCGGGCTTACAATGTGTTCACACCCCCTTAGTTTACCTTCAAATTAGCCTGGTTATTGTAAATTATCATTCTAAATAGATTTAAATGAGGGTATTTTAGGTGTTTATTTTAAACTGGTTAGTAATAATTGTTGAAAAAAGTACAATCTGAAGCAACTTGTTTCAACTAAAAAGCCATCTTCAGGCCTAGAATATAATACATCGTTCGAAAGAAAAAATAAATTACAAATTTGAACATAACTTACCATTAATACTAATACAATGTTATGATTAATTAAATACGAAAAAAATTAAAAAGCTATGTAAAAACATAAACAAAAACTAAGGGCGGTTAGTTCTCATCGGAGCTAACTAATGAAAAGTTTTTAAATGGAGTGAAAACAGTGGAAATTAAAAAAAGGGTCCCATGATGGCTGGAAACGACAAACTCTCCAGCGAAGAAAAATACACTTGATGTAGTAATATAACTCGGATAGGGTCCAATCATGGATTACCAAAGCGAAGAGCTCATTAATGGCTCCCAAGAGCAAAATAAACAAAATTTCAACATTATAACTAAACTGACTAATAAGTTGCATTTACTAAGTAAATGGTGCCCGAAAATGACTTGACAAATGACACTTAGAGGAAGTTATAAAAATGGTAGTAGAAATAGGGGGGTAAAGAAGAATAAGTCTAGGAAGAAGCTGTACAGTAACATCTGTTAATAATGACAAGAGTAATAAGTATAAATGGCCTATCCAACTAATCTAAAAAGTTAAAATTAATTACAAATTATATTTTATACCTTGTACTGATTGGAAGAAAATAGCTATTGGAAAATTGGATACAGGTCAAGAATAAAAAGAAGAAGAAGAAGTAAAATGTGACAAGTGACAGTTGCTTAAAAAGAAGAAGAATATACTACATAGATTATGCCAGGTCCAGACCAAGTAGACAAAAACAAAACACGATTTTGAAACAAAAACACGACAAAATTTAAGACATTAAGAGGCTAGTTCACCATCAGCCATATTGAACAAAACGCGGAATAGATTTGAAGCTTTATTATGTCAAATTAATGACTGGGATTTTATATAAGCGATAGAATAAATTGCCAAGAATGTAGGATCTTCATTTTCATGTTTATACAAATATGCTAAATTGACATATTCTTTCTTTCGATTTAAACGAAGAAAGATCCTACATTAAGAATAAAACATTTACTGGAAGGTGCTGACACGGCGTTTTCAATAACTAAAATATTTCGATATGGCAACATTGTACCACCAAGCGACAATGGCTTATTTACAAAACTTGGCTGCATTAGTCATCATAGCTGACCTAGTCTAGTCGGTTTGTTGATTGCGACTTTTTAAGGCTTGGGAAAGTCCATTAATTCGTTAAAAGGCTCCGCACACCACGTGACTTTCGTGGTTGCCGGTTAGAGAACTACCCAAAGAAAATGTCCTTGTATTCTAATAAATTGAGTAAAAAAATTGTTTTTTTAATATTTTCTTGTTAATGTTAAGTAATCCTACCATCTAGTCTTTACCACGACTACTAATAAAAAAGAAATTGGACACTAATTTTGAAACATTTAACAAAAATGATATAAAAGATAACTGAACCTACTTTAATTTTTTTCATATTTGTAATACTTTGTTAGTTATTATTTAATTTAAAGTTACAGCACAAATGACGTCGTACAATTTCTTTATCGCATTAAAATAAGTGACTTTTTTCACTCGACACAAAATTATACATATCTGGAGGCAACATGATTAAATCAATTTCAGCTTTTCAACAAAGATAGAATAATGCGACCGCTCCACTAATGACAGTCGAACACACCACGAAACTTAAAAACACAGTAGTTAATTGTAATAATTTTTGAAAGGACCTTAATCACGAAATACCGTGTCAAGATAGAATGATCTAAATTGTTCCACTTCCGCACTTTTTAGAGCGCGTTTTGCTTACGAGTTGACGTAACCCCCAACTATTAGATTTATATCAAAGTACCAAGAAATGGTGTGCCAACAACATTTTTGATAAATTCTTTGAAATATGATGACTTATTAGTGTATGTTTATTTTAAAAATAATCGCTCTCTACTCTATGAATGACAAACTGAAATCAATTATTATTAAATTTACTAAAGCAAAATTTATCATTCGTTTTAAAAATTTTACTATATTTTATTGATTCTTTAAATTGACGTATTATATATTAAAGTAGTTGAGAAAACTAAGTATACCATGTCCTGAAAAAATTCTTATATTTTGGATTAATATACACAGTAATAATACTAATAATTGATATTAGTCATAAATCACTTTTGAAATATTTGGCCCTTCACTTCATACTTCTATGCATGTAAAAATATTTGGTTCTTTTATTACCTACGTTTGCCATTTTAAAAATAATTTGGGCCCCTTACCGCTTGTGCCTGCCCATTTAACAAAATATTTGAGCCCTTTACCTATTCGATCCTAATTCCAATACGGATATATCAAATTTAGAAACGTGCTCCAGTAGTTCTTGAAAAAATATATTTTCCGAAGATTATTTTGAAAAATTTTGTTTAATCTTGTACCTAATTTTTTCTTCCTAATATCAAAGCGAACCCTAAAGTGATTCTTCGCGCCTTTTTGAATGTTCGCAAATAAGATTTTAAAAAGTGTTCAAAAGCCACGTGTTACAGAAAGAAGTTTTCTCTAAGCCCCTTCATGAACTGTTTAAAGCAATAAGCTATGATTTTAAAAAGTATTCGTAATCACTAAGCAATTTTTAAAGTACAAAGGTCTCTAAAGGATTGTTCTCTAAGCTCCATTATGAACTGTTTGAAGCACTAAAAGCTACAATTTTAAAAAGTGCTCGTAAGTACTGTATTCCCCAAAGCACTGTTTGAAGCACTAAGCTACAATTTTAAAAAGTTCTCATAAGCATTGGGTTCCCGAAAGAAGTTTTCTCTAAGCCCCTTTATGAAGTGCTTGAAGCAAGAAGTTACGATTTTAAAAAGTGTTCGTAAGCACTGTGTTTTCCAAAACGAGGTTTAAAGCACAAAACTACGATATTAAGACTGCTCGTAAGCTCTCTGTTCCCTAAAGGATTTTTCTCTAACTCCCATTGTGAACTGTTTGAAGTACTAAAAGCTACGATTTTAAAAAGTGTTTATAAGCAATGTGTTACCCAATGTACTGTTTGAAGTACTAATCAAAGATTTTAAAAAGTTCTCATAATCCCTGTTTTTCTGAAAGTAGGCCCTTCATGAATTGTTTGAAGCAATAAGTTACTATTTTAAAAGGTGCTCATAAGCACTGAGCTCTTCAAAGCACTATTTAAATCACTAAGCTACGATTTTAAAATGTGGTCGTAAACGCTATGTTCTGTAAAGCACTTTTTTCTAAGCCCCTTTATGACCTGTTCGAAGCACTAATCTACGATCTTAAAAAGTGCTCGTAAGTACTGTATGTAAAATCTTTGTTACCAATTTAATAAGGTAAGTTTTTTAGAGTGAACTATTTATTACTTTTCTGCTAGATAATATAAAGAAAATTACAATATGAAAAGTAATGTTTTCTGTGACAGTTTTTCAAAATCAACAAATCTCTAACAACGACAAATTTATCTAGTAGTGCACAATTAGCACTATTATATTATAAACACTACACTGTATTCATTAAAGTACTATTTGAAGCACTGAATTACGATTCTGAAAAGTGCACGTAAACGCAGTGTTGCCTAAAGCACTTTTCTCTAAACTCTTTCATGGACTGTTTGAAGCACTAAGCTGCAATTTTAATAGGTGTTCGTATGCACTGTGTTTCCCATAGCATTCTTTAAAGCACTATACAATATTAAAAAGTGCTTGTAAGCACCGTATTTCCGAAAGCTCTTTTCTCTAAACCTCTTTATTAACTGTTTGAAGAACTATTCTGCGATTTTAAAAAGTGCTCGTAAGCACTGTGTTCGCCAAAGAACTTTTTGAAGTTCTAAGCTAAGGTTTTAAAATGTGATCATAAGTTCTGTGCTTCCGAAAGCAGATTTCTCTACCCACCTTCATAAACTGTTTAACTAAGCTACGATCGTAAAAAGTTCTCTTAAGCATTATATTAAAGCAATAAGCCATGATTTTAAAAATTAATCGTAAGCATTGTACTTCTCAAAGACTGTTTAAATGATTAAGGAACGATTTTTAAAAGTGCTCGTAGACTATATCTTCTGTAAAGCAGTAAGCTATAATCTTAAAAAGTGTTCGTAAGTACTGTATTCGCCAAAGCACTTTGAAGCACTGAGCTAAGATTTTGAAAAGTGCTCGTAAACATTATATGATCTTTAAATCATTTTCTCTAATCTTCTTTATGACGTGCTTGAAGCACTAAAAACTGATTTTAAAAAGTGTCCGTAAGTACTGCCTTCCCGAGAACAAAAGTGCGTAGAAACAGCTCTATTATTATCATTTTTTGTAATGTCCAAGCACCTTTTATTTTGTTACTTCTTTTGTTATTTTCATTTAAATCCCTTTATTTATTTATATCTTCATTTTTATAGAACTTTTGTAAAATAATCAAAATACCTCTTGACAAGAAAACCGAATTTTAAAATCGTTTCTAATAACAAAGTTTCCTGGTAATATCGAATGAAAATTTTATTGGATATTGTTTGCCTTTAAGGTTATGCTTTCGCGTGATATGACATACCATTATAAGTGTATTAAATATTTACTCTTCTAATAGTAGTCTTTTGCTCATGTTGATCCAAATCATCGTGAACAACCTTAATCGAATGATGAATAAGTTAGTAGGTGTTTGATTTGTGCTTGTTTACCCGCACGCCGTAACAGTGTTTGCTTTGTTCATTCTATACTCTTTAGTCGATGAATCAATATTTGAAAACATATTCAATCAAATCAACAAGGTGTACTCAATTTTCGAAGTATTAATAATATCATAAACGATAGTAGGTGAAAATTACTTTTGAAATGTATTTTATTTAGAGATTTATTATTCAACAGTAAAGGTATTTGTATATATTATTTAAAAAAGTTTGTTAATGTATATTATAGGAATTAAATTGTTTCTCTGGTAGTAGTTCAACTTCATTTTTCTTTTATTACCTTTCAATAGGGTGTAATCGAAATACATATGCATATTAAAATTACCAAGAGCGTATTTTGTCCGAAAAGAAATGGCACCAATTTTAATATTAAATCTAAAGACTCCCAAACGGTGGTGCACCGTTTAGGGACTTCGGTCCATCGAGCGAACACTTTTTATTCTCTGAAGCATTGGCTCTACTTAGGGTAGACCACATAGAGGTTCTTAAAACGATGCTAGCTCTGGTTTATATTTATGAAAGAACTAGAAATACTGGTCTGCCTCGATGTTGTCTTCTGTTTTTTTGTTTGCCATTCAGCATACAGTTTAGTTAAGAACTCAGTAATTAATTCCAATATTTTTTAATCATGCCGTTTGTCCTTTTTTGTCATATTAAGGCCACTTTGTTGCAGTCTGCCGGTTCTTTCTCTTTCACGAAATCGTCTGCCAATAATTTTTCGCCTTTTGTAATAACAAATACTTGATATTTATATACTTTTTATCATTTTTTTTTTATTAAATTTATCATTTTTGATCGCCCGCTCCTGCTTTATTCTTCCTGAGCGCGTTGGAAGATTGGCCACTCAATGTTCGGGAGAGCTAATGAAACCTATCTAGCTATAAATATTGCATGTAGGTACCTTATACCTTGTATTTTTGTGTAGCTCTTAGACCATAATAATTGTAGTGATTTAAGCCCAATGTTCTGTTACGTAAAACAATAAATTCGGATTGTTTTTTTTTTTAATTTGCAGTGTAAAAAAGTTTATCCCTTGAGAATTTGATGTTTATGGATCGTTGTGGTACCGGAATAGCTTGTGCGATACTGGCCAAACTTTTTACATACATCTATTATTATACATGATGTGAAGTGGAAAAAGTTTTAAAAATGCGAATTAGAAAAAAGTTTTTTAATGCAAACCACTTTAATTCGTATAGCGGGTACCGGAAGGGCCGGTCGGATCCTGCTCAAATTCAATGGTATTCTTCCTTGGACAAAACTAACTTGAAAAAGTGAAAACCTAAACTTGATCGGAACTTTCGTTCAAAAGTTACACTGTTTACATCCCGAACAGACAGACATCCAGAAGTCGCGACAGAATTTTTTTTGCATTTTCAGACTCGGGGAGCTCGGAAACGTCGAGAAAAGTGATAAAAAGTGGGGTAAGGAGTTTCTTTCGCCATTACGAAACTAATATTGAGGCTTTTGGGCCTTTGTAATTTCAAAATTTAAATTTGGGGTAATTTTCCCTTTTGCCGATCAGTATTCTAGACTGCATTGTTAATAGGTGTGTACTTCAGATACCTAGAGCAGTGTAAATGTAGTGAAACGGAAATCACAGTGAAATGAAACGCAAACCAAAATGAAACGCTTTGGTGGTTGTAAATTTTGAACTAAGATTAAAATAATACATTAAAAATAATGTAAAGTACCAAATATTATGATAAATCGGGAAGATCAAAGAATAATTGTCACTAATATTAAAAAAAAAACTTTAGGGGTAAAAGGGCAAATATTTTTAAATTTGCAAGCTTAATTAGTAAAAGAACCAAATGTTTTTGCATGAAAGGAGTAAGGATAAAGGGACTGTATTTTTTATAAGGCCAGGCAATTTTAAAAAAGAATTAAAAAAAATTTCAAAACACTTTGAAAATTTTAAACGGTCAACTATAAAAACCGATTCCTACTTTAAAGTTTCACTTCCATAGTGCACTTTTAAACCTAAGGCACACACAACTATTTAATTAAAAATACTCACCAAAACTTATGAAACTTGTAAAAAACTCCATCTGCAGAAAAAGAAAACGTTTATTAGCATATTTTTATCAAAAATAAAACAATAATAGAGATCGAAAATGTAGCGAAGTTACTTTAAAGAATATTAAAGCATCATACCACAATAATGTAATTGAAGAAATTTAACAAATGAGGGGCAGCATGTTTTGGCCATTTTTGCTTTAATCATTTATAATTCAAATCAAACACTTTTAGTCGTTATATATTGAGTTATAGTTTTCATTGTTTTTAACAATTCAATTTTTAACGAATAATTAAAACTCCAAGTCATACCACAAAATTTATTTCAGATTTAAGATGAGAATAAAATGGCGACATGTTTCGGCCAAACGATGGCCATCATCAGGCCTACAATACAAAATTAAAAATTGGAATACAATAAAACATACTCAAAAAGAGGTTACCTACAATTTTTCATACCATTGCCACTGTACAATTGGATATATTGTATTTGCTTAACAAATTTTTTAAAAGTAACCTGTTAACTTTTTCCTATTACTCTTTTAAATTTATATTTTGTATTATAGGCTTGATGATAGCCGTCGAATGGTCGAAACATGTTGCCCCTCATTTATTATTCAATTACATTATTGTGGTATTTGAGTATTGATAATGTTCTGTTTTTGAAGTTACTTTAATTTCACTAGAATTAACTTCGAAAATAAGGTCAGTCGTAACAGTTATAACCCCCACCGAAAGAAGGAGTAACTCGCGTACTTGTTTCGCATACCCACTCGACCTTATCGTATATCACAGCCGGAGTCCATCTAGTCAGTTACTGTGGCAATCCCAATTGGAATAGCAGTGGCAGTTCCTCTACCTTTAGAGACAGGTCAATCTGAAGGGAGCGAATTCAAGTTCCATTGCGACCGATCTCTCCGACGGTCACGCCAGCCTGTCTGACACGATCGAAACTTTAAGAGCCGCGTTCACGCCATTCTCCGGATTTGGTCTCTGAATAAAGAATTATTTTTGATTTTTGTATTTTTCTTTATTATTTGGAATTTTGACTTAGCAGCTGAATATCCAGGTACCCAACCCAGTAGGGCAAGTAAATACCACCCTTCTGCCATATAACCTCTAGAGTATTTGTCTGAACTGAAGCTGCCGTCCAAGTGGCCTTGACACTATAAACGAAACCTGGATTAAGGTGCCAAAAGACCTCTTGACGCCGTAAAGAGCGTTGTTTAAAAATGGTGTTCTTTATTATTAAAAAATATTGCTGTCCATCTTGCAATGTTATTATCTTGAACATTCTATGGTTTGTGTCAGGTACACACTTTTGTCCCTGTTGGAACGTTACGTTGCATCTGGATTTCTCTTGTGAATTTCTACTTTTCTCTTCTTTTTAACTAAAATTTTGGGTATAAGGCGACGCGCCGACGTATGAGGAAGGAAGGTGATAGCCATCTTGTGCAAATTTGATCAGCATGAGTTTAGCTGGTGCTGTGTTTGTGAGGAGTTATTGTGAATTTTGCCATTTTGTGGGATCTATAACTTCCGGGGAACTTATTGGTTTACGTGTGTACTAATTGTCTTTTTACCTCTGCGAGAACGCCTAGGCCAGGGTTGGTTGGAACGCAACTTGTATCCGGATAAGTCCAATTTATCTTTTGATGCGTTGGTGTGTAGTATTTGAGTTTTTTTATGGAATATAATGGGAAACAGATTTTTTCTCACCTGGAGTAAGTACCTGAGGTCACATGCGAACGTCATGTCCTCAATTGACGTACTGTTTTTGCTTAAATTATTTTCGTCTATTATTTCTTCTTAGATTCTTACTATAATGTGGATAGAAGCAAAAGCTGAAGTAATGATAAGTAGTGATTTTTTTTTTTTCATTTAAAATTATTAAAAGAAAAATATAGTTTTGTGCTATAAATAGGAGATCTGTAGTAAGAAAAATAAACGCCGAAAATTATGACAGCTGATTATTGATTTTATATGGTGTGATGTCGTGTTTATCGATAATAGTAACGGCGTTTTATCAGGGAAGACATATGCCTTTTAGAAATATGGCAACCTTGAGTGTTCGCTTATATTGTGATTGTTGGAGGGGATTTCTCGACCAGCGACTGCTGCAAAAAGCAAGCTCTGTTTTCATATTGCTAACGCTGTCATTCCTATTCAATATTCAAAGATTTACAATCTGTAGACCAAAGAAAATAATTGCTGGATAATAAATTTAGATATAAACCAAATAGTTACAGGATAATAATAAAATAAACAAAACTGCAATGGCACGAACCCAGAATGGAAAAAATATTAAACAAACTAAAGAAATATAGGACTATAGAATAAATGAATGAAAGGTAGAAAAAGCGTCAAAATAAAAACGAACAGGAATAGTAAATGTATAAGAATAAATAGAGAAATAAACTTTTTATGATACAAACAATAACTTTAAAATAAACCAAATATCAAAGAAGTTAAGAATGTTACATTTTTTTAGCATTTTATATAGCTATTTTCAAATCAATAATAATAACTTTTACATAACAAGATTTGAGAAGGTTAACAAATGACCATGCCGCAGTTTTTTTTTTTTTTGGTTGACTCATCCCACCGAACGGGTATTTCGAATCGTTTAGGCATCCGCCAACGCCGCCAGAGGGCAGTTCGGTGCCAGTTAACACAAAGGCACACTTATAATAAATTCCGACCACTCAAATTTGTAGCTGAGAGCCGTTAACAGTTTGTTTGCGTGTCGTAGGCCATCATTTGAATATCGCTCCGAATCAAACATAAATAGAACGAGCGTTTTGTTACGTCTAAAGATCTTTGGAATTCAAAACTCCGATTTTATTAATACACAAGTCAAATTAAGATGTTATCATACTAGAGCACGGCTTTACGTGTACACACTCTCGTTTCTGGATCTCGTTAATTTCGAATTTGTAATGCGAACGTTGATTGTTAATCGATATAAAGGGGTTTTTGATTGTTTGAAGGTTTGTTACCGATAAATTGATCATTTTGGTGAGTAAACCTTGGTAATTAGAGGATGGTATCGTAAATTATACCCAATATAATTTGTTGTGTACATGTAGGTTAAAATACATTGCATGTTTTTACTTTTTTTATGAATTACCGTCCACTTAAGTTCCCCGATAATTCAGTTGTTTTATTTTAATTTTTCCTCGTTTAAATTCTCTCTACTTATATCTTCATGTTTTTTTATTCTCTTTAAGTTTTTACCTGCTACTATTTTTCTTATTCTTTTTTATTGATTGTCCAACTTTATCCCTCAATCATGAAATAGATAAGACGGAATTATGACGCCATTAAGGTATTTTTTAACTAATATCGACGTAAATGTTATTTATTACTTTTCACAGTTCAATTAATTTTTCATTGTCAAAATCGATCATCCGTAATTTTTTTTAATTTAGTCAAAAATCATGTTCAGGAACGGTGAAAATGCCCAAGGTAGAAATTTGAAACAAATCAGTTAAAAAAAGGAGGTTCAAATTAAAAAAAAATACTAAATTATGTAAAAGGTACGCAATGCATAAAGCAAAATACAATTTTTGGCATTACAAATTTATTCATACAAACACACCTTAACATACGTCATTGAAAACAATTTTGAGGTTAAGTGTAAAATAACATTCAAATAATATATGACATACGTAAAACAGCAGAATACGTCACCGATTATGACGCAACGGCAAAGGATGGTTAAACAAACTCATACTTTTTTGACATATTTTTTGATTTAAATCTACTTTATTTGGAATAACACTTGCTGAACGCATTTTCCCACACATTTGAAAAAAAAGCAGCAAGAATGAATTTTTCCACACTCAAATTTGAAAAAAATCACATTAAAAAAAAAGAAGAGGCAAAAATGAATTTACTCATGAAAGAATAAAAAAAAGAAGCTAGAACGCATTTATCCACACATTTGAGAAAAAAGAAGCAAAAATACATTTTTCCATATACGAATTAAAAAAAAATAAAAAAAAGAAGCAAAAATGCATTTTGACACATTTGAATTAAAAAAAAAAACTAGCAAGAATGCATTTTTTCACTCTAAAATTTGGGAAAAACAAGAACGTATTTTTCCACACTCAAATTTGGATAAAAGCATTAATGCATTTTTCCACACATTAGAAAAAAAGAAGTGGCAATAATAAATTTGACCATACACGAATAAAAAAAAATAGGAGCAAGAACGCATTTATCCACTCATTTCAGAAAAAAAGTAAAAATATATTTTTCCATATACGAATTAAAAAAAAAAAAAGCAAAAACCAAAAATGCATTTTTCCATGTACTAATTAAAAAAAGAAGCAATAATGCATTTTTCCATACACGATTTTGAACAAAACAGAAACAAGAATGCATTTTTTTACCTACTAATTTAAAGGAGGAGCAAATTTGTATTTTTTTAATCCAAAAATAAAAACAAACATGAATTCATTTATCAGACCCTAATTAAAAAATGAAGCAAAAGTACCTACAAAGATACAAATGCATGTTTCCATACACGAATTAAAACACAAAGAAGCAAGAATGCAATTTTCCACACACAAATTTGAAAAAAGCAAAAACGCAGTTTTCCACGCATTTGAAAAAACAGAAACAAAATGCATTTTTCCACACACGAATTGTAAAAAGAAGCAAGAATGTATTTTTCCACACCCAAATTTGAAAAAAGAAGGAACACATTTTTCCATACATTTGACAAAAGAAGCCAAAACGTATTTTTCCATAAACGGATAAAAAATGAAGTAAGAATGAATTTTTACGATGGACGCAAACGACTCTTAGAAAAGAATGAAAACGATACTAGAAGCTTTAACAGGAATAGGAAATAGGAGGATTACAAAAGAAATTTTCAATGGAGCGAAAATGTTACTCACATATTAATATAATTTAAAAAATCGATCCATCAAGATCCAGTAAATCCAACAAATCAGACATCGTGATGACACAACCAAACCAAAACGAACTCAACAGCTGTTTTACCTTAAATTAAAGGGCAACGATACCTTGTCCTCGAAATTCAAAATCGATATAAGACAAAACGACAAAATTAAAAGTTCTCGCGAAATTCATTTTTAATGAGTTAAAATCGTCGTAGAGGAAGTTAGGTATGTGAATTTTTAAATGTTCAAGGATTATCGTGGGAAAGGACTGTCCGGGAAGGATTCTACGAGAATGACTGTCATGGAAGGATTGTCCTGGAGGGATTGTCCTGGAAAGATTGTCCTGGAAGGATTGTCCTGGAAGGATTGTCCTGGAAGGATTGTCCGGAAAGGATACTATAGCAAGGACTGTCCAGGAAGGATTTTCCTAGAAGAATTATACGGAAAGGACTGTCCTGGAATGATTGTCCGCGAAGGATTATACGGGTAGAACTGTCCTAAAAGGATTGTCCGGGAAGGATTCTACGGGAAGGAATGTCTTGGAATGATTGTTCTGAAAGGATTGTCCTGGAAGGATTGTCCTAGATGGATAGTCCTGAAAGGATTGTCCTGGAAGGATTGTCCTGGAAGAATAGTCCTGGAAGGATTGCCCTGGAAGGATTGTTCTGGAAGGACTGCCGGGAAGGATTGTCGGGGAAAGACTGTCCGGGAAGGATTATCCGGGAAGGATTGATTTCCAGGATAGAACGTCAGGTATTTTTTCAATTTTAATATACGTTTTTTTTTTCAAATCACTACGTATATTTTTGATAAATTTTTTTATTATATAATATATAGCTTTAAAATCTTTTATTATAAAAAAAAACTTTCTGAGAATATAGAAAGAAGCAAAAAGTGCCCATGATAACTTTTCGACTCACGATGTATATTTCTAATATTATATTTGCTAAGTTAATGTAATTTATTAAATTAAGAAACTTTACTAGAAATAATTTTTTCTAAATAATACGGGGTGTGTCAAATCGAAAGTGATATTCCAATGATAATCTATACCGAGATCTACGTTTTTTTTGTAAATTATTTTCATTTTATTTTCGTTTTCTAACAGTTCTTTTAAATTTAAATTAAAAAGTTTTGTTAAATATAAAATTTTGTGATAAATACGTGTTTTACCTTGAAAAATTAAAAGAAATTTCACCACTAAATTTTTTGGAAATGTCTGAAAAACTTTCTATCATCTTTGGACTCACCTTTTTGGTGTATGTATGAATTATTATAGTCGATAATGTATTTGTATCGGCTCTAGGAATAATCGATGCATAGTTGAATCTATTTATATATTCGAAAAAGTATTTTCACAATTGCCATTCGAAATTTTGGACCCTGTATAATCTAAACCGTTGAATTTTAGAGTATTTCTCAATGATAAATTATATATTTTTTGAATCACTACCTATGTATGTTTTTAACATAAATTTTAACATTTTTTTATTTAATTGAATATAGTGTTTTCAATTTTTATTTTATAATAACTATTAATAGTAATTTTATGTAAAATCTTTGTTGTTGAGCTCCTCGATTATTAAATTTGTTTAATTTAATTTGTTATATAATAGTGCATGAAACATCTTTAACTTTAGCTTGGATTCAATATTTTTAATAATTAAACCTAAACCATGATAAATTTTACTTCTTTATATTTTTAATATCGTAAATTACAAAGGCGTTTTTATTAAGGTTTAGAAAAAAAATCAAAAATTTATTTATTTAAAATTCAACTTGTCTCGTCGCTTCTTCCCTATAACTTTATCCATCTGTTATCATATCTATAATTAACCTATTAAGCTACAAAATTCTTTTCTTTTTACATTTCTCAAACTAGAAATTAAATACAAAAGTTATAGGGCATTCTGTTCTCTAGATCTTTACACAATAATATTTTCTTCGAAAATGCATTATTTGTACTAAAAATCTACAAAAAAAAAGAACAAGCAGTCTACATATTGATTCTCTTCCCGCCCTCTAGCGGCTAAATTATGCGTAATTTGACAAAAAGTATATGGATAAAGTTCTAGAAAATTTAATTATCTATAATCCTACTCTATTAAATTTTTCTCAAAAAAGCATAGTTTTCCCAAAAAGTGGATTTCGGCCAATCGGCGGTTTTTTATCTATTTTGAAGCGACTAATTCTTGTATATCATCGAAATATCAGCAATTTCTTTTTCATTAAATCTTCCGATGTCTCTGTCAAAGATTAAAATAAAATTCTAAAACGGTGAAACTTTTTTTAAATTTAGTATTCCCATTGGCTATTTTTTAAAACATAATAAGTAGTTCACATAATATGAATAAACTCTTTAATATAAACAATTTGTAAAACTTTTCTCACATATTAACATTTTTATATTCAAATCTGTCTAATCGTATTAATACCAGTTTGTTAAAGCCGACAAGAGGCTATTAAACATTTTAAAAAGCAAAAAGCAGTTTACGTAATAATTTTTTTTATAAATGTTAAACTGAGTGTTTCTAAAAGAAATAATTGCACCGAAAATCGGAACGCGTTTATACAACTATATAATCCTAATACTGCGACAAACTGTCAGACAGCCTTAACGTCTTCATGAGGTGTCCATTATCGTATTAAAACATCAAGAGTGTCCCACAATAAGTGGGAAATCACTTTTTAAAAACCGGTAGTGATTTTTCTGGTCCGTAGAGTATCACAAAAGAATGCTACATTTAAACGTCAAGATTGATAGGATTAGGGCCCTGCTACCTCTCTCAAAACGTAATCTCCTTAACGTATTTAGTTGTTGGTGACTTCAAAAGTCAATTTAACACCGGTTAGGATAGTTGTAATTAAAATCTTTTTTAAATGTATTCAATAAATTTGCATTAAGAGGGTTAATTTTAGAATTCAATAAGCAAAACTTATATTATTATTTTTATACATAACATTTATTGCATACATAGTGGAAATTAGAATAATTTGGGAAATACGGCAAATTATGTAAGCGAAACAAAAATAAAATTTTAACTAGTAACAGGATATTGCAAAATGACATATCATTGTTTAAAATGATGTTATTAATACTACATAATCGTTAGAGTGAACACTTTGGAAATAATTGGACATTAGGCTAATTCACCGTTGGTCACATTATAGAGACAATATATCGTTAAAATATAAAAACGGTAACAAATTTATCCAACGACCGTGTGTGAATAAACTAAAAATTATTTTAATTAAAAAGTCAAGACCAACAATAAAACTGTGGCTATTGTGTTAAACCAGGTCCTAATTATTCTGTATTATGAGTGATGTGAAGAATCAGAGCTTTATTAACGAGCTACCTGCTTGTTAAAGCTTTTATCAAACTGCCTGTATCTAATTAACTCCAATTTAAATGTGATATAAACTAATTTCGGGTTATCTTTGTGTCAAGCGCCAATTAATTTAATTTCGAAAAATTATTGTTCGCATTAGAGATTTTCACAAGGAAGTTAACCGATTCACATCGAGAACAATAAAAAAATTGGAGCTTAATAAACAATTTATTATGACAATCACTTTTTTAATATAATTGTAATCAGTAAATTTATCTATATATTGATCAAATTGTAAATGGAATAATTTTTCTTACGAAGATGTAGAATTTACTGAAAATAATTTTTATATTCGAATATTTAAAAAATAATAAACATCCGCAGAAAGATCACGAGGATAAGGGAGACTCGTGGAGAAAGTTCTGCGAAGATTTAGAAACAACCTCGGAAGCAGCGTGGATACACAGAATCCTGGTCAAAGATCCAATCAATCCTATCGGGAATATACAGGGATCGGATCTGACATATACGGAATCTGGTAGGGAAACTCTGGAGGTACTACTACAGACACATCTGCCAGATTCAAGTGAAACTAAACAATCCGTAACTGGCAAACAAAGTCGTAACTCATAGCAAAATCAGCTGGGGAATAGACTCGTTTGAACCGTACAAATGACCTGGACCGGACGGCATATTCTCAGATTTCCTACAGCAAGGCAAAATACTGCTGGTACCGGTGATTTGTAAATTACTTTAGGCCAGTCTGGATATAGGCTACATTCCATTAAGCTGGAAAAAACCCAGAGTTGTCTTGATTCTAAAACCTGATAAAGACTACTTTGTCATCCTTTATGATAAAGTTATTGGAAAAACTGGTAGAAATACATGTCAGGGAAAACTTTCTAATAAAAGGCCACTACACAAAAACCAACATGCCTACCAAAATGGAAAATCCTGTGAAGCAGCACTCCATTAACTTGTTTCATGGATAGAGGCTGTACACACAAACAAAGAAATGGCTCTAGTAGCATTTTTGGATATAGAGGGTGCATTTGATCACACCTCCTTCAGATTGATGACGGCAGCTGTGTCAAGGCGTGGCGTAGCCGACACAGCGTGTAGTTGCATACAAAACATGCTAAACCATAGGACAACTGAAGCATCATTGTTGGGTGATACCATGGAGGTGTCAATCTCCAAGGGATGCCCACAGGGAGGTATTTTAGCCCTTCTACTATGGGATTTGTTAATTGACGAGCTCCTGGTGCAGCTCAACAATGGCGGTTTCTATACCCAGGGGTATGCAGACGACGTACTCATACTTGTAGTGTGGAATTTTATAAATATTATCTCAGACCTGATGCAACAGGCGCTGAACATCGTGGAGAGGTGGTGTCTCATGGAAGACCTTAAAGTCAATCCTGGCAAAACAACACTAATCGCCTTCATGAAAAAGAAGCTCTTCACCATGCAACTATAAATGAACCAGGAGGTGAATTATTTAGGCATAACAATAGATGCAAAACTAACCTGGAATAAGCACTTGCAAAAAGCACCAAGCAACAAGGAAAATATGACATTAATGGTTATCAAAAGAGCAGTGGGCATCAAATGATGACTAAATTCATGGTCCATTGGCTCTACACTGCTGTAGTAAGACCCATGATAACCTACAGCTCTCTAGTGTGAAGCCCCAAGGTAAATCAAAAAAGAACTATACTGCTTTCTAAAATCCTAATACTAGCCTGCATTTGTATTACAGGTGCCATGAGGAGCACTGCAACAACGGCTATGAAAACCATACTAAACCTCCCGCCACTTGATATGATTATCAAATCGGAGGCAAGAATGGGAATGAGAAGTGATGAAATGATACCAAAAAATAACGTCACGCAGCCATTCAATATTCAGTTAACTTGGAAAGGTGAAGAAGACACATCAAACTGTCGAGAGGAAGCACTGGTATGGTATACTGATGGATCCAAAACCGACAGTGGAACAGGTGCTGGAATATAAGGCGTCAAACCCTGACGCAAAAACTATGCGTCACTGAGGACAGAGGTACATGCCATAGAGCTATGTCTAAGGGGGAACATTGAAAGGGGTTATAGAGGGAAAACAATCCTCATTCATTCCGATAGTCAGGCACACTCTAGCATGCAAAAAAATCAGATCGAAACTGGTTTGGAACTATCACAAACCCTACTGGTTCTGGCAAACTAAAACATGGTAACACATAAATGGGTTGCCGCCCAGCCCGTGTTTGACATCCCAAAATCCACAGTACGACTATGTCTGACTAAAGAACATCAGACAAACTGGAATCTCGTGCCGGATCAGGAAAACAGTTTAATCGCCACTAATCTACGAGAATTTCTCAACTGCGCTAAAGGAGTCTAGCAGTGGGATAACGAGACTCGATTGCCGAATTAAGTATATCGAGTTTGGTAGATACCCGATACTATCAAAAGCTCATTCGAACAAAATCTTAACATGCAACTTTAATACTAACTGGTTATTAGTCTCTTTCGATGTAAATAATCTGTTCACCACTGTCACTGGATTAGAAACTATTATCAAAAATCTCCTCATCAACAAAAGTATTAATTTAGTCACTATAGCTCATATCATTTCGCTTTTTAAATTTTGTTTGACTCAGGATGGCTTTGATGGTGGTCGTTGACCAAAAGCGCTCAGTCGAATTTCATTAAAAACAATTCCCTCAAAAATTGTTTTAATTATACACGTTGATGTACTCTTCTCTACACTTTATATACTCTTCTCGCAACCTTTATTTATAATTTTATAAAGTCCGAATATCGGTAAATAAATAAATATTAAAATTTGATTAATTTTTGGAAAATACAGAACACAATATTTTATAGAGAAGATGAAATAAGATCCAATCTAAATGGTATTTTTTTAATTTATGTACATTATTAAATTAAACCTAATACGTGTATCGAATTTAACTGAATAAACAATTATGGATTACAACATCGAAATTAGCGTACATCAAACGAATATATAATTTAATATTATAAAGAATTTTTATGTAAATAGTGAACGCTGTGAGAAGGAATGTTAAAATCTGTAATGGTTATCATTATAAACCCATAACACTTTCGAATCCTTAATTTCAAAATTATAATGCATTCAAATAAACTTTTACTTGGCTCAAATTTGATCTCTCTTCACTGTTATTAAACTAATTATGAACTAAAATTTACTAATACATATTTTTATTTAGTTATCTAATAAATGCATGTTAAGTGCTGTAACTGATCTAGATAATTTTTTAATTAGATTTAAAATTTTATAACTGCTACGATTATAAATATGTAAGAAGAAATTCATACATGATGATCAATAGGAAGAATACTCTCTACTTTTACGATATAAAAAATACAAAGTTTCCCCGAGCTTGATCATCCTTTTCTGTAACTGGAACACTAGAACTTCGAATAATACTCTCAGAAGAATATTTTGAATTGTCGAGAAATTAACTTTAGATAGATAATCACAAAATTTATCGTGGGTTCCAACCGGGCAAGTCGCTTAGTAGGATAAAATCCTGTAAAAGCCACTAACCAAGTACAACTTGGTGCCGGTAGATGGTGGAAGTCATCCGACATCATAATACCTTAGGGAGGAGCTGGCAACAAGCAATTAAATCAAAAACAAAGGAAAGAAGTTGGAGTCTTGAAAAACCTTTTGAAGTAGACATACCAGATCGAAGCGTTTGGAAAGAGGAAAATCCCGTCCAAGCAGAAATGGTCTAGTATGCAGATGGCTCAAAATCAATGAATGAATTGGAGCGTGTATTTACAATGCTAACTCAAGGACTGAGTCTAGGCAATCACGCAACAGTGTTTCAGGCAGAATTAGTTGCTATACACTATTGTACAAAAGCGATATTAAATCAAAAGCTATAGCCATAAACTAAGACAGCCAAGCAGCATTGAAAGCAATATGCTCCATGCGAGTTAAATTAAAATTTATATAGGACTGCTTGAAAGCCCTAACCGAGCTTGGTAGTCAAAATTGAAAACAGTAGGCTGGATACCGAGGCATGAGGAGCACCGGGGGAATGAAGAAGCCGATAAACACACAAAAAGGGGCAATACTATCTCTAATCGGACTGGAACGATTCTGTTGCATTGTAAAGATAATAGTCATTACATTCATTAAGTAGAACTCACCAGGGCAGACACAGGTCAAAGAGTTTAATATAGGAAAATCGAAAAAACTAACAGAATACCTACTAAGTCGGAACAGAAGAGCTACTAGAAAAATAGCAGACCTTCTTACAGGGCAGCAATGTAGGTTCAACAAATATATGAAAACATATGTACATATACTTCGTTACTGAGTCTAATAACTAGGACAAGTCTAGATAAGGTTCTCCTATCGAAAGGACATCCCTTCTTTTCTAATATAATCCTATCTAAGGTAGGTACAATGGAACAGCAATACGAAGAAGATTTAAGTCAATGAGAAGAAGATGTAATTGTTAAGACAATGGTAGGAAAAAGAGAGGGAGATAGCATTTGAGATCAAAAAGAAGAATGGATGACCCTTCACAGGCAATGATGGACACGGGCTTAATATAAAAAAAGGAGAAAGCAGATATTTCATCAAACATGTAGATACAACATATTCGTACAGAAAAATTGACCAAAATAAAAGAGAAGACAAAATGAGCATTGATATATCATCAATACAGAAGAAAGAACAAGTCTCAAAAGAGAATACGAAGAGTGTGATGAAATTAATATTTGTAGAAATTTTAGGTGAATACATTCTACATTATATGAGAGACACAGAAATGGAAGTTATAATTACAAAAAACTTGAGCAGGAAGAACTTGAGAGACATTTTTGAGAATTAAAACACATTAAAGATGATACAATACAAATTGACATACAACTAAAAAATACTAAAATACATATTAGGTATGCTCATATACACGGTGGTTTAAAAATCTCAAAATTTTCAGAAGGTTACAAATTTTTTTAAACAATCTTTTTTTTATTCCCAAAATGGAGTTCCTTGTTGATAAAATCTAATTTTCGTTAATTTTTTTAGATTTTAAAAATATAAAACATCGAATTCTATACCTGATTTTACTGAAACTATTACACGTATTTATTATACATTGAACAATGGAAATATTCTTTTCTGGAAGTATTAACATTTTTAATAAGTATGTACAAATTTATTTTTTGACTCCTCCAATATACCATTTCACTATCATTTAATTTTATGTCAATTTATTGATTAAAACTTTATTATAATGGATGATTGGGTTTTTGACATTTATTATTTTTTAAATTTTATTAAATAGTTACTTTTCAATTTTTATGGTAATTTATTATTGCTGGATTATCAAAAAATTATAATAAAATAAGAAAAAATCTCTAGTAAGAAAAATCGGGCTGAGGGTGAAGTTTATCTTATGGCGGAAACGTGAGTCGCATTGAGTTTCACAAAGTGGGTAAGTTTGTTAGGTTTGGACGACCTTATGGCATAGGGGCGGCCACCTCTTCGACCCTATGCTTTCTCTTTTCCGTTCCCCCGGGATGCCGTTGACTCCAGAACTGCTTTATATCACTAAATTTTTCGGTTTTTTGTTTACAAACATTATTTCTTCTATTAAAAGGACGAGGAAAATTTTATAACATGTAAATAGTTTTTGTCAGTAATGTTGAACATTTTTTTAAACATTTATAAGTTAATATCAGGTCTTTTTATATGGGTTTTCCTAAATAACTACAATCAGAAAATAAATAAAATTACTGAATTACGAAATATTACAATGTAATTAGAAATTACAATGTATTAAACTAAATAGTCATTGTTAATTATTTTAATTCTGTAAGAATTGCTCAATTGCCTCCCTTTCGTTCAAAATCCTCTTTTCCCATTTAATTAACTTACTACAGCTTATAAAGATTTCTGCTTTACATAAGGAAATCTGTCTCACCAAGAAAAAACGCCGTAAATCATTCTGAAAATTATGGCAGCTGAATATTGATTTCCTATGGTGTGATCTCATGTTTATCGAGAATTGTATCGGTGTTTATTTTAAGCAGGGAATTCATGCCTAATAGAAATATTGCAACCTCGCTATCTTAAATGTGATTGTTGGAGGAAATTTCTCGAACGTCAACTGCAGCCCTAAATTATTCAGATCTATCTATTTAGTTGTTATACAAGTACTGGTACAAAATATTGTATACACCTTAGGCATTACTTGATACTAAAATAAACAAGTAAACAAGGGAAACTAATATTAATATTAAATGCTAACTTTACTTTACTTTGTGTTATTAATGTGATTTGCTGATAATTATTTTTAAATTTTTGAGGCATTAAAAAAATACAGTTAAACATTCATATTATGAACTTAGAATTTCTAATCTATCTTATTTTAAATAATAAACAATAAGTATGTTTTAGCTCAATTTCATACTTATAATGGATGAAAAATTTCTCTTAGCACATATGCTATGTACTTTATCACATTCTGTTTCCAGTTATCAGTTTCTGTTTTGGAAATGAATTTTCCAGTCCAAAGCGCGTTTTTATTAGTTAAAAAACACTCAAAGCGTATAAAAAAATTCAATTTAATTTGGCTGTTAGCTCACTTCCTGTATATTATATTATGATATATTCATATACGCGACCATCTATTATGTAATAAAATGTTAAAAAAATAACTATAAAATATATTCCCATCAATAAAAAGTACTTATATCAAACATCATGGGTATTTAAATTTTATTACTCTGATAATGAACACACTTTATGTTTATTTTCTAATTTATAATATAATTTTGATGAGTTCAATTTATCGCATTATGAGACATTTATATGCAAAAACCGTCTTTTAGACATTTATCTTGTTTTAGAAACATCTTTTATGTATATTTTTACGTAGTTTCCATAAATTACATTAACACCTTACAGAAAGATCTGCAATTCAAATGTAGTAAATTCTTATAGGTTAAGTATATAAATAAATTGTTGCTTTAACTTTAAATTTAAGTGCCAATAAAATGATAACTTTTTGTAGTTTTAACTGTCAAAATTTAAATAAATTATAGAGGGCGATACCAGAAAAAATATTTTCTGCATTGTTAACTGTTCTTTTCTTAAGAACAAAATATTACCCATACTCAAATGTGGTATAGTATTCAATAAAGAATAAAACAACTCCAATTCATTCCACAATAAAATTCTTTAATAAACGACATACAGTCAAAATGGTGACATGTTTCGGTCTACAACGACCATCATCAGGCTGATTACAAATTTATCAGAATAAAAAATAGTGTACCTATTTCATTTTGTGAATTTTCCATTTTTTTTATTAAAAAACTGATGAATTAATGTTCGTGACTGTATCAAGACAAGACGTACAGCCAATCACTGAGTGACATATTTTGATCGTTTCTTTTATATCTATTCAACTTGATTTTTTAAATTATTTCTCCAGACAATACCATAAATAGAATAATACTTGCTTGTACCTTTAGATATTCTAAAATACAAATTAATATATTACAATTTTAATTCATCATAAATAACATTTAACTTGAAGCGGAGATTAATCGTCTCTTAAGAAAATTAATTGAACCTGAAGTTAAACAATAAAATTCATTATCCATTGTAGGCGCTTTTACAGCGTTCACATCTCGGTGGTCCACTGCGCTAAGGACCAACTCTGGCCGGGCTCTTATCTAACTGACGTCCATGTCGTAGCTCAAATCGATTTAAAATTAAACCGTTGTCAGAGATAATGACAGGTCACAATTGTGTATAATTCGCCTATCTTAATGTTCCGTTATCAAAGTGTTTATTTCAATTAAGTATTTTGCGATGTAGTTGCGCCCACGGGCCGAGAACCGTCATGTTCGAACGCGGCATCTTGAATTGATGGGGGGATTTGTGGAATACAACAAGTTGGGTCGAAAAAGAAATTAAGGTTTGTTAAGCAAACACTATAAGCAGTAAAAAACTAAATGAATCACAATGTAATATTTTTATCAGAAGTAACATATAATAAACAAATGATAGTACCTGATGGGAAGAGTTAAATTATCATGTTTAATATTATTATGATTATTTTTTGCTAATAGTATTTAGTTTTGATCAGGACACTGGATAAAACTGATAAAACCGTCCAAAACTAGTCAAATTGTCCAAAATTATCCAATATTTAAATTTAGTGAATGAAAATAAAAAGTGGTGATATTTGAACGAATTATGAATATTAGTATTAGACTGCGAACGTGATAAAATTAATTCCAGGATTTCGAAGGACCAAACTTCTTAGGTAGAAGTTAAACCAATATGAATATTAAAATAAACGTAGTATTAGAAATTGGAATGTAATTTTTATTCCATTTTTTCTAAGTACGAAACATGAATAGCAAAAGTCATAAAGCGGCACATTAAATTAAATTATGAAACCGAAACATGAATATTTAAATTGTACTCAATCACTTCACTCACTGTAAAAACTATTTACATCTTATAATGATTGGATAATATGAGAGAAAGATAAGCTTGCAGAGCAACAGTCGCTTATGTATTTTATTTTTGTTAACTGTATTTTGCAAGTAGAAAAAAGTCTGAGAGAAAGACGGAATAATATTGTGTTGAGTTTAAATCTGTTTTTAGATTATAAAATATTGCAATATACAATAATAGACATTAGTAGGCACTGAAGGATTAATATTATTAATTTTAAAAGAAATATGAATTAAGTAGCTTGTATTTTCTGGATAATATTCTAGAGAAATTTTTCCAGTACTTATACACAAATTACTGGCTTAAAATTAGTGATAAAGGGATTTTAATTCCATATTTAAAACCAAGAGGAGTAGAGATATAATATAAGGATTCTTGTTCACCAGCTTATTTTGCTGTAATTTGTTATATATGCGTGAAGGATTAAATCATGAACTTAAGAGTACCCATGAATGGATTGAATCTGTTAATCCTAAGTTTTTACCATTTGCTACTTTGTTCATTTCCAGGTACATAATTTACTGAGAATGTGTTAAAATTACGAAACTGTATAGGAGTCGCGGTCGTCTGAGGTGCGGTAAAAGCTATCATAAGGGACAGGTGCAGGTGCATATCTTTGCTATATAAGTGGGGGGGCGGCGAGATGAGGTCAAGAAAAAATTTATAGATCACTTCCTAACTTATTTAAAAATTTGGTAGTGGTGTCCAAAACTAGTTGTAACAATAGGCGTGCTCCCTAATTTGTGGAAAAAATACCACAACCTTCAGAACGATGAGAAAAGTGGTTAGATTTTTGAAAATTTCTTTTTTTTCGAATTAGTTTTTTCAAAATAAATTCCCAAAGAAATATTCCTGTTTGAACACTGTGGAAATCGCTCCAAGCGTCAGATAATTGCTTTGTTAGTGAGCAAGTGCTCTCAAGGTTGGCACCAGAATAAAGTTTTACAGCGTTGCCAAGCATTATTCATAATATATATATACAACGTGAGCAGGTCGAAAAAATTATGATGTAGCACTCGTTATACACAGATATTACTTAAGAATAACTAAATCGAGAACAGTCATCAAATACGAAGTCTTCATTTCAGTATAATCCTTACTGACACAAGTACTGTTTTATTGATAGAATGAAACTGAATGTCATTTCTTCAGTAGTTCCGAAAAATATTGAAACTGGCAACTCAGAAATTGTCATTCAAAGGACTTATGACGTCAGAAGGAGCGGTAATAACACTTTTGTTTGAATGTCTCACTAAATTGGAGGGTTTTCGGGCGGCGTTTATTCAATTGTTATTAACGCTTATTAACAGGTACTGAAAGCTCATTGTGGGCTTGTATGTAAGTAGGCAACCACCCCATATCTCGGTCAGATAAATTTTCCCAAACATAATTACTGATGGGAAAAATCAAATACTTTAAAAAATCGAGGACTCAGTTTTCGAATACTGATAAGAATCGAGAACTTAACCGAGAACCGAGTACCGATTATATTCAACTCAGTATTCGGTCGGATTAATTTGTTTAGAAAGTGTCATTTCTCGTTACAATGGTCGTCTCGGTGATCGGATTTTCTTATTATCGACGATAGGAATTCTCAAATTAAAAAGTTTAAGTTTTGTATTGCTCGTTTCGTTTTTTGTAGGTATTTTCTTCCTACATCACTCGAGCTATAATCAAAAATTGAGAAAGAGAGCACCAATTGTCGAGAAACCGAGAATTTTCGAAAATGGTTTTCGAGAACTTCGAGAACTTTAAAGAATCGAATACGTTTCGATTTTTGGTATTCGAGAACCCCATGAATAAATATAATCGGTACCTCAAATTATTTAGAATCCCAAAGAGTTATTATGGGCAAAGTTTTGACTAAATTAACACTATTAGATCTTAAGAGACAGTATCGTATGTTTAAGATAGGAAGCTGCGGTTTTCAAAAATCGATTGTGTATTAAAATCAATGTATACAAAATCATTCTAAGTCATGTTAAGTACTTTTTTGGTAAATAACAAAAACAGTCTATTATAAAATTATATTTATAATAGGGAGGTCTGACTTGGAATTTTTCTGCATACAAATATGTATTTACCTTCAAATGACAAATTCTTGACAATAACTCATTTTTTTGGTAAAAGGTGACTTAGAACGTTTTTGTATTTATATCGATTTATTTAAAATTACAGAGCACGTGCGATGCATTTTTTAAATTATTTTTAGTAAAACTGATACGAATATCAATTCTTTATTCTAGATTAATTTATAAAAAGTAGCACACACGCGCCATTTTAATAAATATTTTAAATATCAGGAAAAAATCGCATATTTGAAAAAACAAAATAATTGAATATAAGTTTAGAATAACCGGCAGCATCGCTTTATTTGTTACAATTCTAGAAATTGATAAAAAATAGTCAATATTTACATTTTGCCGTAAAGTTTTTACTACAATTGATTTTATTTCAGTTTGAGAATACCATGATATGTTGATCGTTTATGGTGAAACTCGTGGTAAGAATTTATGATGAACGACATCAAGAACGGCGACTTCACGAAGTTTTATCAGTTTATCTCAAAGAATATTCGAAACTTTTTGCGTTATACCAAAAAAACAAATAAGTGGCAGGGATCGCATTAAGTATAAAAAAATTTGATTATTGTATGTGGTAAATGTAACACTTAATTTTTTTTATTGAAAATTTATAACGCAGAACGTTAATATTAAACCAATATTTCACATTTGCGGTGTTACCAACTTTATAAAGAAGTCTAGATTTTTGATTATTTTGAAAAATTGCATAAGAATGGTTTGTTTGAAATAATGTCATATCCTTTAAAAAGTTCACTATTTTCACGGATACCCTGTATAATTAGATTATGTGTAACAAAAAGGCTAAATCTAAACCTTAAAATCATATATACATATATACGCATATATAGACATTGTAGTTGAATTGTAGTTGAATAATTATTGTAAACTTGCAAGTTTGTAGAATTGTAAAATTATAAAATGAGGACCAAATGCAAAACGAAAATAAGTATAATAAAAATAAAATACATTCCTACACAGACATGTTTAGAATGTGATCCAAGATCTTTCGACAGAAGATTCTCTATGAGGGGGATCTTTAAAACGTATCAATAATAATATATTATTTAGTGTATAAATGATAACATTTTAAACTCGATTCTCAATTGAGTTGATCTGATTATATTATAATATGGTCTATCAGGGTGTTTTCTGTGTCACAAATATCTAAGTAGTTTGTTTGAAACCTTTTCAACTTATTTCAATGAATTTGATACTCTCCATACAAAATTAGAGATGCATATTCCAACTTGGTCCTAACTAAACTATAGTAAAGAATTTCTATAGTGTTCATGTTACTAAATGTAGCGGTTTGACTTATTACATAACCTAACATGCGATTAGCAGATTTTAGTAAATTTCTAATAAGAGTTGAAAATGAGAAATGATTATGACCTCTGAATATCGTACAATCTAACTCAACATTGTACAATAAAAGAAAATATATAACCAACTTCGACTGGGATATTGAACTTGACGTGCGACCGAGTTGACGGTTTCAGGTTGCAATTTAATAATTTTGTAAGTACATTGTTGCCATTAAGTTCGGTGTAGATATTTTACAATGCTGTAGCCCATGAGAAAATGCACTACATCTACAGGTACATCTTCTAGGCTGGTGTGTCTGAATCTGGTTCCTGGGACTGCACCTCGAACTGATGACAACGAATTGAATCGTGGTATACCGCAAGATTTTCTGCGTGTGCCAGCACGTACGTAACTGTTTCTATCTGTCGGACGGAGATTGGATTGATCGTACTTGACCTTATATTCAAAAGAAGGTTGCCTTTACCATAATTTTAAGTTAATTATAATCTAGTGCCGTACGTAATATAAAATATATATTTTAATTATTACTGTAATTAGTTAACTCTGTTACAGCATAATAAGCCAATTTATTTTTAATAAATATTTATAACCTATTTTGAAGATCTTGCATGTTTCTATAATCTTAACCCTCATAAAAATAATTTTTACAACATTGGTGAAATTTCGTGCATATCTAAAAAAATGATTAAACTAATGGTGTCAGGAATAAACATAATTTCGCGCACATGTCCATATTTTTTCAGTAAATTCATTAAATATGAATTACTAAGCAATATACAAAAAAAATCGTGTAACACACATAAACAGATAATGACATTTAAATTGCAGTTTTTCAAGAGTAATAGTTAATAAGTATGACTTTAGAATCTAAATCGCCCATCCTGTAATTTTCCAGGCAATTTTATATAAAAATGTGGTATTAACCTGGTACAGTTTTTCGCATCGTTAACTATTTGTATAAATGTTTACCAACCGACTGTTTCATTGCCCTAGGACATGTCATTTCTTTGCCTCTGTAGTTCTTATCGTTTTTTATTGTAACATTACATGAATGGTCGTTGAGTTCCTCTTTGACAACGCAATGTGTAATTTCAAAAACGGCTGGTCAGTTATTAAAGCTAATTTTTGGATTTAACAGGGAAGTGGAAGCACTTCCACCGTATTTTAAATAAAGAATCGGAAGTTACCGATAATGCGTTGGTTAAATATTTCAATGTTACTGTTTAAAATTATAAAAATTTAAACAAAAAATTTTTTTAAGATGGAAGTGATTTTAGTAGATGATTTTACTGATAAAATAGAGTATTTTTTGATAGCTTTATTATACGGAACACGGAGCTCTATAAAATTGTTGTGATTTTTACTATTGCGTTTATTGTATAATATATTAATGATTCAAGCTTGTTAAACACGAATAAAATTAAATCAATTCTAACATCCCTTTGAGTTATTTTCAACATTTTCAATACAAAAAAAGAAATGATTTTTGTATGCTTTATTTTATAATCAACATGTATATTACGTTAATGAGAATTAATTTAATTACCAAATATATAAAAACCTTTATAACTGTTATTCACACTTAAGATAAAGCTGAAATAATTATTGTTTACCATAATTTATGTTAATCTCTAGAACTAACCAAGAGGTCTGATATATCTGGCATAAGAAATTATTAACATTCATGTTATAATTAATGAGATTAACATAAATTATTAAGCGAAATATTAGGCTTTAATATTCTCATTAAACGAAATATGATTTGATACCAATTAAACAAAAATCGCTTTCAGGGATAAATTAATTTTAAATATGCAAAATGGTTCATTTATTTAAGTAACATTAATACATTAATGATACATTAATAAACAAAAAATCAGTGAAATTAGGAATTTGGAAGCTTTGATTTTCAACATCGTTGAAGTTTATCGTCACCACTAACCAAAACTACACTTTTTTATTACTCTACCGACGGTCTAGGACAATTCGGCGCGACCAACTCGGTGCGAGAACAGCTCGGCGCAAGGACATCTCGGAGCAATTGCATCTCGATGCAAGAAACACATATTTATTTTAAAGACATTCCTAAGAATATTGATTCGAAAAATCTAACATCAATTCTGATTAATTTTTTCGTTTTGGAGGTACTTGAGCCCAAAAAAGTTCCATTTAAAAATTTTCGTACCCGATTTAAAAAAAAACGGCTGAATGAATTTTCACGAAATTTTCATCATGATTGATATTGCACTTTGAGGCGAAGTAACATTTCCCGATTCCATCAAAGGGAAAGTATAGTGAACCAGGAAAAAAAAGATTTGGAACCATTTTCAGACTAAGGTCTGTCTGTGTGTCTGTGAGTAATTTTCCACAATAACTGCCGAACCGTTTGACCAATCAAGCTGAAATTTGGTATGAAGGGTTGGTGTATTTTTGGTTTAAAGTGGTACAGCAGAAGGTCCTTAAGACCGACATTGATTGAATGCACATGTAATATTGTTTGCCTTTTTTTTTAGATTTTAACGACAAACAATGCACTTTAGTAAATAACAGCAATGTTTTGGAAAAATATTCAAATACCCTTCAAAATACTATGTATAACGTTTACAAGAAATCTTGCTCCCTGAGGCTGGACCACCACCCGATGTTGGTGTCACGAATTAGAAAGTGGTGAGAAAATCTTTAAATAAAGCAAGAATGTCAAAACAAAAAGAATACTGGGACACATACAAATCTCACATCAAAGAATACAAAAAAGTCATCAGCCAAAACCAAACTAAGGCGTGGAGAGCCTAATGCGAAGAAATCGAAGATTTCCCGCAGGCATCAAGGCTCCAAAGAGCCTTTTCGAAAGACCCATACCGTAGTCTCGGTGCACTAACCAAATCTCGAAGAGAGCGCCAAACTTCTGCTACCAACGCACTTCCCTGACTCAATCACCACAAATGTGGTTGAATGAATAGAGGAAGAACATAACCCATCCGTCTACGATTGGCAAACTGCCAAACACATTGTAGGCGAGATCAAAATTAGGTGGGCAATTTCCAGCTTCTCCCCATTCGAATCACCAGGATCTGACGGTATTTATCCAGCACTACTTCAGTGGGGCGTGGATGAACTCAAGCCGCACCTGGTGGGAATACTCAGATCCTCCTTGGCTATGAGATATATCCCCACAAAATGGAGAGAAGAAAAATGTATTTATACCTAAACCTGGAAGGATGGATTATTCCATCCCAAAAGCATACACCCCAGGAAAATCCACCGATTCAGCCCTTTATCTAGAGGCCGGCAGAATAGAAAGATCGCTGGACAAAAAAGAGTCCGCTATGGGTGTTTTCATAGACATGAAGGTGCTTTTAACATGACCACCTTCAACAAAATAATACACTCATTAACCAAAAGGAATGTACCACAAATGGTTGGTGAATGGATACATAACATGCTCTCAAAACGAGCAGTTAACATAAGTGTAGAAGATGTAACCACGCGAGGCTTGGTTGCGAGGGGATGTCCACAGGGAGGGGTACTATCACCTCTACTATGGAAAATGGTCTTGGACACTTTCATCAGTCACCTCAACAACGACCATCACTACACAAAAGCATACGCGGATGACATAGTTATCCTGTCAACAGGAAAAATTGAGAACGCACTCTGCGAAAGAATTCAAGTAGCTCTCAGAATAACAGAACAGTGGTGCGAGGACCACTCACTGTCTATCAATCCCAAGAATACAGAAAGGATTCTTTTCACAAGCAAACGAAAGATACTGGAACGAAAACCTCCAGAACTTCTTAAAACAAAACTAAACTTTGTGGAGTTCCTGTCAACAAACAAGGATATCACAATTTTCAAGGTCAATATTAAAAGTTTAATTTGGTCCCATATCCCATTTTCAGAGTTCATGTCCACAAATAAGGATACTAAGATTTTCGAGGACAATAGAGTTTAAAAAGTTACTTTGGTTCTGTATCCTGATTTCTGAATTTCTATCCACAAACAAGGTTATCAAGATTTTCAACGCCAGTACAGTTAAAAGTTGGATTTAGTCCTGTATTTTATTTGTTGAGTTCCCATTAACAAACAAGGATATCAATATTTTCAAGTCCTGTGTACTGTCTGCTGAATTCCTGTCCATAAACAAGGATATAAAAATTTTTAACGCCAGTAGAGTTTAAACGATAAATTTAATCCTGTTTTATTTGTAGAGTAGCTGTCAACAAATAAGGATATCAAAATTTTCTAGGCCAATAAAGTTTAAAAGATGAATTTGGTCCTGTATCCTATTTTCTTAGTTCCTGTCCATAAACAAGGATAATAAGATTTCCATCGCTAGTAAAATTTAAAATCTGGATTTAGTCTTGTGTCCTACTTTTTACGTCCCTATCTACAAACAAGGATGTCAACGCCAATATATTTTAAATGCTGGATTAGTCTAGTTCCTTTTTTGCATTTTTAAAAAATGCAGTATTTCTAATAATAATCAATAATAATGAAGTTTTTACTTATTTGTATATTAATTTATAGAGAAATGAAGAACTACTCGGTAAAACTAATTTATAATCTTCCCACTCCACTTCGATTTCATTTAAAATATCAAATTATTCATACGCTATTTACGACGTTTCTTCCGCATATAAACACTTAACATATTCCAGTTATTTAGGTTTGTCTAATTATAGTTTTATTGGCAACTGATAAAAGTCAATTAGCAATCAACGTATCGACTTAGAACGTAAAATTATAGGTGCGAATAAAAATATTTTATTGACACTTAAGAAAACAGGTTGTTGAAGAAATTAACGTTTTATATTTACTAGAGTAATAGCCATATTATAGACTAGTTTTATTAAAAATTTATGCAGGTACTTGAGTCGATTGATTATGTTATGTACATTTAGATAAAATATAAATTTTGCTTTAAAATGTATTCAGTTTTATCTAGGGCATTATAAGTATAATGTTAATATTTATGTATAAATTTTGCTTCCTAAGAACATGTGATTTTGATTTTTTTTCTTTTTCACTGGTTTTGTTTTTTGTAAACGCAATTTCCTGGAATATCTCGCATTTTAATTATTTTTTTATGGATACAGCACACGTACAACAGAGAATTATTTAAGATACTTCAAGAGCATGGAGTGCATAAAAATTGCGATACACGTTGAATTCGAATCGCTGAAATACGAAAACAATACAATTTTCTTCGTGTCTCTCTTCTTTTTCTTCTTGTTCTTGTTTTCTGGTGCATTGAATCCTTCCGAAACCGAAATTAAAATGCAACTGTACTGAATCTTATAATTAAGACACTTATTCGAAATAATTATGATCGGAGCTTATCGCGTCGCCATCGTCAAGGCGTAAAACCGTGTCCTAATTATCAGCGACGCGGCGTCGCGTTCACTACATACGACCACTCGTCTCCCCTTCTCTCCCACCTTCCTATTGGTCGCAGCATCCGGTCGTTTTTCATCCCCTAACAATCCCTATTAACCGGCGTCGCCGTCGCGACGCCTGAAACAATGGCCGGACTGATCAATTAACTCCGCTGCATACCGCTTGCAATGTACTGGATGAAAGCTAACTTCGGATTGTTTATTTTTATCTAGATTTGTACCAAAGTAAAAGATGTTAAAAATGTTTTCTGAAATGAATTAAGAATAAAAAAACAACTTAGTAGAATTAAAATAAACGTACATAGTACATAAATTTCTAAAGAAATATAAAATGAAAAAATAGAAATCGTATAATGTTTAAAAATTTAATAAAAATGTAAATAAGATACCAAAACAGGATTATGCAGGAATAGTAATAATAATAAATTAAATAACAATAATAAAATGAATAGATAAGAGTAAAAACAATTATTTTATGAAATATTCCTAGACCATCTAAAACGTCTGACTTGATTTATAAATTTCCAGAACAAGGGATAAATATAAAAATAGAAGAAACTATTAATACAATAAAAAAATACTAAGTAAGGATAAATCAAGATTCAATGACACATTTGGAGGTAGAACAAAAAGTAGGATCCATTAATATTATAGGTATAAAAGACATTTTTTATATGGTAAGCTTTTCTAGACAACTCTGTACGTTTGAAAATATTTTTGGGAATGTAGCACTTATTAATCTGAATATACCTTTAGATTTTTTTAAAATTATGTCTCGTTTCGAAGCTACAGAATAGTTCGTATGTGGTGGCCCACCCTGTATATTCAGATTCCGTAATTTCAAGATTTCAGCTATTTTATTGGATAAAAATGTCTGTTTGTGTTTTTAAAACAATTGGAATATTAATTTTGTGAATTTTTACATACAGTGAAAATTTTTAGATTTAATCAAAAAAATCTGTTTATACAGGATGTTCCATAGTTCTGGTCTTTTTTTACTTCCAAACGTTTCGACTGCAACTGCGGCATCCATCTTTACTACTCTTTGTGACGTATCAACTCAAACTGAAACCTTGGCTTCGACTGTGCCATTTATATACGTATCTGCGCGCGCTTTTTTGGCGCGACTGGTATTTGGCGATTTTATTTTCGCGCCCGTTAGTGCTGTTCTAGTTTTAGTGCTAGTTTTAAGAATATCGATTTTTTCAATTCTTCTCAAATTTTTAACGTAGTTGTCGTTTTAGTTGTTGGACAAAGTTCACTTAAGTTCATTGTTAACATTTTTTTATTTATATTTGTCTCCCCAAAATTTTTCTACGGTTATACCGCCACTTGTGGATGAGGAACACATTAAATTTCGAATCTCACCGTCCAGTTTTGTTTACGTTTGAAATAACTCACAAAATAACAGTAAATTTAATGTGATTTACAAATACATCTATTGGACATACGACATCTATTGGAAAAACATTGAACTTACCTTAATAATTGTAGCAGTTGTGTAAGTATATTTATTTCATATAGTTCAATACTGTTCCAATAGGTGTCGCATAAACTAATAGCTTAAATATACCATAGATAGTGATAAAATATAGTTTTAAATTCAAATCCAAAAAATCTACTGAAATCTACTAAAATTATCAATTCTACTAAAATTCTACTAGACATATTTTTTAAAAAAACCTGCTAATCTAGTAGGAAATCTACTGAAAACGGTAGCTCTGTGGGGATTCACCTAACCGATATTATTCGTATTATTAAAATTCACTTTGTAACTTTTGGCAGTCTGTCTGACTGAACAGTTGTGGCTGCATAGCTAAACCTACGAAGGGGTACAAAAAGCGTATCTTTTGGACCTAGCCACCGTATAATTTCAAGTTTGGGTACTGGCAACACTGTTTTTATTGCCAACGGGCCTAAAACATTAATCTTATTCTTTGTTTACATTTTTTTGTTTCATCTTCTCCTGATCTAATTATAATATTTCATACTAATTTATCACAATATTTCAATTCGATATCTGTATTTCGATATTTTTTAAGTATTGAAACAAAAGTATCAATACTAAAACCTTTGTATAAAATAAAGTCCTACTAGTATCGAATGAAAAGGATCGAGTATTCACTAATATTTACCAGTATCGGATCATCCCTATACATATATGAGTTTATCAAAGAGTGACTTGCACCATTTTATGAGTAAAAACAAACATCAGCTAATAATCCATTTTCCTAAAAGCAAAAACCCGTTCATTGCAGATGTCCGTAGCGAATTGGCATTTTAAGTATACAATAAAATAATTGACCACTGGTTACTCTATTATTAACAATTTCTACTTAATGGATTTAAAGAATTAACAAGAAGTTAACAAGAATAGTGTACCATCTGTTCTCTCAGCCATCAAACAATTTATAATTTTAGTTGGAATTAAGACAGTAATAAATTAAATTAACACAATGAAATTGATATAAGTTCGAGTTTAATTTAGTAGTAAATGGATTTATTGAAAGCCGGTCTAGGTGATTAGCAAATGAAAGTCGGTATAACTGAGAATTTTAATTATATTACTAATGATTATTTTGTTTTTTTATTATTATAAGGACAATAGTTTTAAATATATAAATAAAATTGATTGACATGTTTATTGACTGGGTAAAGTAATTTAATAAATTTGTTGTGTTTAAAAGTTAATTAAATTGAAATAAATACTTAAATGACTATAATATATTTAATGAACGCAATTATATTTAAATTATGACTTTGTTAATAAATGCATAGCATAGACTAATAAAGAAATAAAAAAAATTATGTGTATCAGCATTTTTAATATTTTTTTCAATCATGAAGTTATTTTTAATTATATTTTTTTTTGTTAAATAAAACATTATTTAATAAAAATTTCATTTTATTTAACAAATAACAAATCATTTATTTAAATATTCAAATAATTAGTTTTGTAAATACAAATTACACGTTTTGTTAGACGTATACAAACAACATATATTGTTGGTTCAAATAAAATTTGTTTGTTTCATGTAATCTATTTTTCTCAATATAAGCATTTTTAATGTCTTAGTGGAAAACGAAAACCAACATTTTTTTTCAATCAAGAAAATCTTTTATTCATCCAACAACATATCTTTTCCGCTCAAAAAAAAACCAATTTTTTCGTTAAACAAATCAATTATTTATCTAATAAAACATTTCTTTTACTCAACTAAGCACTTATTTAATTTAACAAAATATTTTTAATTGCAATTCAATCATTTATTTAAATATGTAATAACAAATTACACGTTTTGTTAGACACATTCAAATAACCTATCTAGTTGATTTAAATAAAGTTTGGTTAATTCAAATTATCTCTTCTCTTCGTGTAACAAAACTTGTTATTGAAATTTCATTTAAAACAATACTGACCTAGAAAAAAATAGTACCTCTATGAAAGGTCGATCGCTTTTCTAGATGACAGTCTTAAGAAAAAAAATAACAAAAGTATTCATATTTTATTTAAATCTTTAAAAATTCAAAAAACCATCTTTTGGATGTTTAGTTTAAATATTGTTCTAGAGAGGTTAAATATTAACTCAAATTCCAATTCAAAAATTTGATCAAAAAACTTTACATACTTACCTATAGATGACACTCCTAAATAGGACTCAGCCAAAAGATAACACAGCTTTTCGCCAAAAAATGATATTCTTCATATTTCGATATTTTATTTAGTAAAAAAGTTTAAAACAAGAACATAAGAAATCTTTGGTAATAAAACTAACAGTAACGTTAAAAATATGTAAAAATGTAAGTATTTCCGATACACTTACGTCTAAAGAAACTTTAAATTTCTGGTGAGGAACTTTACCAATTACTTGATCAATAGATATTGTCGAAATGTCCTTTTCATTTGGTACAAACTCGTTTTTAATTTTGTCTGTGGATTTCAGCCCCATAACCTGAATTAAATTACCTCTTTATTGTACAACACATAAATATACAAACTTTGTTGTGTTTCCCTCCAAGAAATTCACACAGTACAATAAGAGTCTCAAGGGAAACAGGTTGGATTGAGATATCACCCTCCTCGTCTTCAAAATTTTTATCCCATTGTGAAGATTCGCTCCTAATAGACAATGACTGATGTTGTAGATTCATTATATTCATCTATTGTATTCTTTTTCTGTTCAACTTTTTTCTTCTTAGCCTCTTCCAACTTACTTTTTTTCCTGTTGTTTTTTAATCTTTCTTCTTTTCTCTTCATTTGTTCTTCTGTTTACATTCTTCCTTTTTTTGGTAATATCTCAAAGATGATGTTAATGCTGAGGGTATTTTTTCTCATTTCGGTTTTTTATGGGACTCAGGATTTTACTGTAGCTTTTAAACGGTGATCAAATAGTAGGGTCAAAAATGTTCAGAGAGCATGAAGATTTTTTGATTATGAACACTCACTTCTTGCTTTTGTGAGTTTCTCACTCTTGATGACTCGGATTTTCCATTGTTTAAGTAGACTTGATCCAGTGAACTAAATGATGAAATGTTTAGGCACTGAACATTTTCTGGATTCTTTCTCTTATATCTTCAGCTGGTGACATTAGTAGCTTCCACAATTGTTTGAGGTGGATATGACTGAATTCGAGATGTTCCTGCTTGTTCTTCATTTAGATGGTGTTCTGCTTTTTACATTTCTAAATTATGTTCCACATTAATGGTTATTGATTTGTGTCTAGGTCGATGATTTGAACTCTTTGAGGCAAAGACTGTTTTTTTTGAATGTGTGGTGTCACTTATGTGTATGGACAAAGTGGGATGTCATCTATTGGTGGTTTTACCTAGTTGTCAATTTTATTATTTTTTATATTTGTTTTATACAGGGCGGGACACCACATACGAAACGGAATTCAGTGCCTAAACCATATCAATTTGGGCCACATTTTAAAAATATGTATAAATATACAGGACGGTTCAAAAAAAATTGGCATTTCAAAGTTATTTATTTTTAAATGGAACACCCTTTATATCATCACATTTTCGAATTTTACGTAAAAATGCCTCTTTCTTAAAGATTCTCTATACCTATCTTTATAGTTTTCGAGATATCTCGGTTTTTCCAGAAATACAGTATGCCACAAAAAAAAGAATAACGATAAAACAGGTAGGCCTAAAAAAAGTTGCTTTGTATCAATTGATATGAAGCCTTATGAAATATACAGGATGTTCCAAAATATCATTAACACCTGGTAACTTAAATAACATGGTTATCTTAAATAGAACATCCGGTATTTTTTTACCCTATCCGATACAGTAAATGATTGTATTTTAAAAGGTATTAGGGTTCCCTATAGCCAAGTTTGGTATTTTTCAAGTAATCAATAGATAACATATTTAAAGTCAGCTCTCTGTCTTTCTCTTATGTTACAAAGGAGTAGTACGCTGTGTATACAGGGTGTTTCATTAAAAAATATATAACATTGATATGCCAAATTTTTTTGAACCATCCTGTATATTTATAAATATTTTAAATGTAGCTCTTATTGACCTACATATATGCATATGAAGATTAGGCACTAAATTCCGTGCCGTTTGTGGTGCCCCACCCTGTATGATTTGCTTGTATGAATATGCTTGTATTGAAACAAATATTTATTATATTTTTATAAAATTATAAGTTTTTAATTTCCCCCCCCCCCCTCCGCACGGAAAAGAATGATCTAAACTTTTATAAGAAAATACAATTTTGGGTGTTTTCGCTGGGTTTCCAATTTTCCAGGAAAAATATGCATTTTAGTAAATAACGTAACAAATGAAGATTTTAGTTAATTAAATTATCTACAACTTTTGTATTAAACTTTTTTTTGAATTATGAATACTTTAGCCGCTAGAGGCCGCGAAAGAAATTTACAAGTAGGCTATTCGGACTTATGGATTTTCAATTCAAATAATGCATTTTCTAAGAAAATATAAAGTATAAAAAAATCGGTTGTGTCGTCCCAAAATTTTCCCGACGAGTATCCACGAATACTTTTTCAGATATTTTAATGTTAAAGTTTCAAATTTTGACTTTTTTTATTTTTGACAGGTGACAGTTTATGAAATAATTTTGACTGTTCTGAATAGAGTTTTTCAAGGGGTTTCAAATGATATATTGCAAGTCAAATTCCATGAATTATTGAATCTGTCATTTTTTGATAGTGACACTTCCGTTTGACAGATGTGGTACAAAAACTAATGGGATCTTCAGATGGGTAACCCAAACCCATATACCAAATATCAGCTCAATCGGATTAAACTTGTGGCCTCTATTGTGGAAGAATACACACAGACAGACAGGCAGACAGACAGACTTCCATCTAGAAATGGTCTTAATCATCTCAAGTAACTTCAAAATGGTTATTTCCATCTTTATCTCGAAAATTTTTTTTAGCTCGTTCACAATACTTTCCCTTCTCGGAGGTGGGCCGGGAAAGTAAAATGTAAGATTTTTTTGCCTTTATTTAATTTTCAGGACAAAAATGTACTTTAGTGCAAAATGCTCATGTTAAAAGTTGTAGAGCATAAAATTTCCTACAACTTTTGTATCAACATTTTTCCCAAGTTCCCAATAGCTTCACCGCTGGAGTGCACGAAAAAATGTGCATCCCGATTTGTCCAGATTTTTTGCAGGGAATTTGACGCTTGACAACTTTTCAATTAAACATTTTACACTAAAGTGCATCGTTCGTCCTCAAAATTCAAAAACATGACAAAAAACCTATATGTGTATTTTTTTGCTCTCTAGTGGCGAAACTATGCGGAATTCTAAAAAAAGTTAAATACAAAATTTTAAGAAATTTTATGTTTTACAACTTTACTTTATAATATGCTCTTCAAAAATGTATTATTTGTACTGAAAATCTACAAAATGCCGAATAGCCTACATATATATTCCTTTCTCGACCTCTAGCGGCTAAACTATGTGTAATTCGAAAAAAAAGTTTAATTCAAAAGTTGTAGACCTTTTAATTATCTAAAATCCCTCTCTATTACGTTTTCACGTAAATGTATAGTTTTCCTAGATAATTGTAAAAACGGCGAAAAATTTCGGTAAATCGGCGTTTTTTAAAGAGATGAAATGCAATGTTCTCGAATTTGTCATTTATTAACCGAGCACAATTTTCAACCCCAAGAAAGCTTGATTATTACAAACATTTCTATGTTTTCAAAAACATTAGTCAATAATACAAATAATAAAGGAAAAAAGTTCATATGTACCTAAAGGAAATCTTTTGGATTATTATTTCTTTGTCATTGATCTAAAACGTTGAAAATAAAATTATATACTTATATTTAATTCTTGCTATTTTTATAAGCCATTATGCTATTTTTATACCTAATAGATATTATTATAATATTTATCGGTCAATATTATTTTTAATGATATTCATCTAATCGAATACATTTTTTATGTCTTATTTTATTATTATTCTCCTTCACAATTTCTGTATTCATTATTTTATAAACTAGATAGTGTCTTTGTTTACGAAACTAATTTGCAAATTTAGTTTTCTCGAATAAAGCTGTTGAAATAAAAATTATAATACATAAAAGAATTATGAAAGTTATTATTAAAGCAGATAATGGTGAATAGTGGAGCCAATTACTGTGTAGAACTTAAAATGCGATCGCCGTCACCAAACACAAAAGATTTCCTTCCATTAACAATCGCAAGCGACTATTTTCTGGATCTATTGAAAAGCTCAACTTATTCCATTACCAACAACTAAGTGCGGCTTTATTCGAGCTTTTACTGCTGAAAAGCTCTCATCAACAAATTTATAATTGAAAATGTTTCCCATTGAAGGCTTTCCAACAGCGAACAACACCATTCGAATACTGATTAATAGCTCTTTTATCGATCAAAATGGCTATGAACGCCCATAGAAAATTGATGATATTTGGAGAAGTAAACACAATTTAAGTTGTTTCTGTAAGGTAATAGAATTTGTCGCGCCTTTCGCTTCATACACATTTCTATTTGATGACTCAGATTATTGGTTTGTGATATGTTTTTCTAGGGTGTAACAATAGAGGCTCGTATTGGGTTTTATATACAAAGAATTATTTTTATTACAATAAATTGTGATGTTAATATATGGAATAAGAAAGTTTTATCAAGCGTTTAAGAAAACATTATGACAATTTCCATGTTAAATTAATTAAATAAGTTTAGTCTTCAAAACAATAAAGTACAGTAGAACTCCAATTATCCGAATCAATTCCGATCATAAATGATTCGGATAATTGGAGTTCTACTGTACTTTATTGTTTTGAAGACTAAACTTATTAAATTAATTTAACATGGAAATTGTCATAATATCTTCTTAAACGCTTGTTGTTTGACAGCCAGGTTGTGCATCCGTTTGACAGTGAGAAGTTGCATGTAGTCACACTCGGGCTGTTGCTCTATCCACTTTAACGTAGTCTCAAGGCCGGTAAATGCTTTACTAGCTGATGGTTCCATGTCTGCTTCAACTTTGACATTAAAGTAATCTTCTTCCTCGACACTTTCTTCTCTCACAATAAGTTCATCATTATGTGGAATTTGAAACCCAGGGTCTGATAAATTACAGACCATCCACTCTCCTGTATCTTCAATAGTAACATCTTAACATCCAGGAATTATCATATTCACCTGTCTTTTCACTTTCCATTTTTCTTATTTTCCTTCTCTACTTTAGTTGATATGCCTTTCATGTTGTTCAATGTGTCTGAAGTAACCAAGCTAAAAGTTTCCGCCCCCTTGAAAGCGCAATATTTCAAAAAAAAATTTGTGGTTAGCTTACACACCTTCTTCATCTTTGCCCTTTATCAAAAATTTCCTTAAAAATTGTCTTCTGTAATATTTATCTATGTCTGTAATGATGGTTTACTGTTTCGATAACAGACTGGTTCATTTGTTGCAACAAGCTTGTGACGTATGGCGGTAAAGACATTGTTTTAAACTGGCTAAACTTTCAACAATTCTTCGTTTGGATGAGTTAGTGCATTGTCAACAGTCAAAAATACTTTACTGCCTTTTTCCAAGGGATTTTTGGAGCATTTTTGATCCATGTAAAAAATTAGGAATTTCTTACACGATATTCAATTAGTGTTGCTCATGGCGTGAGTTATACTGGCCATGACCTTAGGCTTGTTTATCATTATTTTTTTTCTTTAATCGTTTTTTTTTTGGGTTAGAGAAAGCGAACACTGTATGTAAATTTTACGATTGTTTTATTAGACAATAAAAATTAAAAACAATTTAGTAGATAACAAAAACTAGTAATAAAAAATAGGTTGAATAGTAAAATACTAAGGTATAACACTGGACTCTAAGCTAAAGTGGAATGTCCATGATGGCTGGACGATCATTTGGAAAAACAGGTGGGCTGAATCCTAAAATGACCAACTAGCTTCACACCTTAACAGTTTTACTTATATATGGTGTTGAACAATCCAAAGTAAAAGCTGACATTGCAAGTTAACAAAGACTTGGAGATCTAAGCAGTACAATACGATCTACGGCGACTAGATCTTCCTCCTTTGGGTAAACTCATCAAGGAAGAAGCGAGATTGGCAGCATACCATCTTAAACGTACTGGAAACAGAGCAAATTATTACAACGGATATGGGAAGATTGTCAGCTCGGCTGATAATCTATTCCTTTAGATGACCGGTGATAGAATGATCCCAAAATAACATTTTCTGTCGGCTTGAGTAATAGACAGTAGAGCCCTCGCATACGGAAGCATTATGTGGTACACTGATAGCTTGAAAACCAAAATTGGTAGCGGCTCAATGATATATGGAGTTGGCAAGACATCAGTCTAAATTTGGAGAAGCTGAAATTCGAGGCATTTTAATCTGTGTAGCCGAGAATATAGATAAGGAATACAAAGGTAAATCCATCTACGCTGCCTGGCGATCCACTGTAATCGTACCAATGTAATTAGAAACTTGTATAAACTACCTTCAATCATTTAGTAACTTACCAAGGAACAATAATGTGACTTTTGTTTGGGTACCAGGGTACAGTGTGGTAGAAGTCAATTTTGTTTGGGTACCAGGGTATAGTGTGGTAGAAGGCAATGAAAAAGTTGATAACCTCGCAAGGAAGGGAACAGACGACACCTTTATTAGACCCGAACCAGTCAGAATATAAAACGGTGGATTCTCAACCAGCATACTAACTAATGGAAATCATTACGTTGTAATAAACATACGAAAATATTTATAAAACATCCTTCACGTAAAGTATTAAATGACCTCTTATAGCTCAACTGTCGACAACTAAAAGGAGTTGTCGGCCTGTTAATAGGTCATTGCAAACAATGCACATACTCACAGAAAATGGGACTCCATCACGGAACCACCAACTGCAAAATATGTGTTTGGCAGAAGAAATTGCAGGACACTTTATGTTTGACTTAGACGCACTGGTGCAAAGCAGAAAAGGTATTTTAGATATAAATAATGCATAAGATGACCTGAAAAGTCCAAACCTAGTTCAGTAAATTCTCAAGATTACCAAAACTTTAGGATTCAGTATAATGGACTAAGGAGTATATTAGAAAGAAGAGAGAGATCTACCGAATCTGAAACCATCAGACATCCTAAAAAAAGGAGAGTAGATCTGGACGGGGTGCTCTAATCACTAAGACATCCTCAACGACTAAGCGCTAGAAGGGGGCACAATAGATCTTATAGGACTCCCATCACAACAACAATAATGAACTAGGAGGCCCTGAAAAAGTGAGCACAATAAGTCAATGACCGAATTTCAAAGGGATGAAGTCCGTCCTAAAATAAAAGAAGTAAATAGTGAAATTTTTTAATTAAGAGAAGTTAGTTTTGATAAAATAAGCATTACAGAAGAATATTTTTGGTTTTATTCTAGTTATTTTAGTTAACCTTATAATTGACGTCAACATTGCATGGCCCGTTAATCCAAAAATCTACCGCTAACTGTCTGAGGGTTAAAAAAATGTTCCTAATTATTATTCGACCACGTATAAAGTTGTTCTATTTTTATCAAGATGGCACTATATAAAGATGGTCAAATTCTAACTTATATAGTTCCACCTACACCACTCTAAAACTGCTCCTAATATTTATTTAAATAATAATAAAGTACTAGTCATAGATGATAGATACGTCCTGGTGCTTGGTGACCACTACAAATTAATGTGAATAAAGTGAGACAACAGTATATCGCTCATATTTAAATTATCCAACTGGCAATGCTTATTGTTATTAAAATTGAGACACTTACTATACCTCTCGCATTTAAATTATTCAAATAGAAAAGTTTAACGTGAACAACATGATACATCCCGCATATCTTTCCGTACATAATGTTTTGAGCGGTAATTACCCATTATAAATATAACTAATTATTCAGGAGTGGCTAATATAACTGTGACCGCTCTCTCTACAAGCGTCAAAAAACAAAAGCGATATTATTTACTAAAACACTCATCCTTTTGGGTTAGACTCTTAAAGGCATTTTGTAATTTTTTTCGGTGATGGTACTAAATCTTATATTTATTTATTCGCTATAACCCCGGACGTTAATTTTACTACTCTCTTTATGTGTTATTCAATATTTTATTGGCCAAATTAAAGGTAAATTTATCTACAATCTTGTTTTGGCAGACCGGAATTGGATTATTTTTTGGCTGGACAGCGGGAGATCGAACGATTACCTTTGAGCTCCGCCACTGGCGTCCCGGTGACAATTGATATCAATGGCAGTTATTCACGCTAATTGCATTAAATATTTATATTTATGTTTAAAATTATAGCATTTAAAACTTAACAAACTCATTGAGTTGTAAAATTTTAATTGTATTTTATCTAACGTAATCATAAAAATTAGCTAAAAATATTTTATAATAATGTATAAGTATGCGTTTAAAAACAACTAGAAAATTATAATATTTAAAATCGATGTTGGCTGATATTAAGTGAAATAACAATAAATATATTTTTTTAATAAAGAATATAATTACGTTTCATATTTGTCTAAAAAAAATCTAAATTGAAATGACTTATCTACCAAAGTTGACGGTATACTTTATTATTAATAAATTACATATTTATCGTATTTTTTTCTTTACAGGTCAAAACGGTGACGACTCACTTTCATCAAAAAACGGTGCAATAAGTAAAAAGCAAAGAAAAGCGCGAACAGCTTTTACAGACCTTCAATTACAAACGTTAGAAAAAAGTTTTGAAAGACAAAAATACCTCAGTGTACAAGATAGGATGGAATTAGCTGCTAAACTTAGTTTAACCGATACACAAGTGAAAACGTGGTACCAAAACCGAAGGTAAGTTTTTTTTGAAATATCTTTACTCATAGTGACTATGAATATTTTATAAAAATGTTATTAAATTTATTTTGTTTAAGATATTTTATATACCTACATGTCCTAATATAAACAAATAAAGTAGTGAAATAAATAAATAAATTAACTTACTTTAAAGAAATAAAATTCAAAGTCTAGTACCACAATAATCTGTAAGACAATAGTTGGGAGTTGGCAACTAGTTTCGACATACTAATGCCATCATCAGATATGTAATATAAAGTTAACAGTGAGTTATAGAAAGGGAGGTTAACAATATAGTGGAGACTTACCAAAGAATTTAACGTTAGTTAATGGAATTAAATTTATTACATTGAATAGATGCAATGGTTACAATATCAATGCGGCCACTTATTGGCTGTGTGCAACTTGCCATGTGGCGACACCTGTAGGCTGAAATGTAAAACTTTGTCCCGTACAATCAAAATCAAATGCCAGGCATTTTGATATTTACAAGATGAATATAATATTAAGAACTGGTTTTGAGGAAATAACGCACAATATGTAATATGTTTATTAAAACGAACCTTAAGCTTTCTTTTGTCCTAACTCCGATTAAAAATTTTGTTGCGAAAATTAAACTCCTTTGAGTGATTCTATGACAGTGAAAATTTTACTGCAGTTAGCTGACCACATAAACCGGGTCGTAACGAAGCCAAAATTTTAAAATTTGACTTCGTTTAACCGCTTAAAATTAAAATTATTACATTGGTTCGATGGTTATGCGGTTTAAAACACGGATTTAAAAACAAAGGGTCGTCGGTTCGAATCCCTCAACTGCTTGTTAATTTTTTTTTAACAAGTAACTTTTTTATTTTTTTTTATTATAATTTTGGATAATTTTTATTCAGAAAACCTAAAAAAATTTGGTTTTCATTTTCAATGAAAAATTAATTTAATCGAACCATAAGTAAAAACTTTCTTTGCCGTGACTCGGATTAAAAACTTTGTCCGCGAAATTAAACTGCTTCGAGTGATTCTGAACAAAAATGATACAAAATTATAAAAAAAAATTAACAAGGTTGTGGATTCGAACCGACGACCCTTTGCTTTCAAATCCGTGTCTTAAACCGCATAACCATCGAACCAAAGCAAAAATGTTGTCTTTAATTTAATATAACTTACACGTACCGATTTATTAATAATAATTTTAATTGTTAGGGGCTAAACTAAGTAAAATTTTAAAATGTTGAATTCGTTACAACCCGGTTTATGTGGTCTTCTAACTGCAGTAAAATTTTCATTGTCAGAGAATCACTCGAAGGAGTTTAATTTCGCAGACAAAGTTTTGAATCCAAGTAACGACAAAGCTCACATACCTACAGTTCGTTTTTTCTGTATACACATTTGTATTGGGACTGTTTAAACTATTATTCTGACAGCCCACGACACAATATATTTCTGCTAGACTTCGGCGAGCTTTCCATATTGTTGTTGAAATTTTGATGTGTTGAAAAATGTTCGGGACAAAAGTTCAGGTGCTGATCACGGCAAGCGCTAGCATCGGCTGTCAAGATGCTCCGCCTTCTCGCACACAGCGAATAAGGTAAGTATAATTTATATTAAAATTTAAAATTTAAGTGGTACTAAAATGGATACAATAATTGTAATTAATATGAGGGAGTCAAAATACAGGGGGTGTGTTTTAATTCCACATGGTTGAGTTGTGGTGAAGGAATTTGCAAATTCCTACATGCTGCTCCAAGAGATCAGATGTTAGGTCTCGAATAAAATTTTGGATAAGGAAAAAGGTGTAACGGATCAAGTAAGGAAAGAAAGGAACAGGAGTACCAGTATCCAATTTAGGCCAAGAGACTGACCAAAAAACTACTATCATAGCGGCGCGGCTAAATAGAATGAAATCTGTCATATATAAAATGGTAGATGACACATTACATTTGACAGATACTTTATGGAGTAACGAGTAACAACAGTTAAATTTAAACAAAAAGGGCAAATAATAAGGGATATGGTAATCAATAGTGGCACTTAAATATAGGTATAAAAAAGGAGGTGTATTAGCTGGTATGTAGAACAAGTGACTGAGTACAGGTGCAGGAAACGAAGAATAAAATTGTAAAAATTGAAGGACAACCGAGATCAAGAATAAGAAGAATTAGTACAAACTAAAAAGAAGAAGAGAAATAACATTAGAAATAGGTTAAAGTCTGGAAATATGGTTCTATAGAAACGAATAGTAAGTTACTAATTAAGCGTATAATAGCACCTCAGTTAAATTTTAAACAACAATAAATCTAAAATCCTTTTGCAAAATGGGATGAAATTTTAAATGTATATATTAGAGGAAGTTATCGAGGGCTTCCGATTTTTTTTCTTAGAAGTACTTTTTGTTAAAGAGAAAAAAATTCGGCGACCTCATAAAATTGGGATTTTGACAAATAAATATGACCTGACCTAGATAATGACACAATAAAAATGCTGTAAAAATTTTGTTTCTTAATATCAAACCGTTGTCGAAAAAACATTTTTCAAAATTTCTTATTTATATTGATCCAGCTGCTCCTGCTTCCTAGCGGATATTGGCACTAATTTCTCCCTAGTGTACAGAGTGAAGTTTTAAGTCCTGCAATAACATACAATGATAACATTCTAAAACGTCCTGTCTTAACTGACTGGTTCGGTAAAGAGTCACATGTACGATTTGGCAAACTATTACTTTGTGCAATTATACAATTATTATGAGATTAACAGAAGTTTCAACATATTGATACAGGTTTCAAATCATACCTGATTTACTAACAAATCTTAATGTAAAAATATTCATAATGTGCAACATATACATTTAGAATTAAACTCTCATACATAGACGTTAAAAATTCTAGGTTTTGACACTATGTTCAAATCTATCTAATTACTTCAACACAACTATGTTGTCTGTAAAGATGAAAATTGCTTTATGTGATGCAATACAGAGGCTTCAAAATAAGTACAAAAGGTGGCACCATTTACGCCATCCAATAGAAACATTTCAGCGGTACGATAAACCCGACTGTACTCTAGTATTAATTAGGAATTAAATTATTATTTTGATATAAAACCAAAATTTTAAATCTAGATTGTAAATTAATAACTTAAAATGGTTACATTCATATCTTGTACGATATAAATTCATATAAAAAAACAAACATGTAATAAATTTTGTTATGACTCTCGTACACAATACAAGGTTAGTAACTTACAAAAAACCAAGTGTGAACTTATTAAACGTGTCTATTATTGTTAATTACGAATACTGTTTGAAATAATTACTATAATAATGAAGCAGCAATTATACAACTATAAAACAATGATTTACAGCGTTGAAAACGAGCATAGTAAGTAACAAAAGCCAAACGCTAATGCAAATAACACCAATGTCAGTGATGGATGAGAAGGAAAATGTAAAGAAAAAGTATTCACCGGGTAATGAAGTAAGATATGTTGAACCTGAGCAACGGCAGTTATTTTAATCTGATTCATAGATTGAAGCCATATAAGTTAATCATTTCTAATTACGTTTATCAATTTAACTTGCAAATGAAGCCCCAATGCTGGCTTTTTAACGCAAATTACGTCGTCTTAGAGAAGATTTTTAATTGGCAGCTTCGTTTTTGCATCAAAGCCTGATTTAATACACCTACACTGTAAACAATTTAACGGGATTAACTCGTATGAATTTGCCCTTTACAACAGACTTTTACTGCTTATTAATGATGTTAAAAATAGAATTTATCATTTATAGGTTTTAATCCCTATATTAATAGTTGGTCGGTAGATTGGAAGAAGGAGCTTGGATTTGTAATGGAGAGAATGTATAATTAGTTTCAATAAGAAAAAAAATTTCTACGCCCATCACTATTCTACACTACACAAGCTAATAATTATTGTCTACACCGAGAAAAAAATATATTGGTAGCCATTATTGTGGCTACATCAATATTAAATAGTTGGGAAATTAATACTGATTAAATATAAAAACACAATTTGATTTTTTACATTAAAATTTGAAAGCATTGAATGTTAAGTAATATATGTGTTTCAAAAAAAAATCATTTTCAGCAAATTATATTTATACTATTTTATTCTAAAATTTTACTTTGTTATATAAATTTTGATGAAACAAAAATTAATTAAAATATGCTTCAATATTATTTTCAAACAAATTTAGTGAGATTATAGGGTCATGGTTTTTTTTTAACTTAAATTTCTATCATTCCTTTCATTCAGCATTTTGTAAACAATGATTCACTCTATCCTTCTGTTGCTTAGGGCACATGTCTCTATCTAAGCGTTACAATATTAATAAAAGCGATGTAACTTTGATCATCGGACGAGTCGATTTTCGTACTATAGAAAATAAAATCGTTACAACCCCCACTTAGAGATAATCTTTTGGCGCTAGAAATAGCTTCAGACCACATCATTATCTTATCATCTCTCGCATATTTCAGTTGAAATAAAATGTCTCAGTATTATAAAAAAAGCGGTTGACTGCATCCTAAAATTATAACAGTATATTTTATGAGGTTTTCAATAAATTAAAATTGTGAATATTATTTTTACAGTGATAGTAAAAATAATAAATTGTATAAAAATGTAAAAATTAATGATTTTGTTTAATAATAAACGGGTGAATAAATAGCCCTTGCAGTTCACTTAAATGATTTATTTGTGTTAATATACTAAATCCTAATAAGCTGTATTAAGGTTGGTCCTTCGATCTGATGATGGTTGATGTAAACACGTCTACCGCCTAGTAATTATTCCAAACTTATATAGATTCGTAATCGCGTTTGTTCAGATGGTTAGTATTTATCAACACTGAGCGTTAACAATTTATTGAGACGAATATCTAAATTTACTGAGTCATGTATCCCTTTTAATTCAAAAAATAAACATAGGAGATATTCGTTTTTAGAAAAAGACAAATAAGTTCTGATAATACATCGCAAGTTCCCTGTCCTCTCCTAAAACCAAAATGTGAATTAGGAAGCAATGATTTTGATTCTAAATGATATTTAAGCCTGAGTTTAATGATTCTCTCAAATGTTTAATGATTCTCTCAAGATAATGGAAGATGGTAATACAATATTTTTACCAGCTTTATAGATTAAAGTAATGACTACGTTTTTCAGTTCTTCCACATTTTCTTCTTTTAGCCACCAGCGATTAAAAATATTTATAAGTGGCGGATTGCGGTAGGTTATATAGTATTTTATAGGTTAAACCATCTCAACCGACGGAATATTTTAATGCCAAATTTAATTGTAATGTATTAAATGGTTTATTTGAATTACTTTCTTCTGCTTGGAAATATTCACAATAGCTTATTGGAGAGATATAAGAATTATACTCAGTAGATAGAACGTTCTTTAACTTTAACGGTTCTGTAACTAATGACAATGACGTTTAGATTGTGACAATTGTACAAGAAATCAACTTGCAAAGTTTTATTCTAAACGTCATTGCCTTTACTTACTGAGTCTTTAAAGTTAAAGGACGTTCTATCTACTGACAGTTAGTGTAATTATTCAAGATCTCAGTTATAATTTTTTCAGTAATAGGAGTTTTCTGAATAGCTTTTATTATATTTATAAAGTTGATTCCAGATTTTCAATATAGTTGAGGATGTATTTAATTTATTAATATAGGATTTTCAACTATCACGTTGTAATATTTTGTATAATTAGGTAAAAAGTAGAAATTAACATTCCTTGAAAACGTGTACAAATAATTCGGAATGATATCTAGAAAAATGTGAGAAAATTTTATATTTGCACATAAGCAACATTTGACTAGACTGTGCAATACAAACTAGTCACTATTTTATCTATTAAAAAAAGAGAACTTAACGGTCTTAGGGAAAGTTTCTTAGAGGAAGGATATTCTGGGTATTATTGTCGACGGGAAAGATTATCGTGGGAAAGGATTATCCTGAGAAAGGATTGTCGCCGGAAAGGTTTGTCGCAGGGGAGGATTGTTGCGGGGAAGATCTGTCCGTGAAGGTCTAAGGCTATGTTGGACTTCTAGTGCTTCCCTTAGATTATAAGATCTAGAAACATTAAAATTTAGCATGTTTCTTTCACTTTAATGAGTTTTTGATAGTTTGATGAGCAGTGACAACATTCGTCATGTATTTCTTCAACAATTAAATCAAATGTAGCTGGAGCCATTTGGGTGTATTGACAAAATGCGTTTGGATCTGCACGTAGCTATAGATATAAATGATAAAATTCTTCGAACTTTAATCGTTTTCGAAATATTTCATGTTTACTTTTTCTTCCATTTTACAATACTTCTTAGCATTTTTAATTTTACTACACTATTTTCTAATAACAGTACACGTACTGCTTCTGTCATTTTATAAATGGAAACCAACGCAAGAAGCAAGAACGGACGACAACCGACGATCTTATGGGTACATTGGACACAATCGCATTATTCGCATTTTTTTGAACGGTGCGTGCGTTTGCCGCATCGCACGCATCACTCGTGTCGTATTCACGCTAGACACAGAGTAAGACTAGTAAGCTAGAAAATTTCATATTGGCACTAAACAATTGAAAAACTTATAAACAAATAAAGATTCCAAAACATAGGGATCTAGTTTTATGCAAATATATCAAAAATTAAAAGCGTTAGGATAAATTTAAAAAAAGATTCTTAATCAGAAATAATTTCAAAAAAAAGTCCTACTCTATCTAAAATATTAATACATTTAATTTAATGCTGAATATTGGCTTCTGCGCGGAGAGCATATAATAAAAACAAACATAGAAATTACAATTTTTTATATTAATAAAAATTAATTTAAAAATTTTAAAAAACTATGGTATCATATTAAGAAAAAATTTGGTAGAAAAACATATTTTGACTGATTTTTCATAAAATGAGCAAGTTGATAATTAAATTCTGACTTTTTTTAATGTTTTAGAAAATTTGAATAACTAACAACTAAAACAATATAGCCATAAAAATTATAGCAATATTAACATCAAGTATGAATTGGAAATTCGACACCCTTGGTTTTAAAAATATCGTACCCACTATCCAAAACTGCACTTTTACTTTCCCGATCCCATCAAAGGGAAAGTATAGTGAACGAGCAAAAAAAAAATTCAAGATATCGATGGAAATATCCATTTTGAAGTCCCCTAAGAAGATTGAAACCAGTTCCCAGAGTATGGTCTGTTTATGTGTCTGTGTATCTGTGTGTCTGTGTGTCTGTGTGTAATCTTCCACGATAAATGCCGAATCGATTGACCAATCAAACAGAAATTTCATATGAAGGGTTGGTATGTGTGCCTGGAATGCGACCATTAGTTTTTGGTTTAAATTGGCAGAGTAGAAGGTCCTCAAGACCGACATTGATTGAATACACATTTAAGATTTTTTACCTTTTTGTAAATTTTATGGACAAACAATACACTTTAGTGCAAAATGTTGTAGTGCAAGGTTTTAGAGCATAAAATTTTCTACAATTTTTGTATCAAACTGTTTCCAGTATTTCCAATAGTTAAGCCACTAAAGGGGGCGCAAAAAATGTTCATGTAGGTTTTCCGTAATTTTTTTAAATTTTGAGGACAAACAATGCATTTTAGTTCAAAATTTTCTTATATAAATTTGTAACTCTTATTTTTAACTTGTCGTGTGTTATAATTATTTAAGATAATTACAAATTTAGTTTTGTTTTTGTAAAAATATAGGCACATTTCAAAAATATAAAAGGATGGTAGTGGAAGGAAGGATTATAAAATACGGTCTCTGGGAGATTTTAGCTATAATTTAATAATTCTTTTCTGTGCAATAAAGACTTGTGAGGCATTGCTAGAAGTACCCTCAGGCATAAACCGTATCTAAGTCTTGAATCAACTTGAATCATTTAATTTCTTTGGTAAAATAAAGAGGTCCAAATATAATATTCTTATACATAAGTGGATTAAATTAAACAAAAATCACTATTTTTCTTTAAATCATCACAAAACATAGTAGTACACATTTGTTTCTATTATTTGAGGTTAAATATCGGAAAAACTGTCAATAAACAGATAATACATGCATCGGTTAAAAAATGAAAATCCGTATTATGGACAGAAAAAAAAATTAAGACGTTAGAAGATGTAAATGGAATAAAAAATATTGGAAAAAATTATATAAAAAAAAATTTAATTCAGTTTCTATTCAATAAATTTCTTGAGGCCAGTCCTGACTTCGCATACGTTAAATATTATTAAAGACCGTTTTCAATTAGTTCAAGTGGAGGTAGCTCGTTGAACCGTAATACAATTCTCATAATAAATCTCGTCTAGTTGACAAATAACTATACGAAATTACGTGTACTACAAGGTGTATTGGAGTGTGATAAATGCGGTTTTGCACCCTATAGAATATCAACAATACCTTAATACGTCGTAATGGAGGTAATTTTACATGACATTACCACACGCATTTATTATAAGCACATTATATTAATGTGTTGGTCGTCTTTAAACTCTTTCTGTATAAGATAATAATAGAAGATTGTGAGTACATATGCCACAGGTAATCTTTGAATAAAATCTTACTTTTTGCTACTTAGCACGTAAAGTGCTATTACAGAATAATTAAGCAATTAACCAATTTAATCTATTTGACTTAACCGTCAATAAAAACAAACCTTTGGTTAAGCATTATTTTCGAGGAATAACATAAAAAACATTATACATGATGGATTAACATGATATCTCCATTATAATAATATATACTGAGGAAAAATTAAAATAACTTTTAAGTTCTAACATTAAAGTGCTTAATATTCTTAAATTTATGATAGTTATAAATAAAATAATGATAATTTAATTGGATTTGGTATTAGTTAAACTGATAAATAATTTGTGTTATTAAAATAATTATTCATACGATTATATATGCAGTTATTGATTAAATAAATACAGTTTATAAGCCTAATTAACCAACAAAACGTTGATAGGCCATTTAACTGATAGTCATTTATATTTTAACGTTATACTAATATAACAAATTTTCAATGGACATTTTATTACACTTTTTAGTAAAATGTTAATTTCATTTTTATACAAAATACATGTTAATATTTGTAAGTTTATTTCAGAGCAACAGAGAAGTAAGCTATTGAGATCATCCTGTCAGTGTGTCTGTGTGTCTGTCTGTGAGAGCTCTCAAGGCCGTTCAACTGGAGCGATTTGCTTCAAAATTGGTATGTAGATACCTTAGGGTCATACCTCAGTCCAGTTTAAATCTGAGATCTGTAGGTCAAAGTGAAGCGGAGATATAGGGGTCAGAATGTAAAATGCATTTCAAATGCTCTGAAGTAACTTTCCTGGTTAATCTAACTTTTATTTTATCGATTTAAACAATCAAAAAATGATTTGATTTGTGTAAAACTACATTTTTATTATCCAACAAAACGTTTTTTATTAGTCAACAAAACATTTTTTCGTTCAACAAAGTAAATTTTTCATTCAATAAAACATTTGTTTTAATCGCTGAAATTATTTATTTGGATATTCAAGATAACTGTTGTGTTAAAATAAATAATAATTTTGTCTGTGTGTGATTTGCCATATTGATTTTAACTAAAAATGTTATTTGAGATAAAATATCAATTTATTCTTACAAACTGTAGAAGAAAATAATGGAGTTTGAATAATGCATTTGATTGGTATGTTTTCTAAAGTTAAGAGTTTGGATTTTGCAATGAAAAGGGAGGTAATATAGTCCAAACTAGTATAAGACTGACGTACAAGTCTAAATTTCCCGGCAGAACATAACAAGATAATTTTTGAATGGGTGCGTGGTCATAGAAGGAAATGAAGAGGCTGCTGGCTGGTAAAGCAGCTAAAAAAACCTTTAAATGGACCGCAACTCACACGTGGTATTTCCTACTAACATATAAAGGGTATGCAGGAGAAACAATTAAGGGACAAACACAGGGAATACAGGATAGAAGATAGTCCACAACACTTATAGAAGGTCTACCCAAGAGCATAGACAGTCTGCTGTTATGCCTAAATAGAACGGAGCTTAAAAGGTATCCTGACGGGATACTATGAGGTGAGAAGGTACCTGAACCTCATGGAGGTATCGTAAGATTCCCTATGTGGAAAATTTGAGAAAGAGGACGAAACTCCTCTTCATATATTATATTATTACTGAGACCTGAGCAGGGAAAGGGCATGGCACTTTGTGGTACATAAGAGATAGCAAAAGCTAACATATATCAGAACTATTGCCAAAAATTCTGACCGATTTTTAAAGTGCCAAAAATTAACAAACATTTTAGTTAGATTCAATGTGAGTGGGGCCTTAGCTCTCCCTCCACTGTAGCCAGCAGAGGCCTATTATGGCTCACCCCTACGGGCTACAATTTACCATACAATTCACACCTTCTCCTGAAGTCTGTGGGTTATGTAGGTGAAGCTTCCTTGAAGTCGGTATGAGCTCCAGCTGTACAAAACCAAATGTACGAAGCTTATTCAGTTCTAGGGCAGGACAGGAGCATAAAATATGCTGCGCCGTTTCGTCTTCCATACTGCAAAAGCAACAGTCCAATGTTTGACTCAGACCTAACTTCTTCAGATGGTAATACAGACGACAGTGCCCTATAGTTCAATAAAGATTAGTAGATTGTTTCTACTCCTAATCTAGGATCTCCGAAGGGGTGCTACGTAAGGATTTGACTATCAACGCCTTCGTGTCCAGGTACCTATAGTAGGGTTACTCTGTTACTGGTATCAATGAAATCCATGGATTCGATGTAGCTCTACACCAGCTTCAAGTCCAACCGGTTGGAGCTCAGTACTTTTAAAGCTGCCTGGCTTCCAGACCCAATGTAAATACTTTTGTTGACAAAAGGATGGTTTGCCAACTTTCATGCACACAATTCTATCGCGAAGTCCTCCGCCTGAAAGATGGTAACATACTTGCCGAGGCTTACTGAGATGTCAACTCTCGGTTTTCTGCTGTACACTTCGACTCCCGCATCACTTGGAGTCTTTGAACCATTTGTGTTCAGAACATAAGCCGTCTCTGGAAATAGGATATCCCCATTTTTCCCATATGTCTATTTTCGGAATAAGTACGTTAGCCGCCGCAATAGATGAGTCCCCTGGTCGACCAGGCTACTGCTCCATATGTGGCTATTGGTTTTATCACTGTTTGATAAATCCAGTATATCTGCTTAGGGTTCATTCTTCACAATTTGCCGCACATCCTCCTAATATTCCAGAGGTTTGCCCTGGCATTATTAATTGTTCTTTCCAGATAGGAGTTTCAGGTAAGTTTTCTATCTAGGATATTCCCCAGATATTTTAACTCCTCCGCAAACGGAATGGTTACGCCTCCAAAATTGGATGACGTAGCTTATTAAGCTTGCTCCTATTTGTTAAAGGAACTACCACCAATTTGTGGAGGTTCACAGACATCTGTTCCTTCTCACACCAACTATATACGATGTTAAGTAAGTGCTTCCTGAAGGATATTAGATATAATCTCTTCAAACAAAACTCTAATCATTATTAAAAGGTCATCGGCATAACATCCCCAGCTGGGAGTCTATTCAGAAGGGGGTCGACCAAGAGCGACCAAAGAAGTAGAGACAGTCAGCACTCCACTTTGCGGATACCCCTTATCCGCCCTAAATCTAACACATTGGTTACAAAGGGCACTGCATTGAACTCATCGCTGATGAGAAGAAGAACAATCCAAGAATTTCGTTGGTAACTTGGTTTTGTATTTTTCGCCAAAGGTGATGATTATGATTTTCAGCGATTTAACACAATTCAAAAAAGTTATTTAATTATTATTGATTCACTAGATATGCAATAACATCATTATATTTCGCTTTGGGACAATTGTCGCCTCAGTCGGAGAATGAGGTTCTTTATTTTTGATGAGTTTTTTTGTAATTTTTCATTATTAGACACATTTCGGTTTCGATAAATCCAGAATTTCTGCTGAGTAACCAGATTATGGCTTCGATGTAAAATAGCTACAAATTGATTCTTGCATACGTGTATATTATTGGTAACCGTATAATTTGAGAACTGTTGGATCGATTGGGTAATTTTTTTAAATGCTTGTAATAGTTCGAATAAGGTTCTTAGGGAAAGAGAAATTGGAAAAGTTGGCCAAAAATTGGAAAATTGAAAAAAATTGAAACTGCTTTTTTGTAACCTGATTGGCCCATTATTTTTAAATGTTTTTAATGGTCAGAATATGGTTTATAGCAAAAGAAAAACTCTATGCTCGGAAAGTTGGAAAATTTGAAAAAAACTGAAAGTACTTTTTTATGGGATTTTTGTGCAAATTCACAGAGAGAGTAAGATTTTGAAGCTATACACTCCGACCATTACGATACATGTTTCATCCTTATAGGAATCATCAGTGGTACTTTGTCGGAATGCCTAGTTTCAAAAATCTACTCTGTATACCCCAAGTATTTCTATGTAATATAGAAATGATAGATAGTCACGACATCTATCGTATGTTGATAAGTTCCAACCGGGCAAGCCGCTTAGTAAGATAAAATCCTGTAAAAGCGACTAACCAAGTACAACTTCCACCATCTATCGGCACCAAGTTGTAATTGGTTAGTAGCAAATTTGGATCAGATAGTTTAAAATATTTATTGAAATGGTTACGAAATTTATTTTATAATTATTTGATGCCTTAATTCAAAGTAAAATTAAATGTTTACGAGCATTATGTATTTCGATTATCAAATGTATTTGCCTATATATCTATTAATTATGTTTTTAATTTGTAAATTATGAAAATAGTTACTAAACATTTATATACTTTATACAAATATGCACAAAACATCTATAAATTTACGTCGTTTGGAATCCAGCACCTCTAATTTGAGTGTTAATTACAACCTAAGCCCGCCATAAAGTATGTAGCATAATAGATTTGAAATATCCCAACCACGGTTTTTTCAGTAACATAAAAGCAAGCAAATTGGCCGGAATAGTTGATGTTAATATCTTTGTGTATTTTCCCTCAGTTCTGATTTTTTTCCGAATTTTTGTTTATACCGCAATGCAGAGATTTTCATTTAGTAACTGCACAATTAAAATTTGTTTCATTTATTATAACGATTTTTTTAAATATTTAGTATACTTAAAACGAATATTCCGAAATATAAGAACATTTTTTTTTTATTTTAACTATTTTTTTTTCACCTATAATCATGATATTATTGATATAGTTTATAATTTTATTTTTAAATTTCTCATTTCTTTTGTCATTTTCTAACCGATTCACCTCATACATTAATTTATTACTTTTTTCTCAACAATAAATACTATTCTGTAATTATAAAGTAAGTTTCATTAACGTTTTCACAACTAATGGTTAGTGCCGTTACAAGAATTGTCTATTCCACATTATAACAGATATTTATAAACCAACAAAGCGGCAAATTACAAAATAACCGCATCAATTAAACAAATATATAATTTTTTAGTCCGAATTACACCCTTTAAATAAATGAAATAGTCATCAGGATATTAGCCTGCGCTTTTATCTATGGCATGAAACAAATGAAAGGCTGGTTGAGTTCTGAGTGTGTAATTTGTTACAGGTACGGATTTAAATATATCCGTTAAAGAGCGGAAATCAAAAAAAGAAGTGAGATAAAAAAGGTGTGGCAAAAAAAACACAAACAAAGCGAGACAAAACAAAAAAAGGTAAGAAAAGTGAAGCAAAAAACGAAAAAGTTATAAAGATATAAAAAATTTTTAAGACCTATTTCAATATTTTCAAAAATAGCGGATATAAAATGTCTTTAAAATTTTAACTCTACCCAGTTTCCACCCCCTTAGAGGTAGAATGCCCATTTGCAATACACAATGAATTACGGCCCCAGAGAAGTTTGGTTCCAAATTTGCTGTTGATTGGACAAAAATTGAGACCTCTATCGTGCCGGAACAGAATTTATAAACATACATACATATATACATATATCGGGTGGCTCAGGGGGTCGGGCCAAGTTCATATCTTCAGAACGAATGAACGGATTATTTTAAGATTGTGGGTGGTCATTCTAGACCCAATTTTGAATTAAGTGACATAAAAATCCGATTTCTTTGAAATTGGCATAAAAACTGAATTTTTCAAGGGAACATCCAGTATATTTTTACATATTTGGAAAAGATGGTGGGCAATTGGTCATTAAATTGGCGGTTTAATCATAAACCAAATGATATACCTAATGTCCGAATGGATTTTAACAAACATTATAAAATAAAAGAAGAACGAAAAAAATGAAATCGGAAAAGAACACTTTATTGGGTGGAGAGAAAACTACAAACACCGTTAACGCTTTTGCTTAAAATTTTTATGTAAACAGGCAACTCTTTAACCGTATCCTGTTTCAGTTTCAGAGATGAGACATTATCCATAATGGGGTAATTGGAGTTTGTTTTATATGTATGTTGTAATAGAAGTTTTTGCATATGTCAAGTTTCAGCTCAATCTGATTATTTCATAGAGAGTTAAAAAACCCAGTAGGTGTGGACCCAATGGGGTCACTGTGGTTCAAAAACTCGTCACGGTACATGGTGACCGAGGTCTATGTGGTTTTTTCCCTATTCATCTGCCAAGTTTCAACTCAATCCGACCATTTAAGAGAAAGTTGAAAAACCCAGTGGGTGTAGTTGAAAAGTCCAGTGGGTGTCGACCCAATAGGGTCACCCAAAAACCCGAATATGTCAGAAAAAAATGAAGATCCCAAAACGTCCACTAAACCGGATACCATCCTTTCGATTATAAACAATTTTTATTTTTGACATTAGAAATCATTTTTGGCATGTGGATTATACGTAATTTGACTTGTAGAATCCAAATATGTAAAAATATACTGGGTGTCCCATTTGAAAATTCAGTATTTACGCCCATGTCAAAGAATCTGAAGTCCGCCATTTTTGATTTTTATGTCAGTTATTTCAAAATTTTAAATTAATCCGTTAATTCGTTCTGGCCCGACCTCCTGAGACACCCGGTATATGGGTATATACCGTAATTTTTTTTTGCTCATTCTTATGCTTCAGGTCATAAACGGCGTAGCGCCCCTATTCCCGCGACTAGGTCCCGCCATTGAATCGATTACAATAGGTAGATTCCATATATCCTAACAGGAGGGGAAGTAGGGTAATAAGCCATTTAGCAAAAAAACAAAACAAAATATTGAGGGAAAGCACAAAAAAAGGGGAAAGTGGCATAAAAAATGTGGTAAAAAACAAAAAAAAAGTGAAGCAAAATCAAAAAATTAAGAGAAGGGTGAAAAAGTGTGTCAAAAAACAAAAATAAATAAGGCAAAAGCGAAAAGAAAATGGGGGGAAAGTAGAACAAAAAACGAAAAATGGGAAAAGTGGGGCAAAAATGGTTGAAAAGCGGGGTAAAAAAAGGGCGGCGAAAAACAAACAGAAAAAAACGAACGAAAGTGGGGTAAAAAAACAATTTAGCAAAAAACGAAACAAACAATTGAGACAAAGCACAAAAAAACGTGGGGAGGGGGGAAGTGGCATAAAAAATGAGACATAAAACAAAAAAAGTGAGGCAAAAATCAAAAAAGAAGCAAGGTAGGAAAAGTGGGACTAAATATTTGAAATAAAGAAAATACTAAAAAGGAGAAGGAAAAAAAATCAAAAAAAAATGTTTAAAACATTTAGAAATAGATAAAAATGTAGGAAGAAAAGAGTAGGGAAAAAGTTGGAGAAGATGTTTCAAACAAATGATAAAAGTAAAAAGTAGGGGAAAACGAATGGGGAAAAAAGAAACGAAAAGGTTTAAATTAAAGTAAAAACTACATGAAAAGTGTTGATAAAATATTTGAAACAATGAAAACAGTAAAAAGTAGAAAAAAAGAGTCAAAAGTGGGGAAAAGAGTGTGGGGCAAAAAAAGTGGGGTAAAAGTGTGGATAAAAAGTAGGAAAAAGTAGAAAAAAGGGTTAAAATTAAAAGAAATTGGTGAAAAGTAGTGAAAAAAATTTAAACAAAGAAAACAGTAAAAGGTAGAGAAAAAAGAGCGAGGAGAGGGAAAAAAATTAGTAGAAAAGTAGGGGGAAAAGTAGGGGATAAGACTGAAAGGAAAACAGTGAGACAAAAAGCTTGAAATAAAGATTTTTTTAAGGACTACTATCAAGTTTTGTTTCTGCAATACGGACCTGCGTCCTGATTAAAAATATTGATATAGAATTTAAAGAGAAATTCAGTAATGTATCATACATTACATTTTATACGGCTATTCGACAGAAACATTCAATATCTTTGGAATAATCAAAACGAACATTTACATCGAAAAACAAACAATCAAGAACTGCTGAAATATATTTTTATTTCTTGTCAAATGAATTTGAGAAATATTTACCCGATTTACCTAGCTAATTATAATAAAATAGAATACCATCAACTACATGGGGCACCATGCCATAATTCAATCATAGTAAAGAGAATATTTGTTTAATTTTTTCCGAAATAAATGGATTGGCAATAACAGTGATACTTTAAATTTGTTTGTTGAATGTTTGTAGTTATTTCCTAAACCTTTTTTTTTGCATAAGATAAGATCTCCAGTATTAACAGATTACCAAACGTTATATTGAAGATTTAATGATACGATATTATAGAAAATTCAATTTAAAAAAATTTAATTATGAAGCGGATAAACGGCGCAAATAAAAAAAGGCATTTTTGGTTGTACTTTGTATAATCTAAACAAGTCGCTGAAGTTTGCATTGCAAATTATAATGTGGTAGTTTTTCTCACTAATCAGCTCTCTGTTTGTTCACTTACCATTAAATACATTTCACTGGAATATTATCCAGAATTCACAAAATAAACTAATATTTCTTTTAAATTTAATAAGATTCATTTCAATTTATACTTTTGGCCAGTACTGTATATTTTACTATTCCATAATCTAAAAATAGATTGTTATTCTTTACATACGGCATTATAGCTATCGGTCCGTGTGCAAAAATATTGTTTGTACAAAATAATTCACCCTCTCCCCATCTCCTTCTAAGCGATATAATATTTCTAAGAGCGACAAGCGCAGAAATACCTGTGATCGCCAAACGTGAATCTTTTAGCACTATAAATAGGAAAATAGTCTACTAGTCTCAGAGTCTCATATCTGTCAGAGTTCAGTTGACACATCATGTCTCGACGTTATAAAAAGCAGTTAACCGCACCCTAAAGCCGGAGTCTCATGCGTCCGTTTTCCGTCGATCCGATATCCGATAAAAACTGAATTTCGGATAAAAATAAAATCCAAGTCTCATTTATCCGAAAATCGTATCCGAAAAAGGACCCATCATGACAATTGACAGTTGTATTTGAGGTTATGATACACAATACACTCTGATTAATTTATTTATTTGGTTGTATTGTATTCACGTACACAATATATCTTATTTAATCTAGGACCAATGATTTTTAGCAAATTTTGGAATGTATTGCAAGACATTCTTGGGCAGTTGTAATACTTCTCCTGATCTGTCAGCCTCATTTCTTGTAACAAGTTGTGGAAAGCATCTTGAGTTTTTCGATGTTTAAACAAATACCTAACCCAAAAATTTTTTTGATTTTTTTCTGTTTTACTTTTATTTTTATTTATCCATAAAAGCGACAGAAGCAAAATATTATTGATTCGACGCTTTGTTTGAATTTGAAGTTCCATTATCGACGAATGTTAAAACGCAAACCGAATAATTATTTATTTTGTTTACTTTTCACCAGTCAGACAGTCAAAAAGTGAGGTTAAAAACGATCCGAAAACGAAAAAGTTAAAATTAGTTAACTTTGTCCGACGTCGGAAAAAAGTTAAAAATATTCGGATAAAAAAGGCGCGAAATTTTTCAACCAATAGCAGCTCCGTCGTACCATCGGATCGACGGAAAACGGACGCATGAGACTCCGGCTTAAAAATTATTAATATATTAAATTTTCTGAGAGTCTAAAAATATACATAAATTGTAAATATGTTTTGTATTAGTGAGAGCAGTTGCTCTAATAATAATAATAAGAATAAATTGTAATAAAAAATGTAATATTAATAATGTTGGTTTGATAATAAATGGGTGAGTAAATGGTCCTTACAGTTCACTTAAATGATTTAATTCATTTGTGGTAACATACTAAATCCTTATATTCTGTATTAAGGTTGGTCCTTCGACAAGTTGGCGGCGTTAACACGCTGTCTGCCGTAGTAAATTATTCCAAACTTATATCGATTCTTAATCATATTTGTTCACCTATATAGACTGCCGACCAAAAAGTAGTAAGTTGTCATGGGCAACTTTTGACCCATAAACTCTACGATTATCTTAAAAATTATAAGAGATAACGCAAATCTGAGTACGTCTATGGATGTAGCGTTCAATTAAACTTCAAAATGCTATTTTAAAAACCGGAAGTATCTCTTCCGGTACAGGTTTGTAAAACCGGTTTTGAAACCGGAAGTCGTAGAAACTTGAAACTAGCTAATGCACACCTTCAATATGTACCGAATTTATAGCCGTTGACCGTTCGTCGTTATCTATTACAGTTCCAGAGAAATAGACGTGGGCAGACTGACGGACAGATGTACAGAGCTGTATCATTAATGGTTATTTTCCCTTAAAGTGAAAATTACTTAAAATGATGATAGATAGTGCATATTATTTAAAGCTATTTTATTATACCATCAAATATACAACTTTTTTTCCATTTCCTCTGTATCTCTTACGGTTATCTCTTCCAATTTGAGACATCCTGTAAGTATATCTCTTAATTTATATTAAAAAATATGTTATATTATGTTAACAGCTGTTCATAAATCCGCACCGAATTAACTTTTAATTTTTTCAGCGCTATTTCAAAAGTAAATTAGCAAAAAAATCTTCAAAATCAGCATGTCTCCTCCCATTAATCAAAAAATCAAACTCGAGTTAATAACTTTAGCGTCATCGGTAGCCGGCATCCACACACCAGAACGATCTTTTTTTTCTGTAAGAAGCGACCATTGTTTGAAATCATTTAGTCACCTAATCGTAGATGAAAAACTGCTGACTCGTTATCGGGGCGCCGGTAGACAATTACTCCGCCAACTACCGAACCACCCCTGTCTGTTGTTAATAATATGCCGAACGCATCGAAATTACTGTCCTAATCACTCATTATCGTTTCATGTTAATCGCCGACATAAAGATTCCGATCGGTTTTATGTTTGATTTTGACTCCATTGGGGGCGTGTACGCTCGTCGGATGATTTCATCCGAATATTTAAAGAACACCTACCTTTTAAGATACTATTTTGATAAATAAAAAACCTTCATTGAAAAATCTCATCCTGTGTACTAATAGATTCTTTTAATATTAACTTTTTTATATGTTCTTGTTTATAATCATCCGACAACAATAATCTACAATTTCATAATAATCAGGAAAGTTTATAAGTTTTGGAAATAATCTTCCCAGATCGGTTGTTAAAAATTTTCAACTAGATATTACTTTCCCTAGAGTATCATTTCAAACTTTCATAACTTTTTTTTATTTATTTTATCCAATGTGACGATCATTACATATTCCACAGACTAACTCACTGGCAGTAGTATGGGGAAGTTCCTTGTTCGTTTAGTTAGTTACGTATCTGGTTTATTTGAACGATAACTATTCAATGGGGAGGGAGTTCAACTTGAAATATTAGTCCATCTTTTTTTTTCATTATTTAAGAAAAGAATGAATTTCTTTTTATGAAAAAATCGTTTTTTCTTTCATGTAACATGAAAAAATTAATATTTAAAAATTACTGCATCTATGCAACTTGTAGTGCGCCTACGTCACTTATGTGCAATAGCTGCAGCATAATATTAACGTGGGCCAGTTTCTCTAAATAAAATTGACACATTCAAATATAGATGACGTTGGCTTATAAAGTGTCGTTTGGTCAATATGTTTTTAATTGTATTTACTTTTACCTTTGTTTACGTATCTTTACAAATACAAATAAATTCGGAAAATTATTAACATCAACCAGCTCTACAGAGTACAAACTACAACAGCGACAGTGAAATATGCAGTAAGCAGACGCGGACGCGATCTTTCATTTAATCAGGAACGCTTGTGCCCAGCACTTATGTACCAAACAGCAAATTATTACCTGATCTCGTTAAAATATCGTCGCTTTCTTTATCTAACAGCGGAATCTAATATCTCTCGATTTTGAATGTGAATTCACAGTGGATAGGTCCAAGTTTTCATCTTTATCCAATTATCATGTAATGGATTTCTCCATCTTTGTCTGTATAAGTGAGAGTTAACATCTGTTGTTCATTCGTATTCCCTTCTTTACACATTTGCAGTTAATGGCTTGACGCTAACTTCATTGCACATAAGTGACGTCACAATCGAAATGGCGGGATATTCAAATAATTGGAAATTTGAATTTTTAAACTTATTATTCAAAAATCTAGCTCAAATTACGGTAGATAAATAAACTCAATGGGTTTTATTTGATTAATTCTAACTGTTAATAAAGAAAAAACGTGAGGTTATATTTTTGTTGAACTCCCCATTGCTCGATTTTGAATGTCTTTAACAACATTTTTCGCTTGTAACTACGATTTAATCCAGGAAGATTTGGAAAATAATAATTACACCGGTCCACATTGTTTTAATTATACGTAAACTTGTATGAAGCGGCTTAAAGGATTTCCTTTTGTGCGTGTGCTGTATCCAGAAAAAAACTAGACTGAAATTTATGCTAATCTACTTATTCTCATTAAGAAACTACAAAATTTTTTGTTCATTGACCCTCAGTTTTTTTGTAATACTGACGGTCACATAATAATGTTTTTTAAGTAATCTATAAACAACTAATATTTTTCATCAAGTCACGGCTTGCATATCTCCAACGTCACTCTATACCTTCTAGAATAATTCAAAATTACATTAGCAGACCTATTTTGTCTTTTGTTAAAAAATATTTCTCTTTCGCTCTCATAGCTGCTTCAAATATTATTTATCAATTCACATAATACAAGGCCGATTGGCTTTCAAATGTACCTACTTGAGAAAAATCTTTCCACATATTTGTATAGGAAATCAGAAATATGCTATATCATCAGATTACTTGTTGTTATGTCTGACTAAGCGACGACCGCGCTAATATATGGCACTGTTTCATCAACTCCTGAATAGAGCAGTCGAAACGTTCGCTTTTTTACCATTGACTACAGCATACATTTCTTGCTGTTAAGACACTGAGGATGGTGCACACACTAAATGTAAGGTGATGATTGAAAAGAGTACGTTTTACACACTGGCGTACTCTTTCCAGTCTTCATCTCACATTTCTTTCTGTAATCGTATTTGTTCATATAATTTAAATATTATTTTCTGAGATTTCAATACTTTGTGTAATTAAACTTGGAGAGGAGAGTACATAAATCTGTAAAAATAATTAAATTACTTTTTTAATGAAATTTGGCTGAGCACTTTCGGTCAACAACCATCATTAGAGCCTTCCTAAATAGATGTAAAATCTTAGAAATAGAAAAAAAAGGCTGAATTTACGTCAACAAGTAAAGTTATTAAAAAATAGTCCTTGAAATGGTTTAAAATTCCAAGGGTTACAGAAGATTTTTAAACAATTTTAAATCAAATTAAAATACAATAATTATTTTTTAACGAACATCGGTTTTTAAGAGGTTAGAGAACCCTCTTGGTGAAATGACTTAAAATGACATATAACATATGTAAAGGCAATAGTGACTAGAGTGCCAACAACTTATAAACAGATAGTGGCTAATGGCCAAGCGACGTGAAAGTTAGACCTTGCAGACAATTAGTAGGTAAAGGTAAGGGATGTCAATGCTAGGTTTTGGGTTTATAGTACGATCAATCTTATAATGTATGGCAAGTTTAACACATTTATAAAAAAACTCGAAATCCACGAATCATGATAGTTTGCACTTTTCGTTATTACAAAAAAAAAACAATTCAGCATCTTCAACAAACCCATCTTTGTTTCCAGCATTTACGCGGTTTATCAGATTTTTCCTAGCTATTTCTGGATCCTATTTACATGTTCATTTTCCATTAACCTTCTCAAGAATATCTACGTTTCATCTAGGAAAACTCACCTAATGTTTGTTTGGGCTTTTCAGATATTTAATATATTGTTTTAATATGGTTAAATCTATTTATTTTGTGGCAAAGGGGTCGCGTATTATTTTCGGTTCCTTATCTGGGCTTTTATGGGCTTTAGGTGAAGGTATTGCTTTAGGCTGCTTCTTCATTTGAACTTGGACATAGCCTCGTTGATACTTTGAAAAGTTCACTTCTTGCTGCCAGAAAAGTTTGTTTCAGAACACCACAGCACTTGTTTCATATAATAATTTTTTTTGCAATTATCTGGCTGTTTTGGGGAATTGAAATATAGTTTCGAAAAAAGAAGTTAGTAGACCAATAGTCACGTTTTGCAGGTACTTTACAATTACTAGCATTATTTCATACTGATCAGTTATCATCATTGTCTTCAGAAGCATCTGATGAAGAATTTTCTGATGTGGAAGAATTTTCTGTGGAAGGTAAATTTTATATTGTTCGAATTTTGCTGGCATTTTCCTTCCTTTTTTTTACTCCTAGATGGTCCCAAAAACTCATCACTTAAGGCCCCTGAAGATGACTGGATATACTCTGAACCACCATCAACAAATGGTTCATCTTCCATACCACAAAAATATTCTAGCAGTTCCCTCAGCTAAATCTCAGACAAAGGTTTATTTCTGAAAAAAAGAACGCATTTTCCTTATAATAATACTACTGGGACAAATATATCCCATATGGTAATACCACTGGGACATATATGTCCCATTAACGGAATTTATAAAAAATGTCGTTTATACACCAACTTTACATATACAAAATATTTCTGATATGTAATATTAGTACATAAATGAACTTACCTACACATTTTGTAAGTGGAATATACAAAAATAAAAAAAACAGAACACGAAGAAGTCAAAACGCGTAGCACGTACTCTACTTAGAGTAAATAATTGCACTAAACCGCTGGAACCGAATAATCGCGAAATAAGTTGGGACTGAAAGGGTTAAAGGAATTTGATAAAAAAAATGCGTGGAGAAAATTCGAGTTGTATTGATTATTAAAAATTTTTTAATGAAACTGTTAGGAATTGTAACAAATTTTTTAGTATTCTAAAAATATATCAACTCATTTTTATAATACCCACACCTAAACCATATTTTTCCAGGCATGTTAGCTAATTGGCTGCCCATTAATTTCTGTCTTAACCGTACTTAAAAATTTTCTGCGCTAATGATGCACTTAATCTAAAATTTAGTATTTCTTTATTACCGTAATGCACTGCGATGGCGTGTTTTGAGGCATTATGAGACGCAACGTTAGCGTTACCCGCAACGTGGCGCAATTGAAAGCCGCCCGTCGGAAGTGTTTAAGAAACGCCTTATCTCGGCTCAGTAATGTATGTTAAACTGCCCCTAAGTGCTGGCAAATTGTTCTCAGAAACCGTGAGTTCATTTCGCTAACACCATGCAACTTCTAATTTATTCAAACAACGTCGTGTTTTCCGATGATAACAAGAGAAGCTTTTTGGATTTAACTTCAACGATCAATACTACTGTAAAAACTACAAAACACAATATTTGTTCCATTTAGCAATAAATGTTTTATTATAACAGATCTCAAAATACTCTTGTGAATAAATTGTTCAAAACGTTAGACTTTATATCTAAATTATCCAATGGATATTCTCCATTATTTTTCTTCCATTTTTTTAATCTATGGTAACTATTTATCTTTGCACATATAATCTTTCCTGCTGTATGAAATCTTCGCTGTAGATGTTTTCGGTTCAGTTATCATTTGCTATTCTTAGAATTATTGAACTTCATTTCGGAATTTCTCAAATTACAGTCTGACAACGATTTTTTCTGGCTATATTCCATAGATACTTCTTCCCAATTTGATAAAAATGCTGCTCTATTATCGGTAGTAGAATATTCCTCATGGTCTGAACGAAATCTATTGATACGGACCACCCGGTATTTCAGATGTCCTATCTATAATTCTCAATCCGGGTTGGATTCAATTCACTATAAACTTTAAAAATTATAAAAAAATACAGTTTATTTAAATTTTTTTTGTCCTGGTACTTCTTTAACTTCTGTCAGTTTCTCCTTTTCACTAATGTGTCTCCTATCTGTTTCTTGACGCTGTCCGTGTATTACCTCCCACTTTATATTTGTTTGTATATGTATCTTCAAATTAACTTTGTCGTTTCTATCTCTTCATATAATTTAATCTAAATGACTTCATCTCCTTATATTTATTTATTCTATTTCTGTTTTTGTATATTTATTTTTGTATTCCTTTTACTTTTAAGTTTTTTGTTATTCCGTGTAATAATAAGATTACCTTGAGTTTAATTTTATTTCTTATAATTCATCTCTGACAATTTCAAACATTTTTTAATTATCAAATATTTCAAAATTGACAAAACTCATCATAATTTTTTATTTCTCACTTGATTAATTTTTTTTTAAATTCCCAGATTGTTAATCAACCAGGACTGATCATCATAGATATGACATCTGAAATGACCTGGTATCATTATATTTTAAATTTTCATATCACTATATTTTCTTTCGCGTTTCTATTTTCGTTTTTAGTTACCCTGCTTGTTCTTCATCCTCATTATCTTTCAATTATATCATTTGCTTTCGTTTCTATTTTAGTATTTTCCGTTTGATTTTCTGTTTCTTTCATTTTATTTTTTTACATAATTTTCTTCATTATTGCATGAGTTCTGTAGTCTTCATCTTTAACACCTCAGATAAATAAAGTGCGCTAAAATAGATATTTTAAAACCATCACAGCATGGCATCAAAGTTTCGACCGTTTTGCGACTCCCCTTCAGGTGATAGTATCATTAATTTTTTTAACATCATTTAAAATCTTTTAAAATACTGATTTCAATAATATAACACGTTAATATTCCGCAAAGAATCCGGCACAGAATGTTAAGAAATTGGTAACGTTTAAATATTTTGCTTTGACTGGTTTAGCCTCTACAGAGTGTTAAAAGTAATACTGCTTCGGTAACTTGAATATTACTAAATTTAATTTATTTGTATTTCTGAGCTGAAATAACAAATAAAAAAGTAAAAAATAAAGCCCAATCTAGAAAATAAGTGTAACTCATAAAAACAGTTTAGTACTATTCTACAGGATGTCGCATTTATATAGAAAAAAAACAGATTAATTTTGAGCTTTAAATATCGATATAATATAAATACACCAACCTGTACAGTTAAAAAATAATTATATTTTGTTAATTTCTATTTAAAACTTTTATAATGAAATGGTAAGATTGTGAAAAAAATGTTTTAGGTACATACACGGATATGAGAACAATTTAAAATTATTTTCATTTACACAGGGTGCCTCAATAAAAATATCTGCACCTTAGTTATATTATTTTAAATGGAACACTATACTTTTTTCAAACGAAGTCACTTAAAGCGGGTTGCGGTAGTAGTTAATTGACATGTAACGAAAAAGCCTCATGACTCCTCCAGGAGACCTTCCTTCTCTTTCTCTTATTCTCTGCCTCTCATATAAATTTTTTCTTATTCAGAAGTTTTTTTATATATGATTGCTATTATTTTATAGATTTTTTTTCTCATTCTTTTTTCATTTATCTGAATTTTTTTTTTCTAGGTTTTTTCTGATTTTTCTATTTCTGTTTTTTTTTTACTATTTGTTTCCATTGTTTTCTAATTTTTTCTCAGTTTTTCTTATTCCTTGCGATTATTTGCGAGTTTTTTATCGTGTTTTTCGAGATTTTTTTGCAATTTTTTTCTGATTTTTTGCGATTTATTTCAATTTTTAATGGTTACATTTTTTCACGGCTTTTTGGTTGTTTGTGCGATACTTTTGGATTACCTCTTTTTTTCTCATTTTTCTGATTTTTTGTATATTTTCTTTTTTTTCCGTATTTTTTCTCAATTTTTTGTCATTGTTTTGTTTTTTCTTTTTCCTCTGATTTTTTGCGATTTTTTTGGAATTTTGTTTCAATTTCTTGTTTTGCGATTTTTGCGATATTCTTCTTGCGTTTTTTATGACTTTTTCGTTTGTTTTACAATTTTTAACGTTTGTTCTTGCCATATTTTTTGGATTTTTGGCAATTTTTTTGATTTTTTCGTTTTTTTCGTATTTTACATTTTTATTCCTAATATTTTCTGATTTTTCTTCCAACGTTTTAGCATTTTCCTCACATTTTCTTCTTCTCTTTTTTATTTTTTCGGTTCTTCTAATTTTTTCTCTTTGTTTTTCTAATTTTTATGATTTTGTTTTTTTCTGTTTTTTTTTCTGATTTTTTCAATTTTTTCTAATCTTTTCTCATTTTTTTCCATGGTTCACTTTTTTTTTATTCTCTCTTTTTGAGTTCAAATTTTTACTCATTTTTTTATTCCTTTGATTTTTTCGATTTTGCCATTTTTTTTCTCTATTTTTCTGATTTTTTTTCTGTTGTTTATTAATATTTTTAGGTTTTTCTCAATTTTTCTTATTCTTATTGTTCTGGGTTTTCGATTTTTATCGATTTCTTTTGATTTCTCTCAATTTTTGTCGAATTATTATGTTTTTTTTTTCTCGATTTCTTTCGGTTTATACAATTTTTTTTACATTTTAAAATTTTAAAAATAACGTAAAGAACTTCATTCCTGACCGTGTCCCTCGACTGCACAATTTTTTTTTGCACTTTTATATTCGTACAGAGAAGCTCATTTCTAAAACCTAAATAGTTTTGAAGTTATAAAAATTATAGGCTTTTGAAATCAGCTTCTCAGGATGAACATAAATGTGTAAAAATATACAAGGTATTTAATTTAAAATAATATAACAAGGGTACAGATCTTTCTATTAAGGCAACCTATATGAATAAAATAATTTAAAATTGTACCTGTACAATCTTAGCGTTTTCCACATAAAGACCGACGCGACGCGTATATGATGGGCCACCCTGTATATTTCTTTATACGGTTTTAAATAATTATACAGGTTGGTGTATTTATATTGATATTAGGAGCTCAAAAGTAATCTCTTCTTTCCATATAAACGAGACATCCTGTTTCTTAAACGGTTTTTATTAGTTACACTTACTATCTGATTGGGTTGATTTATTATTTAAATTTTGTTGTTATTTCAGCTCAGAAATACAAATAAATTAAACTAACTATAGCAGAAAATTTAAACTACCATTTTTTTACTATCAGTAACACAAACAACATTTAAATTTTCATTAACTTCCGCCGAGGACCAATTTCTTAATATTCTGTGCGGGATTCTTTATGGATTCTGAGTTGTACGAAAAAAAGGCGAATTTGGCAAAGCACTTAATGCTTTTGTTTCGTTGCTAGGCAACTGTTTATTTTTAGACTTCAAGGCCAAACAATATTTGATTAATTTCCATTCTATTATTGGTTTGCTAGAAAAATAAATTTCTTAATTTTAAATTTAATAAAGAACTATTAAATTTAATTATTATAAACCAAAAAAATTTCAATAAAATTGAAAACATCCATTTCAGTTATTACAAATTATGTATTAAAACTGTTACTCTCCTTACTAAGATTCCTGGGCTATATTTTTAAAATCATTATTTTATAAGCTTTCAAATGAGGTGTCACGTCAGGTACTTTCTTATTAAAAAAAAAATAATCGTACGAATGATTCGTAAAGGGACGAAACTTTTATTGGAGTAGCATATATCAATCTATACAATCATCTTAACACACTGTATAATTTTATTTATCTTAAAATATTTTTCAACATTGGCTAGTTACTCAAAACTTACGCGCTATAAAGTTAATAATCTTTAGATATCGATTTATTTTTTTCTGTGATCAGTAAGTGATTAGGAGGCGTTTACATAGCTGCGTATACCGCTCGAAAACAATAAGTAAACGTTTTTTTAAACTTTAAATACTTCGGCAAATGTTTGTATAAGTTTGTTGCAGTAAAAAACTCACCATAACTAACGTGGCCAATAGCTTTTAAGCAGCCATGAGAATTCGTCTTTGTTGTTGGATACAAAGGTGTTTCATTGGCGTAGAACATTTTTTTTTATTAAAAAGGGATATTTATTTTATACTAAAATAAGAAAAAAACAAATAATTTAAAAAAATATAGTAGAGGCTTATAAATTGTTGCAGTTATCAAAGAACATAATTGAAGTGTAAGATTTTGAATAACTTACAATTATTCTTAATAACCTTATTATTATTTATAAACATGAATAAAGGATTGTTCCAACCTCCTGCTCAAGACTGAGTCCCATTATACCCCTAAACTCACTTATGTTGCCAACCTGCACATTATAATAATGCTGCCAATCTTAACACGTTAAGCGCCACGTGGTATAATGCGTGTGATATAAATGTTCAATATGCGTAGCTCTGGAATCCCAGTAGTGATTTTGGTCCAGTAAATTTTTTCACCGGAGTTGACCACTTGTCACTTGAAGGGGATATAAAAAGAACAGGGTTATTTTTTATTGATAATATCAGTTTATTCAAAATATAAAAATGATGTCTAATAACCTAATAAATAAACAAAGAAGACTCATTTACATTTATTAAAAAAGAACAGAGGCTTTTGATTGATAATATAAATTTATTCAAAATTTAAAAAAATTCCTGTCGGTAGGGTCGATTTCTGTTGTCTAGAGACTTTCATCCTTCCCCACCCCATGAGTTGGTCAGATCGAAAAAAGTTTTAAACGAATAAATTTTATAATAATTAGGACATAAAAAAGTCTAATGAACTGTTTCAATGTTTTTAAAATTAGCGAAGATATGATTTTTTTGAAATTTCAAACCCATTCCAATTCCATCCTCTTAGGTCGGATGGAAAAAGTTTCACACAAATTAATTTTATAATAATTAGAAGATAAAAAAAGTCTCATGACCTGTTTCAATATTTTTGAAAATGACGGAGATATAATTTTTTTTAAATTTCAACCCTCTCCAGATCCACCCTCGTGGGTCGTATGAAAAAAGTTTCAAATAAAGTAATTTTATAATAATCAGAGCATAAAAAAGTATCATAATCTTTTTTAATATTTTCAAAAATGGCGGTGATCTGAATTTGGTGTCGATTGGAAAAAAATTGCGACCTCTATCGTGCCGGAACGGAATGTCTACACATATTGTCATGAAATACTGATTCCTTAATTTAAAATTACCAATTTTTTTTTAAGTTTTATATATATATATACAGTGTGACCCATTTTGTTTGGAAGCACCCCTGTAAATCCGCATTTTTCAACCGATTTCTTTTGTTAGATTCAGTATCAAAAACAGTATTTTGGCACAAATTTTCATAGCTTAATTTATATTTTCAAGGCCCTCTATGTTAATTTTTCTTTGCCACAAAAGACGAAAGTATATTGGCATTTTTTTTTCTCAATTATGACTACACCACTGGATTCAGAAATGCGCATTTTACAGGGGAGCTTCCAAACAAAATGGGTCATACTGTATATATTGATATGGAACACCCGGTATATTACAGATGTCCTATCTAAGAATCTCAATCCGGGTTATGTTCACTGCAATAAATTTATACGATTAAATTTTATAAAAAAAAAATACAATTTTTTAATATTAATAGATCTTATCCCCTCTTCACATTCTTCAGTCTTGCTCTTCTGTTTATGTTTCTTCTATCGCTCCTATCTCAGTCTGTTTTTGTCTCAACTTCTAGTCTTTTTCTATTTTTCTTCCGTCCCTGTCTACTGTCTTAACTTATAGTTCTTCCCTTCCTCGTATTTCTATAAATTCTTGTTTGCACCTTCTCGTATTACCTTTTTTTAACTTGTTCAATCAAATTCTATTTTTTATTAGATCAAAAATTATAATTACAAATTTCATTTCATTTTCATTTGACAATATTTTTATCATATTTTCATATTTTTTTTTACATCTCACTTGATTAATTTTTTTTTTAATTCTAGATAATAAGTCAACCTGGCATCATTATATTTTAAATTTTCATATGAATATATATATACATTTATTTTAACCTCTTTTAATCGCAGATTTGGGTTCAAAATAGTTATTTTTTTATAATATGGGATTAAATAAACAAATTATCAATTTTTTTTAAAATTATTAAGTGTTTAGCATTTTCAAAATCTAGAATCAACTATCTATCAAGACATTACCAATAAAATTATACTAAATTTTTTTGTTCCAGCTGACATTACATTTTTTAAATCTTGTCAAAAAAGACCAATATTTTATATCACTGTCTTGATTTTTAATTTGTTAAACCGGATGTATAGCTTTTAATTTAAAATACATTTTATTACAATATATAGGTATATTTTAACAGGCTATTACTCCAAAACGGCTGAAGATAATTCAAGGAAATTTGAGTTACAGTATTAGCACACCCTTTACTATAATGCCATTCCATAATAGTGTCATCGGCGTAGTCATGACGTCATGTCATTTACATTTTTTTTAAATATAACATGGGATCGTGTGACTGCTCCCTTTTAATTTTTTTTTTATTCTGAATTCATTCATATAACACACTTACTGTCAGTAGATAGAACGTCCTTTAACTTTAACGGTTCTGTAACTAACGACAATGACGTTTAGATTGTGACAATTGTATAAGAAATCAACTTGTTATATTATATTCTAAACGTCATCGCCTTTAGTTATTGAATCTTTAAAGTTAAAGGACGTTCTATCTACTGACAGTTAGTATGTAAAGCCTAATTATAAGGTATTTAATGAAAGATTAATAGAACCTCACTTTTTTGATGGAATATTAACAGGTGAACGTTACTTCCCTTTTTTTTTAAATTAAATGAAAGACTAGAAATGTTGTGGCAACAAGATGGTGCCGGTCTACATAATAATTGCATTGCTATTTGGGGTTATTTGAAAGCAATTGTTTACATAAATCCAGAACGTGATGTTGAAGATTTAAAAACCTAAATAATTGAAGGATGCAGAATGATCACTACATAAATGGATAAGAGTAGCATGTACGCGTGAATTTTGCACAAGGTTTGATGCTTGTGTTGAAACAGAAGGGAGGAATTTTGAGCACATTCTTCAAAATTAATTGTATAAGACTGTCTTCTATTATTTGTTTAAATGTATTAATTAAAGTTCTTTTATTTATTCTGTCAAAATTATTTGTATAATTATTAAAAAAAAATAATGCCCCATAATTAGGCCTTACATACCAAGTGTATTATATAAATGAATTCCGAATAAAAAAACCTTTAAAATGAGATATCACACGATCCCATGTAATATTTCTAAGTGACATGACGTCGTGACTACGCCTATGACGTCACTAATACTATTAATGGATAGCATTATACTAAAGGATGTGCTGATGGTGTAACCCAAATTTTATTGAATTATGTTCCGCTGTTTTGGAGTAATAACCTGTTAAAAAAATTGTGGGACACCCGGTATACCGATAAAATCTTTTACCGATTCTTATTCTCCAGGTCATAAACGGCGAAACCCCTATTCTGGGTTCCGTCATTGAATCGATCGCAGTAGGTAGATTCCATATATTGAAATCTACCTAAAATGGTTTGTAACAACAAATAAAATGGACTTTTCATTTATATTCTTTTTGAAACATGTACAGTAAAAAAGCATTTAATGCAATAGTGATTTTTACAATCACTACATAGCCATTTGCTTCGCGCACTTTTATTTGTTGCAGCTTTTCGGTCGTCACATTTTATCAAATTGATCATTTTCGTTTTTTGAGTCACTTTCTAATGTATATTTAGAAATAACATCGTCAATAACATTTTCTACGTTGCTCATAGGTATTGGATTAGCCAAATTCGGTTGAATATTTGGAGAATGGTTACTATCGAATTCTGTCATATTTATTCCAGGAACTGTTTGAGAACTGTTTAGTAAATCTGTTACTGTTATTGTTGCACATTAATTTGTATATGCCCGCATTCTTGCCTCCGCGGAAGATTTAGTATGGTTTCCATAGCAGCGGTTGGAGTGCTCCTCCATGGCACCTGTGATACAAATACAGGCTAGTCTTTGGACTTTAGGAATCTTCAATATAGCCCTTTTTTAATTTACTTAAGACCACCATCTATGGTTATACCTAGTTACTTCACCTCCTGGCTTATTTGTATTTACACGTTGAAGAGCTTTGGTAACCCGAGGTTGTCCAGCTTCTTCTTTTTCGTGAAGGGGATTAGTGCTGTTTTACCAGGATTGACTTTAATGTCTTCCTTGAGGCACCACCTCCACGATGCTTAGCGCTTGTTGCATAAGAAGGTCTGAGATAATGTTTGTAAAATTCCCCACTGCAAGTATGAGTACGTGTAGAGTGTAGAATCTGTCATTATTCAGCCGCAAAAAGGGCTCGTCAATAACCAAATCCCACAGTAGAGGGGATAAAACCCCTCCCTGTGGTTTATATCTACCTTTATGTGGTGTTTGATACATACATTATTTTTAATAAAATAATAATTAATAGACCATACGTTTAAATTAGGTCTATACCCAGTAGACGCCTAAAACTGAAAAATTTTATTGCACGTTTTTTTTTTTTTTTCAAATAAACAACCTTGACTTGAAACCAACACTTGAAACTTTTTTAATAGCACTCATCACTGTTTAAACTATCTGCGAATACACAAAAATTTCTTGATGGTTCTAAATTTCAAAGCGGCCTAGATCTTTGACTAAAGTTAGAAACGAAATCATCCTGAAAGCAGAGGCTGGTATTCCTGTTCTTCACGTTTTTTGCAAATTCACACATGAAACGCATTAATTGCTAATAAACGATGTGTTCTTATTAAATCCACATAACAAAACGCCTATATCACGTATTTAGTCCCGGTTTATTAAAATTTTTGTTAATATGACCAAAATTTTACACGAAAGAGATCTATTGCGTGTTTGAAATTCATCAATTGAGATATAGGGGGCGCGCAGCGTACTAATAGTAATTAATTAAAAGTCAATATTGTGCTTAATTTACATGCGTAACATCCAAACTTAATTATTTTATAATAACATTTATGGTTATTCATTTGCAAAATTTTTCCGGTCAAAATACCATCATTTACCTCAGATGTGTTTATTGAAATTATTGCTCGTAAAATCCAAACTAGCAACATATTTCACGGCTCAATGATATTTGTCGTTCGTTCAGCCATAATTAATTAATTCTAAAATTCGTTTATCAATTGCCAAAAAATAAAAACTAATTGTCCATCTGTTTTTGCGATTTTATTGAAGACTCAATTTATTCCAAAAATCCTATTGTTAAATAACAAGTAATTTTATTACTCAACCGTAAATTTCAATCTAATGATATCTTAAAAAATTACTTTAAATACCCTTTGCCTAAAAACTTTAGCGTACGTCCAAGAACTAAAGCCGGCACAACAGATTCGGCTTGGGAGCAAGAAATCTATTTATTTTAAATATCAGTTATTCAAATTAAATGACACATCATTTTTCAACTTTCACGGCAAGTTTATGTGGTATCGACAAAAACACACAAAACGTTCAACTGTACAAACAGACTATGAAATAGATTTGATCGAACAATTTTTGATTTTAGTCACAGTTTATAAAAACCTTAATATTTTCTTTACATTTTAAAATGAACCATGTACTTGAAGATAATTGTTTTTTTACCAATGTTTGATGGGCACGTTTAACCACATCGACTTAAATTTAAAAGAATTATTTACTGGATATTTTTTTTGTTGTCTGAGGCTCTAAAACCAACAATAATATTGAGGTCATTAACACTTTTTAAATTATAATTAATAACAATTAAAGCTTGCGTGTATAGTTTATTAAATATTCAGTAGCTTCTTCTAACATTCGTTTAGTTGTTTTAAGATTTATAACCCTTTTTGTTGCTTTTGCTAAAACAGAGAAATGAGTCGTCATTTATGTATTCATGAGCGTCTGATTGCTGTATAAGTGTTGTATCTAGCAGTTTGTTATTTCCAAATTCAATCGGCATAAATCTCCATTCCGTATGAGAACAGCTAGAAATTACCCACTATTTCAGAATTTACATCGCTTATGTAAGCCGCCTTAAACTACAAATTTTAGTAAACGAAGAAATGCAGATAAAAATCTACATATTTCGTGATTGAAGGGTTATAGCTTAACTATCCAGTGACGTTCTAATAATAATATAATGTCCTTTAACAAAACGACTTTTTTTAATGGATATATGAAAAAAATAGCAGAAATGAATATGCTGATTGTTTTAATAAAATTAAGTGGAAACTAGATTTTTAAATGCCAATTTTTAATAAATTTACTTTTAGTATTTTGCTATATACCTATAAGTTGAATCAAGGCTCTTAAACCTAAACATGGTCACTAGTCTCTTCACATATTAACAGATGAACAGGACAATACAATAACACTATGGCTGCAGTATTGGGGTACTCAACCGGTCTGTTAATTTGCACCTAAACCAACCAGCACCAAGAGCGGAGCCAGTTGACATATATGCTTGGGTTACTAGACTTGTTAGTTCCTTATAGATATATTAGGAATAAAAATTATTAATACGGTCAAAAAGAACTAAATATAATATTTTCGATGATCATCAAATTAACAAATAAAAACAAGAATACTAAAACATTATTTGGTTCAAAATTAATGCACACCATAATTGTTATATTAGAGATTTGGATGCACTTCACTCACATGCGCCCAACTACTGCAATACTGCCATGTGTACATTGCACTCAGTTATCACCAAATGCACTATTCTTAATTGTTTCGTCACATACCAGAGTAGAATAGCTATGACAATTCTAGCGGGCTCCTTATGGAAAATAACATGGGAAATCGCTGAGGTCCCTTCTGTAATTTTTTTGTTATACTCAAAGACACTGCCGGATCTGAACCACATCGTCTCAAACAGCTTTCAACAGCTCTCGACAGCTTTTATCAGTTCTCGAACAGCTTTTTATCAGGTTTGGTGCGCGTTGTGATTGTTGTTTAATTCCTAACAAGTTGAATTTAGTCTATGATAAGCGTCATTTTTGCAGTCTGAAAACACAGTGTCATTCGTTTCACATTCCTATATAATATTATTTTTAACCCCCAATATCCAAGGTTAAATAGACTTCTTCAGGCCTATAATAAATAGACATCATGTTGGTGAAATTTATACAAAGAAAAAGAACAACTTACCAAGATAATAGATAAATGTTAAATAATTTTAGCTTATTTAAAAAAATGTGCCGCTACTAAGTAAGGGAGGGAGGTAGGAAAAATCATGGGGAGAATGGGGTACATGAAAATAAAAAGTGAATCTAGGTGGGTAAAAAACACTTATTAAAAATTTAATTTGAATATAAAATTATTTAAGGGAAGAATTGTACCTAGTCACAGTAAGACGCCTTATAGAGCGTTCAGAATACGCCGGAGGAGGGTTTCGGGAAGGAAATCCTCCAATAATAGGAAAACCCGCATGGGGTGCTCCATGTGAGCAAGAATAGGGTACATTATCGAAAAAACTGCAACGCAGTGCAAGAAAAATTCTTCTACCAACTACAACCACGGTAGAGACAGTCCACCAAAGGACACAGTAAAGGGAAGCGAACATAAAACGCTCCCTCAAAAACTTAATAAAAACTGTAGGTATTGACAGCATCAATGGGAAACAGTAACTAAATAAAATGGCAGATAAAGCGGGAAATAGATTGACAAATGACAGTTATTTATATATTTAAAAACAAGCGGGAAGAAAGGCAGAAGAATTAAAGGGAGCATAACGTGAAAATATTAGTACGAGCACTCATAATAGTAACGATATAAAAATACAAAATTCAAACTTTTTTTAAAAATTAAAAAGGTGATAAGTAGTGGAAGCAGACAAAGTAAATTTTGAAAAGGTCAAGTCAAATGAAAAATAAATGGTACACCGAACACATTATCACTAAGGGAAATTAGGTGCAGGCCACGGTGAGATAGGAGAAAATAAATTATGACTGGTAACAGCTGACAGAAAATACCAAAAGAAGAAAAATAATAAGTGCTTTTACCCACCTGGGTTCACTTTTTATTTTTCATGTACCCCATTCTCTCCCCATTATTTTTCCTACCTCCCTCCCTTACTTAGTAGCGGCACATTTTTTAAAATATGCCAAAGTTATTTAACCGAAACTAGTTGCCTTTTAGGAAAAAAAAAATTTTTAATAAATGTTACTGTGGTACATGATTTTGGGTTTTCATTTATGATTATAATTTTTTACGTTAAATAATATATACTATGAACGTTTGTGCGGTTTTTGCTTCTGTGCCAACTGTGCAAATACATAAAAACTCTTGTTGTAGGGCTCCCACTGAAGAAGAAATCTAATACGACTTTTTTCGAAATCAAAGCTTGCATTAAAACCGGATGCTTTCAGAGTGTATGGTTAACAAAAGATCAAAAATGAAAAATCCTTGAAAAGAATTTAAAAAATACTTGAAAATTGCTTTAAAAAATCATTGAAAATTCCATTTTACTTGACAAATCCTGGAAAATCCTTGATGAAATTCTCAAAACATCCTTAATAACGTTAAAAATGAAAAATCTTCAAAAATTACTCTTAAAAATCTTCGAAAATTCCTTTTAACTAGAAGAATCCTGGAAAAGCATGAATAAATCCTGGAAAATCCTTGATAAAATTTTAAATTATCCTTAATAATGTCAAAAATGAAAAATCCTTGAAAAAAATCTTAAAAAAATCCTTGAGAATTGCTTCAAAAATGCTTTGAAAATTCCTTTTAACTTGAAAAATATGAACAAATCCTGAAGAATCCTTGATACATTTTTTAGATTATTCTTAATAACGTTAAAAATGAAAGTTCCTTGGACAAATCTTAAAAAATCCTTGAAAATTGCTTTTAAAAATCATTGAGAATTTCTTCTTACTTGAAAAATCCTGGAAAAACATGAACAAATGCTTGATATAATTTTTAAAATATCCTTCATAACGTCAAAAATAAAAAATCCTTGAAAATTGCTTCAAAAAATAATTGCAAATTCCTTTTTACTTGAAAAATCCTGCAAAAACATGAACAAATCCTAAAAAATCCTTGATAAAATTTTTAAAATATCCTTAATAACGTCAATAATGAAAATCCTTGAAAAAAGCTTTAAAAATCCTTGAAAATTGCTTTTTACTTGAAAAATCCTGGAAGAAAAACATGAACAAATACTTCCAATATAGACCAATTTTTCGAAGAAACTTAAAAGTTTATGTCCAGATTGGATCATTTGCTATAAGTAACAACTGCACAAACCTTCATAATATATTGTATTTTTCCCAAAAACTAATAATATATACAAAAGTTAATCGTATGACTTCATATTTTCATACTGGAAAATGATGCTTATTATAGATAAACGAATTTTTTACTTAATTTACTTTATTAGAAATGAATCCAAAATCACAACGTAGTCAATAACTATTGCTTAACGCATGGGTTTTTCTAAAAAAATACATGGAGAATGCATTTGCTCCCCGATCAGCTTTTTGTTAACTGTCAGATTACGTCACTGACATACCAAAAACGATTCTTAGGAGATAAATAACAAGCCTATAAAATGTGGTTTTTAAAAATAATATTTCTTGGATGATTTATACCTGCTCAATAAATTTGAACAAGGAAACGACAATCCTCTTCCGCGACATCCTTCTTTACGACAATCTTTTCCCACGACAATCGTTCCAGAATGTACTTTTTAGGTTATTCGATGAAGTCAGTTAAGTGCTTTTTTTAATACTTAAGTACATAAATACTGGTTTGCATCGCTTAGTCTAGTCCTTTATATTTAAAAATACATAAAAATGGTGATTGTTTTTCAGGGTATGTAAGATGTTTTGTTGAAGCGAAAAATATCGTTAGAGGAAGAAGTGTTCGAAAAGGAATGTCTGGGGAAGGATTGTCCTGGGAACTATTGTCAGGGAAAGAATTATCTGAGGAAAAATTGTCCGATGAAGGATTGTCAGGGGAAATATTATCCTTGGTTCTTTAAACATATAGACATAGATTTAGTGGGACCATTCAAAAGGCTGGTTTCTCGTTACTGTCATTAACAGTACTCAAAAATATTAAAATCTATTATTACCACGGTTTGGCATTCTATTAAAAATTACTCATGGTTAAGGTAGTCAATTAGAAATTAATTTAATGGTTTGAATAAACGATTTCATTAAAACATGATAAAGGTAAAATTAAAATGTTTGTATCAGCTAGGTTTGGGTCTACTTTAAAAGAATATTTACAATATTCTCAATTACAATCAAACTATACGTATATCAAGAAATTTTTATGAAGTTATATGTATAACTCCATAACATTTTGTTTTTCAATTATCACCTATTTATTATGGTCTTTATTGTACTCATTTGAAACTGCTACAGTCCTTATTTCGTTTTTTTGTTTCCTTTTCTTTGTTTTATGTGTTCCTTTTGGTTTTATTTTAGTTAATACATTTTTATGTCCTTGTTAGAGCCGTCGTCGTCGTTCTTTGTTTTCTTTCTTCTGTTTTATTTTCGTTTACTACTTTTTTAGGTTGGATTTCTTTATTTCAGTTTTCTTCTTGTCCTAAATCTCTATTTATTATTATTTTGTTTTATCCCATTTTAACTATGCTTTCCTTTTGTCTGTCTGATTTACAGTGCGATGTACAATTACAAATTTCTCTTAGACCGTTAAATTTACCAAATTATTATAAAATATATATTTAAACTAAAAATTATAGTAATATTATGAATACTTGAATGTGAATTTGACAATAACCAACAAGTATATTATATATAAACCTGACCATAATTTTGTTGTGGAAACAATCCACCATTTTCCACCATAACCACGGTTTTAGATAAATTTTTTGTATCTGAGACATTGGCAGTACTGGGTTTTCAGAAAGTATTTGAATGAAAATAGTTTCACGATTTAAAATAGGAACAACAGTTTGAAGAAAAATGAAGTTGAGTGAGGCTTAATGATACAAGAAAAGAAAGAAGAAACAAAACAATTATCATAAAGGGAAGAAAACTTGGATCAAATGAGGAAAAATTCGACACCTTAATTCATGTTATTTAATAGATATTAATCTTGACAATTAAATTTTATATTATTTGATTGTCTTAATAAAACGGTATGGACGTCTATGTTTGAAACAACAAAACTTAACAAACGAAATAAGCGCAGATATAATCTCCATATTTCGTGATAGAAGGCTTATTGCATTTCTCCCTCTTGTTAAAACAAATGCTCGGTATATATGGGCGTTTAACCCGTATTTGGTTTTCTGCTAAGGTGGATTTTCATATGGAAATGAAATTCCACGCAATAGCCGACAATTACGACTAATTTCCACTGTTACTTTGTAAACTGCACATTTACTTGTCATGTACACGATGTTTTCTACCAAGAGAAGTTATAGGTCGTGTCTTTCTCAGCACGAAACGCATATTTAAATGAGGATGAAATTGAAATGGTGGATGCGGGTGGAAAATGAACCAATCAGGGTCAAGTTCTTCCATTTTCCTGTATATCGTATCACCATTCCGTCTTATTTCTGAACATAAACATAATCGTACTAATTTAATGAAATAACTAAATTTGGCATGTATGAATAGGAATAACAAGAATAAATGAATAAAAAAATTTAAATGACTAAACTAAAGTGAATATACTAAACTTAATGATAATGTAAGAAAAAATATAGAACGAATAAAATCCAATATAAGTAAAGTGAATAAAATGATATAAATCAATTACATTTGAATAAAATTTTGAGGAAATTTCAAAAAGAGCTTAAATACAAAAGCGATCAAACGTGCAGGATTGAAATATTAATAAATATTCATTGCCGTCTGTTTTGAACCCAACGACCTAAACGAAAATCGAAAAAAATCGATTCAATTTAACTTTAAAATAGGTACCAATAAACATTTTAGACACTGCTTCCCTATAAAAGACCAATGTTATCTCCGAAATAAATGAAACAATAAGTCACTTTTGATGTTTTTGCACAGTCGAGCAGTCCAGATTTTACAAAATTAATTTATTAATACTATTGTAAACCTCTTTGCGTCATCAAGCGGTCTTTTGGCACCATAGTCCAGATTTAGGATTGCCTCGGGATCCACCTTTCGTTTATAATGCGAAGGCTACTTGCACGGGTAGCTTCAGTGGAGAAAGAAAGGAGTAGTATATCATCGAAAAAAGACTTAGCGGCCAGAAGGGTGGTCTTTATTTGCCCTACTAGGGTGAGTACCTGGGTATTTGCTGCTGGCATCGAGGTGTCACAATAAAAATCATTAATTAAAATAAATAGTTGTCTATTGAGTACCAATTCAAATCCAGCTAGTAAGAGTGTGTAACAGGCTCTATCCGGTGCGTGCACTACTTCCCAGTTGGTCAGATTGACGGTTCTGGACTCTGATACAATTAAACTTGACTTCAGCTCAGCTTGACTTGTTTCTAAAGGTCGCTGTCTGGTTCTGGACTAGTTTTCAACTTGATCTCTGACTACCACTGGAACTCCAACTGGGATTGCCGCTGGAACTATGACTTCGGGCTGCCACTGCAGCTCCCGACAATGGATTGGATTATCCTACTGTGCAATTTTATTTAAATATTTTAATTATCACGGTAAGTTTGTTACACTATTAAACCGATAAATTGGAGATTATAGAGAAATTCATGTGAAATTTGCATTCCATCACATCACATCGCCTCATTTAAAGTTTGACTTTTTTATTGGAACTAATTCATGTGTCCAAAAGACGGGAAGTTTAGAGATATCTTCAACAAATAACTCATTTTGAGTAACGGGGGATTCATTTAAGTCAGAAGTAAATGTTACGTGATTTCATGTCATAATTAATCTTACTTATAAAGGTGGATTCATGCAACATCAACTAAACTAAAATTAATTTAAGATTCAAATGAATTTTAAACTTATAGTATGCTGTTGTTCATGCAGCAACAATTAAACGAAATGAAGAAACTAGAGACATGCGCATTACGTTCGATCATATGTCAAAACTGTCAATCTGCTATTAGAAAACACAACCCAAGTGCCTAATCCCTAACCTAAAATTGTAGTTATTTTGTTTATGAAAGAAATATGAAAACTATTACCAGGAGTATTAGAGTAATGGGAGTCTCTTGTGTATCCAAAACAACCCCTAACCTATAAAAAGAAATCAGCTGTGTATCTTTTGATTTGTTTGGGCGGCAAGCTGATATTTGAAAGTTTGACGCATGCGCTGTTTCGAATTATGGAAGAAATTAATTTCTTAGTTGAATGTTGGCCATCTTTCTTAGTTTTAATTTTAAGTGCTTAGTTTTCTGCATGAACACCCCTATTACATCACATGGTTTTATAATCATAATTTTAGTTTTAATTTAATCCACCTTAACTTATCCAGGTATCGATCAAGATTTCAAAAATAAGATTGCTTGCTTAAATTACATCGGTTAAAAGTACCGCATAGTTCTTGTGGGAAAAGAGTCCCAGTTAAATTGGCTAAAAATGTAGTACAATGTAGTATATTATGTCCTAATCAAATGACTCTCTGGGTACAACAAGATCTAATGGACACATTTTGAGATACAGAGTGTTAAACATGCGGTGGCAGGGTTGTTACTTACCTTAATAATTGTAATATTAATATTGTCGATAAGAGTTGTAATGATAAGTTCTAAGACTTCGTATACAGGGTGATTCTTTTTTACTAGCCAATGTTAAGATTTTTATGGAATTCTTTCAACAAACTCAGTAGACTTGCAGAATAATTAAATGTCATTTGATTTTAATATTGGGTAATGTGAGGTTACTATTATGCAGGGTCACTGAAAATTGTCTTTAATTGTATTTATTTTATTTTTTTTAGGAATATATATATCTTAAACATAAGGTAGAAAACTAAATATAATGCGATCAATAATTATTACCTAATAAAAGGATTTAAAATATGTCCGTCTGTCTGTTAACCTGATTCAACTCGAGAACGGTGATATTTAGAGACATACGGACAACGGCAATCGATTCAGCATTATTAAACACCCCTAAAATGATATTAATCTTTGAGCTATTTTTACTTTCCCGCCACATATACTAGCTATCTACTAGAGTATGTAGTAAGTATACAGAAATTTATTTCCGTGACTATAAATTTTTGAAATCTCGAAAAATTACAGCAAATATTATGCAGTTTTTCTTTTGTTCATTTTTTTTTTTCAGTCACGTGCTACTGAAACTTTATTATCTGCCTCATGGAGATGTAAACCAGTTTATTATAAAGACAATTTAAGTATCTAGTTTTTTCATTCTAATACCATCTAAATTGACTTTACAGAGCTAGAATTAACATTTCATTTGTATGGCTATTTCACACAATAATTACAAGTAAAGCATTTTGAGACATTCCAGATTTGATCTATTTATTTCATTGTAATATTTAATTTCAGGGGATTGCTGTTATTGAATTAAAATTGTAAATAATACTGAATTTCATCGATTTCGTCAATATTGTTATATTTCTGATTGTAACTATTAAATTTTAAATTAACCTGTATACAGAAAATGAAATTAAAATTAATTTGAATGGATTCAATTTTTTGAGTAATCCTGTATTTAATCTGGGCTCCGGTTTATTTTTTATTTTTGCAAAGTTCCAAAAAATAAACAATCCGAAACTTTAAATTTTTTAGTGATAGTAAGGAGAAGAAAAATAATACTCTTAGGACTTTAGAATTAAACTTGAATTATAATATGTAAAAATCTGGCACAAATCCATGTTATTGAAATGTTGTATAAATAAAATGGATTGTTTATTAATTTCCAATAAATACTTGGGGCACTAGCAACAATTAATATTCCGAAAAAATCATAAATCCCTTTAGCTTATGATTCACCATAGTGGCAACTATCTGACAAATAGAAAACTCTTTTGCGATTGGTTGAAGTAAATAAAAATGTTGTTTTTTGAGGTATTTGAATTAATTTCAAAAGGAGATAGTTGCAGCAATTCTTTAAAAAAAACTATGATTACATAATCACTTATTCCAGTTTTTCCAAGAAAAAATCACTCAAAATAATGTACAATCCTGATTTAGTTTTACTTTACGCCGTTTACTGAAGCAAGTTTTAGGAGTTTAAATTAAATTAAGCCTAAGTTTGAGTATCATTTATGAACCACTTACTTTGAAATTTTATATCGCAAAATTATTGGGATTGGTTACAATGTCAGTATAATAAAGGTTTATACCTCATGTGTACTAATGGTGCTTTTTTTCTATATAAATATCAATATTATTACGACAAAATATCTCTTGTTAGGCCGAGCGAACCTAGACTAGTGTGAATTACAATAACATGATAATTATTCACATAATTTAATATACGTCTACATTATCAACAATGATTGAAGTTTTATCCTATCTTGAGTGAAATCTATAAAGTTTTACGTACTTTTTCTGTTGATAGGGGAAACCACACACATTTTCACTGATTATTAATTACTAAAGATGATTAGTTATTATTATTATGGTTTTAAACAAAAATCGGTACTTTTTCTAATTTATTGGCGTGGGTTAAATATTTATACAGGTAAAAACAACCTGAATACAAAAGTAAATAAAAATAGAACAAATAATTATTATCAAAATGAACACGATATTATAAAAATGATTATTTAATTCTTAGAAACTTTCGCCTGGCCGATAGAAACTCCAAGATGCCTGTAAGCAGGTCTTTACCCAACGAAACACAAAAAGAAACTGACTCTTCTGGAATTTCTAACCGTAACCTAACTGGCCGTTTACTGGAAAAAGGTTTTAACTTCCAAATTCTTGACAAAAAAAATGAATAAATCTTTGCATTTCTCTGTGACAGGCGATATATTTAAAACCCTCTTGAACAAGCGCGATTAGGCAAGTCATATGATTTCCGGCGAGGCATCGATGAATATGACAGAAAACTTGCCATAAACTGCCAAACCCCACTAGTAACCATCTTATATCGCCAATAGAATTTAAAATATATAACATGTGTTTGCCTAACTAAACAGATTCTTTTTTTTTTTGGACGAGTCAGTCATATATGCTACCCATGAAAACGGTCACATTTACGCAATATATTTTACTGGGTGCTCTTCACTTTAGAGAATTTTATGCAGTTTTTGTAGAATTTAGATAACAATTTAAATTCAGCACATAAATGACAGAACTTAGCATTAGTCCTATGTTTTATACTTATTCTAAAGTTTGTAATTAATGATTACGTCCTTAATTATTAGGCAATTAAATCAGGGTGCAAAATGTTTTTGGAAGTATAGATTATTATATGTATAACATCTTTAAAGCTTTTTCCACTTTTGCGCAATTGATTTTTATAAAAAATAATGTAAATTAGGAAAATTTTAATTTTTTTTGTACTTATATTTATAATTCTGAAACATATTAATAAACCCAAAATATGCGAAAATTGCTTAAAAAATCCACGGTCGAGTCCAACACCTTCGTTTATTTCTCTTTTTTTTATTTAGCGATTATTTCATCGTGAATTGTGCAACAAATTCATTGCACACCTTCATGAACAATTTCACGTGACGCCATTTTGTACTACAATTATTCAACATGTATTGCCTATCATGTAAAGTGTAAATAGATTGGCGTTCAACACATATCGAACTATGGTCGAACGACCCAAATCGTTCAACATAGATCGACTCGTGAAAACGCGCCTTTATAAAAAAATATATCAAATTTACTGGTTAGTCTTTTTTCGATAATAGTGTCCATTATCTTTAAATGATTTTGTATTTATCATAAATTTTGATAAATCTGAATCTTTATTGTGAAAAATTATTATTATAGGTTACTAGATGAGAATATGATTGATATTTACTATCATAATATTGTTTAAAGGCAATAGAAGATAAAATCCCAGACACCAATTAAATGTAGATATAAAAATAATTTAAAAAAATATATAGATTTATATCTATATTATCTTTACTGCATGTACATTGTAATAATTATTTCTATTACTTTATCTAATTATATCCGTTGAATTAAAACCCGTAAAGAATAATAACTAGAATTTAAAAAAACTACGTAATTTTAGTAATTTGTTTTTAAGAACCTTTTTACACAATTTTCCTAGACGCTTAAAATTAACTACTTAATGCTTAAACGTTTAATTAGATCATCACCTTCTGATATAACGTTCCACCTAGGTGCGTCTCTATTAACCAAACAATTTATTTGACTAAAAACGCTTCTCATAATTTGCCACGCAGGAAGTACTTAAGATAATTATTATAAAACTAAAATATCACATCCGGTTGAGATTCAGCCATTATGTTTTTTTGATTAATATTTAAAGCAAATTCGTGCAAATAAACCAGACTTTCAATGTTAACATGGAATTTTTTTCCATATTTTTTTATTAACTTTTTTTTATTTAATCTCCCAAAGGTTATTAATTAGGGATAATAGTGTATTATTTAATGAGCGGTAATGTAAGTCATAACACTCGCAGATGAAGTTTGCAGCACGAGCCGCAATTGAATACTAACTTTATCTACGACTATAACAATAAATACTTATAAGTCTATTCCGCTTCGGCGAATCGGTTTGTACAGAACCACCTTGGTACTCGGTTCGTAAATAGTGTGTAGTAAATTCACTAAATTCCAAGAATCTTTTTCGTAATGTAGACTGTGAGGTGTAGCTAATTAAATAATTTTAAAATCTTTAAATTATACATTCCCTCCCAGTTGTTATAAAATCTTTCTAATTTTACTACGCCAATGGAACGTATATATCGGCATTAAAATTTCCAAGAATTTACTGCACATTATTTACATACCGCATTATAGTAATGAGTTATTATAACCCACGCTGTTTGTTTATGGAAACTATTAATTGCTCAGAAGCAGTTGAATAATTAATATATAATTTATTAGGAGTGGATAAAATAATTTTATTCCATTCGTTAATTTTAGAGATTCTACTGTATTGGTTAATTAAGAGTATTCAATATCATCAATAATTTTTTTAATAATAGAAAAGTTACAAAAAAATAATTACAGATAATGCATTACTACTTAGACTTAGTAATACTATTTAAATTTTAATAAACACAAAAATAAAATAAATAAATATTGTTCGTAAAAAAATCTGATCCAACTATTTTAAAAGTCAAAATGAAAGTGCTGGAAATGAAAAAAAAACCTATGCAACATAATTATTAATAAGTAACAAAAACACCACTCTTTTTTTTAATCTCTTTAAGAGGAATTAATTAATAAAACAAAAGTTATACGATGTAGAACTGACATTTTTAATTGGAATCATTTTAAAAATAAAAAATATTTTAATCAATTTTTCTATTAGCTGGATATTTTTTAAAACAAAAGATTATCCATTTTTAAATGTGGTAAAATTATTTAAAGAATAATAAAAAACTACTAATCATACCACATAGAATTTAATGAAATTAGTTGAACAAATGGGCATGGGCAACATGTTTCGGCCTCCAGTATGGAGGTATCAAATGTGTTTCTAAATTTTTTTTAAATTTTCTTCAAGATAATAAGTTTTCAATTTTTTAAATATTTTTAGTTGCTAAATTCATACCATTTTGTAAATCATTTGTTGTACGAACGGAAGCTTTTTGCCTGTTGATGGCAATTGTTTGGCCGAAACATGTTGCCCATGACCATTTGTTCAACTAATTTCATTATGTGGTATGACTAGTAGTTTTTTGTTATTCTTTGGATATTTTTTCTTTGAATTTTAAAATTTTGCTGGATGGAATAGCATTGGCCTCGATGTAGAATAACTGCAACGGCACTTCCATCTGCGCGTGTTGTGAAAAAGTTATTTGATTTGTTTTTGAAATATAAAATCCAATTTTTTTTGTCCAATACGAAATAATGAATTGATATTAATTTCCTAGTTTTATTTAGCACAAGGGTGATCCTCTTCTATAGGCCCTACTAAGGTTGTAAGGCCCACCGTGACTAACGCTTTCGTAATATGGCAGCTGGGCAAGCTACTGATTATAGTGGAGTTTAGAATAACGTCAACTAAGATTATAAAAGTTCAGCTGCGGTTCCTTCGGCTACAGTTAGTAGTGGAAACAAATGAACTGGCAGCAACCTACAGGCTGTGCCTAAACAGAATGGTATGGAGACTACTAAGGAAATAATACCATTTCACGATTGCAGAAAAACAAAATTCAGTGCTAACCATGCCATTCGGCAAAATGCTTGTCAGCCACAATTTTGTGAAACCTTTTGGGGTAAACATACCTGAGAGAGACAGAAAAATTAAGGTCAGGAAAAATCAATCAGTCTGGTATACAGACGGATCTACAACAGAAAACAGCACAGGTGCTGGATTTTATCATATGAACTCAGGGAGAACATGTAATCTATGGAAATGGTCTTTCAAGTGAAAATAACTGCGATAAATGCTTGCATAAATGTGATATTGAGAGGTGATCTTAGAAATACGAAAACCTTCATACTCACACATGGTTAAGCATCCCTTAAAGCAATTAATAGGGTAGAAATATAGTCAATACTAGTGTTAGACTGTCATAAAAACCTAAATATGGCATAAGGGCATAGAAGGAAATGAAAAGGCAGACCACCTGTTGGGGAAGGAGCAGAAAACCTCTAATTGGACAAGAACTGAGATAGTTTAAAGTACTTATAGAAGATCCACCCAAGAGCAGAGACAATCTGCTGAACTTCATAGGGGTATTGGAAGATTTCCTATACAGGAAATATGATGAACAGGACGAAACTCCTCTTCTTATATTATATCATAACTTGGACCTCAATGCTGATAGAGAATGGAACTTCGGGATACAGTATCCTGAAACCGAAGAGATAGCGAAAGCTGACATCAGAACTATTCTGGACTTTATCAAGTGTACTGATCTGACGTGAAAATTGGCGGGGCAAAAAGACCTAGAGTCTTAGTGCAAATGGGATTTCCCTCCCCAGATTCAGCTATAATAGAATAGAATAGATGTGATACAGAAACTAAAAATATTCGGTTTTTAAATATTTGTTTAAAAAGAAATATCTTCATAAATATATTCTTTCATCCATTAACAATAAACATTAAAATCAATGAAAGGAAAATCTGTTCGAAATCTGATGGGGATTTAATTTTAATTAAAAAAATTAAAACTTTAAGTTGAGTACCACAAATTTTATTAAAGTTGAAAATGGAGAGGGTTGGAAACTAGTTTCGGCGAACTGCCATCATCAGGTCTAGAATACAAACTTTTTAGTGGGAGAAAATAAAGTACAACTTAGCAAAAATTATTTATAATGCACTGATATTACTTATTGAAATTGTGAAGTTATAAAATTATATATTATTTAGAAGAAGGTATATGGTTGGTTATAAAGAAATAAACGAAACAGAATTTAATAACCGATTTCGATTATCGCTTGTAAATGGGCAGATTGAAGCAAATTTACAAAGGCCAACTATTAGGTCAACATTTCTTACCTATTTTAATTACTGTAGAATTATAAATGTTTTTATTTTCAGAAATCATCTTCTATCGCCAGTGACACAAGTGTTAATTACACTCAGATTTTAATGCATAAGTTCATTCTTGTAGTTGCTGGAGATTTTAGGGTATCCATAAGTCCACTGCTAGCAGTATTATTAGAAATGTAGTAACACATGAAATTACATTGTTATCGCCCATTTACATAAAAAGCAAAGACACCCTTAACAACAATTAAAAAAATATCAGTAACAAACACTAAACTCTGACGAACCAATCGAAAAATTCTAGGTTACCTTGTTGTCTTCTTCTACTTTTTGATATAAAAATGGATTAGGTGTCAAAAAGAAACGGTTTAACGTAATATTCCGGCCACTTTTGGATATATTTCTTTTTAAATTCGACTGGAGCACGTCTTTCGGGTTGTATTTTAGAAACCATTTAGAATCAACACATTTTTGACATCCTCCTTGGTACGTTTTGGGGTTGTACTATATTCTGCCCGTTTCGTTTCCATATTCATTGGTTTCCGATTTAAAGAAACTAATTTCACAATTCACTCCTTTTCTACCTCTCCATGCAAGTTTGAATCATGCTACTTGGAAAAAAAAAATAAAGACAACCTTCTAGAGTTTCCTCATCATAAGATATTATTATATCTGATATATTCGTTTTTTTCGAAAGAACTTTTTTTTCTTGCACATTTAAACTCAATGTCTTTAAATGGATTAAAAGAGCGACCAATTTCGGTGATATGTTTTTCGGTTAAATTCTACATTGTCTTTATTGAAAAATTTTTATAATCTTCCTTATTAACTTTACGCATATAAATAGCTTAGTCCTGCAATATATTTGCCAAATCTATATTTGGAGTATTTTAATGACTACCACTCTTCAAATTATGTCCATATAGATTTTTGGTTAGCACAGTATTAGCTGGTATAGAGTTAGCTATTAAATTATTGATATTTTCGTTATTTTCGGTTCCAAGTCTATCCATGATTTTCTTAACATGGACCAACAAAAAGCAATGCACGTTTAATGTGTTGCCTGTATTTAACGAACTGTTAACGAGGACGATGTAGTTTATACATTTTGACAGATGAGGGTAATAATTCTTTTAATATACAATCACAGAAGATAAACTAATAAAAAAGCGAAAGTTCCTGTCGGCCCTTTTGATGTAGCGATGGTCAAAATTTGAGTAACAGTTGAAGTTTCTGCAGCTTAATACAGTGGGAAAAATATTCAAAATTCGTAAGTCTAGATAGACGAATTGACGAATTTTGATCATTTTTCCCAGTGTATAAAATGGCAGAAACTTAAACTGTCACTCAAATTTTGACCATCGCTACAAGAACCTTCGCTTCTGTATTAATTTATCTTCTGTGATACAATTGACACATGTTTTTTGTCTCACCCGATAATGGTAACGTTAACGCTATCCCATAGTTTAACTTATAAATAGCATTAGCGTTACCGTTAGCGAGCAAGATGCAAAACTCTAATGACTAATTTATCAGTTCATTTGGTTGTCGCTATTTTGGATATCGTTCACCATAAAATCAGTTCTAATACTATTACCGCAAGTTTCACCATAATCCATCAACAATCATGCATGGTATTCTCGAACTAAAAAATAAACTATAGCTTTAAAGTTTTTTGCACACTGAAAATCATTACTTATCAATTTTTAGGAACAAAGTGATGTTGCCGGTTATTTTCAATTTTTTTTTTCATAACAACGGAAAAATTTATATAAAAATTTTTGTCTTCTACTTATTCTTATTTTCGCCGAAACCTTGTAAGTATGTTACGAATTTAAAAATTAGTAAAATATGACTAAAAAAATATGAAACTATAAGTTGTTATTTTACTTCAGAGAATATTATCAGTAACAAAAATTTGTTTAATCTCTTATAAATAATTTTCATATTAATCTTTGATTAGAGATACAAATATGTCCAATATGTATATTTAATTTTATAAAAACAAGAAACGACATTAATAAGCAGTAATATGCAAGAAATGAAAAACGTATTAAATACCTACATAATTAAACATCAAAGTAAACATTTTCATTTGTAGGTAATGCGTGGTGATTACTAATCCATCCGAGTAAAAACCTGGAAGTCAGTTTAATAAATGACATCCTAATAATTTATGTTGAAAATCAGGTTAAGTGTTAAAATATTCATAGAAACGTGTAATAAATGCGAATTAAAAAAAAAATGCTAAATGTTTTTTAACGATCCGGACGGCAACCGTTAAATTCTTAATGTCAAAAACGCGTGTCGCAACAATTTGTATATACTTGATGTTAAGTATGATATTTATATAATGGCCGGTTGCGTAGGTACTTTTGAAAAATTGTCGACGACATTCCATGTTGATGTGTTTGCTTATATAGTATGTTTCAAGGAAATTTATCAATAATTTTTATCACTAAATATAAATTAAAACAAATAATTATTGCTTATAGAAAAAAGAAAATAACGTTTCGCTTTAATTAATCTTCTGACGTTCTATATGTCTTCTAAAAGATAATTTCCAAATATTCCAGAAAATAATACCATTTTTACTATACCATCAAAAGTTAAATTAACAAATTACAATTTCGCACAGACTAAATCACGCCTACTCCTATAGTATCCTCAATAGGCGTATATTTTTAAATCCAAGAGGTTAACCATATCTCGAATATGGTCCAAGTTTACAAGAAATAAAGCACGTCAGGTAACATAATAATTTAATTTTAAAATAGAAAGGCAACTAGACTTGGTCACAGACCATCATCAGGCCTATATATGCAAAAAGTTCAAAATTAGTAAATTATAAAAATAACAGCAAAGCTTAACTTAATGTTATTAATACTATTAAACAGGAAAATATATCATACTTGAAAGAATTACTTAAAAATATAAAATATAAAAAATTAAATAAAACACATTGGGAATTACACGAAGAAAAGTATGTACCTCTTAGCTGAAATGATCCACATAGGGCCGAGATCTCCTAATAAGAAATTTAAACGTGAGGGTTAGCCACCCTATATGGGGGTTATCCAAAAAGAAATGGGAGCCAAGCATGGTCCCAAAGGAAAATAACTCAAAAAAAATTTTTAAAATAAATTCAAAGCGCAGCACGATAAGAATTGGGTAGCTATCATGGTACTAAAAAAGTGGAACTAATAACAGATGACACTTGAACGATTTATGCATATAAGTATTCATAAATGTTATAAGAACACTAGACTGCGAGCATTATTTTTAAATTCTTAGATTTTCTCGAAGACATCGAAGGACCAAACTCTTTAGGTAGGAGTTAAACCAATATGAATGTTAATTAAAAACAGTATTTAAAATAGGAATGTGATTTTTATTCCATTTTTTCCAAGTATGAAATATGAACAGTAAAAAGCATAAAGCGGCACATTAATTTAAAATATGAAACCGAAATCAAATATTACTCATCACTTCACTCACTGTAAAAACTATTTACATTTTTTCTTGTTATGAAAACTCAGAAGCTTTTTGGGTGAGGTTAATTACGCACCATTTTAATTATTTGAAGAAACTTTGGTGCTCTATTGAATGCGACTGCATCTGTTTACAGTCGGTGTGCGAGAGCGAATTATTGTGCCCTGAATTTTAGCGGAGAGGAGGGTGTCTGGTTTTTTATTGGTAGGAGACATGAAACGTGGTATCTAACTAGCCATGAATTTAGAATCTTAGCGGGAAGAAATATATCTATATGTCTCTTATAATGATGGGATAATATGAGAGAAAGATAAGCTTGCTTGCATAGCAACGGTCGCTTTTGTATTTTGTTTTTGTTAACGGTATATTGCAAGTAGACAGAAAAACGTCTAAGATAAAGACGGAATAATATTGTGTTGATTTAAAATCTATTTTTAGATTTTAAAATATTAAAATATACAATAATAGACATTAGTATGAACTGAAAGATTAATATTATTAATTTTAAAAGACATATGAATTATTTTGTATTTTCTGGATAATATTCCAGTGAAATTTATCCAACACTAGTTAAACACACCCATGAGGTGAGTTCGGATTATTTACTCTTTTAATTTGTTCTATCTGGTCGGGTACTGATAAAAATTCGGTTTACAATGTGGTTTAGACGTTACTACAAATCTCACACTTTACCCCTAACGCTCCAAATTCTTCAAGCCGAACTCAGCTAAACGAATATGAGAAAATGACAGTAAAAATAAGGTTAATGATGGTACAGTGTGAAACGTTAAGAATAGAATTGACAATTATAATTTCGAATTAAAAATTTTGAACAAACCATTATTAAATTTTTTTTAAATTATTAACATTAGACAGTAAATAAAACAAAATCATAGGAAAGAAGAAAAGGAAGAACGAAAAAGAAGAAAACGTAAAGAAAGAATAAGCAGACGTTGACAGATGTCAAAATCAAAAGACAGTAAGAAGAAAGAGAAAGGTTAGTATAGTACAAGTAAAAAATATAATGCATCTTAAAGTAATGGGTCTCTTCTTTGCAGCCTTATTTCTTTATATTGGCTGGACTCATTAGTCCAGTCAAAGAGATAGATTAAAGTGTTTGGACACGTTATTTAGAACAAAAATGTATTTAATAATGTTTTATCAGTTTAAAGTAAGTCATAAAATGGTCAGTTTTTAGTTCCATAGCGGGAATGTTTATTGAGTGCATAATATATTTAAAAACTACTTTTTTAATTGTACTAAACTAAAGAATGAGAGAATGTAAGAAGAGAAATAGGCTGTAAACTGGAAAGATGAAGCGATAGGGAACCACTAAAAGGAAAAGAGTTATTAAAAGATTGAGGAAAGAAAGATGTCTTAAGAGTCCTGGGAACCGCCGACATTATGATACAAAACGCGGTTTCGTTTTACGGGCTTAATAATTAACAAAATTAATTTTTGTTTGAAGAAACATGTTTATAAAGCCTAAGTAATTACCGGAACTTCAAAATATATTATTAAACAAAATAAAATTTAAGTAATTTTTATTTACTACATTTAATTTAAAAAATAGTAAAGTTCCGGTGAATAATATTAAAAAAGCATTGTTTTTTTCCAATACATCATTTCTCAAATATTCCTATATGTTCTGTAAAACGAAATTTAGTATTTAAATAAATAATATTCGACCGGTGCTGCTCTCTTCGATTTTACAAAAGACGACAGAAAAAGTTTGTAACTTTGGCAATAGTGGATCGATTATATTGTTTTGACAGCCACACCACTTGAGCTGAACAGCACAATAATACAGCTGATTTTATTGATTTTGAAGTGGAATCAGGACAGGGAAAAATAGAATAAATATTTAAAAAAAATAGACAAAATAAAGAAAAATAGGAAAACGTAAAAAAATTGGTAGAAAATGGGGAAAATGGGCAAAATAAGGCAAAATAGATAAAAACAGGAAATAAAGAAACAGTGAAATGTAGAAGAAATATTAGAAAATTGGTAAGAAATAGGAAAAAATAGTGTAAAATGGGAAAAATAAGAAAAAGCTAGAGAAAATGGTAAAAAACTGGAAAATATAGAGAAAAATAGTAAAAAATAAGGCATAAGTAGACAAGGAAAAAAATGAAATAAGTGGGAAAAATAGAAAAAAATAGAGAAAATAGTTAAAAAATTGTCAAAATAGGAAAACGCAAAAAAAATTGTGAGAAATGGAGAAAATGGCAAAAATGGGATAAAATAGGCAAAACAGAAAAAAATCAAAAAATAGTAAAAAATAGAAAAAAATAGTATAAAATAAGAAAAAGTAGTAGAAATAAAAAAATAGGCAAAAATAAGAAAACGTAAAAAAATAAGCAAAAATAAGACGTAAAAAAATAGGGAAAAATAGAATAAAATAGGAAAAACAGGAAAGTAGGCAAAATGGTTGAAAATAGAAAAAAATATAAAAAAAAAATTGGAAAAAAATAGGAAACACTAGGGAAAATAGGGAAATATATGCAAAATAAGAAATTAGGGAAAAATGGAAAAACCAGGAAAAAACATTGAAAAATTGCAAAAAATATGCAAAAATAGGAAAATAGGGAAAAATAGAAAAAACCTGAAAAAATGGAAAAGAATAGTAAAAAACAGGAAAAAACTGGAAAATAGGAAAAAAAGGCTATAGACGTAAACTTTAAATTTTAATGAATGACGGTCGAATTTCAACCACGGGGCGACGACTAATAAAGCTTAAAATACAAACTTCGGGTTAGGTATTTGTAAATTTATTAAACTGGTTAGAATATCAAAATAGCAATAAAATTGTAATTTTGAGAATTTAAGCGGTATTGTCATGTGTAAACGATTGCCTTACTACAAAATTTTAGATACCCACTCGGTGTGACCTGAAGTGGTAGGAATCGGGACGGAATTCGAAGTTGATGACGCGCTTCCAATGCCTCTTAAAATCAAATAATGTCTCTAAAACAGATATGATTTTCTTTAGGACGTAATTGTTCATTTAGGCCATTGAAATTGTCATTGTGGAGACAAGAGTTGATTGCGATCATCTCAAGAAGGTTACGCATATATCCTTACTGGCAATCGTGAAGAAGAAGTGAAGTCAGAAACAGAGAAGGAATATTTACAAGAAAGAATGTGGTTGGTAAGTGTTGGGAATGTCTGTGTCTTTATATGTATCTATGGTTCTAATGTGTTCTTTGATAATGATGATGATGGTCTGTGACCGAGACTAGTTGCCTTTCTATTTAAAAATTAAATCGAAAAATATATTTCGGTTTCTTCATTTTTAGTTTAGTTTTAATTCTTGCTTTATTTTCCCAATTATCTTTCTCAAATTTTGCTTTATATTTGATCTCATATCCTGTACCTCTATTTGGCATTCTGCTTTATGCCATTTTATCTATTTTCTTACTACTCTCCTCTATTCTCATTATCGTTGTCATTAGCATATCCATATTATTCCCTTATTCACTCTGTTCTTGTTAGTTCTACATTTTGTTTCAATATTTCTTGTCGTAATTCTTCTTTTTCTTCTTCCGGCTGTCTATTTATAATATGAACTGATATTTTACCTACTATACGACTACTTTTCTTTTACTATTTATTTTTTAACAACAATTTAATTAAATAAAAGGCCAGGATATGTTCCCAAATTTAAAATTTGGTTTAACCGAAATTAAATTAAATTAAAAGAAAATAGTCTTATAATTTGTGACATAACTAAAAATATATGGAGTGTACAATTATTATTCAAATAAACGTTAATTATTATTGATACAAGTGAAGTGTTAATGTAAATTAAAACAAAATATCTAAGAGATGGTAAGAAAGTCGAAAAATTAGAAGAGGAAGAAGATCTTGGACAAGGTGATATAATAACAGTTAAAAAGCAAAATTTGGATGAAATATTAGTACAAGAAAGTGATAGAAAAAAAGAAGGAAATACAAGAAAGAAGTTAACAATCAAGACAAGAAGAACAAAAACAAGATAAACTAGAGATGCAAATGATGATGCAGATGAATGAAAATAGTAAAAAATTTAAGAAAGAAATGCAAGAACTGGGAAAACAAATCAGTAAAAAAATGGATAAGAAATTGGAAGAAAATAATAAAAAATTGGATGAAAAGACGAAGAAAATTGAAGAAATGGGAAAAGATATAAAAAAGGATATTAAACAAGAAATTAAAGAGAATAAAATTAAAATGATATATAAAATTGAAGAGTGATAGACACTGATAATAAACTAGAAGAAACAAAAAAGGAGCTAAGAATAGAAATGATCGGACTAATAATAGAAGTAGAAAAAGTTCAAGATGTAAAATTTTCTATACTACAAGAAGAAGAAAGAAAATCTAAAGAAATACAAGTAGAAATTGAAAAAGTCAAATTGGAAGTACAAGTGAAAAAATGTCAAATTTAGAAGAAAAATGGATTAGTAGAATTATAGGTATAGATAAATATCTTAATCAAAATCTGAAAGCAATGAAAACAAAAATAATATAAGAACAAAGGAATGGAGGATATGGATTAGAGATTAACGTGGATAAAGTCAAGGAAGAAAGAAATGGAAATAATTAATGATAAAATAAATAAAACTAAAGGTCAAATCAATGAAAATAATAAGCAAACCAAAAAAAAAGAAATTAATAAGAAGTTGAAAGAAATGGAAAAAAGTGAAAAATCTACAAAAGAATTAACAAAAATGTATATCGAGAAAATCCATCCTAAAGTATTTATTAAGATAATTAAAAATAAAGTAAAACATGTGAAAATTAATGAGCATTTGAAGGAAATCCTAAGAGATTTTTTTTTGTTTCGATAACTTTATTGTTCCATAAAATATAAAGTTTTTTATCACCCAACCCAAAATTTGAGAGTTTGTAAAAAAATGATATCATAAACAAAGTTCAAATAATAGACTATGGAGCACAACAAGGTACTATACTCGACCCTGTCCTATGTAATGATTTGGTTGAGATAGATGATTAAAAAAATTAAAAGCTTATGGATATATTAATTTAAGATTTGTTAACACAAATAATTTTTAACTAGTTTGTTTATGCCGATATCATATTGCTAAATATGAAAACGGCCTTATTGTTTTTTTTAATAAAAATTAGAATTAGTGTAATATTTCTAATTATTTATTATTAAATTACTGCTTCCTATACTACAATTTATTTTTTCTTTAATCGACACTGTACCTGTAGCTTACAGGTAAATGAAATAAAAGAATAGTTAATTGAATACAATACAAAAAAATCTATAGTTACCTGTTCTTACCACCCAAGCACCCCACCCCGTAACACCCAAAAATCTCCAATTAACGTAATGACCACCTTTCGGCGGATATTCAAAAACAAAGTGTTCTCTAAATCAGTCACAAGACACTTTAAGACGATGATACGGCACTTTCGTAAAACCCATACTTTTTTTCGTATTATTGATTTAGGAAAATTAAAAACCACTTTTACGAAATTACCGTTTTTGAAACTAATACCCGATAGTGCCGAATCATTGTTCGAAACTTGAAATTAGTATTGGAAAATTGGGTTTTGGCGTCAAAAAGTAAATGCCGTCTAGGAAAAAATTTCACAGTTGTCGATATGGTTTGTTAGCTGGGTAAACGAGACGTTCATGCTTTTAGAAATACTTTTAATCCGTTTAGATTCCATTGTTTTTGCTGTTAAAAAGTATTTAATCTTCTAGTGAACTGTTGAAGCATTACAAAGAATGCATTTCAATAACTATATAATTTATAGATTGATTTATAGCCAAATTTTCAGTCTACGAAACATTCATTAACGCTTATAATTCCATAAGTAAAGACAAAGATATTTGGAATAAAAGTTTACAGGTCCATTTAAATTGTTAAAATTTAAACATGATTTTCATTATTTACTAAATCGTTAGCTTTAGTGATAATTCGGTTTTAGTGCCCGTCAAAAATCCCTTTCTTATCTTTAACTCACCTTATAGAACGAAAGTTATCATACCGGGTGTAAATGGGTCATGGGCCACACCACCCCTATAACTTTTAAACGGATTAATAAAATTATACCAAATTTTTGTCGATTATAATAGAGCTATTTTTGGATTTTTTAAATAGAAGTCCAATATGGCCGACATCCGGTTTGACCGGAAATTTTATGAAAATTGAAAATTCAAATGGAACACCCGGTACATTTTAACATATTTGGATTCTTTAGACTTATACACGTACAAATCGACTTTCAAATGTCATTTAAGACGCCATTTTTATTTTTATTCCTGAATTTTTTTTATCCTTCCTAGGTACAAATGATTTGGTCTAAATTCATTATAATTGTTACCTAAAAGTTATAAATTTTGTAAATTATTTTTGTAAATTATTTATTTTTGTTTCTTGATAATTATTTATATTTAAAATATGATGTTGTAAATAGCCCTTAATTTTTTTTAACAGGGATGTCTTCAGGAGAATTTTGTATCAAAATTTTAAAAAAATAACATTCCTCCTTTATTTAAAAAAAAAGAATGAACATAATTTTAATGGTAATTGAATGAAGGATTTTTAATACCGGGTGGCACGTCTACATTTTATTTGAAAAAATTGAGTTTTAAAAATTGAGACTTTTTAGGTAATTTTAGTTTAATTATAAGTAATTTAGACCAAATCATGACTACCTAATAAAATAAAATAAAAATGTCGTCTCGAGTGATATTTGACGGTCGAAGTGTACGAATCCAAATATGTATAATTTTCCGTGTGTTCCATTTGAATTTCCAATTTTCATGGCATTTCCGGTCGAACCGGATGTCGGTCATATTGGATTTCTATGTAAAAAAATACAAAAATAGCTCTATTATAATCGACCAAAATTTTGTTTAAATCTATTAAATTTCGGTTTAAAAATAATATTTTTGATTAGTAATAATCATCGTTGTGGTGCTATTTCGTTTTATTCATTTTTCTATTTGCGAAGACCTTGATTAAAATTAATTTTAAAATGCATCTTTCAAAAGTCTGGAAACGGTCCTGGAATTCAAAAAATACTGAAGATAAATTGTCCAAATTCAAAAACATTATTTTGTTTTGCTATAGGCGGAAATGTTGATTTTTTTTCAAAGCAATTATGATGTCAAGGCCGTTTCCAGACTCTTGAAACTTCCTGTATATCTTGTGTATTAACGTAATCTCTATAAAAAGTAATTATTACCTTAGCTAATTACGGCCCTGTAAAAGATTTTCCAAAGTAACGAAAAAGTACTAAATTGAAGACACTTGAAAAGTGGTTACATACAAAAGAAATATTTTCCGTAGTTTACCCTATAAAATTATTTTTAAATTCATAATTTAAAAAAAAAACAATTTTTACCAAAAAATTAGAGCCTCTGAAATGAAATGCACAAACTTGAAAAGGCCTTAATATAAATCAGTTTTTTTGACTATTTTCGAATATCTTATCAGATTTATAAAATATTGTTATACAGGGTGTTGTTTTTCAGGCTGAGAGAAATTGTCAAATTTTGTTAAGCCAAACCTATGGCAATACTTTGGCTATATCTACGGAAGTTCACCTGCTAATGTTGATATTTTTATACCGAGTGGTTGTTGAGTCATGACCAAATAAAAATTCAGGCGAAATCCATAAAACACCCTGTATCTAGTTAATGAGGTATGATATCCCATTATTAAAAAGTGAATTTGAATCATCCAAGTGTCCCACACCTTCAGTTAACGTTTGTACAATTTACTCTGAAACACCCTGTATACAGTGACACTAATCGCAAAAAAAAATATTATTTTACTTTTATATTTTATATAAGGACAGTAAATGTGATTTTAAAATTAAAATGGACAAATGTCTCCAGATGTATTAACATTTGTTCCATTTTGTTGATTTTATAGCCTTTATTCTGGTAAAGCGATTAATTATACTAAAAACTTGTTTAAGCACAATATATTTAAAAAAAACTATTTGACAATAGTAGTTTGTACAACAAGTGCAGAAGTTTGTGGCACGAGCCGTAGGCGAGTGCCGCAAAACTAGCGAGTGGGAAAAGTGCTCTGCGTACAAGTTATACACAATATTTTTTCTACAACCACATTTATTAATAAAAGAAAAAAAGTAACTTATATAGGTATTTTACTTAAACTTTGAAAAGAAATAATTAAAAATGACTATTGAATACAGAAAAATTAATTTGTTTATAATTTATAAATTAAAATAAATAATCAAATAAATAGTTTACCTACTTTTAGTTTCATTTTCAAATTTGAACTCCCAGAAATTCACTATAATGTTAAACTGTCAAAAAAAAGTTGACAGGTCATAGCTGTCTGTGTTTGACATTTCCGTGAGGAAAAGTGCCATGGCGCGTACTTTTCACACGCTAAATTATTACTTTTCCCACGGATATCAAAGAAATTAAGAAAACACACAATTTGCTCATAAAGAGAACAAAATTATGGTGGTAATTTAAAATAAAAATCGTATAATGGTTAATAAAAGTTGTGTTAGCTTTCAATTAAGCTGACATAACTTTTAATACAACAAAAAGTATAAATGCACAAAAATCGCGAATAGTGCACAAAAACTACATATAATTTGCACAAAAATATAAAAAAGGTCCAGATAGATTGTGTTATAATTGTTGTGCTAACTTTATATAACTTAATATTTATTCCCAAATATGATATGACAGTCATTTATATGAAAACAATATTTTTTCAAATTTTTTCCTAATCTACATAATCCACCGATTAAAAACACAGATAGAAGCTGGTCAAGAAATAATACTCAAAAAGCTAACAGTTTCGCTAGAAAAGACATTCATGCCAAATTAAGGAGATGAAATAATAGAGAGAAAGACAAGAAGCTGCAGGTATACTAAATAGAGAAGATCCTGAACCTCAACCGGGAACTAGAAAACAGTGTTTTTTTTGTAATAAAGACTCAAAAAACAAATACTATTGTCAAAAATGTCATATAGATTTATTTGCCTAATTCATTATCTGTTTTTAACATGCTTATGTTAAGAAATTAAGTTTTCATTTTGTATTTTTTTTAAACCGCATTTTCAAAATCATGCTTTTTTGTACTGGTTTTTTGTTACAATATAATTTATGTATTTGTTTTTGTAACTTATTTTTTTGGTATTAATAATATAAATAAAGGTTAATTCTATCCAATAAATATATTGTATTAGTAAAACACTTTTCCCAAAAAATATGGCTATGGGTCTGTAAGGCCCGGCGCCCCGTTTGTTGTTATAATTGAAGGCGCCCCGACTGGAAGATTAAAAAAAAGTTTAGTCGAAAATTCTCCGTTCTGGAAGGTTATAATAATGTAGAGGATGGATATGCAGTCCAAACTAGTATTGAACTGTCATAAAAAACTTAAACATACTAAGATAACTATTGAATGAGCCCCTGGACAAGAAGGCATAGAAGGAAATAAAGAGGCAGGCCATCTGTCTATAGTAAACCAGACGAAAAATCTTTAATGAACCGTAACTTACATGTGGTGTTTCCTACCAGCATGTAAAGGGTATGTTGGAGAAACAATTAAGAGGCTCCAATACCATACGTTATCTTGCCTGAAATCGTTTTTGGACGGTCGTTCCGTTAATATTAAAGATAGGAAGCTGCGGTTTTCACCAATCGATTCTGTAGTTAATTCTTTAGGGCGCGTCTTTGGCACTTTTTTTTTAATTATTTTTATTAAATGTGATACGACTATCCACTTCTCACAGATAAATTTGAAAAAAGTAGCACAGTCGCTCTCTTCTGATAAATGTTTTTAATATCATGAAAAAAACCGCATGTTTTTAGTTATATTAGGCGAGTTCTCGTTCAAAAACCAAAAATAATTATGTTTTATGGCGCTCTACCTTGTTTTGCGCTAAAAAAAGATTGGACTAGAGTGTAGGATTACTTAACATGACCGGAAAATACTAAAAAAACAATTTTCCACCCAATTTATTATAATGCAAGCACATTTTCCTTGGGTAATTCTCTAACCACAAATATCACGTGGTGTGCGGCTTCTTAAAGGACAAACACAGGAAATATTGGATGGAACTAAGACAGTTGAAAGCACTCATAGAAGGTCCATCTAAGAGCAGAGATAATCTTGTGTTATGCCTAAATAGACGGGAGCTTAAAACTGCAAAAATAGATACACGGGTTATTCCGAATATTGATTTATAGGGTTTCTCCCACCTCACACTTTTTTCACAATTTTGCCCCCACTCAACAATATTATTTACGTTCATAAATAACTATCCATCTATCCACAGTAATAACTGTCCATCTTGTAGAGTTAAATAAAATATTTTTCTTAACAGAGATACAAGGAGTTTTATTTAAAAATTTCAAGACAACTGAACTTCGTACATCTTTTTTACCGATTTAGCAGACATTTAAATTGATTTAACAGACACATCCGCAAAAAAATTTGTTGACTTACCTTTACCATATAACTCCCCTCATTTTGTACGACACTGCTTATATTTTAATTTTTTATATTTCTATAATAAGCAATGCGAATTTAGACCGAATCAATGAAAACCGACATAAGCAAAATAGAAAGAACATCGTTTAGAAATATTATTTCTATTTTAGTTTAGATTAGTAAAATGTAAAAATAATTTTGTTTGCCGTTTGCCTACTAATTAAAATGCTCTGGTTATATTCGTTCCTTTGTCTTTTTATGAAAACATAAAATGAATATAATAATAATAAATATTTAATAAAATTCTGCAGAACAACAAGTATTATTGCAATTTTATAATGAAAGCATCTATTTATTTATTAACTTTTTTTAAAAAATATTTTAGCCTTTATTTTGTTAACACTTTTATGATACTTAAATCACGTTTCTGTATATGTAGAAATAATTATTGTGTACTTCAGGTACGCCACTGCGAAAAACATTAGCAGGCACTTTGCGGTGAACCGTCGTTTGCACCCCTATTGTGTACCCTTTCAGCCCCCCCACTAGAAATAAATTATTCTCTTGAATATACGTTCATAAATCAAAATTCTAATGATTTTATAGTTCCCATTCAAAATGTAAATTTACCCGGTAGTCTTTTGCGGCACGACCATGCGGATTTGTCATGCTGCAATCCGTGGAAAAAATTGGCTATTGATCTCTTTGACGAGTTTGTTTACTTCTTTCTGCTCTTTGAATATGGTTATTGGTTTGACGCTTTAAAACGGAGATAATTTAGTAGATGGATACATTTTGATTGGTTAGTATAAATTCCAAACAACATTTTAGATCTTATATTAGTTAAAAAATGTCTCCAATATCATAAAACTTTTTGATATACCTATAAAGATTCATTAAAGGGTTATAAAATATAAGTTATCAGAGGCGTACGTAATATTATTTGCCGAGGTTTTGGCGATATTCAAATCCCTATATTATTAAATTAAAATTCGATCCTTGGTGTCGATCATTATTATGGATATTACCATTAATGATAATCCGGAAAAGTCATGTGGCTAGGGTTTTACACGAGACTGGATAAGGCGAGAATTTCAAAAATCTCGTCTCGGTCTCGTAAGTTGAGAAAAAAATAAGTCTCGTTTCAGTCTCGGCCTCGTCCTGTAACCGTTAGTCTCATCTCGTCAAACCTCGTTATTGCTAGAACTTATTTCTAAGATAGTATTTAAATGATATTTAAATACCTTTTATATAAACTATATACTACTCATTAGCATCACTTTGAGATTTAAAACGTAGAAAAAGTTCGAACCAAAAACAAAAATCGAAAAATGTTTTTTTATAATCGAAAAATAATTGTTAATAACACTCAATAACTTTAAAATTTATACTTGAAAGCTGTCGTTACAAAAACTCCGGAAAGCAGAAAACTGAGAACTGAAATCTGAATCCAAGTCAAGTAAATTTATCCTAACCTATGCAGACCTTTTTTTATTACAAAAAATTTAACGTTTATACTTCTAGCTACTTTATTTTTATCGGAAATTCAGAAAAAAAATATGAAGAAAGGAACGAGACCAAAAACGAGACTCTCGGGGCTCGCCGTATGTGGTCTCGGTATCGCCTAAATAATTTTCAAAAAGGTCTCGTCTCGCTCTCGTCTCGGTTTTACGAGATGATCGTTTTCGTGTGAAGCCTTACATTTGGCTGTTAACGAAAACCATATTATTTTTTACCACTAAATGTATCTTTTACCAGGACCCCTTCATCCATTTTTTTGCAGTTCATAAAACTTTTAATTCCTAAATGGGATCTAAGTTTGTTTTCATTTTTAACTGTGTCTATATTATCTATATTATTTTATTACAAAAGTCATATATTAAGTACACTACTTTTAAAGTTGTTGATTAATAAATTTTATTATTGATTAGGCTTAGGTTTATTCCAATTTTCCTAAATTTTTTTTTCTCGGAATGATTTTCGTATCAAATTAATTTTAATTATATTAGAGTATCGTAGACTCTTAATACTGGGGCAATATCCATAATTAAGATATTAGTACTATTTAAATAATTAATTCATAAATCTTATTCATATGAATAGGTTTAAAATTGATTATTCACAATCAATCAAACTTTACAAAACAATATCTAAATTTTTTATAATTCTTAACTCATACATCGTTTTCTTTGTTACAGGACGAAATGGAAACGTCAAACGGCTGTAGGTTTGGAACTTCTAGCTGAAGCTGGTAACTACGCAGCTTTCCAGAGGTTGTACGGTGCTCCTGCCTACGGTTGTTGGTACCCGCCTCAATCTGCTGGGCCTACGGCTGCTCCAAGTGCTGCTGATATCTACTATAGACAAGCTGCTGCAGCTGCAGCTGCTACCTTACAAAAACCATTGCCCTACAGGCTCTACCCACCAAGTATGGGTCTGGGAATACCTGGACCCAGCGCACACATAGGTAAGTTAAATAAAAACATTTATTAATCATGTGTAACATTCAGTTATTTAATTTTGGACATACCGTATATGTATTGACTATTTTTTCAACAATCACGAAATAAATATCTGGCGAAACTAAATAAATTAAATCACAGTGTAATAACCACGTTTTAGCACTCACCAAAGCATTGGGAAACCGATTCTACCATTAAAGTTTTTACAAGCTCTCTAGCAAAAGTTTGTATTGTATTTGTCACTATAAAGTGAATCCGAATAGTAAAAAGAAAAAAAAAGAGAAAAAATAGATAAAAAGTAGTTAGAAAACACACATTTAAGTGTATTCTTTTCAGCAGAATGTATAAAAATTATTTGTAAAGTTAAGCTTTTTCGGCCGCCATGTGCATTTTTTGACACCGGTATTTATAAATATCCTAGAGGATTTCGTAAAGAATATATCCCTATATGGTGACAAAACAGCGAAGACTTCTACCAACATTTCCATGAAACTGGCCATCAAGAAAAAAAAGATGAACTCTTACTTAGCCTTGACGCTGCCAGGCAACAAGACAACAAATGTGGGAGCAGTGCACGAACACAAACACAAAATCCAGGTTTTTCTACAAACGCACATAGTAGCAACGTCCAGAGTCCCAAAAGATAAAGCTCATAAAACCGAGATAAAACGTGAACTTGATTGACTACCGAGTCAAGGGAAACTTAATACTTGCAGAAATCGAAGCAACAATCAAAGATATTGATGACGTGTGGTGGGCCACTTATTTGTGGTCCTTAAATAAATAAAATGTTAAGCAGGCTGTCAAATGAATATTTAATATAAAAAACCACGACGACGAAAAATAAACAAAAATAATTTATATTTATACAAATTTTAAAAATGGTTCAAACAGATGCTTATACGGTCAAACAGCTATTGATAATTTGGTCCTTCGAGCCGCATCATATGATGATGTGTGGTAGGCCACTACTTTGTGGTAGTTAATTAAATAAAATATTAAGCGGACTGTATAATAAACTTTTAATATAAAAAAACACGATGACGAAGAAATAAACAAACATACAATATAGTATAGATAAATTTCCAAAAATGGTACAAACAGATTGTCAAACAGCTAATAGTAATCTAAAAACTTAAAATTGTCACTTGACAAGACCTTTTTTGAAGGTCTAGGGTCTCTTAAATTGCCGCTAATGGTGGGAATGGGATACAGTTACAAACCCATATGCGTCCTTTAAGTTTGAGATATTACACAAGGAAAAATACCAGCACTGGACAGCATCAACCCTGAATTCCTAAGGAAAATCACTGAGGAAAATATGCAAAGGTTTGGCTGGCTAATTTCATTACATAATGCAGACTGGTAACCTCCCAAAAACTTTAAGCAAACTAAACTAATAGCCATACTAAAACTAAGGAAACCAGCAAACTAATCCAAGAGCTACAGGCCCATTTCATTATTATCTGTCACATTCAAACTGCTGAAACAAATTATCTACAATATAGTTAGCTCAAGGATATCTGACATAATACCGATCGAACCGGCAGGTTTTAGACCAAAAGAAAGTTGTGTGGACCAAAAAGCGGGTTTCCTCAGAAATATTAAAAAATCTGCTGCCTCTTTTAACCTATCAGCAGCATAAGACACGGTCTGGAGATTAGGATTGGTTTTTAAGTTCCTTCGAACAATCTCAAGCAACACAGCTCGTCTTCTAAACAACATGCTGAACAATAGAATATTCCAAGTTATCATGGGATCCGAAATCAGCTTACCTAAGATAGCCAAGACTGGTCTGCCACAAGGCTCGGTACTAGCACCACTCGTATTTAGCAGATAGCCAGATACGAATTCCATGATGCACGGCCCCGCCGATAACTGGGCGCTAACAGTGAGATGTAAGACATTTGAATAGTTAATGTTAGTCCTATTAGCCAACTTGGATAAATCAGAGAAGTATTTTGGTAAATGGAGACCTAGGCATAACGCTTGACAGAACTCTCTCGTTTAAGGAGCATGAAAACAGCAGAGAAACTGAACATGAGAAACAATATTATACAAAAACTGTGTGGAATAACATGGGGAGCGTTAGTGTCTACCTTGTTTCATTAAATTTACCTGAATGGCTACCACATCTCGCCTCCAACTCTGCCACCTCTTTCAAGAGAGTACAAAAGATCTTCGTTAACAGAAACCTTTTGATACACGATGACATTGAATATGCCAACCGCCTCCGATCTAGAAAACAACCTACAAAAACAGCACAAATTTCCATAGTAGAAAATTTTAATATAACCATTATTTGGCGAGAAGAATGGACCACCAAGCAAAACAACCAAATGCCATGGTCACCCTTGAACAGGATTGGAAATTCTGGATATTACGATACACTAACTCAATGCATAAATGGAATAAAACACCAACTGCCCTTTGCGAACGTGGTTAAAACCAAACTGTAGAACATATTTATCACAGAAGAATATCCTAGAATAGCCTATACGGGGAAAACCTGAAGATTTTCTGATAGAGACCCCAGAATCGATAGTATGCATCAATTCACTAATTCAAAATTATTAATATTATTATGTCTTAATGTATGAATTAATTAACGTGATTTCAAATCAAGTCTGCAAACTTAAAAGTAACGCTATATCTGAGAGATCAGGTACGTGAAAATAAAGGTCAGACTCAAGTTGGTAATAGTGGAAAATACTTCAAGCTATATTTCTGTAGATATAGCAATATAAGTACTAATTTTAAATGTTTTGCATAAATATGAAAAGAAGGATGAAAGAAATAATCTCTGTAATTATGTTTTAATAACTTGTTATTAGATGTAGAAACTTTGAGAAGATGCTATATCTATAACTGATGTTTTTTTTTCTTTTGTTCCAGGTTCTTTAGCAGCGAGTAGCTCTCTAAGCACATTAAGTAGCTACTATTCGAGTCCAACACCTGAAGGACCTTCGCCGAGATCTCCCAGTCCGGACTTACCGTTAGATCCGGGATCACCGGGTACAGCGGGTCGAAGGTCGCCTTCGGACGATGAAGATACCATCCATGTTTGAACGTGGACGTGCAAAATTTCAATTGTGATATAAAGTGTACTATAGCTGAACCTGTTAATTTATTTTGGCGCTTTTCAGTGTTGTGTAGCGGGTTCTTGAAGATGTGCTTTCTAGATATTTTTGTTTTTGAAGTATCTAGAGAATAAATCCGAGGACTTAAAGTGTATGGACGAAATTTTGTAATTATTAGAGAAAATGTTGTCGTTTATTGTATAAAATTTTGATTCAGTGGCCAGTGTAAATAAAATGAAAAACATATTGGGTATTACCTTACATGATTAAAACTAATACTTTTGTATATAATATGTCTTAAAGAATTATAATTTTTTTATATTTATAAAATGAAGTTTATGAGGCTTCATTGGTGTTGCTAATTCAAGCTTTTCTTTAAAATTATAAATGATCAACATCAATACAAAAATCTGTTGTTAAATTAACAATGTACGTCTCTATTTAATCATGTTGAGTAGTAAAAATATGTTTAATGTGTGTTTAGCCACAACTATGTATTATAAATAGTACGCAACTCGTACTTTTGTAAATGGTTTTTAATTTATGATTGCACTTTTGTTGTAATCGTTTTTTTTTCCTTTTTTCTTTGTTTATTTTGGCTCAATGAGTATGTTTATTCATGTTAAAATTAGAAAATAGAAAATAAAGGATTTTAAGTTTTTATTACTATTTGTTGTTTGATTATTATTATTCCTACAGAAGCAAAATCAATTTAATAATAAAGATGTATAAACGGATTCAGAACCATAAGTCTTAAAACAGTATAATTTGGTAAGAAGTTAATATCTCTCTTCAAAAGTTAACGTAGTTCATTTGTCAAATCTGAGAAGAGCGTTTAGATGCGCAGACGAAGGAAAGAGACAGCGACGAGAAAAAGGATAGGGCCAGTTAGCTAAAGAGTAGCATTGTAGGGCTAACACTCTACAATTTTGCTACCTGAATTAAAGAATGTACTTGAATAATAATTAATAATGAGGTATAATAATGTTTCATTTTCTATATATAAGTATAGATAATAAATACACTAAGAAAACACTTTTCTCCCCTTATCCCCGCAACCAAGGCTGTCATATTGAATTTGGACTTTTATTTATCAAAAATCAACTGATTTTGACTATGGTATGCGGTTATTTCATATTTGTTATCATATTAAGGATACTGAAGAGTAAATCAGGTACATAAAGGGTTATTATTGGATTTAATTGATTGGGTTCAAGAAATATTTAACTATATACTAATATTGTATTAAAATTTCTTGATACGAATAATTCTTGTTTTAAAATGAATAAATAAAATAATTAAATGTTTATTAATGCGATCCCAGTAAATATATAAAAAAAGAAAAAATAATATAAGAAATACCTACAGAGCTTGTTTTAAAATGAATAAATATAATAATTAAGACATTTATTAATGCGACCCAACTAAATATATAAAAAAAGAAAAAATAATATAAGAGCTTTCTTTAAATTGTTTAAAAGAAATAAAACCAATTATGGAAAAACCTCTTGCGTATTATATAATATGTCATAACTAATATACATAATTATTTGTCAAAGCAGTAACATGTTTGAACAAATATGATTAAGAATCGACAAATGTTTGAAGAAATTTATTACGGCAGTCGAAGTGTTAACATCCAATAATTATCGAGGGTTATTTTCTAACCGAATTTAACTTTAAATATGAAACTATTGCATGCACATCATTTCTTTGACAACACTTTAAAAACGATCAGTAATTCACTGACATCACTCACTATTCAGTTTTTAAACTAAGTATGTACAACAATTTTGTGAAATCTTAGAAAATAGTATATTGTTTTACGAGTGACGAAAGTAGCATTTTTTGACGCGAGAGAGCAATTTACCAACCGAGGCTGGTAATGTTCACGAGCTTCAAAAAATGCTTTCGACGAGTGAAACACTATACTTTTTCTACAATCCTGTTTATGTCATAATAATATATTCTATATATTTCTGGTGGTGTATTTGGAAAATTACTATCACTTTCTGAATCACAAATCATGATAAATAAAAAACTAACAATGTTTTTAGTCGAAACTGACAAGTGTAAACATTTAACGAGGAACGTCAAACTATAATGAAAACAGGCAACTAGATATAAATTGTTTTTAAATTTCACGGTATTTTTACGGTTCTATTTTACTTTTTAATTAAACAAAAGTAAAAAAGGGGCATTTTAATTATAGAAATGATTCCTGTCTTTGTTTAGTAATAATTTAAATTCATCAAAACAGTAGATACGAGGGCGGGAAATTATTAAATATATAAATTTAACTTTCGTCACTAGAGACGACAGTTAACACTATGAGAATTTCTCTCACTTGTGAAGGAAATCAAGTTTTCGCTGAACGTATTCTATTACAAAATGACGACTTTTTGTAAAGGGCTGTAGAAAAATAATATTTTATCTGTTATAAAACAGGCGCGGTCAAAACTCTATTTTTAATGAATAACTTTTTATTATAATAGACTAACCCATTTTAACGGACTGAATTCTTCAAGAGATGATGAGGAAATGCCATAGTTGGTAGTTATTTTATTTGCTCAAAACATAGAAACGTAGAATAGAATATATTTTTAAGATAATATTTTTGTCTCGTATGAGACCGACAGAGAAAGAAGAGTTATAAATAAAGATAGCTAATCACGAATAAGAGTTGGATATTTCTATGAATTTTAGTGACGTAGCTATACAAGCTGAGACTTGAATACATTTTTACAGTTTCTAAATACGTAGTTGCTAAATAATAACGATATTGGATATGCTTTTAAATCTTTAGGTTTAAATGTGATTTTAAGTATATATACAAATGGGACTGTAAATTATAGATAACTTTTCAGTGAAATTTACCAATGTTACAGCATTTTCTTTTCTTGAACTAATAACATTTTAACTTCGACAAATACTGTAGTTTCGGTAATCAAAACCACTTCAATACCGCACACAATAACGATGTTTACAGCAATCAGCTGAACTGCACGTCGATTCAAAGGGAAATGAGTTTCTTCCCCTACTATGTTTATTTGCCAATGTGTATTCAAGTCTCGCGGTTTTTCTCCGGCTAGACCGGATATACATATGTATGCCTATTTTTTGGTTCTAATGGATAATTTCAATTTAACGGTTAATATATCTAAATATGGACATGCGTTCAAAATTTTAACGTCTGGTGGATGACGTGGTAGGATAATCTAAAATATAATAGCTATTTATGCAACCAGTTACGAAAAGCCTAATTTTGTGTAACGCGTGGGATTTTTGCGGAATGAACGCAGTGAGTTCCGCAATAACTCACAAGTTACACAAAATTGCATTTCGTAACGTATTGCATACAAGATTTTTTCTAATTTTGAAGTAATAAAAAAAAATAATAAAATATAATTGATAAAAATTGTGAAAACATAAATCTAGTCTATTTGCTGCAGTCACTTCATTTCAGTTGTCAGTTTGACATTTTGTAAATAACCCTGAAATATTTGGTGAAACATCTAATACAATGTGCGCCGTCTCCCAAATAACAGCAAGTACCAGCAATAAAACAAGTATGTCGTCGGAAATTAATTTAAATAATTGCAATAATTATGTTATCAATATTTATAATAATTAATTAATTTATAAGTTATGTCCTTACCTTGTGTTATAACAGTTAAATAAATAAAATTCTTTTTGTCACTAATTTGGAAATCCATTTTTCGTCACCAGTTACATAAAATTTTACTTTATGTAATTAGTTACGAAAAGTAATACGTTTGATAACGTCTGTCAGTTTTAAAAAGTGTCATTTTATATGTTAAAATTAGAAAAAAATGATTATATAACTCATCGTAAATTTAACCAATAGCAGTTGCAATTTATTATTACCATGTATTGATAAGTGAATATACCCTTGACGACGTAGTATATTAGTTTTGGTGATTCTCACCCTTCCATTTTCACAAATTTGCCATATCAAAAGAATGTTTGATATTTATAACAAAACAAACGTCAACAATATAATTCGTACAATTTCGTTATATAATCGCACCGAATACCACGCGAACATACGAAAATAATATTTATACTGTCCTTCTCACTTGACGTATTTCGCAACCGGAGCGAACATGCAATAAGCATAAATTAAAAAGCCGAGTATGAACTTTAAGCCCGCGACAGTTTCTGACAATTGAATGGTGGCTATTATTTTTATAGCACGATCCGTAGGCGAGTGTCAAAACTGCACGCGGATGAATTTTACGGCACAGCTGGTGTATTATAAAAGAAAAAACTGCGACGTTCCTATACTACAATCGAGAATAGTACTAGAAGATCATGGCAGAAAAAAGACAGTAAGATTATTCAAACTGTACAGGGTGTCCCAAATTGGTATGTTTTGCAGGGTATCTCGTAAACTAGAAGAGATAGAAAAAAATCAGTTAAGATGTTATGACTTCTTTTTTTGTGAAAGTAACGATAGCCTAATTAAATCTTTAGTAGCTCCCTGCATTTGGAAGATACAGGACGATTATTGGAAACTGTCGAAAACTGCAAGGTTCTATAACTTCTTAATTACGAAAAATATAAAATAACTTTATAAAAACTTTTGATAGATATATTATTAAAGAGTTCACTGGCGCACAAGAATTTTTTTTAGGGGGCCTCACTAATTAAATATAAAGCAAACTTATATTTTTTCAAATGGGACACCCTATATATTTTAACGTTTTTTGTTTCGTTTTTTATTTCTCATTCACCTGATATGACATATTAGTTACTTATTTTCAGTGGTTGGAGCTACAGTGCAAATAAACAATTTATCAATGTTATCATGTGAAAGACCCTTAAAAGATTGAACACTCAGTAACGAAATTTAACATTTCATTATTAGGATACTGATGTGTGAAAATTTTATTTATCAAAATAATAATTAATAAAAAAACACAGATTAAAAAAATTGAAACGATAAACTTATGAAATAACAATAAACCTTGTAATAACTATAATCTACCTCTAACTAATTTTAATAGAATTTGAAAATTACATTAAATGTTAAAAATGCCTTCCATTTCCTTGTAATAATAATTGGCACCTTTTTCTTGCTGATCTTACAAAATTGAGAATGTGCATTGGCTTTAATTTTCACTACCCTAATAAAATGTTAAATTTCGTTACTGAGTGTTCAATTTTTAAGGGTTTTTCACCTGATAACATTGATAAATGGTTTATTTGCACTGTAGCTCCAACCAATGAAAATAAATATATAATATGTCATATCAGGCGAATGAAAATTAAAAAACGAAACAAAAAACGTCGAAATATACAGGGTGTCCCATTTAAAAAAATATAAGTTTGCATTATATTTCCTTAGTGAGACCCCCTAAAAAAATCTTGTGCGCTAGTGAACTATTTAATAATATATCTATCAAAAATTTTCATAAAGTTATTTTATATTTTTCTTAATTAAGAAGTTATAGAACCTTGCAGTTTTCGACAGTTTCCAATAATCGCCCTCTATCTTCCAAATGCAGGGAGTTATTAAAGATTTAATTAGGCTATCGTTACTTTCACAAAAAAACAAGTCATAACATCTTAACTGTTTTTTTTCTATCTCTTCTAGTTTACGAGATAGAAGGCAAAACACACCAATTTGGGACACCCTGTACAATTAGTGACTAAAAATTAACGATTAATTTTTTTGTGCATAGGCAATGAATTTTTTTATTGTGTTTGATTTTTTTTAATAGCGTTAATAATGTTCATGATTTTATGTGAAAATTAGTGTAGTTTGTAAACAAATTTACCTATAATCAATTTTTAGTAAAGTTTGTTTAGTATATAAATTAAAATTATTTTATGTGCTACACAAAATTTGCTAGATGGTCCTTGACGTATAATTTAATCATTTGATGCCGGCCAGTAATGCAAGCATAATATATCTAAAACACAAAATACTACAAGGTAACTAAATTTTATTTACAGTTTTTTTTAATCCTTTTTGTCTAGTCAACAAGTGCTTTTTGGATTAAACTTTTTCTCCGCCTCCGAATGAACGATTTTTGAAAAAATTTAAGAGCCGTTGCAAAAATTTCAAACGTTATAAACAATTAACTGACAAATAATAAGGGGGTTTGGTTTTTTGTAAATATCTCAAAAACTGTTTGACATTTTTCAAATTTGTAAAAAGATTCAAAAAGTGGAGGAAATTTACCAAACAAAAAACTAAACCTCCCGGAACTGTTGGACCAATATTTATAATTTTCCCCGAGTGTTGAAAATACAGGCGAAAACAGGAAATTTGGACCTTTAATGAATAAATATTATTTAATCTTATTAAAAATGAAAATTAAAAATTGAAAAAATTCAGGTATCTACTGGATAGACTTATGAACAATAATCCGGGGTCAAAAAAATTTTATGGCGATTTTTCTATTAATTATGCATAAGTTAATTAACAATATTTTAATACTTGAACATGAACGTTGTAAATGCGATAATTGTTAAATAGCAAATTTGAAATTTATTTCCTTTTTTGGACCTATTTTCGAAAGGTCTCAGAAAAGATTCCCGATGGAAAAATAATTGTTATTTTTCACTTTGGTTAAACAATTTTCTTTGGTTAAAAATTAAAAAGCTTGATTAATCATTGAAAAAAAATTTTCCTTTCTCGTATTACTATTGATCCGTTTTTTTATGATCAGAAATCACATGAAAATGATTTTTTTAAATTTTTATTTTCTATTGTTTACAAAATAGTTAAACAAATGCGTTGTTTATAAGATAATTTAAATGAAAATTTAAATAAAGACAAAATTTTTTTAGTTATCAATGAGCAAGATAAATTATGATTAAACAAAAAATGGTTTCTTAATAATAATTACAGGTGATATAAAAAGAAACTATTAATTAACAAATACGTTTTTAAGCAATAAAAAAAAATTTAAGAAACAATTTTATTGTAAAAAATCATAATTTGCATCAAAGATAATGTTACCAAAAAAAATTTTTAAATTATCTTATAAACAACACATTTGTTAATAACAATTTTTTTAAACAATAAAAAATAAAAAAACTAATCAATAGTAATTTGAAAAACAAATTTTTTTTTCAATGATTAATCAAGCTTTTTAATTTTTAACGTAAGTAAATTGTTAATAACAAAGTGAAAAATAACAATTTTTTAATTTTTCCAACGGGACTCTCTTCTGAGACCTTTTAAAAATAGGTCCAAAAAAGGAAATAAATTTCAGATTTGCTATTTAACAATTATATCACTTACAATGTTTATGTTCAAGTAGGAAAAAACTGTTAATTAACTAATGCATAATTAATAGAAAACTCGCGATAATAAACTTTCGACCGCGGATTATTGTTCATAAATCTATCCAGTAGATGACTGAATTGTTTTAATTTTTAATTTTCATGTGTAATAAGTTTAAATAATATTTATTCATTAAAGGTCCAAAGTGAATATTTTTTCAAATTTCAAAAATGTCAAATAGTTTTTGAGATAATTGCTAAAACCAAACCCCGTTTTTATTTTTCAGTTAATTGTTTCAAAAATCATCTACACGCTATTCCGAATCGAATGACATGAGAAAAAAGTAAGACCCACAAAGCACTTATTGACTAGACTATATTAACTTCACCGTCGGTCTAGCTTGAATTTTTGTGGACAAATCTTGTAAGTGAAAATTAATAAATTTCTCGTCATCCAATCAAGCTGAAATTTTGCACATCAACTTAATATCGATGACAATGCACTCTTACATATTTATAATTTTAATACGGGGTTTCGTATTCAAAAGGACTTTTCAAACACCAACTTGGATTTTTGAATCACTGTTTTGTTACCTAATTACACTGTCTCTATCCACATTTGTACTTTATTTAATTCTAATTACTTTTTGTTAGCAAAAAATCTAAATTCAATATTTTTTCCCATATAAATAATTTATAATGAAAACTAGTTTTTAAATGGGTTATTTTTTTAAAACTAATAGTTGCAATTTCGCCATTAGAAGTAAAGAATTGTCCTAAAAAAATAATTAGTAAAACCATATTTATGAAAATTAAAAAACAATGTTGCTTAAACTGTAATGTAACTCCAATGACAACTTAATTGACGGCAGAGGAACTTTTCACAATTTAGGATACAATTAGACTGGAAGCTCAAGTAAATCTTGTTTTTTTTTGTGGGACCAAATAAAATAGGAATACAAAAAATTACTGCTTAGTGATTCTTTAACCTATCTCTGCAGAGTTCCGTGCGGGGATTAAAATTTTAGACGTCCCGTTGTCAGGACCCTTTGTTAGGGCCTATCCATGCTGCCCTGAATTGATAATATTTTTGTACTTTGGTTCGTCTTAATTTAAACACTCCGTCGAATTATAACTAATTTATAATACAACTTCTAATTGATAACATACGCGACTAACATAATATACTAATTTATACTGTTTAACTGTGTCGTGTTTTATTTGAGGAAAATCTTTTATAATATTTGGAAAGGCAAGAGTTAGTAGAATTTTGTATGTTGTGTAATATAAACTAGTATATTTAGATAAATAAACCAACGTTTTATGATTTTCATAAAATTCATAAAATGTTGTTTTATTTATCTAAATATACTAGTTTATATTACACAACATACAAAATTCTACTAACTCTTGCCTTTCCATTTAATTTATATCCATTATTATGTTCTCGCCGTCTCTAGAATATTCGACCGATATCTACGCCAAACGTTTATGTCCATTGGATATAACGCTAAGAAAAATATAGAGAAGTGACCCTGTTTGTGAAATCGTAGTAGACTGAATTTAAAGTTCAGATTTCAGTTGATTATCTTAACCTTTATGACTCTGCAAAAATTCGTATCTGTAATTCTTCAAAAAGCGTAACTACGGTGGTGTCTTCACCTTAAATGCGACACACTGTATATAATTTTATTATACTGCGGTATTTTTGGCGCCCCAATAATTTTTTTTAATTTAAACATTCAAATTTTACCATTAAAAAAAATATCACGTTTTATTATCACTCATTTCAGTCAGACGTAACCCAATCTACACGGTTGAAATAAATTATTCAACTTTTCTAAGAACTGAAGTATATGAATGACCCTTTAATTTTTATTTATTTTCCCTTTATTCTTTATCCCACTAATATTTTCTTTTCCGGCGCCCATGCCAACATTCCATTCCTAAGAAAGAATCCGTGTAAAAAACGAAATGATACAAATAATGATCAATTAATAATTCATAATTGCCGCGTTTACCACCATATGTTCTTATTAACAATTTTCCGCATTTAACGTTATTAATTGAGTAATGAATTAATTAAATTAATTAGCATTCTAAAATTTAATTAGTAATATTTCAATATTAAACAGTAAACAATGAGGGGCGTATGGAAGTTTTATGAGATAAACATGGATATTTAAGGTATTTTTTCTACAACCCTTTACAAAAAGACGTCATTTTGTAATATCAGCGAAAACTTGATTTCCGTCACAAGTGAGAGAAATTCTCATAGCGTTTCGTCTCTAGTGACGAAAGTTAAATTTATATTTTCAATAATTTCCTGCCCCCGTATCTACTGTTTTGATGAATTTAAATTATTAGTAAACAAAGACAGGAATCATTTCTATAATTAGAATGCATCTTTTTTACTTTTGTTTAATTAAAAAGTAAAATAGAACCGTAAAAATACCGTGAAACTTAAAAACAATTTATATCTGGTTGCCTGGTTCCATTTATAGTTTGACGTTCCTCGTTAAATGTTCAGATTTGTAAACCAATATACTATTATTATTTTTAAGAATATATACTGAGATGTCCTATACGATTCTCAATCTGGGCTGGATTCACTGTATAATAGATTTTATAAAATATAAAAAAATACGATTTATTTTATTTTAAATTTTTCCTGACTTCTCTTCAATATGTTTCAGATCTACCTTTTTACATGTTATGTCTTCGGTTTCCGTTTATTTCTTATTTTTGCCTTTTCGCTATCTCACCTTCTGGTATATTATAGATGCTTTCCCATTTCTCTTTGTCCCTGTCACTCCGTCTAAACTGCCTCGTCTTCTTATAGCTACTTGTTCTTTCTTCTTATTATTATACTTTTTGAATTCTTTTAATTTTTTTTGTTTTCTGTGGTACTATGGCCACCTTTTTATCTTTCTTTATTTTATTTTTATCTCTTTTTCAAAATAAAATCTTATGTTGTAATAGTTAAGTTTCTTTATTTTACAGGGTGTTTCATTGGGAGAGGGTCATACGTTAACTGCGGATAAAGGTCACCGAGGAGGATTCAAAGAACCAATCCTTAATGGGCCTGTCGCGCTTTTATCAATTATGCCGATTTCTTTCTCCGCTTATAACTTATGAACCTCCTTGTATATTTGTTTAATATTTGGGACACATGTACCTCCTAACTCGTCAAGTCTGACTACGTAGTTATAAAAAGAATATACAGGTCCGGCTTAGCAAAAAATTTACAAATCCGTCAATCTCTAAAACAGCACTCTGTATATTAAAATTTACAAAAATCTTTTAATGTATTTGAAAAGAGTGAAAAAAATGAAATCTGATCGCGCACATTTTATTTCCGGAGATAATTTCACTACTGAAATTTTATGTTAAAATTCACTTTTTTGAGTATTTTAGATATACAAATAAGTAATAAAAATTAATAAACAGAATAATTTAAAAACTTAACTGACTAAAATTCCTATTTAAATAACAAAAATTTACAAAAATTGCTCAAAATGTCCTCCACTTATTTCGATACATTTTCTGGCAGGGGATCTGGCAGGCTAGTGATTAAGACCACCTTTATCTATCCATATATTCCCAACATTTTCGTTTAGAAAATTTTTTACTATTCGCCTGTAATGTGGTTTAGCACCATCTTGAAAATACATATACCAGCTATGTTTACACCTGTATCTTCTAACAATTCTGGCAACACATTCTGGAGAAAATCCACGTACACCTCATGTAATTTTTTACGGTTTAAATTATGGAGTTGATAATTATTAGCATGCGAAGGACCAAATCCTTTTAATTGGATAAGAAGGATTAAACTTATTCTTTATTATATTAAATTATACGAGAGTATTACTTCTAGAGAACTTTTTCCTAGTTCATTTATTTGTTAAAATAACGAAATTCACCATTTCTTTAACAACGCACTGATACTTAGAACACATCTTAGAAAACTTACATTTTCAACTGTACGTTAGGTGGTATCTTATTAGTTAATAGCTAAAGTCGCCTGATTATTTGTAACGGGTATTTGTGAATTATGTAGCACTATCGAGCAAATTATTGCGTTTTTATTTTTCCAGTATGATGAGTGTCACAAAGAGATAAAAGATAGCCATATTTGCATAGGAATGTTCAAAGATTCTAGAAATTCGGATGACGTCGGTATGCAGGCTAGGACTTGCAGAAAATCTTATATTACTTGTTTATGTAAATCTGGGAAAATTATGTGATATTTATCAACCTCACCATTCAGTCTATTAGGAAAGATATGTGGCTCGATTAATTTATTATCACAGACGCCTTACCAAACGTCGAATGAAAATTTGTATTGCAATTGGGTCTCTCTAGTAGCAAATTGATTTTCTTCTGCCCGAATGTGCGAGTTTCTCAAATTATACATACCGTCTCTGGTGAACTGGGCTTCATCAGTAAATAGACATCTGCTTAAAACTCTTTGATTTCGAATGATCCATCTACTAAAATTTATTCTATGGATCTCTGTACTATCTGAATGTGAAGTGGGTGATGACGATGTTTGCTTAGCCATCGCCAAACTGTTACATGAGGTAACCCTAGGGTATGACCAATTTTTCTGGTATAATTTTTTAGGTTATTGTGTAGCACATTTAAATTATTATCTTCAACATCTAAATTATTTTCTTTCATGATGTTCTTTAATGTAACATTTAAACATTTACCATATTCTCTCATGTATATGATAAACGGTTTTATAATTTGGTATTCTTCGCTCAGGAAATCTTATTTGATATTTCCTTTTTGCAGTTCGTGCATTATCGTCAGAAAACCCATAGATGAACACCAGAGCTGGGAGTAACGAAACTAAAAAGTTACTAGTAATTTAGTTACTTTTTAAAGTGGGTGAAAAGTAACGATAATTGCGTTACTTAAGTAACGCAATTACGTTACTTTAACGCATTACTAAAAAGTAACGTGTTACTGTAAAAGTAACGCGATACTCCAAAAGTAATGCGTTTAGTTTCATAGCTACCAAATTATACAACTACTTACATGAAATATATAAAACTTACATATTTACTATAAATTCCAATCGATTATTCAAAAAGTGTTTTAAAATTTACATTTTACATTCGAAATTGAATGAAATAAACAAACTCATTGAATTTTAAAAGATCCAATAAAAATTTAAATTATTAAATGTGTGTCTGTATGGCTCTTTTGCGTATTTTATATGTATATATAGTGCACCGTTTTTTTCTTCTCTCGATTTTTGTGTTGAGAATCTTATTATTTTAATTGTCAATTCTAATAGTTAATTTCTTAACTCTAATTAAACTTTAAGATTTTCCTAACTTCATTACTTCAAAAGTAAAGCTTTACTTTTTGTAGTATCGCGTTGCTTTTATTTGTAACGCCTTGCTTTGTCAGTAATCCGTTAATTTTGAAGTAACGAAGTTACAATAATGCGTTACTTTTGGAAAGTAGCGAATATATCGATACTGTTTTAAAAAAGTAATGGTAACGTTTATCTAACGCGTTATTTTTCAGCAAAAGTATGGGTAAAGTAAAACGTTACTTCTCTTTGTTTTATTTTTATGGTTATGTAGTCTGTCTAACCAATCCTAATATTTCTTTTACTTTGAAATATGAAATTGGGACAAACAATAAATAAAATTTACATTTTTTTTTTTTTTTTTTGAATTATTATCAATTAAGAACTTTTTTTTTTACTATGTAATAATTGACTCAAAATTGTACCATTAGTTGCAAGAAATATTATAAAACTTAGAATTAATTTTTTAAATTTTTAGTTGGATTTTTCTCATCTGAATTTTAAGTAATGTCTACTCTTAACAACAATAACATTTATTATGTTTCATTTTTTATTTTTTTGGTTCAGATAGTTGCATTTAGGACTTGTGTAATATCTAAAAATTATTTTTAAGTGCAATTAGTTCATGTTCTGTTTATCTATAGCTAATTTTAAGTTAATGTTACGCACAAACGGCCTTTCTTTTTTCTCATTAACGGTACAGTGTAAAGAACTTTTCATTATAATGTTTTCACATTTTAAATAGTATATGTATGTTATAAGTTTATCACACTAAGTAATTGGGTTTTTATATACATGTTTGCTTAAACTTATCTTGGTTTCAAATGTTGCTAGTTTGCTGTGTATATATGTATAATTTTTTCCCATCATTAGTGTTTACCTCAAATTTGAAAAAATATAAAAAGTGACTGAAGGTCATTGTCATAATAATTGTTCCAAAACTCACTAAAAGTAATCTACATATTATTTGTAATACTCTATTCTATTTTATATTGTCTCTTCTTCTCTTTTTCTAATCTTATCTTTCTTTTCTTCGTATATTATCTTAGTTCACTCTATAATTTATTTATTTTTTTCACTTTATATACCAACAACAATTAACTTTTATGTCTCTAAAAATCACTCATATAAATATACGGTCTCTTATACCACACTTTATAGAATTTCAAAATAAAGTGATTGATTGGGACAGTGATGTGGTAGGTGTTACTGAAACTTGGCTTAATAAAAATACTAATAATGATATGATACACGTAGATGGTTATGCTTTCGTACGAGAGGATAGAATGAACAGAGGTGGAGGTGGTGTGGGTATGTATATCAAAAATAATATTAAACATGAAATAATTTTGTCGGGTTCTAACGAAATAATGGAATATTTATGGGTAAAAATTAGGATAGAAAAAGAAGTAATTGCAGTTGGTACTGTTTACCGTCAGCCTAAGGGAGAAAGTTCAGTTTTTTTAAATCAAATTGAAAATATATTTGAAAACGTATTTGCGGCTTATGACAACATTTTAATTGTTGGTGATTTTAATATTAACATGCTCAATATTGATAATTCAGTAACTATTAGGTTCAACAATATTTTAGAAACTTTTAATCTTACACAATTAATTAAAGAACCAACACGTGGACCTTCATTACTTGATTTAATTATAACTAATTTTGATATAACTGACTGTGACCAAATGGTAGATCATAATCCAATTGCTGATCATTCAGTTGTTAATTGTACAATTAAAAAGGATTTTACATTTTTTCCTGTAAAAAAAACTTTTACATACCGGCCTCTTAATGATATTGCATTGGAAGATTTCACAAACGATTTAAACAATTTGCAATGGAATGCTTTATATTATACTGCTGACATTGATGAAAAGGTAGCAATGTTAAATTCTAATATTTTAACAGTTTTAAATATTCACGCACCTGTTCGATCTATAACTTTTAAGAAGCGTAGTTATAACCCGTGGTATACCGAAAACATCAAGCTCATGCAGAAATTAAGAGATAAAGCTTTACGTAAATTTCGAACAACTCAATCTCCAGAACACTGGCAATACTATAAGCAACTAAGAAATTATACTAACACAGCCATTAAAGCCGAAAAAAAGGCATATTTAAATAATAAATTTCAAACTTGCACCTCAAAAGAAATGTGGTCGGAATTGAAAAAAATAAATATTGGACATCGTAAGCTAATTGAAATTCCCAATTTTCTTAAATCGGTTGAAACCATTAATAACTATTTTATTAATAGCTCAAGTCAGATTCCAGTAAACAATGAAACTTTAAATTTTTATAGGAACAATAAAAAAGAAAATATTATCAATGTATTCAACTTCAGTCTAATCACCAACGATGACGTAATTAAAATAATAAATTCCATTAAATCTAAGGCCTATGGCAATGATGCATTGAATATAACTATAGTCCGTCTTTGTTGTCCAACTATTATTCCGGTTATTACTCATATTATTAATGAATGCGTTCGTACCGGATATTTTCCTTGTGACTGGAAATTTGCCAAAGTTTTACCACTACCTAAAGTTGCTGCTCCAAAAGAATTTAAAGATTTAAGATCCATCAGCATTCTTCCTGTTTTCTCTAAAATTTTCGAGCGTGTTATGGAACGTCAAATCAGGGATTTTGTTGATAGCAATCAAATTTTACCTATTAAACAATCTGGTTTCAGAGAAAAATATAGCTGTGCTACAGCCCTTGCAGATGTCATTGACGATCTGATCAAAGAAAAAGATAACAATAAATGTTCGATTTTAGTACTTCTTGACTTTACAAAAGCTTTTGACTTGATCAATCATGATATACTTTTGGCGATATTGCAATATTACAATTTTAGTCATGTATCTATTTCTCTTTTAAAATCTTATTTGCATAAACGTTCACAAGTAGTCGAAATAGATGGAATAAAATCTTCTCCTTTGGGAGTAATTTCTGGTGTACCTCAAGGGAGTATTCTAGGACCACTTCTATTTACTTTATATAGTGCAAGCTTTCCAGATTTTATTAAGTTCTGCAACTATCATCTTTACGCTGATGATACACAGATCTATATCTCATTTAAGTCTGACAATATACTGGAAGTAGCTGAGAAATTGAACTCGGATCTTGAAAAAATTTATCAGTTAGCAACATCACATTCTTTGAAAATAAACCCTATCAAATCATCAGCTTTAATATTTCATAGTAACAACAATTATAGAAACAACAATCAATATTTCGAGAATATTTCATTGAAACTAAATAATACCGAAATTCCTTTTAAATCTAATTGTAAAAACTTAGGTCTCGTGGTTGACACAAAATTACGTTTTAAGGAACATGTCACGGCTAAATTAAAAATAGCATATTTTAATTTAAAATTGATTTACTCTCAGAGGCAATTTTTATCAACAGATATTAAAAAAATGTTATGTGACTCCTTGGTCTTGTCGCATTTTAATCATTGTGATGTTGTATATGGGCCATGCCTTGATAATGAAGACTCCTGTCGAATTCAAAAATTACAAAATTCCTGCATACGTCTCATTTATGGTATAAGAAAGTATGAACATTTCTCACATAAATTTTCTGAACTTAAATGGTTAAAAATGGAAAACCGGAGGCTTTTACATATGTATTGTTTGGCTCATAAAATTTTAAAATATAAAACACCGCCGTATCTGCATTGTAAATTGACCTTTAGAACAGATATTCATAATGTGAATATTCGGCAAAAGACTTTAATTCGTATACCTAAATTTAACAAAATTTTTTTTAAACGAAGTTTTACTTACAACGTTGCTGTCTGCATCAATGATATTCATACCATAAATCCTGACTTTTCCGACCTGTCTCCGATTACATTTAAAAATAAATTCAAAAAATTTTTGTTGGCAAAACAGTGAACTAACCCTTTTTTTCCATTTCTACATTATTCTTCCTGTTTTCATTCTCTATTTCATTATATTTTCTCTTCTCTCTCTTTCTTCTATTTTACTGATCTTTACTTTTAAATTTTTGTAGATGTATAGATATAAAGGCACTGGTGGTAGAACAGGAGTGGAGTCCCCACAACTGAACCAGTTATAGCCTTTTATCTGTTTTGAAATGTATTCTTTGTAACTTTATATATATAAAAAAACAGATAATAAATGATTTATTATTATTATTATTATTATTATTATAGTAACGCCCCAGCTCTGACGAATGCACCCTAGTATAGCTTGCAGAAAAAGTGCAAATTCCTTAAAATTATTGTTTCAATTAAAATAATAAACAAAGTCTGTTAGGGTTTACAGTTCTTGTAGTTTTTAAATCTAGTTAGATCGCAATTAGCTTTTTAATTTTGTTTCAATTTTTCAGGGATTAGCAAAATTATTTGGTCTACGATTATGGACATGTAAATAAGAATGCCTAGAAATACGAATAAAGTGCATAAATGTATTTAATCGAATTAGAAATTTTCATTACGACATAATAAAATGATTAATGATTCGTTCAGTCCTATTTTGTGTACCTAAAATACTCAAAAAAGCAAATTTCAACATTAAATTTCAGTAGTCAGAAATAAAAAGTATTACAGTTTTTCATCCATTTCAAATGCTCTACCAGATTTTTTAAATTTTGATATACAGAGTTGTTTTAGGGATTGAAGAATTTATTAATTTTTTGATAAGCTAGGACCTGTGTTTTCTTTTTATAGGTACGTGGTCAGACTTAACTAGTTAGGGGGTATATGTGTCCCAAATATCAAACAAATATAAAAGGTGGTTCATATGTTACGAGCGTAGAAAGAAATCGGCAAAATTGATAAAACACTCTGTATCTTCATTATGAAGGGAGACAGGGTCATAAAGTACGGGGTATTTGGAACCGCCTCGGTGACCTTTATCCACACTTAACGTATAACCTTCTCCCAATGAAACACCCTTTATAACAATCTTAAACAGACTAATAACATTGAAAATACTATAGATATTATATCATTGCTTTTTTTGCTAATTTATTTCTTTTAAAATTCAAAATTCAAATTGACCAAACTGTCCATTTCCACTTATTAATTTTTTTTGTCAAACAATACTTTAACCAGGATTGATCATCTTAAATATAACATCTGTCCGCTTTATATGAAATTTTCTTATCAATAAATAAATATAACATAAAAATAAAAAAGTTTTCTGTTCCCATTAAATATAGGTTATTTAGGACCACCCTTAGAGTATTTCCGTTAACCAATGAAACACCCTATATCGTCGGGTAAGAGCGAAAATCCGTTAAACCACATGCCCAACAAACATCTTCACAAGCATCCTTGGAGAGCCGACATTGTTGTTCAAAAAGCCTATCCCAAATATTGACACCTTTTCCTCTTTTATTGTGTCACCAAAGGTCCTGATACCTCTTCCGCACAATGCAAGAAAAAATGAAGGTAAGGAGGAAAAAACAAAAAGAAAAACCGCAGTTTTAACGTCCTCTCATTATAAACTCGAACTTGAAAGCTGCTGAAAATAGAAAAAAAATATAAATCAGAAACAAAAAGGAAATAAAGCAACAGAGAAAAGAAAACTCATTGCAAATGAGGAAAAAGAGAATGTGAAATGAGTTAAAACGACAAATAAAAACAAATATGAAGATTGTTCTGTCGAAGATAATGACATAAATGCTAATGGGATTTTCTGCGAAAAGTTATTTAAAAGTTCCAAAAACGAAAAAGAGTAGATACAATGCAGCAAATGCCAATGCTCAGTTCCATAAATTGTATAAAAACTTGCCAACAAATTCAGAAGCATATGATATTATTGAGATTAATGAAGATGAAGTACAGGAATAACATTTTTAGTTTACTGTAAAATAAATGTCATTTTTTTATAACATTCCATGTTAACTAATAAAGTTGATTGATATCTTTTAAGTCCCTTCTGTTAAACAATATGAGATGGAAAACCGTTAAGCAAAAATTAAAGAAAACATGTGTTGATTAAAGCAAGTTTTTTCCAATTAACAATTATTAAAATGTTATTAAAATATTTCTATAATAATTCATCAGATTATAATGTGTCATTTAAAAAGGTTAGAAAATATTACCCTTGATTTGATTAGCAGTAACAATTCTTGAAACTTTGAAATCGATTTTTTTCAGAATGACGTTTTTGGATTTTTGCTCTTACCCGACGATATATAAATTTTAATTATTTTAAAATTCTTATTGTTAATATAATTTGTATTTTTTTATTATTTACATGTGCTAACAAATTTATTAGACTTTTCCTTGATCACCCTAAATATTTAAAACTTCTATATGTTGGCTTCGTCACTAACGATAATCTTACAATTGACCGTTTATATTTTCATTCTCCCGCCAATTTTACACACTCCAGTAATTTTCTCACGACCTGATCCGTTTAAAAGTGTAATATTACCAGAAAATACGAGGAGACAAACAAGTGGACATCAAACACCTGAGATGTAAGCATGAAAACGGTCGTCGAGGAGGTCCAGTCGATCATTCTGCTCGTGTGCAAAATCTAATCATGACCCGATTGACTCCAATTATGCTCCTGTCAAAGTATCTTATCGCACACATACGCTTCGATTGGCAAATTAATTAGTATCCTATTTAATACTGGATTTATAGATGATCATGATCTTATAAGTTTTCGAACGATATACCTACAGTATGATGATGGTATGAAATTAATTAATTTATTCGTAAATTGATTGTACACTAAAAAAAAATTAACAAATAATATTTTTATTCTATAACCATGAATATACTCTATACAAACGATATTAAAACACAACCAATATATTTATAACGTTGATCGCTAAATAAAAAAAGAACCACATATGCGACAATAATTTTGGCCATAAAAACTATAAATTAGGGCAACCTTAATTGATACTTCCGCAAATAAAAAAATTTTCCCTTAGTACCAGCTTCAATTAAATTCTATTTAGTAAAAATGAACACCTTTCTAATGTTATTTTACTGGAAATATATAATTATGTGAGGAAAAGGTGTTGGAATAAATACAATAAAAAAAATGAGAAACCATATTGCTAATCGAGTGACTGATCTATATAATGAGGTGTCAAAAATACGTTAATTTTATCATTGTTTGGTTTTAATGTGATATCGAGATCGTATTCTTAATATAGTTATAATTAGAGCAGTATAATAGGTTTATTTTTTTAATTGGGCAGCATCAGGTGTTTATTTAAATATTTTGTCGAATATATTATTTATAATGAAAGATTTTTAATTTTTTGTTGATTAATAGTATTACTAACATTCTCAGGATAAGCCTTAGAAGAAAAAAGTTTTTTTGTGTCGATTTGTCGATAGAACCTACAATTTCCATAGTAATGGTTAAATGTGATTTTGATTATGTCATGCAAAATTATCTATTCGACAAAATCCAGACAAAACAACTGGAGACACCAAAAACAGATTTGAAACGAACTGTTTAGTCGTGTCATTATATACATTTCTAAATGTAAGTGAAGGTGATACTACGAAACTTGGCCATGTTGCAGCAGGGGCTAAGAGAGCTTAACTTGAGATTCTCGACTGAATTGTGCTTTCGGAAAATACGCCATCTTGAAAAAGGGAAATTTTTGGTTTTTATGCAATAACTCTGCTCTCCGGCATTTTATGTATACGATAATATGTAACGAAAAATAGAAAAATAGAGAATAATAGGGGAAAATATGGCAAAATGGGAAAAATAAGTTAAAATAGGGAAAAACAGTAAATTATAGAAATAAACAGGAACAAACAGGAAAAAATAATGAAAAACAGAAAAAAAAATAGAGAAATAAGAGAAAAAATACGGAAAAATGTAAAAAAATATAGAAAGACGGGACAAAATAGGGAAAGACAGGAAAAAATAGGGGGTATGGTAAAAATAGAGAAAAATAAGGGGATATGGTGAAAATAATACGAGAAAATAAATTGGACGAGAGCGTAATGGTCTATACTTTTTCTACGCAAACTTATTTTCTTCTATTAAATAAAGGATATCGCAATTATTTAAACTTTATTGTAATTTCGTACCTTTCTTTGGATTTTAGTGGTAACGAATTATGTGTGGCAGCTTGAGATTTTTCTAAAATCTCCAGTGGAGTGCTCATAATTTCATCACTTTCACTACTAACAGACATATTCGTAGGTAAAGTTGAGAAAATGTTCGGATATAATAATATTTTCTTCCAAAAATTGACAATATAAATGACATGACGTTTATTTCACTATACTCCTTTTCCTTAATATCTGACAGTAATGGAATGTTAGGAATGTATAACAGAGTTGCCACATTATCCAATATTTTGAAGAAGAATTCCTTTCATCCAACAGAATTATGCAAATCAAATCTTTAAAATACGTAATTATTGGTTAATATTATAATATATCATATTTGTCTCATAATAATAATTTACAATAATTAAATTTTACGGACATTATTTAAATGTTTTTTATAATGACTTCCACATAAAACTGTTATATATACGTAATTTACTTCACATCGGCAACACAGTTATGTCATTCATCAGATTGCCAAGGCGTTGCCATGTGTTTTAAAATTTATTTTCTCTCTCATTTTTTGTCATGCAATAAAAAGTGAACATCTGATATGTACTTCGTATGGAAAAGGCAACGTCGCTTATATGTTAAACGATCAGTGCTTAGTTAGGGAGTGGCTTTGAGATCATGTGCGGTACATATTGACGGAAACGGGAATACATGGTAAATTATTTTATTTATTGTTCTTCTTTGGGGACCTCTGTAAAAGTGAATCAGCAGCATTCCAGCTGTAATAACAATTCTGCTAAAAGACATCATTATTCTGAAGCGGAATTTAACTCAATTTGAGAAAAATTTTCAGGTTATTCAGTGGATCAGGCGGTAAAATTTTGTGGGAAATCAACGAAAGCTTCAGAACGCACAATTTACTGACCTAACTTTAATTAAAAAAAAAAAATTGCATTAAATTAAAATGTCGTATATCTATGTAAAGCGATAAAATTGACCGCCACTGGAAACATTTCCTCTTTCCCCTTAACCACCGAAAATCTCTATTACTTTGCAGCAATGACAGATGTCAACATTCCATTCACATTTCTTAAGACATTCCATTACTGTCAGTTATTAAGGAAAAGGAGTATAGTAGGCTCACTCTAAGGCGTTTATAGTCAAACCGTCAGGTAGCAACCTATCGCAGATCATAGAATGGAGTAGAAGTGATCTACGCATCCTAATTGGACTGCTTACAGGGCACTGTCGTCTGCGGTAGAAAAAAATTTTTATTTCATTGTGTCTACAGTGCGACTCAAAAACTCTGTACCATATGGAAAAAATTTTTATTATTCATTTGACAGAAAATTTTATTCTTGATAAAAGTTGGTGCATTGCGTAAAACTGCAATTGCAAGCGTCAAACTTTCAAATTTATAAATGGTATACATGGGCGGCAAAAAATAGGAATTTTGACCAAGAGTAAAGTACCCTTATTTTTGACAATATCAAAAAAATTTATTTAGGAAAATTGTTTACAATTAAAAATTACACTCAGATTTAAAATCAAAGCCTCCTGCAAAAAATCCATGTTTTTAGTCTGGCTCAAAATAATACCATTTCGGATACACTTCGATTACTATAATACACTTTGGTTAAAAAAATTTGTGTTTCGTCGTTACTTTTACACCATTCACAGCTTTTTTTTTAAATTTTGATGATTTTTTTTTTCTTGGTGCAAAGTTAAAATTTCGCCCTGTAGACATGTACATAACAACTACCATTATGATTTAATTGAAGAAAATGGGTAAAAAAAATGATACCCAAACGTTTCTAGCACCAAAATGTAAATAACATTTACTTATTTACGTCAAAAAAATATTTTTAAATTTAACGGTGTAAAACAAAATGTAGCTAAAATTAACTAAACAAAATGAAGCTTTGAAAATTAAAATAAAAAAAAAGAAAATTAAAATTACAAAATAATGGTTATTAAGTAATCTTAAAGGTGTAAAATCAAACCTAAACTAAACAAGATTAAGCTTTTTAAAATTGAAATAAAAACAAAGAATATAATTATTACAAAAATAAGGGTACTTTACTCTTGGTCAAAATTCCTATTTTTTGCCCTCCCCTGTATACCATTTGAAAATTTGAAAGTTTGACACTTGAAATAGCAGTTTTACGCAATGCACTAACTTTTATCAAGAATAAAATTTTCTGTCAAATCAATAATAAAAATTTTTCCCATATGGTGCAGACTTTTTGAGTCACACTGCATAATTATTATAATGCAAAAATATTTGGAACGAGATATGTCAAATAGCCATTTGGGCTCATTTCTAATAAACCCGCAAGTAAAGGAACTAAATGAAAAGTCCTATATTTAAGTATATAGAAATTATATGAGTGTTTCCAAATCAACCAAATTATTCCTTATTCTTACTCATTAAAAAATTTCTGTTGACAACAAATTTTGTTTATCTAAAGAAATCCTTTTTCATAGTGTATGATTTAGAAAAGCTGACATTTACTTCATCTGCATTAACGTATATACAACACGAGAATTTTTTAAAATGTTGAAATCGCTAATTGATTGGTATCGATCGGAATATTAATAAGCAACAGCTGCAATTTGTGGTCGTACTTGCGTTCATATTCAATACCAAAGTTATCTTATTAATTAGTGATTACGATTACGGCAACGGTTACGACGTAAATTCAATATGCATATAAAAGTAAACTCTTATTACTCCAAAATGCATGTTTCGTTTAAAGTCTTAAGATATCCGGTTACGAGTTTTATTCCTGCATAACCTTATTCGGTTAGTTTATTCCGTTTTTTCGATACCGACACAAAAATATGCGAAGGAAAGTAATCAATTTCAGGTTAATTGACACTTTTAGTTTTTTATGGTAAGAAGTATGTAGTCAATTCACACATTGCATTATTAATTCTGTTGGTATAATGATGGTTTGTAATATTTACTTTTCTTTAAAAAGGAGTGTTATTAGAGGCTTTATTTACTTATATACAGTGTCTTCATAAATGATTGAGTCCTATGAAATCAAGATAAATTTCACCGGTTGCCGGATATCTAATTCAAATCAATAGGGCGAAATCATTTGATCGAAAATCAATTGATCAAAAAGTCAAACGACCGATAAATTATTCGTTCGAAAATCGTTCCATCGAAAAATCAATTGAATGAAATTGCATTTTATCGAACTACATTTAAATCGAACATAGTTTATTCACAAACAATACTTATTTCGCTAATAAACAATCGATTAAACTATAACATATTTAAAAACAAAATATTCTCCATACACATTCCATTGTAAATTTTATCAACGCTTTGGATCCAATTTGTAAATTATAATATTACATTTTAATTTTGTTAATGTCCCTTCACATTGTCAATTTTTTTATAGGCCTGATGATGGTCGTGTAGACCGAAACATGTCGCTATTTGCCTTTTAGACGTTTCGTCAGTATTAAATAATTTGTGGTATGACTTGAGTTGATTTATTCTTTATTATGACATATTTGATGAAATTCAATAGTTCTTCATCATCGCAGTCCTGTTGTAAATGTTTTGTGATTCGTTTGAAGCGATATTTGATATCTTTGTATTTTTTTTACTTAACTGCAATATGGCCGGTAGCCATTTTTATGATTTTCAACTCTGTATAAGATTGTTCTTTCTTCAGTCTATCAATAAAGTTTCAAAATGATGATTTCTTCCCATTTGTCTGTCTCTGAAATCCTGTGTAACTTTTTCCGTAATAATTAAAGTATATAAATTAAATCGCGTACGGCACTGGATTAACTTATGGAAGAGGCCAGCTGTACCAGTTGAACCTCCGCCCAACAGATGGAGATGCTCACATCCGGCTTCTTAGATGCCGAAGATTTTATCGAGTAGGACGATTCAATCAGTTGTCGGAAGCTGCAGTGGCAATCCGAAGTCAGAGCTGCTGTTGCCCACCCAATAGAAGTAGCAGTGGTAGTACGAGTTCCAGTTGCAGTACCTCGACCTTTAGATTCTAGAGATAGGTCAAGCTAAAGGGAGCAAAGCCAATTTAAATTGTACCGGAGTCCAGATCCGTCATCCGACTAGGGCTTCACACAAGAACGATACTTTACTCGTCTAGTTGAAGATGTCTAAAAACCCTGGCGTATCTACTGATTCGATTTTGTTTCGAATTTTTTGAGAGCACCACCTGTTGCGTTCAATATAACTCACTAGAATTCTGTAAGATGGCGCTGTTTAGAATTGTTCGAGTTTTCGCTGAGTTTGTCGCATTTTATGTGGACAGTGTAAAGCTGCAGATTCGAGCATTCGTCGTACCAAATTATAAATACGCCCTGTGTGATCTGTGATTACAGTTTAATATGAGCGATATATGCTCCATCTGAAATTTCTAATGTGAAACTCTAGTCATCTCTCAAAATTAGTCAAAATCAAGTATAGGTAGAGATCTCCCAGTTTGACCCAAACTTTTACAAGTATAAGTGGAAACACCAGGGTTTTTAGACAAATTAGTCTCGTCTCGTAAAACCGAGATGAGAGCGAGACGAGACCTTTTTGAAATTCATTTAGGCGATAACGAGACCACACATACGGCGAGATCCGAGCGTCTCGTTCATATTTCTTCAGAATTTGTTTCTGAATTTCTGAGAAAAATAAACTAGCAAGCAGTATAAACATTTAATTTTTTTTGCATAAAAAAAAGGTCTGCATAGGTTACGATAAATTTACGAAATCTAAAATCTGGTAACCATCTGTGAAATATTTTATTTGATATAAAATGACACTTTCAATATGTTTCGAATTTTTTAGGACTTCGAAATAGTTTGAGGGTAATAAAATTTTATGATCCAGTTAAATCTTAGGTCCCCTTTGGGTACCTAGAAACTACATTTGTTGTAGAAGGTTGAAGGTATGTGTGCAGAATAAAACATTTTAAATAAAATTTTCAATTCTATCGAAAATAGGAGTAACAAAATCAACATTAACATGCTCTCCACTTCAAATTTGACAATTGTAATTCAGTTATCTGCCATATAAAAAATAATTTATAATAAAATAATATTTTTAAACTAATTAACATTTCTCATTAACGAAATGTAAAATGTATGTTTGCGAAAATATTGTAACGTACGAATGAAAAAAACGCATTTATAAATTACAATAGAATCAATAATTACCTCGTATTGTACTATCTTAGAAATAAGTTGTAGCAATAACGAGATTTGACGAGACGAGACTAAACAAATGGTTACGAGACGAGACCGAGACTAAAACGAGACTAATTCTTTTCTCACCTAACGAGATCAAGACGAGATTTTTGAAATTCTCGTGTGACGCCCTGCATCCGACCATCACGCTAGCAGGGAAAACGTACCTATATTGTCCAATAAAGAACCGAGTTGAAAACTTTTTCTTCTGCACCGTCGCCGGATCTTAGTATAAATGTTATTATTGTAGTTATTATGTATTGGAAATTTATTTTTGTTTCTACTTTATCCACGTAGCTAATATCCAGGTATTCAATCCCAGTAGGCAAGGAAAGACCGCCCTTCTGGCCGTTAAGGGTCTTGTCGATGCCATACGACCCCTGGAGTATTTTTCTCCACTGAAATGAGTTTCATACTATAAAAGGAAGCTGGCGCCGGAGGCAATCAGAAACCTGGACTAAGGCGCCAAAATACCGCTTGAAGACGCAAAGAACGTTACACTTAAATGCCACCCATCAATAGATCTATTTGTCAGTGGAATATTCTTAGATTCAGTACTCTAGAAACGGTTCCACATTGATGGTGCAAAAAGTGACTTTTTCATTTTTGTTCAAGTTAGTGGTTCTTCCTATCCAAGTTTCTTTGAAATATTTAACATATTTTTCAATTTCGGTTAGGTTGATAATTTTGCGTACACAAGAGATGAAATGCTTTTGTAATCACAGTTTCGGGCACAAATACCAACGCATTGAATAATTTTAAAGCTGATGAAAATTCTGCATCTGTATCATATTTACCCCTTAGTCCGTGTTAAAATCACTTTAACTTTTGAAACTCTGCTACAACACTATTTAGTTCCCTTTTTTCTCAACAACGGCTCCCGCCAAGGTGAGCACCGTGACAACCCTCTCTTCCACTTCAACCGTCGAGCAGTTAACATGTGCATTAATATAGTGCTTCGTAATCTACCTGTGTATAGTTTTAAACCTAAACTATAATGTCTAATGTGTGGAATTTAAGGTCACAGATCTTTTCCATTTTATTACAAATTTGCAAAGACCACGGGTCTATTTTATAATTAAACAATCATATGGATCATCGTGCATGAGAGCGGTGTTGCCAAAACTAACAGACCAATTTAGAATTCCTTAGGACACGGTCCAGGATATACCAAGGGAGAGCTCCTCTTATGGACACCCTTTTTCTGTAATTATATCTTTTTTATATGCGCTGTCGTTAAATGTATTGTACTATATTCGGAACTATTTATGTCTTGTTCTTACTTTCATTTAAATGTATTGTATCAAACATTACCTATTTAATTGTTGTCGGTTACTAGTAGAATTGAATTGTTGTTTACTAGTAGATGAATTTCTGTTTAATTGTTGTTGTTTACTATTAGCTGAACTTCTATTGTTGTTGTTTACTATTAGATAAACATTGTTTAATTATTGAAAATTTATGTGTTAACCTTTAACGTTTAAAGCTTGCTGATTAAATCTTATCAGAAAGAAGGACGATATGTTTTATTGTCCCACGTCCCCTAAACGTGTAATAATTATAGGGTGGTCCTTCGAAATATTTATTCGACCACGCGATAGCTTATGTGTGATTTTTTTTGAACCAAACTTCTATTACAAATCTAATAAATTCATTCACTCTAATTCACACAGTCCGAGTGATTGAAGTTTTCTATACAGACATTGGCCAAAATGAAAATAACATCCTTTGTGACTTATTCGAGGAAAAACTACACTCATGGCATTCCAAAGAGAAATAATAATTATTTCTCTATGTGGCATTCTTAATTGAATAGTCTGTCATTAATGAACTGATAATAAAATTTTTTATTACCTTTTTGTACTTTTTTCAACGAGATGGAATATTTTTAATTGGATAGAAATATGTGGAATGATTTTTCTTAGAGGCCTTATTTAGGTTCAAATTCGTAAGATGAATAATTTTGGATATATTTGATGTAGTTGCGAAAGCGAAAGAGATAATATTGTTAACATAGAGACAGAATATGTCTTTGGAATTTATTATTGAAATTTTTAAGCACTACGCTTGAATTTTGATTAACCTATCACCAAATTTGTATTAGTATTTATGGTCACATAGTTCCTTTTTATACTTTTTTCAATTTTTCGAACATTATACTTATTCTAGGCCTAAAGATGGCTTTTTAGCCGAAACCGGTTTCCTGAAACTTAATTTTAAGAGACTATTTTTTATTGTGGTATATGATACAAAATAATTAGATTCTAAATAAATTTGTTTATTAATATATATAATTGCAGTACTTAATCAAAAATATATACTAGATGTCGTTTATCGTCCTAAATGTGTCAATGTTTTTTTGAAAATTTTTGTCAAGTAACCAGGTCAAATTATTTCATTAATAGTTACATTGAAGTGATACCATTAGTAGTAGTAATTTCATTGAATAATTTGTTTAATTATTTTATACCTGAGAGAGTTTGGAAATCTAATAGTTCATTATAGAAATTATTTTTTGTTCATTTTAATCTTTTTATTAAATATATTATCAGTCATTTTAAAATTTTTATGTGCATCTAATTATGGAGTCTTTTGCTGCAATATCATTGACAAATTAAAAAAAGTATATAAAAAATAAAAATGAAAATTCAACATGTACGGTGAGTTTTATTTATTAAAGGTTCTATTGCATAATTTCGTACTTGGCTATTTCATACATTTTCAGTACGAAGAATTTAGTTTTTTTCTGTACGATGAATAGAACCTGAGAAATTCGCAAAAAACTGGATCACTGAGGATGTGGAAAATTTAGGGATCCTTTATTCACCTTGGTAATTGTCCCCTTTCCCGGCCCACCTACGAGAATGGAAAGTATTGTGAACAAGCTACAACAAATTTTCGAGATAAAGATGAAAATATCCATTTTTAGGTCCCCTGAGATGATTAAGACTATTTCTCTGTATTCTTCCCGATAGAGGCCACACGTTTAATCCGATTGAGCTGAAATTTGGTGTATCGGTTTGGGATATCCGGAAGAACAAAATCTGTCAAACATAAATGTGACTGTCAAAAATGACAGAAGCAATATGTCACGGAATTTGACTTGCAATATGTCATTTTAAAGCCCTTAAAAACTCTTTTTCTACAAGCGTGTGGAAAAGTATACTTTTCCGCACGCATTTGAGTGCGAAAAGTTGTACTTTTCCGCACTAGTGCTAAAATGATTAAAAATTAATTCTTGCTTGGTTACTATGATTACTTTGAGCCTAATATTTTATTTAGCACTCAGAAAATTTTTGTTTAATGAGAAAAAAATTTTTTTGCTAAAATTTCTTTTTAATTCTAGGCGTTTGTAGAAAAAATATTGTTCCTAACACTTGCGTAAAGTATCTTTTCCCCACTTAATTGCATGCCCGTTCGGGCAACTGCTATTGCATGAGGAAAAGTATAACTTTCCGCATTTGTTAGGAAAATAACTATTTCAGAATAGTGAAAATTATTTCTCTGTCACCTGTCAAAAATAAAAAATGTCAAAATTTGAAATTTTAACATTTAATATCTGAAAAAGTATTTCATGGATTTGAACAAATTTCAATAAAATGGGTTTCGGTTAATCTTTGGAAGAACAAGTTAGTTTTTGTCCGACATCTGTCAAACGGAAATGTGATTGTAAAAGTGACAGAAGCAATATGTCACGGAATTTGACTTGTAACATGTCATTTGAAAGTCCTTGAAAAACTCTATTTAGAACAGCCAAAATTATTTCTTCAACTATCACCTATCGAAAACAAAAAATGAAAGTTTTGGGGCGATACAACCGATTTTTTTGTAATTTGACTCCACTATGTCCATAAATCCTCATTAAGTAAACCACCGATAATAGATTATTTAACGAGAAAACCACTAGGGTGAATAATAGTATATTATTCAACGAGCATATAATAATAGCCATTATATGCGAGTAGAATACTGTACTTTGTCCACGACTTATTTATAGCATAACTAGAAAGAATATTAATATTATATAACTACAATTTAACATCAATTATTTATGTTAATAGTTACATTTGAAAAATTTGTTAAGTTAATTGCAGAAATAGGATTAACGTCAACAATAATATTCTGATTATTAGTTGAAATTTTTGATTATTGGCATAAGAATTAGAATCATTTACTTGTATGGAGCTTGATAATTACTTCTGGTGGTGAAGCACATTTTATTTTCACTTTCTCAATCCATTATTTTATTACAATTTAGTAAAAATTTTAATAAAATATTCTGTAGTCAAAAGTTTGACATTTCAATTTAAATTATTAATTTGACTTTTAGATGACAGTCGCGGCTTACTAAGAAAATTGATAAAATGTATAATCGTTATATCACAATGGTTAAGTATAGGAAGAGCGGTGATAGAAAGTTGTGAATAATGATTATTCACTGCTAATAGTGTATAATATATACCATTTTAAGTTAGAAAATTCTTCAAAAATGGCTTCATTATAAAACAGTCGTGGACAAAAGCTATTATATGCGAGTATAATACTATACTTTATCCACGACTATTAAATAATTTTGGCCATAACCACTATAAAACTTTACTTTTATTTATATTTAATAAAATACATTTTCTACTTCTTTATTAGTAAACATTGACGTGACCTTGAATTTGACACATCCTCGACTTTGATCCTGACTTTGACATGACATTGAATGTGATCTTTACACGGCCTTGACATGACCTTAAATTTAACCTTGACGTCATTTTGACATGACATTGAATTTGACCATGACATGGCCTTGATATAACTTTGACAAGACATTGACATGACCTTGAATTTGACCTTGAAATTACTTTAACCTCGACAAATATGAATAAATATGACCCTTAAATTTATTACGGAAGGAGACCATGAAGTGTATATAAAAGCAGTTGACATAAATTATTAATATTATTCTTTCATTATTCATTATTCACTAGTGAATAATGGATATTATTAATATTTAGTAAATTCATTTATAATGAACAAATAATATATTAGTCTTGGATGAAATACATATATTAATAGAAAATGTGAGAAAAAATTATAAATTTGACTCACTTTTTATTTTTTTAAACTTATAAACAGAACATAAATCATAATAAAATGAATTTCAACAATATTTCTTAAGAATTAATTTAATAATTAGTGATAATAATTGTACTTCAAGTTCAAATATAATGATTAATATGTACTATGTCATTATGTAGTTATATTTATTTTTCTTTTACAAAAAGTTGTTAACCGACAACATCCATGAGACCAGTCGATTAAGTAGTATTTGAACAAGTCGATTCGTGGTCACCAAGGAACTTTCGGTAACAAATCATTAAACAAGTGGGCCTTAAAATTTATAGAAGTTGATTTTTCGATTTTTTTGTTACTAAATCTATAATTTGTCCCATGATGAAATATTAAGAAATATCAAAATAGTTGAGACCATTAAATTTATAGTATAAAAACTTAACTGCAACGTCATCTTATCTTCTTAATGACATTAAGAATTAAATGTATTGCTGCAATGGTTTCTCAACTTTGTAGATGATTGATTTACCTCTCTGGTTCTTTTTGAATAACAGATTTAAACACCTAAATGAAAAATTAAATTTTTTTATGACTGTATTTATAGTTTTATTGATTAGATTTGTTTAAATTTAAGTGGAACTTTATAGTCTATTTATTTTACGAACTGTGATCGAAGTCGTTAAAATACACCTTTGTGGATATAAATCGTAGTTTTATGTTTTAAAAGATTACTAATTAGGAATGATATAATCAGAGGCGGCACATGAATTTAATTTTATTATTGACTTTTAATTACAAAAATTAATATAAAAAACATTTGATGTCAAAGGAGATTATTAGAAATTATTTTATTGTAATAAAAAAAATGACATTTAGAGTTTATATTGTGTGGTGTTTTATGAACTTTATTAAGAATTAATGGATAAGATATGTACAGAGTGTTTCATAATTGAATGCTTATCCTAGGACAATCATTGGATGATTATAAGAAAATGTCTTCATATAAACATATGTTCGCAATCACTTTATTTCTGAGATACAGGGTGTTAAAACAAAAAATCAGTTTTTCATTAAAATCTCTAAAACCGTATTTTTAAGAAAAAAACGATAAAGCGAAAAATTTGGAAAATATATATACTTTCTTTAATTGCTGTCAAAAATACAATATTAGATTTTTGTACTTTCTGAAATATAAAAATTCATATACAAAAATGCACATAATTTTGCCAGTATTTTTTTGAACTACTACTTAAAACTGTTATTTTTAAATATTTTTTGATATAAAAATATTGCCAGATTAAAACCTTCCACATAAAGAAATAATTTGGTAAAACTTTGGTTTATCGGAAATCTGTAATGAAAAAAACTGAAAATCCCGATTTTATGCCCTCAGTCAATACAAATGGTACCATTTATATTTTGCGGAAATGCGCTGTTGCCAAGTTTGTCACTTCGGATTACTGGAAATCTGATATGGATATGGTTTGGCACAATTTATTCAGTTAGGTGGGTCTTGATATAACATCAAAAATAAAATTTATGGGCGTTGGCATTGATAGAAGATTTTGATGGACTCGTGGATTTAAAAAAAAATGGAACACAAATATCCAACAAGAAATAAAAATCAAAAAAAAGTTAAAATTGTTTTGGCAATTAAATGTATAGGACAAAATCTCTTATGTTCCTACGCAGTGTTTCATTTTCTCTCTTTACCAAAAAAAATTATAAATGCTACCGTTCCTAATTAAATATTTTATTTTTTAATCAAGTAATTTTCATGAACTTAATATTTTTCCATTTTGGTTGTTTTTTTTATTAAAAAACAAAACATTATTAATTTGTTACTATCAATATTAATTGCAAATAATTGCATCCTTTCCATTTTCAGTTAATTTATTTGGTTGGATTATAGACTGGTCAACAAGTACTTTTTGGTCCAAACTTTTTTCTCCGCCTTCGGAAAATTTGAACGAGGTGTCATTCGATTCGGAATAGCATGTAGATGATTTTTGAAAAATTTCAAGACCCGCTTGCAAAAATTTCAAAAGTTATAAATTACTAACTGAAACATTAAAATGGGGTTTGGTTTTTTGCAAATATCTCAAAATCTATTTGACATTTTTCTAATTTGAAGAAAGATTCGAAAAGAGCAGGAAACTTACCAAAAAAAATCTCATCTACCGGAACTGCAGGACCAATATTTATAATATTCCCAGAGTGTTCAAAATACAGCCGAAAACGGGGACTTCGACTTGCGTAAGTGCTGCCCACTTTGGACCTTTAATGAATAAATATTTTTTAAACGTATTAAATATAAAAATTAAAAATTGAAAAAATTCAGACATCTACTGGATATATTTATGTACAATAATCCACGGTCAAAAAATTTTTATCGCGATTTTTCTATAAATTATGCATTAGTTAATTAACATTTTTTTCCTAGTTGAACATGAACATTGTAAGTGTGATAATTGTTAAATAACAAATCTGAAATTTTTTGCACATATTTTTTAAAGGTCTCAGAAGGGATTTCCGTTAGAAAAATTAAAAAATTGTTATTTTTCACTTTGTTATTAACAATTTACTTACGTTAAAAATTAAAAAGCTTGATTAATCATTGAAAAAATTTTTTTTTTTCATATTACCTACTCTTGATTCGTTTTTTTATGATCAAAAGTCACATGAAAATGATTTTTAATTTTTTTTATTTTTCATTGTTTACAAAAATTGTTGTAACCAAATGCATTGTTTATAAGATAAATTAAAATTTCTTGTTTTGGAAACATGTTCTTTGATGCAAATTATGATTTTTTACAAAAAAATCGTTTCTTAATTTTTTTTTATTGCTTAAAAACGTATTTGTTAATTAACAATTGTTTCTATCACCTGTAAGTATTATTAAGGAACCATTTTTTTTAATCATGATTTATCTTCGTCTTTGATAACTAAAAAAAATTTTCTATATATTTTTTTCTTTTTCTAATGGAACAAAAACTACCAAGTGTTATTTTTTGAGAAAAATTATTTAAATGTATAAAAAATTTTAATTAACAAATACGTAATAAAAAAAATTTTTAAGGAACGATTTTTTTTAAATCATAATTTGCATCAGAGATTTTGTTTCCAAAAAAATTTTTAAATTATCTTATAAACAACAATTTTGTAAACAATAGAAAATTAAAATTTTTAAAAATCATTTTCATGTGACTTCTGAACATAAAAAACGGATCAGTTGTAATATGAAAAAAAAATTTTTTTTCAATGATTAATCAAGCTTTTCAATTTTGACCGAAGTTTATTGTTAATAACAAATTGAAAAATAACAATTTTTTAATTTTTCCAACAGGAATCTCTTCGGAGACCTTTCGAAAATAGGTCCAAAAAAGAAAAAAAAAATCAGATTTGTTATTTAACAATTATCGCACTTACACAATGTTCATGTTCAAGTAGGAAAAAATTGTTAATTCACTAATGCATAATTTATAGAAAAATCGCGATAAAACTTTTTGACCGCGGTTTATTGTTCATAAATCTATCCAGTAGATGACTAAATTTTTTTAATTTTTAATTTTCATATTTATTAAGTTTAAATAATATTTATTCATTAACGGTCCAAAGTGGACAGCTCTTACGCAAACCGAAGTCCTTGTTTTCGGCTGTATTTTCAACACTCTGTTGTTTTTTTCTTTTTTGGTAAATTGCCTTCTCTTTTTGAATCTTTTTTCAAATTTGAAAATTGTCAAATAGTTTTTGAGATATTTGCAAAAAACCAAACCCCATTTGTATTTTTCAGTTAATTGTTTATAACTTTTGCAATTTTTGCAAGCGGGTCTTTAATTTTTTCAAAAATCATCTACACGCTATTCCGAATCGATTGACACCTCGTTCATATTTTTCGAAAGCGGAGAAAAAAGTTCGGCCCAAATAGAGATTGTTGACTTTTATCTTAATGTTGTATTACCACTTCTAATTCAATTTAACTTAAATTAAGGTACATATTTAAAAAATATATGTATATACAGGGTGTTTGATAAGGAATGGTCATTATTTTAATCATAGGTTCGAGACCTCCAAATAATAATATTTTACTAAATAACTCAGTGTAAAATGTTATCTATTAGTAACATACAGGGTGTCGAAGTTAAAATTTATTTTTCGTTTTTTTTTGCAATAATTTCTTTATTATTTAACTTATTAACTTGAAATTTTGTATTTTTGTATTTTTTAAGTTAGTAAATCATAAACGTGTTATCAATTTTGAGATTAAACTTTCAAAGAGGGTTACCACCTACATTCTACTGGATGAAGAAAAGTATGCATTTTTTTGATCTTAGCCTGTTCTGAATTATTTTGAAGTCTTTATAATACACCCTGTAAAATTGAACAAATAAGGTATACTTGTTTTAATAGCATAAATTCAACCTATTTGAGATATTGGCTTAATTTCCCTGATTTATAAATTATTTTCTTTATGCTATAGTACTGTTTATGTTAAAAAGTGAGAAAAAATGATTTCTGGAAGCACTTAACAATAATAGCTTTATTAAGATATTACTTAATTAAATTCTCAAAATGTGCACCATGTACGTCGTCAATACACGCTTTATGTCTGTTACTTAATGATTTTCTGACATGAAAAAAAGTGTTATGTTCAGTTTTAATAACATCGGCAGCTTCTTGATTTTTCGTCCATAATTCGTCGCGTGTATTTATGGTCGTTGAATATACTATGGTTTTCATGTAAGCCAATAAAAAATAATCCAAAGGATTCATATCGGGACTACGGGCTGGTCAAGGGAATTCACTTCCACGACCTATCCAGGAATGAGGAAAAATTTCATTTAAGTGCTGACGTACCATAAAGGAAAAATGAGGTGATGCTCCTCCATCTTGCATGAACCACATACTCACTCAGTCGCAAATCTAACGGTAAATCCTCTAATAATTCCGGTTAACAATTTCTTAAGAAATTTAAATACAGGGGACCATTTAAATTAGGTGGAAGCTCGAAAGGTCCTAAAAGTATATCCGCAATTATGCCACACCATGCATTAACTTTAAATTGATACTGAAAATGCCTTTCTTCTGCTAAAGGTGCCTGGTAAATGTAGCTTCATCAGTGAATAAATTTTTTTTTAAAAATGATCTGTTATTATTTAGTTTGCCCCGAAGCCATTAACAAAACCGAACTCTAGCTTGATAATCCCTAGATATCAAATTTTGTAATGGCGCAAGGGGTACAGATTTTCCTTTTTTTTAAATTCTAAATATTGAAAAATGACTCACTCCAACAATTGTTGATAAACGTCGTGTTCTCATTTCGGGATTCTTAGCATTCTGGACCAAAATTTCTTCTTCTAGCTGAACAGAAATAGTATTTCGACGTCCGATATGAGTTTTGAAACGAAATGAACCTGTTTTACCCAATCTAATAAACAGATTTTTAAACAGTTTAGAATCCGGATATTTAGATATTTTTCTCTGTATCTTCTGGCAGCAGAAAGTCCAGAAAAATTAATTTGTTCATAAACACAAATCATTGCTGAATAAGAAAAATGGTTGTGTCGTGGCATTTTCACTACCTAATTTAGATGGAATTTGGTGAACAAAATTAACACTGAAGTCATTAACTAACTAAATCTAACAATTAATTATTTAACAGCTGTACATTTTCATTTTAGTTTTAAAGCCTACTACTACATATGTAGTCTAGTCGAGAAGTGAGTTTTCTGCGAAAAATATTTAGAAGGGTAGGAAAAATATGAGCGATGGCTCATTCGACGCGGATTGCAATTATCAGAAATATGTTATATCGATGTTTTCCTGCAAATAAAAATTGTAATTGTTATTAACAAAAACGAAGAAAAAAAAGCCATTTAATTTGTTGATGATAACTCAAAAACTGTGCAAGATAGCGGGAATTGCAAAAAAAATCCTTAAAGAGGAGGAAATATCCAAGAAAAAACTCCCGAATCTCTAGCTCTAATATGTATAACTTTAATTTGTTGCTGAAAATAGGGTTTCGCGCGACCGTTTCGGGATGAGTACGCCGCCTCTATACTGACTACAGCATCTAAAATAATTTTTTTAAATCACTAAATATTGATTTAAAAATTTGAAAAAATTATGATGTCATTTCAACACTTGAAGAAAGATATTACCATTGGAAAAAAAATTATATGCATTTTTTAAAAAGCTAGTCTATTGTTAATTAACTATTTTTTTTCTCCATTGAAAGCTGGATAATTGTTTAAATAAACACCCGAAAAATTTTTCGCCTCTTGGAGTATTTTCTATGAGTACACTCAATAATACGACGCTATAAAATTACTTAAAATTTGTTTATATTGTTTATAACGAATTTACGAAGTTAACAAAAAATGAAAAATTGTAAAATTGTTGTTATAAATTTTTTTTCTCATATACTATGGTATCTCTGTTTTTATATTTGAAATAAGGATTAAATTATTGTTGATAAGATTTGTTTATAAATGATTTGTAAACAAATGGTTTAAGTACTTTAATAATTTTAAATTTTTTTTTTCCATTCTATTGTTTAGTGTAAATGATGTTTTAAATTTTATTTTTTTCATAAAAAATGTTCTTATTGTTTATAATGGTTTTTTTATATATAAATAATTAGTTAAGAAATAAGTTTATCTTTAAAAATCATTATTGATGGCTTATAATACAATTAAAAAATTTTTTCATTAATAATTTGATTGTGAATTTAGTTAACAATTTGTTATAAACAATGTTTGACTGTCACAAGATTTTTTTTCTAATACTACTAAAATTTACAACAATGTGGCGAAAATATTTTTTTTGAAAATCCAATAAAAAATGCAGAACATTTTTTTTTCTCAACTTTGTTGCATATGGTTGTTTTTGTATTTTTTAGTAGTATTAGAAAAAAAAAATATTGTGACACTCAAATATTGTTTATAACAAATCATTTCTTTTAATTGTATTATGAGCCGTCAATAATGATTTTTAAAGACAAAATCATTTCTTAACTTATTATTTAAATAATGCAAATATGAAAAAAACGATTATAAACGATAAGAAAATTGTTTTAAGAAAAAAATTTTTTTTAAAAATTATCATTGACAATAAACAATGGAATGTTAAAAAATTATTTTCAATAATATTAAAGTAAACTATTTGTTTATAAACAATTTATAAACAAATAGCGTTAAAAAATCTTGCCCTTAATAATTTAATGCTTATTTCTAATATAAAAATATATACCATAGTATATGACAAACAAAAATTTAACAAAAATTTTACGTTTTTTCATTTTTTGTTAACTTAAAAACTCGTTATAAACAACATAAACAAATTTAAAATAATTTTAAAGCGTCGTCGTATTGACTACATTCACACAAAATAGTCAAAGAGGCGAAAATTTTTTTACGGTGATTATTTCAACAATTATCCAGATTTCAATGAAGACAGATGTATAAAAGAAAATAGTTAATTAACAATAGGCTAGCTTTTTGAAAAATGGATTTAAAAATATTTTTCCAACGGGACTTTCTTTCTTCAAGTGTTGAAATGATACCATAATTTTTTCAATTTTTTTTACTCAATATTTAGTGCTTTAAAAAAATATTTTAAATAGAGGCGGCGTACTCATCCCGAAACGGTCGCGCGGAGACCTATTTTCAGCATCAAATTAAAATTATAAATATTAGAGCTAGAGGTCCAGGAGTTCGAAGTTTTTTTTTATTTCTTCCTCTTTAAGTATCTTTTTTGCAATTCCCGCTATCTTGAATAGTTTTTGAGTTATCATCAAAAAATTAAATGGCTTTTTTTTTCGTTTTTTGTTAATAAGAAATACAATTTTTATTTGCAGAAAAAAATCGACATGACACATATCTCAGAATTGCAATAAGCATCGAATGAGCCATCGCTCATATTTTTCTTACCCTTCTAACTATTTTTCGCAGAAAAATCACTGCTCGACTTGACTAATGTTGAAATATTGTAAATTAAACCAAATAAATACTGTGGCTAGAACATTTTAAAAGCTAATATCTCGAAATGGGTTGAAATAATGCTATTAAAACAAGTATACCTTTGTTGTTCAAATTTACAGGGTGTATCATAAAGACTTGAAAAAAATTCAAAAAAAGCCAAGCATAAAAATAATGGATAGTTTTCTTCATCCAGTAGATTGTAGGTGATGCCCTCTCTGTCTAATATTAAAATTGATAACACGTTTATGATTTTCTAACTTAAAAATATAACCATAACAAATTTCAACTGAATATGTTAAATAATAAATAAATTATTGTAAAATAACAAAAAATAAATTTTAACTTCAACACCCTGTATCTTAGCAGTAGATAATATTTGACCCAGAGTTATTTAGTAAAACATTAATATTTGTAGGTCCTGAATATATGATTAAAATATTGTCCATTCCTCATGAAACACCCTGTATAAAATAAAAAAATTCAACTATAAACAAAGAAAAAAATCAGGAAACTATGCTCATGCGCAACCTAAACAGGTCATAAATGAGCTTCTCCGGTTTATTCCCTAATGCAGTTTCTTACTAAAATGTATACCTACTACTATGTAACTTTATTATTAATAAATAAACATTATTATTATTATTATTCACTTTTTATTATCTTTTACATGTTCCTTGTTATATCTTTTTAAAAACATCAACCAAAAAGTGTATAATTGAATTCGTAGTTTTAAAAATTTTTGGGTTAGTTTTTAAGAAAAAAAAAACCTTTATTTATAAAGCGAGAATTAGTCACTGCATTTGATATGAAGAAATCAATGTTTTTAATAAAAATATTAATCCAAACTTTTATTTATTTTACTAAACCACTACCAAAAAAATTAAATAATTCTAACCTTTATCATCGTGTTTCTCTGGTACTAATCCTCTTTTTTAACTCCATTCTTGATAATTTCTACAAAAAATAATTGTTATCAGTATCTATTAAACAAATTACATTCATAAAATTTTTAACTCTAAAAATTTGACAAGTTGTTTTAAATATTTTTTTAATATCAAAGTGTATAAAAAATATCAAATTGATTTTTCTATATGCGTTATGGTACTTTTATCAAAATTATTGAAATGTAAATATTATATTTATATAAAGGTCTTATTAACATACCTTTTAATTATAATTTACATATTGTAAAACCACTAAACAATATTTTTATTTCAATTTAGTAAAAATGTATTCACTGCTTTAACTAACACTATTACCGGAATTGTTCTAGACTTGTTAAAATATTTCATAGACGACTATTTTTTTTTGGAAATTTCATCGCGTCGGCGCGTCGGTGGAGGTGGAATATTTATCTTTTTAATATTTTTAAGTTGATGCATAAAATAAAAAAACGTAGATGGTATTTATATTTATATTTACTGCGCAAATTTGATTTATATTAAATTTTGTTGGGTTGGATTTTTATTTTCTCGGGGAACCGGTGCCGGGCAAGTTAATTGGAGGGAAGTCACACAAAAATTAGATGTGTCGGCTTCTCGAGCTTGATTGATTTGATTACAAAAATATCATTTGAAAAAATATTGAGCGGTTCTATAAGGGATCATGCGATTTTTGAAAAACAAATAAGTGGATCTTACGTATTTTGCTCTCCTGAACACGAATCCGAAATCAAAACGTGGCGCTCTCAAGTAGTTTCTGAGATACTACTTTAGTTACTATTTGACGGCTTAAAAATTGTGTATGAAAATAAAATAAATAATTTTCCAATTTTTATAAATATTATGAAAACACTACAAACGCCTTTATTTACTTCCCGACCAACTGACACAGATCAAAGAATATTATTGCGTTCTCATCAGCTTAATATCAATATCGCTGAATAATGAAAATCAGTCAACTGTATTTTGTATCGCACTATTCAGAGTTTTACTTTCCCGACCCACCTCCTAGAAGGGAAAGTATTGTGAACGAGCTAAAAAAAAAATTTCGAGATAAAAACGGAAATATCCATTTTCGGGTCCTCTGAGACGATTAAGACCATTTCCAGATGGAACTATCTCTGTCTGTCTCTCTGCCTGTCTGTTTGTCTTTCTGTCTGTCTGTGTGTATATTCTTCCACACGTTTAATCCGATTGAGCTGAAATTTCTTAAAGGGGGTTGGGTTACCCGTCGTAAAAACCCATTAGTTTTTGTACGACATCTGTCAAACGGAAGTGCCACTATCAAAAAATGACAGATCCAATATCTCACGGAATTTGACTTGCAATATGTCATTTGGAATCCCTTGAAAAACTCTATTTAGAACAGTCAAAATTATTTATCCAACTATCACCTGTCAAGAATAAAAAAATATCAAAATTTGAAGCTTTAGCATTAAATATCTGAAAAAGTATTAATCCGATTGAGCTGAAATGTGGTGTATGGGTTTGGGTTACCCGTCGGAAGAACACATCAGTTTTTGTATGATATCTGTCAAACGTGAGTGTCACTATCAAAAAAATCGGTTGTGTTGCCCCAAAACTTTCCCGACGAGTATCCACGAATACTTTTTCAGATATTTATTGTTAAAGTTTCAACTTTGACATTTTTTTATTTTTGACAGGTGACAGTTGGAGAAATAATTTTGAGTGTTCTGAATAGAGTTTTTCAAGGGCTTTGAAACGACATATTGCATGTCCAATTCCGTGACATATTTCATCTGTCATTTTTTGATAGTGATAGTTTCGTTATACAGATCTCGTACAAAAACTAATGGATTCTTCTGACAGTTAACTCAAACCCACATTCCAAATTTCAGCTCAATCGGATTATTACTTCTTCAGATATTTAATGCTGAAGTTTCAAATTTTGACATTTTTTTATTTTTGACAGGTGACAGTTGGAGAAATAATTTTGACTGTTCTGAATAGAGTTTTTCTAGGGCTGAAGCAGAGATATTCGCAATCGACCTCTGCCTAAGAGAAATCCTGAGGGGATACACAGGTAAATATTATCTGTTCTGACAACCGAACACCGTTACTGAACGATAATTGATATAACCAAAACTTCGGTAAGAACCACAATTAACCAGTGGGTTCACAAACAACATCTAACATACTGGCAGACACTTCCAAAGCATACAGTAAGCTGACTCACTTAAGAAATCGTGAAACTAAAAAGGAAAAAAAAATCAAGCTAATAATGGGGATCATCCAAGGGGATCCTATATGCAAATTGTGTGACAAGGATGATGAAATATTCGAATGTGAGGCTCTGCGCTGGTGGAGATAAAGACAGATAGGGCCAGAAGGCATATCTTCAATCTCACCAGATGTGTCATGGTGAAGAAGCTCTTAAACTTTAACTAATCTCTGCACAGACTAAGATGAATAGGGCAATATAATAAGCCGATGGCTGCACTGTTGTGGCACCCAACCCAACCAACCGAAACAATTTTTGATGAAAATTTCGCTAAAATCAATTCAGTAGTTTTTTGGAAATCGTTGGAGAAAAATTTGCGCGCGCGTTCATGGAACACACCCATAAAAAATTTTCAAACTTTTTTTTAGATCTGAGTGGTGTATGTACAGCAAAAGTAAAATGCTTAATCGATATGTTGATCGATATATTAAAAATATAGTTGTAATTCTTCGTGATTTTAACAGCCAAGAATTATAATTTGGTAATCTTAAAGTGGACCTGAAACCATTTGAAGGACCACGCAGTTTTTTATAGATTAACAGCCAAACTAGTTTTTAAATAAAGAGATAACTTTTAATTCTACAGATCGTTTACATGTTCGTTTATTTGTATTAAATATTTATTATTACATTTTAAACAAAGGGTTCATATTTAGATCAAATTTATTTGATCTAATAATGATACCCATATCACTTTTTTTACTGGCATCTGAGTGTTTAATTTCAAGATAACTGAACTGCACCATTTTAACATAACTAATTAGATGGAATAACTTTTGTATAATTTATATTTTTGAACCGACATTTTTATTCTTCACGGAATATAATGATCAACTGAAACTTATTGGCGCGGTCGTCCATGTAAACCATCACTTTTAGAAAAAACTATTTATTCAGGCATAACAACTTTTCTTGAATATTCTGACGATATGGCATATTGGAAAGAAATATATGGAATGATTTCAGGTTAAATTGAATCAAATTTAATCAATAGTATTAAATCAACGGTTACATGTAAAATGTCAATCCCAGGTGTATATTTATTAAAATATAGAAAACAGATTTATGAAAATATAGATAACATGCTTAAAAATTTTATTACCAATTTAAAATAAATAGGTTAATACATCAAACTGATAAAATTCTGCCACTCCCATGTACCACGAATGGGCCCATAATACAGTATTTTTCTTGGTATCAGAGTTGGCTGTATATATTTTTCCCAACCAGAGTATTCCATTTATACCCCTTCCGATATATAAAGACGAATTAAACGCTACCTGGTTGATATTTTCACCAACTTGCCAACCTGCACGAATTGGTCGAGACTCTTCAGAGTCAAAAAGCTGCATAAAATTTCGTGGGCGAGCTTCGTGCCATCTAATTCTATTTAAATAATCTCCTTTTCCACACAAAATCTGCAACAACAAAAAGTGAATAATAAAATAATTTTTCATGACAAATATGTAGTTAAGATTGAATCTAGTTCCATTTTGGCAATTAGTCAGTTTGTTTGTTAGTATTGTCAGTATTTTAATCTTTGACAATACATCTGCTGTGTTATTTTATTCTGGTTTTCAATCTACTATCAAATTGGTCTACATATACATTTATAGCATTTCAGTAGTCACAAAAAAATGTATATCTCAAATTCTTCAAATCTGTTCCTTTAGAGGATTTTTATGCTATGTTAGGCTAAGAAATGAACTTATATATGATAAATGTTTTATTGAAAATAAGACCTATCTAATGTTAGTCTATTTATTTATTAACTAGTATCCAGTATCTTTTTAACAATATTACAGCCAGTTCCATATTTAACTTTAAAAGTCTACTCTACAGAAGCATTTTTGTTGCATAATTGATTTTTAATGCTAATTTTACGGAAAAATCGAATTTGGTGTAAAGTCCCAAATTTGGTCAATTTTGGGGAAAAATCGTAATTCTAACATTAAAAATTTGCCGTTTTTGTTATTTTTTTTTTAACAAAAATAGTGATTTTTGTGTTTGGGTATGATCGAAATGAATTTAAATCATTTTGTTGGACACAGTTCAAGTTCTTCATCAGAAAGTGAGGAAGAAAATATAATGGTTTAGAGACGGGGAAAAATTTATCAACATATTTTCAAAAATTTGATGATAATGAATGTTTTGACCGCTGATTGACAAAACCTAGGTAGGTATCTATTAATTTATTTTATGAATTGTTTTATTATATGTAAAATATTTCACAGGGGTGGCTGTATCCATTCAGCCAAACAATTACTGCTTACATTAAGGATTAATTCTATTAGTAACTTTTTGATGACAACTAGTGACTTTATGGTCATTTCAAAACCTCAACATACCGTATTGTAAGAAGAGTTTCGTCAGCCATAGCTTCATTATGGCCGCAGTATATCAAAATGGCCGCAACAAATGAATAAATGCAAAGGGATTCACAGGCATTTTGTATATTAGCTAGGTTTCCACGTATAATTGGTGCTATAGACTGTTCACTGATTCGTATAGATTCGATCAGCGGTAGAGATGCAGAAATATAAAGGTGCCGAAAAGGATATTAAATGTACAGACCGTGAGTGGTACTCACTTAACATATTTTAACAATACTAGGCTGAAGCATCAATCTATAGAAAGGAAATTTGGCAATTACATTTTGATAGGGGATAGTCGGTACCAGCTAGAACCTTATCTCATGACAAAATTATATAATGTACATAATGAAGCAGAAAGTTTCTATAACGAGTCTATTATTAGAACTCGAAATGTTGTGGAGAGACAATATGGAATGAGGATGAAGTTAGAAACTATAATGGAAGTGATTGTAGCAATATCGCCATAGAAACCAATGAAGTATTCTCCAATGAGTGGTATGAAAACCTTAATAAAATGGTGCCAGTAGAAAATGAAGTACAATGAAAATAATTATTTTTTGCCCCAAGTTCCTTGGATGTATCAGCATTGGTTTTAACAAAATGAATTTTACGCATAATGGGGAGTTCAACTTGAAATATTAATCCATCTTTTTTTGCATTATTTGAGAAAAAAATGAATTTCTTTTTATGAAAAAAATCGTTTTTCTGTTTTTTTTCTTTAATTTAACATGAAAAAATTGATACTTAAAAATTACTGCATCTATGCAACTTGTAGTGTACCTACGTCACTTATGCAATAGCTGCAGCATAATATTAATGTGGGCCAGTTTCTCTAAATAAATTTGACACTTTCAAATATAGATGACGTTTGCTTATAAAGTGTCGTATGGTCAATATGTTTTTAATTATGTTTACTCTTACCTTTGTTTACGTATCTTTACAAATACAAATAAACACGAAAAATTATCAACATCAACCAGCTCTACAGAGTACAAACTACAACAGCGACAGTGAACTATGCAGTAAGCAGACGCGGACACGACCTTTCACTTAATCAGGAACGCTTGCGCCCAGCACTTATGTACCAAACAGCAAATTATTACCCGTTCTCGTTAAAATAGTCGTTTTCTTTATCTAAGAGTCGAATCTAATATCTATTTATCTCTCTCGATTTTGAATGGTAATTCACAGTGGATAGGTCCAAGTTTTCATCTTTATCCAATTATCATATAATGGTTTTCTCCATCTTTATTGCACATAAGTGACGTCACGATCGTAATGGCAGCATATTCAAATAATTAGAAAATCTAGCTCAAATTACGGTAGATAATTAAACTCAATGGGTTTTATTTGATTAATTCTAACTGTTAATAAAGAAAAACCGCGAGGTTATATTTTTGTTGAACTCCCCATTAGTGAATATTCAAGTATTACCACGACAATCGTTTTGATGTTAATTATTTTTAGCATTAATTCGATTACGGGATCGGTATTTGCCGCAATAGGCGCACCACCGCCAGTTTCTCGTAAATGTGCTTGTTCTTGAGCCAATGTTTTTCTAGTTTTTATTCTTAAATTACCAAACTTTGACCTGAATTAGTCCGTGTTGCTGTATTCCGTTGAACCTACATTAAAGGTGACCGCCACCATGGTCCAAGCCATTTCTTGTAACGTTTTTACCATAAAGCCACAATCCATAAGAAATAAGTTATTGTATATTATCTTTTCCTGTATAGTAATTTTATTTACTACGGCCCGCTAATACTTCACCTTTGGTGAAGTATGGCAAACCGTAGCTGATTTTCCGCGAAAAAAAAGTCTGTCAGTGTGGATGTGTGGATGTGTGGATGTCTGTGCGCACGATAACTCGAGAACGGTATTGCCGATCCGGAAAATTCTTTCGGCCATCGGTTTTTATTCAAAAAAGAAAGGCTCTATCAGAAGATGAGCAATTTCGGGTCCTAGAAACCCGGTCCCGCCTACTAAGTGAAACTTCTATTCGAGATATCTCGATAAGGAAAGCAAATTTGTCAATACTGATTTCTATTAAGGTGTTGTGTAAGTCAAGACGCGTTGATTGATATCCATGTCGCAACCGGCTCGTTGAAAAAAAAATTGAAAAAAGAAAAAAAAATTATTGGAAAAATTCCTATTTTTTCTATTCGGACTTTCTTCCGCTGATGGAAATGGGCCGTAGTCTTGAAAAATCACGCAGAGATTATTCCTTTTACTGGTTGTTTCCTTTTTTTCGATTATATGATGCTCCAAATAGATAGCATTTAATAGTCTTCTTTCATAATTTTTTGAAAAGGCAGAACTTCTTTTCTTTTACCTTTGCTTTCATTTAAATCACCCACCTCAACCCAAACCTATTTTTTACACAAGATATAAAATCACACTCACTAAATACACGTGTTGAACTTACAAAATTAACAGAAAAATTAGATTAGGTTACGAAGAATTTCAACAATTCTTCGCAAATAGGCGAGACCTAACTTCACGTTTAGTATTTCAGGTACGCCAACAGATAAATATTTCGAAAAAGCTTCCTTTACCAAAAAACGATTTAATTTTATTAAGGAACCGACCGGGCTTTAAAAACGATTTTAAAGCGACTTGAAGATAATGCTTTATTTTAATAAAGGAACCTTTTGGTGATATATATGGAACCGGCTGTTAATTGCAGAATAACAATTTTCGTGTTAATTAAATATTATTAAAATACTCTAATTCTTACCTTAATATTTTCACTAGCTTGAATTACTGTTTTGTCATCTAATGTAACATTGACATACGTTTCCCCTGCCACTATATAAGTTGGAATTAATCCTCCAGAATAATCTTTGATTGATGCTACATAAACTAAACCAATAAATAAAGAAATGTCGTTAGGAGAATGACTTCCAACTGGAATAGGATCATCAGGAATTACTCCATTGACATATTCTTTCCATTCCACTACATCCTCTGAAAATTAAATTAAGATGATGCAATTAACAATATTTAATCCTTTCTATCATCAGCTGACTATTATTTTGAAGAAAAAAAATCTTATAAAACGGATCTGACCATCCGTCCGTCTGTTAGCCTGATTCAACTCAAGAACGGTGAGAGATAGAGACAAACGGACAACGGCAATCGATTCAGCATCGATAAAAACACCAAAAATGATAGTAACCTTTGACCTATTTTTTTCACTTATTTATGAAATATATTATTTAAAATATTAATAATTTCAAGTGGCATTTAATCCATTTATCTTGAATTTCATAGCTTCAAATTGTTTTTTTGTGTTGTGATATTATTTTATCATCAATGTATACATAATTTTTTATCAAATAAATTAATATATGGAAAATAATAATTAATAAATAATTGAAAACGAAAATATACAGGGTGGCGCTAGTTGAATTGAACACAATTGGGATTCTGTAGACGGGTATAGATACAGAGTTGGTTAAATGGGAAAAATGCGTAGTTTCAAGATGTATTGAATGGCTTTTTCAAAATTAAAATACCAGGACCGGTTTCCGAGATATTTGAGATATTTAGGAAAGCCGATATTCCGTAATTTACGTAAGGGAAACTTACAGTTAAAACTGATTTTTTGATAAAAAATCATTTTATAGGAATAAACCACAACTTGTATACCACAGGTCAATGTACGCCCCCAAAATTTTGGTTGTTTTTGAATTTAAAAATGAGGTTTTTGGCACACATAGATTAGACAATAATGAGCTACTTTTAGAGTAACAGTAATGAAAATATCACTTCCGGTTGAACCTGAAGTGACATCAACATTTTTTTCTTAAATGGAATGACCATATTTTTTTGATGGTTTCTCATTAAGCATAGAATTCTAAATGCAACAGTTTTTTCAGATTTAAAAAATTCCTAAAAATAAGTGAGATACGAACAATTTTGGAATTTATTCAAAATGGCCGCGTCAGATGAATGCGATGTAAGAAAATTAGTAAGTAGGCTATGGAAATTATTAATAAGGTTGTAGACTTGTCTGTAAAGTGTGTTTCATTACTACTGTAACAAAAATTTTGACGAGATCTGAACGGGACCTATAGCTTAACATGATCTTCGAACCACGGTTCTCGATCACCCTAAACTCCGGACTATGTCATAGTCATTCAGGTGATCTACCGATCTTATCCGGCCTGGTTACCGGCATGAATGGAACTGCGCATGGCCACTTTCAATGGGAATCGAACCCACCACCCAGACATCGGCCAAGTATAAAGACTGATCGGTTAACCAACTTGGCGACCCTGTTCGGTAAATCTACGTGATTAAATTAGTATTAGAAATATTAAATCGCCATTATAGACTGCCCTTATTTAATGATGTAGAGAATAAAATCCTAAAAAAGATTATTGTATATGTTTCCAATGTAACTAATCTTGAAAGAAAAAAGAAATATGTAGTTTTAACAGGATGGATTACCGAAAAATTTTCGCAAGATGTAGCCTTACACCTACAAAAAATTGCTTAGGCTAAACATTTTCCATCTATGACATAAAGAACTGATTATATATTCCAAAATATTAACCTACCTTGTCTTCCATCAACTTGATGTATAACCAATATCACTAAAGATAGTAGCATACACTTAAACAACATTTTTATTTATTTTTATTACTCTAGTTAAAGTGAATTCATTGTTTTTGAATTTATATAAAATGTTATTGCTGATAAAATATCAAATATTATCTTATCAAACAGCGATTTTTAAATAAAGATCTTTAATCATTATGTTATGTCATAAAAAATTGTAACAAATTGAATAATCAACAAATAATAAAACAAATATAAAAAGTTAAAATTACAAGAAAACAATAATTAAATGATTACTTACAGTAAAGGTAGTTAGTCAAGTACGACCAATTACTAGAAAAATATGGTATGAAATTTTACATTCTAAACAAGTGAAAAACGGAAGAAATAACTAAAAAGGGGGATAAATTGGAGAAATTTTGTTTGTAAAATTTATAATTGAATCTTGGTCCAGCGCAATGCCCAACAAAGAACAATGTTCCAGAATAGTATGAGTATCGATGTTATTGTGAAAAAGCACATTTCTAACCAGGATGTAGGATGACATTTTCAAAAAAAAATACTATTTCCTCCAATATGGACTTTTTTGGTTAGCGTTATAAATTTTTTTTCAAATTTAACTTGTAATTTTTGTGTTTAAAGTTATTTCTTCAGTTTTTTACTTATTCAGAATGTTAAATTTCATACCATATTAATTATCTTATAATTTATCGTACTTGACTAACTACCTTTCTGTAAGTAATCATTTAATTATTGTTTTCTTGTAATTTTAACATTTTATATTTGTATTATATTTCTGATGATGGCCATTATTTGGCCGAAACATGCTGCCGCTTTATTTTTGAAATTGAATAATTGCCACCAGGTTTTCGTGCTTTGATTACTTATATTATTTCTTGTTTGGGGCATATAAACCTTGTTTTTAAATCGTTCTTTTTTTCTGTTCCATGTTATTCACTTATTCCTCTCCATATATTTTACCTAATATTTTGTCTCATATATCACCAAATTATATTCAATATTTATGCTTCAGCTTCGTGGATATTTGGTAGAGTCGTAACTTACCAACTTTTGATATACCATTAGACTTAAAAAAAAATACAATGGTGTTACTTTATTCGCTTTCAACATTCCATTTTCTCGACAACTTTATCTGTTTTGTTTGTTATATAAAATCCTAAGTATTAAACCTTTCTAAAGAGGTAGTCTTTATTATTTACCTTTATCTACCGTTATGTTTCCTTATGCCGTCTGTTGTATTTATCACCTATTCATTTCTATGTATGCCATTTTTTGCTCATTTATATTTAGTCCATACACCTTCGATTTTTCTTCTAACCCTTAAATATCTTCGTTAGTTCGTTGTTTTTATTCCAAGTACTATCTTCAGCGGAGTCAAATTGACAGGTTTAAAAAAAATGGAACTGCTCCTAAGGCGTTCTTTTGTGGGAAGAAAGTATCTAGAAGACGTCAAAAATTATCTTCGGCTGCACTCATTACATCGGTATACAAAAAAAAGTTAGGTGAATCAATTCAAAAGAAAATGGCATCTATACATCAAAAATCAACTGCAAAGCAAATAGCAAAGTAGGAAAATAAAAATATTAAGTAGAAAATCAATGAAAATCAATGATCAAGCGATAGTTCAGTATAGTTATGAAATATAAGAATCAAAGTTTTGTTCTTTAATGAAACAAACGGGTTAGTAGAAGATGAAATCGGGGGACAACAGCAAACCTCTTTATGTACAGCACCAACGATGGTAAAAGTAATGGGAAAAAAGAAAGCACCATTCGACAGAGTAAAAATGTTCGAGTTCTAAGAAGATCCAGCATGGTATCATATGGTTCTAGTGTATTGTTAATGGACATTCCGTAAGATAGAGAGGCAGTATGTATGCATGTTTTGTGGGGAAACTTTGTCAACAAATACTCCGGTGAACTATGGTTGTAACTAATGGGCCCAAAATATTTGTTTTCATTATTTATTTTTATGTTAGAAAGGGGGTTCAAATTCTTGAAAAAGTTGGGGTCAGAATTATGAGCACCTTTAAAAATTGGCGATATGTTTTTTTTTAAACTTGCATTTACAACGAATATTTATTTTATTCAAGAATTTTAATAAAAGCGGCTAAAAGCTTACTAACAAAAGAACGTTTCATGGCTAGTAGAACTATCCGACTTCAAATTTGAAAGAAAAATGTTAACAATCAACCAATTGAGCGTCCGACTACTTTACTGATCTAGCAAAATAATATATTATCATTTTTGACAAATATTTTATAAAATTATTGATTTTCGGGCTGTTATGCCGTGGTCTTTTTTACTTAGTAGTTCCAAACGTTTCGGCTTCAACTGCTATCTTCAGTGGCGTGGAAGACTGATATTTGGATGTTTTACTTTCTGGCTCGATAGTGCTGTGTATCAGATCCTAGGTAATATTGATGTTTATTCCTTTCTATTAAAATTCTACTTGTTTATATATCTTGCTTCTAAGTTTAATCTGGTCGAGTAATATCTTGATGATGCTAATAGGTTGGTATTTTCAAAAAATACCTTATGTTTTCCATCGAATAATAAATGATCGGTTACTGCGTACTTTTCGCTTTGTCCTAAATGACAGCTTTCTTTGTGTTCTGTTATTTGTGTACTAATGCGTCTCTTTGTTTGTCCTTTATACACTTTTCCACAAGTGCACGAAATTGCATAGACTCCTGCTGATGTAAGTTAATCTCTGCGGTCTTTTGCTATCTTTAAATATTCTCCTAGTTCTTTGTTGGTTTGTAAATAGTGCTGAATACCTTTTTCTTTAAGATTTTCACAATTCGCTCAGGATTGGTTTTCTCCCCCCTTGGGCGATTAGCATGAGTTATGCCTTCTTTGCTGTATCCGTTCGCTTGTAGTATTGTTGTCAGGTGTTTTGTTTCAGCGCTGACCTATCTTGGTTCAGTTATCCTTAACGCTCTGTTTACTAAGGTCTGTTGATTTTTAAGATGATAGTCGGATCAACATTGTAGCGATCAGTCTATGTTTCCTTTCTGTATACTTTGTGACCTAGTTTAACTAATAGATCTAGGAAAGGAATTTGTCGGTTTTCATCTATTTATATGATGAACTGGACAAGATCCTTTTTAAAACACAGACCAAGTAGCAACATCCAGACATTATTCGACCAGTTTAAACGTGAAAGCAATAGAAATATATCCAAAAAATGGGAATTTTTCCAAAAAAATTTTTTTTTCTTTTTCAATTTTTTTTTTCAACGAGTCGTATGCGATATGGATATCAATCAGCGCGTCTTGGCTGCACAACGCCTTAAAAGAAATCAGTATAGACAAATGTGCTTTTCTTATCGAGATATCTCGAATATAAATTTCACTTCGTAGGCGGGCCCAGGAAATAGCTCATCTTCTGATATAGCCTTCCTTTTTTGAATAAAACCCGATGGCCGAAAGAATTTTCCGGATCGGACGTACCATTCTCGAGTTATCGTGCGCACAAACATCCACACAGTCATTTTTTTTGCAGAAAATCAATTTTCTCAGCGTTTCATGACATTTTAAGTCATTTGGAGCAAAAAAAAATTTTTGAGATTTTTGCACAATTTTAATACTACGGTTTAGCCAACTTCATCAAAGTGTGGGCGAGCCATAGTAATAATGGATTCAATAGAATAGCAATCAATTATGGTCAGGCTTTGATGCAAGGTTTCCTTAACATCTGTATTGAGGAATCTAATTTAAAATGCCAGTTTAGGATTTGTAAGTATTCCTATTTAAAAAAAAAAATTAAAATATTTTAATTTTAATTGCCGCTTAGTACATAATTGTTGTCACCACGCTAGTATTCCAGTAGTTAAATTGTTTCTTATTTTTTAAGTTAGCGCCATTAAAATAAAACATTAAGAAATTTGGTAGTATTTATTTAACATTTAAAAAAAATAGTTTAATACATCGAACTGATAAAATATTAACACTCCAGGAATGTTCCAAGAATGGGTCCACAATATATTATTTTTCGATACATCAGCGTTACTTGTATATATTTTTCCTACCCAGAGTACTCCATTTAAACCCCTTGCGATGTATAGAGATGAATTAAATGGTATGTTGTTATATTCCCCAACTTGCCAACCTGCTCGAATTGGTCGCGACACTTCGGAATCAAACTGACCCATAAAAGTATCTGAATTAGCTTCACGCCAAAATATTTTATTTGCATAAACTCCTTTTCCACACAAAATCTGCAACAACAAAAAATTAATCAAAAATGGTTTATATATTAAACCAACGAATATAAAAACTTAAGGAAGATAAATCAATGACTTAAAATATTTACAAAAGTCGTCTTGTTTCATTTGGAAAATTGTGTAAGATAGGAATTACATACAGAGAAACAGTGGTTAAGTTCAGTATTTTTATATTTTTTTATACATCTGCAGAAATATAAAAATCTGATGTGGCCAGCACATGACCTCTCGCCATTTTTGAATCAAAAATTTACAGGTTGACACAAAAAAGTATGAAAAAAAATTATTTTTTTGTAAATCTGGCAACAATGGCAAAAGTTTCGAAAATTTTAATGAGATGAAAATAAACTATATGGTATACAAAATATATGTGTAAAACTTTATTACCGTTTTGTATAATAATGGAGTCATTACCCATAGCAACTGCCACTTCCGGTTGTGCGATTGGCACCAAAATTTAATCAGATCTAATCTAGGGTATCAGAATCCTGTATGCAAAATTTCAAATTTTTTTATTCAGTAGTTTTTGAGTTATCGTTACTACAACATCCATCCAAACACACACACACACACTAACACACTAACACACACACACACTAACACACACACACACACAGACATCATCGCGAAAATATTAAAATCGTATTCTAGGGACCCCAAAACGTCTTTATCAATTGAAAACTCACTACCCAATTTTTAGCATGATTCCTATACCTCTCTTATCTGAAGGGCGAGAGGTAAAAATGGTAGCTGGTTTTAACATTTAGGTGAGACTAATTCAAGGTTCTAGCAAATTAACAAAGATGTTTCTATATATCATTAAAATAGATATAGAACCCAGGCCAGCACTCTTAAAATGGATTGGGCTTAAACCTACCATCAAACGGAAAATGATAGTTAAGTAGACAAGTTGAATGCATACGAGGCCATTAATTGATTTTAACAAGGATTTGACTTTGTTTATTTGCATGCACATTGCTACTATGACCAAAGGGTATTGGCATTCTATTCGACAATTTTGGAAGAGATTCCTAGGTATACCTAGAGTACTGCGTCATGTAACATTCGATAAAGTAAACCAGTAAGTATCTAGAGACCAAACAAGTTTTAAATACTCTAATAGATCGATATCCCACTATAAAAGATAATGCAGCAACCTGGATAGAACGGCAGAGTGGAGCATATAATAGAATCTGGCATCAAGATGCCTTAACCCAAGTGGCACGGAAGTGGGGGAAAATATCGTTTGAATTTTTTAGGTTTTTTAATGAAAAGAAGCAATGTATCAAGCCCCAGGAAGGAGAGTGAATATGTCTTATATATACTCTATATACGCAATTTCTGTATAACAGATGGCGCGCAAAAGAAAATGGTAAAACCCGTCAGGGAAGAAGTTGCGGTAAGTAATAGAAATGGGTTCTCTGGGCAACCAGAATCACAAAAATGTCACAACACTGCACCGACCCACCGAGTGGTTAATAGAGAAAATTTGGTGCTATTGATCGAGATTTTTGTTAGTTTATAAACCAGTTAACAAGATGTTGGTCAAAAATTGTTAAATTTTAAATCCTTCATTTTTCAGCGACGGGAAAAGTTTTGAAAATTGTCACCGCACCTTTTTTAATTTTTTTTTGTTCAAGTCAAGTGCGATACAGAAAGTAACATTTTTGTGGCCCAGAGAACATATTTTCATTTCATGCTGCAACTTCTTCCCTGCCGAGTTTGGCCACTTCCTGTTGCCCCCTCTGTGATGCAGCAACTGCTTAAATAAGGTAAATGGTCGAAAAATATTCAAATGACATTTCCCTCAATTCCGAGCCACTTGGGTATAGGTATCTTGATAGCATATTCTATTATATGCTCTCCTCTACCGTTCTATTCGGGTTCTGCATCTTCTTTTGCTTACGGGTTTTTTACACTGTGCTCTCAGTTTATATTATAAAAATCAAAAAGTTACCAATATAAGAATCCCAATTTAAATATTTTATGCTGCGTATTGACTTTAACCTGAAAACTGAGATATCAACCACATGACCGAAATTAATAAGCAATGAGGATTTTTTGAAGCAAAACATGAAAGTTAGTTACGTATTTTACAACATTAGAAGCCTAGAAAACAAAATGAATAAAAACAATTTTTAACGAATTTTATAGCCTAGTGTAGTGTGCTTAGCAAAACAATGGTTAGCTGCGAAGACCATTATTTACTATGAGCTAGAAGGTTTTCACTTAGCAAGCTAGTGCAGATCCAAGAATAACTTATGAGTTGACTAACACTGCAAGTTTACAAGAACTAACATCGTAAATTTAAATTTTAGGTATTCTTTGAAATTTTAAACACCAGAATTACAAAAAAATCAAAATATTGCATAGATAATTATTTAAAATAGCTCTTGAAGATTATTATTGCATGTTTATAACGAACAACTTTAGAAAAAATCATTGCTTAGACAATCAAACCTAGAAGATGACCTATGTAAATTATCAATATACCAGATTATTGTGCCATTAATATATTCGTGTAGAAAACACAACAAAAACAATGCTGCAGTATAAACAATATTTGGTTTTTGAGAGTCACCAGAAAATTATTCGAAATTATTGAAATAAAATTATTCAAATTGCCTCCTTACGAAAAATTATAGGCGAAAGGTATGCAGTTCTGAAATCATTACTTCTTTACCATAAGAAATCTATTTATAACAGACTAAAGATTTTAGAGCCAATCGATAAATTGAATAAGCAGCATGTATTTATGATCTTGTTCTAAAGTTTAAATATCTTCCAAGGTCTAAGCAAACAATTAAGCAATTAAGAGCCATTTGCACCGATCGACAACTAAGCTTGGTTTTTTAAAACTCGCTTAAATATTTAAGTGAAGTTTATTTTCCAAACCATTGCACCACACCTTTCTTAAGCTAGTACAAGGGAACTATTGATGGTAATTTTGTTTATTTATAGTTGTGCCCGCTGATGTGACTAACTTCATACCAAAAATTCTAACCTGGCAAAAATTCAAAAAGAGTATAGTGGCTGTGAAAATATAATACATTTTATGTCGCATGCCTTATTTCTGTAATCTGCATGTTTCAAAATGAATGAAAAACGTCAGCGAAGCACTAATTTTTTAAATGAAAAGAAAACAACTATATTAAATATAATAACCAAATATGGAAAGTTAGTTCATTTAGCTCTTCGTAAGGATTATTTCGGATATAAATTTGTCTCGGAAAACAGAAATTAATTATTTTAAGAACATCCAAATCGTCTTCAAAAATATCATCGAAATTCATTTTGTATTTTTAATACAAAAGATGCAGTAATAAAAAAATTACTAAATATTATAACAACGTCACACAAACATCAAGAAGTAACAACACTATAGAAAATTTGTTATTTGGATCAAATGGCTAGAAACGATAAAAGTTTGGTTATGAAATAGGGCTTTGTAAAATAAAACCCTCAATTCTGACGGTTTAAATTAAACTTTGCTTAGACCACTCCAAGTTTGTCTAGCCACACAAATGAATTTTTATTTAAAGCGAGGGTAACTCCAAAGCTGGATTTATCCTTTGGGAATATGTCCATTGGATGATGATATTGCTGCGTGAGAATTCTTTTTTGATAAGGAAATTGGTGCGCCAACAATATTTCATACTAGTAAAAATGAAGTAATGTATACCTTAATGTTCTCACTAGCTTGAATAATTGTTTTGTCATCTAATGTAACATTGACATATGTCTCTCCTGCTACTATTAAAGTAGGCATCAGTGCTCCATCACCGTCTTTTGATACGTGAACTAAACCAATAAACATTGGAATATCGTCAGGAGTATGACTTCCAACTGGAATAGGATCATCAGGAATTACTCCGTTGGTATATTCTTTCCATTCCAATACATCCTCTGAAAATGATGAATTTGAGAAGAGTTAAAAATGTCGTTACTTAAGCAACCAGCAATTCAGTAATTAGTATTTATTTGTGGTTAAATTAGAAATTTGCTGGGAAATTAAATATTTCCTGATTAATCTGAATGTAAAGGTCATCAAACGGTGATGACGTGTGCGCAACTCTGTTTGGATTTGAAATATTATTTGCAGGGAAATTAAATATTTTCTGATCAATCTGAAAATACTGTAAATGTAAACGTCATCAAACGGTTATGACGTGACCGTAACTTTATTTGGCTTTGACTATATATCAATTTATTTTAATATAACGGAACATGGAAAAGGTTGTTCTAATAATGAATCCTTATAAAAATGTAAATTATTTATTTTCCTTACGCTAGATAATGAACTAACTGATCAAATATTTAAATATGATATAATTTATAAAATATATATTCTACCTTGTATTCCAACAACTTGATGTATAACTAACAGCACTAAAGGCAGAATGGCAGATTTTGAAAACATTTTGAATTACTTTCTCTTCTACTAAAATTAAATCGATTTTTTTTTGTATTTATATATAATGTTATACCCGATAAAATATCAAATATAATCTTATCAATTTGAAGGGGGATCTTTAATATCCTGTCAATAGGAAAATTCAAGAGATCCATAATTGTAATTTTAACTGTTTAATTTTATATTTGTACTTAAAGATTAACAACGATTTGTCTTTTTAATTGTTTAAATATTTATTTTAAATTATATAACTTCTTTAGCCTCATTAATAATTAGTATAATTGTATAACGAATCATGTCACAAGTCAAATAATAATAATTGTTAAATTTAAGAAAATAGTATTTACATCTTTAAACTTTTAAATTCCCAACAGTCAAAAAAATAATTCCTGGCCAAACATTTACTTCTCTGATTGTGGTTCTGGACTCAGCAAAAATAACTCATCCATGGCTTCGAAGTATCCAACAAAAAAAAACCCAAATTGTACTTGTAACGCTCTTTGTATTGTAACGCAGTGTTTTGGCGCCTTAGTCTAATTGCCTTCAGCGCCACTTTCCGTTTAAAGTGTGAAGGCGACTTGCTCGGGCAGCTTCAGAGGAGAAAACGATACTCCAGGGGTCGTATGGTATCAACAAGATACTTAGCGGCCAGAAGGGCGATCTTTACTTGCCCTACTGGGTTAGGTACCTGTTTATTTTCTGCTGGTATGATAATAAATAAAAAATAATTATGGAAAATTTATTATTAAATTCAAATTCCGGCGAAGAAGAAAGAGGTGTGTAAAGCTTTTTAGTTGCCAATATTTTAAGAATGAATGACGCAGACACTATTAAGTTGCATTCCACATAAAACTTGACAGGCTTCTGCTACCAAGTATTGTCGATATCGAAATATTTGCTACTGACTCTGTGTCCCGGGTAAACCTTTCTCACGAAAGTACGATCTTGATACCACGATCATGTTAACGCTGCTTAAAGGTCGAGGGACTGCCACTGCTACTCTAATTGGGTCTGCTACAGCAACTCGGACTTCGGATGACCACTGCAGCCAACTGATCGACTCCGGCTGCTGTATACCAAACAAGTACCCAAATGACTTCATCTTTCGGCGGGGGTTACAACTGGTACGGCTGGCCTCTCACATAATTTTAAAGTCATTCTAAATCCAGTGCCGTGCGCGAATTAATTTAAATATTTTAATTATCACGGAAATTAACTTCGTTTCATGCTAAATAAGTTGGTCCAAGTTTGTCAAAATAAAAAGATTTTATGATGTTTTGATATCAGCGTACATTTTTTTCAAACAGGTTTGGTTTTCATAGGAATAAAAAGCAATTTCATGTAATTGTATAGTCTTATAGTTTATCTGATAGCGACTAAACTCATTCGTTTATAAGTGAATATAAAAAATCAAATAAAACAGGTAACTACATGGCTGCTTATAATAATAGAATTTACTCAAAAGTCAGACGTTTTTGGCCTACTACTTACCACTTAGTTTCCTAAATTAACTGTCTTGCGTTTTTTACGGAACTTAGAGCTGCCGCTAAGCCTTTCTCCATTACACCTTGTAGTGGAATAAAAGAGAGGCTATTCGCAAATGGAATGAGATAGGAACTTTCTAATAAATAATAAGTTAAAACAAAATCAGGAGCTAATAATCTCATTCAATAGAATTCCAGTCAATTATGATCAGGCTCTAATGCAGATATTTTATCGAACAGCGAGATATAGTGGTCCAAATCAGGATTCAGCTCAAGGTTTCCTTAAAATTTCAATTAATTAATTGGATTTAGGAATCTAGTTTAAGATGCCGGATTAGGATTTGTTTATAAGTATTCCTGTTTTCGTAGTTTTATAAATCATCTAAAATAATAGGCTAGCACTTAACAATATTATTAATATAAATAAAAGTTTAAAATATTATAATTTTATTTACTGCTTAGTACCTAATTGTTGTCGTCACGCTAGTATTCTAGTCTGTAGTTAAATATTTTCTTATTTTTTAAGTTATCACCATTAAAATAAAACATTAGCAAATTTGTTATTATTTATTTAATATTTAAAAAAAATAATTTAATACATCAAACTGATAAAATGATGATACTCCAGGAATGTACCAAGAATGGGCCCACAATATATTATTTTTCGATACATCAGCGTTACTTGTATATATTTTTCCTACCCAGAGTACTCCATTTAAACCCCTTGCTATATATAGAGATGAATTAAATGGTATGTTATTATATTCCCCAACTTGCCAACCTGCCCGAATTGGTCGCGACACATCGGAATCAAACTGACTCATAAAATTGCTTGGACGAGCTTCATGCCAAAATATTTTATTTAAATAATCTCCTTTTCCACACAAAATCTGCAACAATAAAAAATTAATCAAAAATGGTTTATATATGAAACCAACTAATAAAAAAACTGCACATCGAAGATTTAAAATATTTAAAAGCCTTGTTCCATTTGGAAAATTGTGTAAGATAGAAGTTAAATACAGAAAAACAGTGGTGAAGATCAGTATTTCTATATCTTTTTTATATATCTGCAGAAAAATAAAAATGGAAGATGGTTTTAACATTAAATGAGACTGATTCAAGGATCTAGCAAATTATCAAAGAAGTTTCTGTATATTATTGAATTAGATGTAAAACCTAGGACACCACTGTTAAAATGAACTTCTCTGTTGATGCTACTTAAACCTACTATTAAATGAACACTAATAGTTTAGTACATAAGTAGATAAGTGGAATGCATACAAGGCTATTAGTTGATTTTAACAACGATTTGACTCTCCATTATTAGAGGTCAAACTTAATCAAGGCAGAAAGCCCTGTATTTTAAATGTGACGTGCAGTCAATAAAAAATCATGCACAGTAGCAATGACCAAAGAGCAATAAGATCTAATAGATGAAAAATATGAATCTGGACTAGAAAGAAAGTTTTGGATACATCTCTATAAAGTACAGCGTTATGTAACATTCAATAAAGTAACATTACGTAAAGGACAAAGAAGTTTTTAAATAATTTAATAGACCGAAAGCCCACTGCAAAAAAAAACTAGTAAGCAAAGGAAGAAGATGCAGTAATCCAGATAGAACGGCAGAGAGGAGTATAAATTGAATTTGGCTTTAAGATGTTTATACCCACGTGGCACGGAAGTGGAAGAAAATACCATTTGAATTTTTTTGGCACTCTCATGGAAAAAAACCATGTAGCAGGGAGGTATATGTATATAAAGATGCTGTATTGTAGATGGCGCGCAACCGGAAGTAGCTAAACCCGTCAATGAAGAAGATGTAGCAAGTAATATAAATGGGTTTTATGAGTATTCAGGATCACAAGAATTTCACATAGCACACGACCCATGGATTGGTTAATACTCCAAATTTGGTGCTATCGAGCGAGAGTAACCCCTGGTGGCCAAAAATCTGATTTACTTCTTCTCTATCGTAATGGGGCGCTGGCTAAGGAAGGGAGTAAAAAATGTTCGTCATCTACGATGCAGCAACTGCGTATATATGGTCTTTAACACATCCTAACCCACCTCCCTTTAGCTTGCTGCATTGCTTCTTTCCATGGAATGACAGAAAAATTTCAAGTAACATTTTCCCCCACTTCCGTGCATCTTATTTTGCTTACAGGTTTTTTACGGTGAGCTCTCAGTTTATAATTTAACAATCAAAGAGTTACCAATATAATAATCCCAAAATAAATGTTTATGCTGGGTATTAACATTAACCTGAAGATGAGATATGCAAATAAACCACGTGGTCGACATCAGTTATCTATAAAATAAAACGCAGTGGGGATTTTTAGAAAATACTCCACCTAATTCAGAGGCAAAAAATGAAAAATTAGTTACGTAATTTTACAACATTAGAAGCCTACAGAATAAAATGGACAAAAAACATCTAAAAAGAAAACCCTAGTGTAACGAGGGCGACCTTGTGTACCCACCGCGCTCGAAAGATACTAGAAACTCGTAGAAATCGTGACGACACCCTTCCAGATGTCTCTGGAAATAACGCGATGAGTCAAGATTGGTCATTATAAGTATATATACTTGGAAGAGCCGGATAAGAAGGACAGAAGACGATAGCGCGCTAATATCATCGTGGTTGGAAAATCATTTGAGGACCACGTGAAGAACCTGTAAGAAGTATTCCTTAGACTCCGAAGTGACGACTTAAAGTTAAACCCAAGTTCGCAGCATCCAACGATCCGATGACGAGATGACCTTCGAGCAATTCATGGCAATGTACTCTATAGAAAGTGCAGCACGGTTTGACCAGAGAGGAACCACTAGACATGTTTGAAGTGCCAGTAGATTTTTCCTTGACTCATTGCGTGCCTCAAGACCTTCGAATGTCCAGAGGAATCGCAAAGGTTTTCTGCCAGTTTTAAAATCTAAGAGAGCAGAATCCATCGGTGGGAAAAGTCCTTCAACTCGAAGATGAGCATCTATTGGGCAAAAGAGATATCTTGTATTTGGTAACAAAAACGTTCTCGCATGATAAGTCATCCTATCACGATCTTTGAAATACTTTTTTAGAACTGAGGAACGTGAATATGACCAAGAATATAAGGAATTTGACGGTCAAATAAGCCAGTGGAACGGATGCATCGAATTGGAGAATCATGAGGAGTATGTTGGAAATTATCTTTCTATTCAGTGACATTAACATACTTGTATGCTGTCTCAATACTCGCAGTTCAGACTTGAACACCATCGACTATTACTTCCACCGAACGTCACGGTGCCAGAATGAGAAGTCGCCATACCATAGTCGGTCCTGGAACATTTCAATACGAAATCATCTTAAGGATTGGGCGATATAACGAGGCCGGCTCTGTGTAAACATACTAGAAACTTGTAGAAATAGTGACGTCACCCTTCCAGATGTCTCTGGAAATAACCCGAAGAGTCGAGATCGGTAATTATAAGTATATACTTGGAAGAGCCCGACAAAAAGGACAGAAGACGATAGCATGCTAATATAAATTAATATTGTTATTTCTTAGTTGTGTTTAATATAAATATTAGAGTTGTGTTTTTCCTGTAAATAAATTAGTTATAGTTATTCTGATTGTTTAGCAGAACATTGGTTAACTAAGACAGCCATTAATTACTATCTGCTAAAAGGTTTACACATAGGAAGCTGCTGCAGGTCTGAAATTGAACTCAAAAAATCCAATTGTCGAAAGTAATTTAGAAAACGAGTTCGTTAATCTATTACAATCAAATAACTATAAATATTTATTAGAAGGTCCTAGAAATATAAAAAAATCAAAATATTCCATAGATAATTGCTTAACAAATATCCTACCAACAGATTGTAAAATAGCTCCTGAAGATTTTTAAAACATCTTTATAACAACTTTCCCAAAAATTATTGCTGAGACAATCAAACCTAGAAGATCACCTATATAAATCATCAATGTACTAAATTGTTGTACAATTAAAATTTTCTTATGATAGAAAACACAATAAAAATACTGCTGCAGTATAAATAGGGTTTTTGAGAACCACCCGAAAATTGTTCTAAATTATTCAAAAAAACCGATTCAAATTGCCTCCTTTCGAAAAATTATAGGCGAAATTCATGTAGTTCTGAAATCATTAATTATTTACCATAAGAGGTTTATTTAGAACAGACTAAAGATTTAAGAGATAATCCATAAAAGGAATAGACAGCATGAATTTATGGTCTTGGTCTATAGTTTAAGTATCTTTCAAGGTTTTAGACCAAAACAATTAAGCAATTAAGAAACGTCTCATGTCCAACGGAATAGAGGAATAATATTCCAACTGATTTATCCTTTGGGAATATGTCCATTGGATGATGACGTTGCTGCGTGAGAATTTTTTTTTTTTGAGACTCTGCGCCAACTATATTTTATATTAGTAAAAACGAAGTAATGTATACCTTAATGTTCTCACTAGCTTGAATAATTGTTTTGTCATCTAATGTAACATTGACATATGTCTCTCCTGCCACTATTAAAGTTGGCATCAGTGCTCCATCACCGTCTTTTGATACGTGAACTAAACCAATAAACATTGGAATATCGTCAGGAGTATGACTTCCAACTGGAATAGGATCATCAGGAATTACTCCGTTGGTATATTCTTTCCATTCCAATACATCCTCTGAAAATGATGAATTTGAGAAGAGTTAAAAATGTTGTTACTTAAGCAACCAGCAATTCAGTAATTAGTATTTATTTGTGGTTAAATAAGAAATTTGCTGGGAAATTAAATATTTCCTGATCAATCTGACAATACTGTAAATGTAAACGTCATCAAACGGTGATGACGTGTACGCAACTCTGTTTGGCTTTGACCATATATTAATTTATCTTAATATTATGGAACATGGAAAAGTTTGTTCTATTAATGAATCCTTATAAAAATATAGGTTATTCATTTTCTTGTGTTAGATAATGAACTTACTTATTTAAATATAGTATAATTTAAAATATATATTCTACCTTGTATTCCAACAACTTGATGTATAACTAATAGCACTAAAGGTAGTATGGCAGATTTTGAAAACATTTTGAATTATTTTCTTTTGTACTAAAATGAAATGGGTTTTTTTTGTATTTATATATAATATTATACCTGATAAAATATCAAATATTATCTTATCAATTTGAAGAGGGATATTTGATATACCTGTCAATGGAAAAATTCAAGAGATACATAATTATAATTTTAACTATTTAATTTTATATTTGTACTTAAAGATTAACAACTATTAGTTCGGTCCGGACCGGAAGTATTAAAATCATAAAAAAAATTTGAAAATATTTGTTTGCTTAAAATGATTTTTCTCGATGTTTTCCGCCATTCACAACATGATTAGGTGAAAAAAAATTCAAGTCCATCGGTCTGGATGGACGGATGGATGAATGTATGTGGAGACGATAACTGAAGAACCAGTCGTTCGATTTTAAAAATTCTATCGCCAGTCGTTTTCTGGTATCTATGAGAGGAACCCCATTGTTTTTGGGCATTCTACCTCTAAGGGGGTGGAAACTGGAGGGGGTTGAAATTTGAAAAAATTCATATCCCCGCCATTTTTAAAAATATCGAAACAGGTCATAAGACTTTTTTCATGTCCTACTATTATAAAATTTATTCGCTTAAAACTTTTTTCGATTTGACCTTCATGGGTGGAACTGGAGGAGGTTGAAATTTAAAAAAAATCATATCCGCCATTTTTGAAAATATTGTAACAGGTCTCAACACTTTTTTCATATCCTAATTATTATAAAATTAATTTGTACAAAACATTTTTTTATCCGACCTACGGGGGTGAAATTGGTGAGGATTAAAAAATCAAAAAATTATATCGTCATTTTTAAAAATATCAAAACGGTTCATAAGACTTTTTTATGTTCTAATTATTATAAAATTAATTCGGTAATTTTTACGATTTTTAACGATTTTTTACGGATTTTTAAAAAATCGTGAAAAATCGTAAAAAATCCGTAAGAAATCGTAAAAAATCGTAAAAAAGCGTAAAAAACCGTAAAAAATCGTGAAAAATCGTACATAAGATTGAAATAAATAGAATTAGAGACATATAATATTTCAAATTTTTGAAGTTTCGATATTTCAAATTTTTGAATCTTTTTATTTTTTTGAATATTTTGAACTTTTTAGTTTTGAAATTTGTGAATTTTTTACAAATTTTTGGAATTTTTTAAACTTTTGTCCCTTAAACCTGCCCATATGAAAATATTTGTTCATATAACCATTTTAGCTTTATTTAATCTTTGATTTTTTTTTAAATTGAAATTTTTGATTTTTTTAGAATATTCTTTTTTTTTAATTTTTGTAATTTTTGAAATGTTTCGTCTCTAACCTGTCCATGTAAAAATTCAATTAAATTTGCGCCAACCTGTATATAATATTTTGGGGTTTATTCGCCGATATTCCAATTTTCCGGTAAAATTTTGTATTTCTGAGAAAAAGGCAACATAGCGAGATTTTAGAAAATTAAACTCTCTACAACTTTTGTTGTATGTTCTAATTATTATAAAATTAATTCCCTAATTTTTACGATTTTCTATGGATTTTTAAAAAATTAAGAAATTGTGAGAATCGTAAAAACCGTAAAAAATTGTAGAAAATTGCTAAAAAACTGATAAAATGTCGTAAAATTTCGTAAATATTGCTAAATAATCGTAAAACATCATAAAAAATTGTAAAAAATCGTGAAAAATTGTAAAAAACCAAAAAAAAAATGGAAAAATCTGAAACAATTGGAAGAAGAGGTATTATCGGAAAATATTGAAAAATGCGAATAATTTAAAAAAATTTGAAAAAAATGAAATAAAATAAAATAAATCATAAAAAATCGGAAAAAATTGGAAAAAAAAGACGGAAAAATGGGAAAAGATAGGAAAAGTTGAATCTCGACTGATAGAAGCTAATCTTTTTGTCATAAATACATCCTCGCAGCCATAGGACTATTTCAATCATTACAGTTACTTACGTTACTTGAAGAATTCATGCACCACAATTAGATAATGTGTGATATTTCTTTTTTTATTTTTTTGCAGGTCACTTTTGTTATACTTCACAATACTTCTTCAGTACCTAATGAAAAATGCCATTCTGATTACGTTTGTTTAAAAGACTAAAATGTCTTCATAGCATTATGTCCATAAATTTCGTGTTAGGTATAGTCTTGTGTTTATTGTTGAAGTGAATTTTTCGAGCCGAAGTACTAAAAACATCATATATTTTTACCCGTGTAATATTTTGTCTTTTTAATTGTTTAAATCTTTATTTTAAATTATATAACTTGTTCAGACTCATTAATAATTAATCTAATTGTATAACGAAACATGCCACAAGTCAAACAAAATTAATTGTAAAATTTATGAAATTAATATTTACATCTTTATACTTATAAATTCCGAAGAGTCAGAAAAATAATTCCTGGGCAAACATTTACTTCTCTAATTGTGTTTCTGTACTCGACATAAATAACTCATCCATGGCTTCGAAGTATCCACCAAAAAAACCTAAATTGTGCTTGTAACGCTCTTTGAATCGTCAAGCAGTATTTTGGCGCCTTAGTCTAGATTTCGGATTGCCTCGAGCGCCTCCTTCTGTTCATAGTGTGAAGGCCACTTGTACGGGCATCTTCAGTGGAGAAAAATATACTCCAGGGGTCGTATGGTATCAACAAGACACTTACCTACCAAAAGGTCGATCTTTAATTGCCCTACTTTGTTAGGTACCTGGGTATTTGCTGTTGGTATGAGAATAAATAAAAAATCATTATATATAAAATAACCTCTATTAAATTCAACTGATCGAATCCGGTGCCGTATACCATAAGGTTGGCTGAATATGCGAAACCAGTACGCGAGTGACTCCATCTTTCGGCGGGGTTACCACTGGCACGGCTGGCCTCTCATATAATTTTAAAGTAATTCTAACTCCAGTATCGTGCTCGATTTAATTTAAATATATTAAGTATCAGAGACAGTAACTTCGTTACATACTAAATAAGTTGATCGAAGTTTATGAAAATAAAAAGAAAAAAATTAACGTTAAAATTTTATGATGTTTGGATATCAGCGTATATTTTTTTCATACAGGTTTGGTTTTCATAGAAATAAAAAACAATTTCATGTGATTATATAGTCTTATAGTTTATCTGAAGGCGACTTAAATCATTCGTTTATCATGTTATTACACGAAAGTGAATATAAAAAAATCAAACAAAACAGGAAACTACATGGCTGCATATAATAATAGAATTTACTCATAAGTTAGAGGTAATTCAATCCCGGATTATTTAACGAGCTAGTTAATAAACGACAAAAAATGGTCAGGAAACTTTTCAACGTCAACCGCAAAGTATCGAACAGCCAAAAGGGCTTCAAACCACATCCTAAGCTTGACGTGCACGTATAGGGGGAACACGAGATGGTCTTTTTGTAACAGTTACTTTTATTTGAGTTATTCGATATCTTTAAAATTGGAATCAATTCCATGAAACGATGATTAATAGTGGAGTTGTTAACAGGTAATTACACAAAACACCTACTTAAAAAAATGTATTTCTGTACATATATATTAAATAAATATTTTTAATAATCTTTCACATTATTTATACGTAAATGTGTTATATTTCTGTAATATATGTAGTCCCTTTTATAAAATATTTTCTTTACTATCATACCAGTTGTGACCTAACCACTCTAACGTTCATGATTTTATTTAACATTCTACGTACGTTTCGCTAACTACGTTAGCATCATCAGTAGTCGATGATAAACTAAACATTAAACCTACGGTCTAGCTATTTATACCTACGCCTTCACCCACGAATGCGATTCGGCGCTAAGTGCGGAGGCTTTCTCCAATCATTTGGAAAAAGCCCGCCAACCTTATCTAATTAAACTGTATAGTGGACTAAATGGAATAGGTCCTTTGTCTTTATTTAAGCTATTTTTACATTTAATTATTTCAACACTTTCAAATGGATCCAACAACCTTTTGTTGGGTACGTTTTTAAGTAATTTTACATTATCTACACTAATTTTTTGATTACGACAAAAAGCATGTTCAGCAACAGATGATTTCTCTATGCGATCGTATTTCAAATGTGCCATGTGCCATGTGCCATGTGCTCTTTAAATCTACTTTGTATAGATCTTCTGGTTTGTAAAACATACTTTTTGTTACAATCAGAACAATTTATTTCGTATATTCCACTTTTTTCCAAATGACTTGTGTCAATATTAAATTAAATTGTCAAAACTTTATTCCATATACTATAAAGACCTTCTCCTTCAGAGAAAATTATCTTAATTTATAGGAAATTTCTTACCCTACGGCTGATTTTCTGTTAAATTTCTTTCGTATTTTATTTAAATTATCACTCGTACCGAACTAACTTCTTTTTTTTTCCTGTTTTCTTTTTAAGCTGCCTAGCAAAACCTTCTTTTTTTTTAATCATCACCTAGCAACCATGCAAAATTCTTTTTTAAAAAGACTAAATTAGATATTGCCATGAAATTAATACTTTGAAAATAAAACCTTGATTCTATTTAATGATCCTTTTACTTATTTACATTTCTTAAATACTATTTATATTTCAGATTTATCGATTTTATTCCATATAATATTCATATTAATCTTTATTTAATAAATGTGTTTTTTTTTAATTTCGCTTTGAAACATACTTAATTTTGTAGAAAATTAACCTTTATAAATTTATTTAGGAATTTTATGGTCAAAATTATGATATATTTGTCTGTCACCTGGATTGTTTATTCACTGTTAACCATATTAACTGAATACGAGGAATATACAAAATATAGACTACCGTGAAATTTAATGCATTGACTGCAATAATACACATTGGAGAATCTTAAAAAAATCTAACCGGAATTTTGATGATGCATTCTGTCAGGTGAATAAACCTAAACCTACTTAATTATAATTCAACCCTTTAAAAAACTTTGTCCTTTTAACTCTATTAAATCATTTCATATTAATATGAAACTTTCTTTATCAAAGTGCGTGAAATCAATAAATTAAAGTTTCTGGAAAGGTCTGTTACAGAGTACTTCAAAATACCTATTACAAACTGCATAATGCACGTTTCAAAAATAATAATCCCTAGTTATTTGGCAACATTGCAAATTGCTAAAGTATCGAAATAATCAGGTCGACAGTTTCTAATAAAATGACTCTTTCCAGCATAACTATTCTCATTCTGGTGAGACTGTTAATATGTAAAAAGGGTACAATTAACTGACTGAAAAATTATCCCCATCTCTATGTAGAATTTTTGGATGACGTTTATGGCGGTCGTATATGTTTTCGTTTGTAATTACTATCGACAATGCAAATTAATAATAACGAGTAAGTGCATTAGTAACAATGAGTTCGACGAGCCGTAAACGGAACGCACCTGCCCGCCTGCCTTTCGTCGACCGACCGACGTTTTATTAATTGGACAATCGCTACTCTACACGCGGCACACATTTTTTTCTACCTTTATTGTGTTACAGATATAAAACAAATATTATTAATATTGTTTAGTACTAATAATATTTGTTTAGATAAATCAATTAATTCTTGCATCCTTTCTAAAAACTTCTATTTGATCGGAATGGGCAACATTTAATTCCACTGCGCTTGAGTCATCTTTTAAACTTTAGTAATTTTTTTTCATTATTCAATTTTTTGTGAGTAGAAAAATAAAATAATAAAAAAACCAAATGTGAGTTCTCAATGCAAACCGACACTGAATTAATATTTCAGTAACGACCCTGAACTGATAAATTTATTAAAATCAGTAAAATTAAAACAAGATAGATAAATAAGAAAAACTATTAAAATTTGTAGATTAATTATTATTAATAGAATACAATAAAAAGATAAAATCGATTTGCTAAACACTTCAACCTATTTAAAATCGATAACACCGGAATAAATCACTTAGATCAATCCTAATTTATATTTTACATCTCTTTAAGTGTAATAATAATTATTGGGAAAATGTGTTTATTACAATTATTAAGTAGTAAAAGAGTTGTGAAATGAAAAAAAATATTTCATAATAAAAAAACTGGATATTTTTATTATTAAAACTGCTACAATAACGGTAACATTTTTATTTTAATAATTTCAAATTTTCAAAAATCTAATAATACAAAAAGGTTACATTACGTAAAAAGAAACAAATTTTCTTTAACAATGCATTCCCTATTTTTACGCTGTTAACTGCCACAACGGTGTCTTTTTAAATTTTGGATTATGAATTTTATTTTCAACAATTTCTTAAAATATTGAAAAATGAATATATTTCAGTATTTAATATAATACATTACATAGTAATATATTATAAAAAATCTTTTAAACAAATTAAACTTAATCTAATTTATAATTGTAACGCACTTCGGTCGTTACGGGTCACTTTGGCATCCTTAGTCCAGGTTTCGGATTGCCTCGGGCGCCACCTTTCGTTTATAGTGTGAAGGCCACTGCACGGGCAGCGTCAGTGGAGAAAGAAATACTCCAGGATTCGTTATGGCACAGTAAAATAATTTTATATACAGTATTTTCACTTCGGTGTCGGCACTTTGATCTACGTGGTGTTCAATTCGTTCGTTTTTACAACCCACCAGAAAAGCATAGTTGCCAAACGTGAGATAATTATCTGAGTTACAAATAACTGCAGGAGAGTTGTGATTCTATTGTAATGTTGTTAGCAGGCGTATATTTAGGATAATTTCGCAATAATTGCATAAAATATGTGGGTACACCCTATATTAAAATAGAAAAAAGTATGAGTATTAGTTATTAGTTTGTGTTAGCGTTACATTCATTTGTTGAATGAATATAGTTATTAGTAAGTACTGAATACAATTTTTATATTTAAATAACAAAATTAACAGTTTTAATATGGGATTATGTAAGTAATAAGGGTTTTAATATTATTGGGTAAATTGTAAAATAATATGGAGAGGGCATAAAGCATTTGATTCGGAAATGTCACTGTGATTGTCATGTGTCTTGTGTCTTATTTGGTAAGTGGGGTTAGAAATTTAGAAAAATGTTAAAATATAAAGTAGGCAGAAATTAGATAAAAAAATTTTGAAGAAGAGAGATCAATAAGATTTGAATTGTAAAATTACTTTTGAAAATTTCACACCGCCATTTTTAAGCCAATCAGAGTCTATTTTTTTGTTTTGTTACCATGGTAACCCAAAAAATTTTCGGAAATTTTCATCCTCCAGGGTACCCTGGACGAAATTAATAAATGGAAATTAGTATGTCAAAATAATGACACTTTTAATGGGCTTGATTCATATAAGACTTTTTGTTTACTTTTTGTGCAAATCAAAATTAAACAATTACTACTTAACTTTTAACATACCAACAAACACTCATGACTAGACCAAAACTAGTCTTTCCTTCTAATCTTAATGTCAAATAAATAATTAATTACTTTTAAATTTTTTAGGTGTGAAATTTTCTTACCGAATCCCCCACGATCTTGAATTAATAACCGGAAACTTTTCCTCGTACACGATTTTTTAAGAAAATTATCAAAAATTCGTGTACTCGAAAAAAATTTCCGGTAATAATTCAAGCTCTAGGGAAATTACTAGTGAAAATTATATTCAAAAGAAATTAATTTAATATATATTTTTGAGTTTAATATTATATATTTAAACAAATATAGGAATTTAATATATGTATAAGGTGAGATTATTAATAAAAAAAAATATAACATTGGAAGATTAGTAAGAAGACAAACAGTAAATACGAAAGACAGATAGATAGCAGTAAGAAACAAGTCAAAATGGGACAGAATTTAGATAGATTTAACTTAAAAAAAATGGAATAAATGGAAGCCGCCACCGGGAACAAATAATTATAATTATATTTTTTTAATTTTGTAAAAATATTTAGTATTGTGATCCCACCCCAACGGAGAGCTACATGATGAGGAATTGAAATTCTTTGAAACAGATGTTTCCAAAACAATATTTATGCTTTCCTCATACCAAAATTGTATTTTTTTCCTTAAATCAAAGAGCCTGTATCAAAACATAGTTCAGATGGGTAACACTGCAAATATCACGACAACTAAGCTTTAAATGCTTTTCGGTTTCTGCGCAAACATAACCAGCGTCGAAGAGCCCATTATAAATTAAAACCGGGGAAAGTCGTTTAGTGCAAATACTGTATATAATCATTTTACTGTGGTTATGGTATCGACCAAAATCACTGCGCGGCCAGAAGGTCGGTCTTTTCTTGTCCTACAGTCTTGAGCTGGCTGGCTTGGGACGTTAAAACTGAAAACAAATAAAATTAACAGGTAAAAGAAAATCCCCTTATTTTTCAAACCAAATTACCAAATCCGAAGAAAGGTGTGTAACGAGGTGATTTAATCAACGGTGTCAGACAGTACAGAACATCTTCCGGGCTGGCGTGGTGTATTCGGATTGACGCTTCTCGTATGCTACAACTTGGAAATTGGCTTCGTTCCCTTCAGCTTGACCTATCTCTAAAGGCCGAGGGATTGCCACTAGAATTTGGACGTCCACAGCAACTTGGACTTCGCGCTACCACTGCAGCTAACTCGACCATAAGGTCGGCTGGGTTTCCAACTTGTACGACTGGCCTTATACTCGAAGCATATCGAATTTCCAGTACCGTTCGCGGTTTTATTTTTACATTTTAATTATTACGGAAAAACTAACTTTGTTACATAATCTTGCTGTGATTCAAAAGAAGGCATGATTTCACGTGACTCCAATGTTGCCCGTATTATACCATCTCTGTTGTTACGACCACAAACTGTACCCGGTTTTTTTAGGATATTCTTTAAACTCGATTGTTAATGATGGTTTAGTAATACGAAGGTGCTCTCTGGTGTCTCCTGTGGAATTGTCCTGATAATTTGCTTAGTCAAGACCTTAGTTGGATTTTCTTCATGGTTCCAACCAGTGGATCCATTAAGAGAAAGTTGGCAACACAAAAAAAATGCAAGGGTAGTTCTTTAGTTTTACTTTAAAACTATAATAACTTAACATGTCAGGACTGTAAGTTAATAAACATTTGATTTTACCAAAAAAATACATAGAAAAAGAAAAATCTACAACTAAATTACTTTTCCCCTTAGCATAACGTATTACATTACCCTTAAGTATTATTTTATTTTTATTTTTTTTCTCCTCTACCAAATATCTATTTTTTTAAACAAATTTATATACCTTTATATTACTGGCGGTATTTTATTGATTTGAATAGTTTTCCAAGTGTCTGTCCTTCTGTCCGTCTGTCTGACTCTCTGTCTGTCCATCGGTCTGCCTGTGTGTCCGTCTGTCATAGCGATAACTCGAGAATCGGTTTCGAATTTTGGAACTCCTCTTTCAGCAAACGATAGTTGGTCACATTAGCTCACCTACCTACTATTTTCAATAACCTAAGTCAACTGCAACCGTCTGTCTGTCCGTTTGTGCGTGAGTCTTTCTGTATCTCTCAGCCATAACTCGAGAACAGTTTCGCATTATGGATTTCTGTTTTCAACAATAGATAGCTGGTTACCATAGCTCGCCCACGTATTATTTTCAAAGATCTAAGTCATCTTCAAGCATTTGTCTGTACGTTTTTCCATCTGTCACAGCAATAAATCGAGAAGTCAACTAAAACCGTTTGTCTGTCCGTCTATCTGTAGCTGAGCTACTTAGATACTGTAAGCTTGCTGGCTTTATTCAATACCATTTTAAAATTGTTATTTAAACTTTTTAATAAGAATTAAAGCATAATATACGTAAATGTGAAACAGATAAGTAAATCTAATAGAAATCCTTTATCAAACACTGTAACTTGGTTAATACAATTAACAGTTTAACAGTAATCCAAACGTAAATAATTCATTGACCCTTCATTTAGTAGTCTATCAGTAAAGGCTTCTAATCTTTAGCAATCAATAGTAGGTTGAAAATAGCTGAACATGCAACTTACCACAAATGTGTAGTGGATGTGATCCGATAACTGTGTTGTATTTTGACGTTGTGGATCCGTAATCTATTTGGCCGATTTTAATCTAACCGGCAAATCCATCCAATCGAACTAATAATCCAGATAAGTCATTTTAAATTTTGACCTTTCCATAATTTCTGTTTTTAGTGTATGTAGTTCAATGTTCAGTGAGTGAAATTATATTTCGTGTTATTTATTTAACTAGTGGGAACGATTAAAAGACTTAAAATTGCCATTAAATGCTTTATGTGTTGTAAAATAAAAGCCGAGAATAGTACTTTAATATATATTATTTACCATGATTTGTTGGTAACAGTTAACTGGTGTTTCATGATTTTCTCGAATAGTATTGTTGTTGACTGATAAGTTTTAATACGTTGGAAACATGGATTTAACGTATAGGAACCTATTCTGTTAGTGATATTAAAATCAACATCAAAATTTGTGCGGTTCATTTTGATAAGAGTAATATGTTTTTATTTCTATTCAAAGTTATTACAAAATTTAGTATAGAAGAGCCGGAGGTGGCAGGTATGATTCATATTTACACCGAAAGCTCCAAAACAAAACAATGTTCAGGGTGCAAGATACACTCCAGATGCATAAAATGGCCAGCGTAGCTCAAACAGAGCTCAATGGATTACTACTAGTAGCAAAAGAAATATGCTCAGGTAGAAGACAGACACTACTCACCCTGGACAGGCCACGAATTTGCTCGGGGTTGCATTGGTCGAAGCATCCATCAACAAGGTGGTAAACTTAAAATGGATCAAAAGCCATGCCACATCAAAAGGTAACCGTCTCGCTGAGTCCTTGGCCAAGAGGGCAGCCAAACAAAAACTATTTGAACCTAGCTCTTTCATTCGACAATCTAATTAAGGATCACTCCCTTGTAAAATTCAAGGAAATATGGGATCAAACAAGAAGCTGCAGAGTTGCTAGGGATCTCGTAAGTTAATTTGGCAACACAACAGCTAACAAATACTTGTCCATGACTGGGTTGAATCTGCGCCTTTTAACTTGTATTCACTGTCTAGTTCGAAAATACTTCAACAACATGGGTTTGTCAGATACCGCACTCTGCAGGGTGTGTGAATAAAAAGATGAGGCAATCGAGCACATCCTCTATGATTGACCGACACTCTAGTCAATTAGGTAAACTTTGTTCGGCGAGTATTGGTTAACACTGGCCAACATAAGAGAGGCACCTCTTGGCGACGTTGTAAACTACATAAAAACAATAGGCTTACTGACGAGCAAAGTCCTCAATTACTAAGGAGGATGCACAATTTGTCTACAGAGGAATAAGTGCTGTGAGATACCCCACTTGTGGGGCAACCCACATATATTAATAATGAAGCCATCTTCTCAGGGTAATACATACTATTTTGCCATCAAGCGTAAATATAATAGTTCATATGTGATAAACTTAACCGCGAGGAGTGAAACTAGTACTAGTCCCGCATTTGATTTTTTTAATCCTCGAAAATCTTTTAAAAATCCTCAATAAATCCTTGAAAAATAGTTGAAAAATCTATGAAAAATTATTGAAAAATCTTTACAAAAATCCTTAAAACAATTCATGAAAAATTCTTAAAAAGTCCATAAAAAATCTGGAAAAACCTTGAAAAATCCTAAAAATTAAAACAATCCTTGAAAAATTCCAAAAAAAAAATATTTGAAAAATTATTGATAAATCCTTACAAATATCCTAAAAAAACCCTGAAAACCCATGAAAAATTCTAAAAAGTCCATAAAAAAATCTAGACAAAACCTTGAAAAATCCTAAAAAAAAACTAAAAACAATCCTTGAAAAATTCCTTAAAAAATTCTTGTAAAATCCTTGATAAATCCTTGAAAGAGTCTTGAAATATCCATGACAAATCCTTGAAAAAATCTGAAAATTCCTTAAAAATTCCTTAGGACAAAATTTTTTTAATCCCAAAGGACTAAAATTTTTTGGTCCCGCAAATAAAAAACAATTGAAACCAGCCACCTTGTTTATTCTAATTTAATTCAGAACGTCAAATACTTCTACAAAGGAGCATAGGAAACAATTTTTGGTAACATAGTCTGCAATTGTCTTTTCTCCAACACCATTTTACGAGATCTACGTAAGCTTTTTCATATATTGTTTACGATTTTATTCTAAAATATCTTAAATGAGACAAAGTCACAATCTTCTGTCATCATTTTCATAATATGTCCGTAAAAGGCAAGGTTTTGCAAAAAAAATTGTCAGAATTAGCTCAGTTCGTTCACGCAATAATCAGAAGCAGGAAACCTACAAATAATAAATTTGATTGTTAGGTTTACATATTTACAAAATGAAAAGGTAAATAATAAATAATTATATGAATTTTAGGGGGGCTTGGGTACCGCGGTATAAAAATAGCATATATACCACAGTACTAAAGTATACTTTATGGCCCGCGCGGGCATAAAGACAAATAACAGTTTTTGTTTAACTTATTAATAATGTTTATTAATAAAATTACAAATTATGAAATAAAATTAATGTTATAAAATAATTAGTATTACATCATAATACTTTTTTAATTCATTGGACTAGGTTCTGGGCTTGGAGGTTCCGGACGTGGGCTAGGTGGACTAGGTGGTTCTGGACCAGGACTAGGTGGACTAGGAGGGTCTGATCGTGCTACGGATCCATGTTTGTAATTCCTTGGACTAGGTTCTGGGCTGGGAGGTTCCGGACGTGGGCTAGGTGGACTAGGTGGTTCTGGACCAGGACTAGGTGGACTAGGAGGGTCTGATCGTGATACGGATCCATGTTTGTAATTCCTTGGACTAGGTTCTGGGCTGGGAGGTTCCGGACGTGGGCTAGGTGGACTAGGTGGTTCTGGACCAGGACTAGGTGGACTAGGAGGGTCTGATCGTGCTACGGATCCATGTTTGTAATTCCTTGGACTAGGTTCTGAGCTTGGAGGTTCTGGACGTGGGCTAGGTGGACTAGGTGGTTCTGGACCAGGACTAGGTGGACTAGGAGGGTCTGATCGTGCTACGGATCCATGTTTGTAATTCCTTGGACTAGGTTCTGGGCTGGGAGGTTCCGGACGTGGGCTAGGTGGACTAGGTGGTTCTGGACCAGGACTAGGTGGACTAGGAGGCTCTGATCGTGCTACGGATCCATGTTTGTAATTCCTTGGACTAGGTTCTGGGCTTGGAGGTTCCGGACGTGGGCTAGGTGGACTAGGTGGTTCTGGACCAGGACTAGGTAAGCTAGAAGGGTCTGATCGTGCTACGGATCCATGTTTGTAATTCCTTGGACTAGGTTCTGGGCTTGGAGGTTCCGGACGTGGGCTAGGTGGACTAGGTGGTTCTGGACCAGGACTAGGTGGACTAGGAGGCTCTGATCGAGCTACGGATCCATGTTTGTAATTCCTTGAACTAGGGTCTGGGCTTGGAGGTTCCGGACGTGGACTTGGTGGACTAGGTGGTTCTGGGCCAGGGCTAGGTGGACTAGGAGGCTCTGATCGTGCTACGGAACCATGTTTGTAATTCCTTGGACTAGGTTCTGGACTTGGAGGTTCCGGACGTGGACTTGGTGGGCTAGGTGGTTGTGGACCATATATTTTAAATGAATTTGTTGGCTAAAATAATGAGTAAAACAAAGTCAATTAATAAATGTAAAATTGAACTATTCTCTCAGATGTAATTTTAGCTTTCTATATATTTTTTTAGTTAAATTAATCATATGTTCTTATACTGTTTAGTGTTGAACAGTAATTTATATCGCAAATTTAATTTTCATTTTTCATAAGTTTCTTGTGCTAATGTTCTTATTTCCGTCAATTGCATTTTCCGACTTTTAAAAATCGTCTATATTTAATGTACTAATTTTCTAAATAAATGAGAATGAAAATTATTGTAATTTCGTACAAAAACGCGTTAGTGTTTTATTTTATTTATAAATTTTGTGAAGGCACAAGTTAGTGCTATTTTTTTTAATAAAAGGACAGGTCACGCTTTTAATGTAATCTGGGTATCAACAGATTTTTTTGAAATTTTAGTTTATTTGGCATAAAAAAGTAATTATTTTTTACCGTTACGCCAAACCAGTAGGTATACTGGGTGTAGCAGAAAATTGGGACTAATGGTTTATTATGTTAGGCTTACAGCGTATTTCATAGTGACTAGAAATACTTTTTTCGACAAAAGTGTTAAATTAATTGTTTTAATTTTTCATTAACAATATGATTTGGTGATACAGGGTGCGCCAATATTGTATACCTAATCAAAATTGATTTTGTTCTACTTTATAGTTTTTACTGTTATATTATTTTAAATGTTGATAAATCAAAAAAATCAGTACATTCAGATTTTAATAATATAGGATTATTCAAAAGATATATGTCGATTTTATGTAAAAAAAAAACAAATCAAACAAGTAAATCTTGTCTATCTGTAAAGTATGACGGCGAAAGATTTATATGATACGTGCCAAAACAAACTTGTTGTTCTAATATAACCTTCTGTCAAAACAGGGAATTGTATATCATTATTTTCTAAGTTAGAATGCTGCATATGTATTTTTTCCCGGAAATCATTTATTAGGGCACTGAAAATCTTTAGAAATCACTATGCAATACACTGTAAAGACAGTTCTATTATATAAAACCGCTGGTCCTAATTTTCTGCTACACTACAATATGTCCATTGTGTATTATAAAAAAGTTACAGGTTCATATTAAGCAAAATTTAGACTAAAGTTAGTCAACAAATTGTAGAACTCTTAAATCTGCTTTTCCTCCAAGAGAACGTTATTAAAATAAAATTTAAAAATCGAAGAAATAATTGCTCGACCAAAAAAAATCAGATATATTTTTCTCTGAATTTTTAGTTAGTTGGTCAAAAATAGTATTATTGGTGCCACTTTGGAAACGAAATGTAGAATTACAATTAGAAATTAGCACGTTACTGCAGAAAATAATTTAATATCAACAGGTTTAGTGGTAAATATGGAATAAATACTGATTTTTATAATCAAACTATATATCATAAATATGAATCAAAAAATTTATCTAAATTGGTTAGGCGGTTTAGACCACCTACGTACAAAACCACTTCAAACCATATCAAAATTAGTCCAAATAAACCAATTAAAATTCATGTTATTGGAAAAATTTCCTGTTTGTTACGCCATTCATAAAATCAAAATGAGATGTTACAAATTTCACCGCAGATATGAATAATAACACTAAAATTAATACATACAAAAAAAAGTTTTTACCTGTAAAGCCACTGCAGCCAATATGGCTATCAATATTATTGTTGTTGACTTCATTGTAAACTGATTTAGGTTAATAAAATTTTAATCAATTTATACTAAATATAAAGTGCTTGAAGAAAAAAATTCATAAAATCCAAATATTTCAAATATTTTAACCAAAGATAATTACAGATATGAATCTTTGCTTTATACTTAATATATCAAGTGGTTTGATATATTTAAATACAAATTGCATTTTCTTTTGTATATATTAAATTACTAAATTGAACCTTAAAAACTACTGTACCATATGGAAATACGCATATCTCTACATGACTTTAGATAGGGAAAAAAGTTAATATTAGTAAGGGGGGAAAGAATCACCAGAGAAATTGAAGTTGACGGTAGTACCATGGGAGAGATTAGGAGGATAAATGTGTGAATTGACATAAAGGAAAAATTTGGTTCATTTGAGGTCTTAATACAGGTGTAATTGTTGTTCAACCAGTGGGAGTGAATCTCAAACATGTCAAGGAGGTTTTTAGTCTATTACCTTTTTGGCAGTCATATAGGAGTAAGTAATCTAACATAGAAAATAAATAGTGTTGTTCAATGATATGGTAAGCAAAAGTAGATGGAGTCATCAATTACAGATATATTTTAATTTCGTCGTGTCCAAAAATTTTTGAAAAAATTCTAAATTCTAAATTCTAAATTTTAAATTCTGTCCCCCAAACAATATGGATTTTGGATAAATATATCCACTCAAAAAGTAATTTTACACTTTAAACCTTAATAAAAATGTTTGCTGCCATGGACAACAATAAAATGGCATTAAGATTGTTCAAGTTAATGGTACAAAAACTTAAAGTAAAGAAATATATGGGGTTCCACAAGGTTCAATCATTGGACCCATAATGTTTATTTTGTATTTTTATATTAATTATTTTATTTTTGTAATGTTTTTTTATATTATATTTGAGCCAACTTAATAATCTCTGGGAGGGTTCATAGATTGTTTTTACTAAGGTTTTTTTTATGATATTTTTCTTTAGTTTTGATTTAATTTTATTTGAAATTCATATTATATTATATTTTGTTAATTTATTATTGACTGTTGATAACTAAATCTTGTTTTTTTTTTAATGAACAAAGTATTCTTACAAAAATTTCATTACTGTATAAATTTCAATGTTCTAACGCCCTTGGAAATCAAAAACATAATTAAAAATTAAAATCGGAACGCATTCAAAAGCTGATTGGTGACACTTTCAGTCTGATCTGAATGCATGTGCTAAATAAATTCTTGCACTTTTAGATTGACACTTGATAGAAATATGCTGTCTTAAAGGCATGATAAGATAAAATATTTAGTTGTAAATTTTATGCAGGTAAATTTCCTTATTTCTAATTAATATTAATTTAAAATAATTAATAGTAAAATGTAGTATTATTTTAATATAATACTGTTTCTTTTGTTAAATTAATTTACTAACCTCTAAACTTTTATTTATTTATTGTTTGAAAACCTGAACTATTGGCAGAGGGAGCGCGAAGAAAACGCCATCTGATGGTTGCATAAAATCTGGCTCGACAATCGTGAGAAGTATGTAAGTTGTGTATAAAAAATAAAAATTCGTTACAAAAAATCTCATTAGAATTTATAAGCATATAAATAAGAATGTGATTATATTTTTGAAAAAAAAAATTCAGTAAAACATGTTGTGATGAACAAAGTAAGTATAAAACATGTAAATAAATATCAAAAACTACGATTCTTAGGTTAGGTTAATCAGTGACATCCAAAGATATAATACATGACAGCTAGAATAATAAAAATTTATGAATATTTGCTAGATTTTCAGTCACAATAATGTATCATACTTTTTTTTTCAATAATTTTTGGCGATAATGAACGTAATTATTCAATCAAACCGGATTGGAGTCAATAACTCAACAAATATCATTTCAAACCCAATCGACGGACAAAGAGAAGGAACTTATCGCGGCTGGTAACGTTAGAGATGTGAAAGAATTGAGACATAGTGGCAAAAATTATTTAATCACATCGTATAATTGTAGAATAAAACACACATTCGTCTAAGTAAGCATGCTGCAGAAGTAGGTTATACATTACTTACTTTTTTCTCCTAACTACATTTATCCAGTTTCTTTTCTATAATTTCCAACTAGCTCATGAAAATATGTAAAATCTGCACTTGCTATTTCTCTCTGTATTTTTGCATTTACAATACAACGACTATTATGAACCATTTTTATATTTAATTTTGACGTGTTTATTTATGACAAGAACCAGATTTCACGAAATTTTGACCACTACGAGCGCTGGGATCGTTTCAGTTGTCCCCACCATGCACTTTCCTCCCAGCGAATACAACAAACACACTTTAAAAACGTCTCCTTCGTCTGGTACCATTCCATATAGTACGTTAAATCGATAGTCTAATAGTTCTTGAGAAATTACCCAACAAATAGCGAAAAATTATGATAAGTGTTAGATTGTCTTTACCATTAAACAATCTTATTATTTTTGTTTACACAAATTTAATTTACCTTGAATACCTTCTTTATTTTTAAAACGTAGGTTAAATTATATTTTTTTTCTTGTCTCAAATTGATCCTCTTTTTTCTCGTCTAGGTACAATTTTTTTTATAAGGAAAAAGATGTTTTTTTACTTTATTATTTTTAACAGTCCAAGAAAAAGTTCTTCCTTGACCAAAAAAAAAAATACCAAAAAAAAATCCCTCTACTATCAATAATTCCCTTGGATTCCGTCTCTAAAGAAATGCATTTTCTGTGAAATTATTTCAGTAAACCAATCAAATTCTTAAATGAAAGTGACATCATAGGAAGTAACAATTTGTTTCAAAAATTTTATCATATGAAAGTACTTTATCCAAGATTAAGAAAGAATCTTATAAATCTTCCTAGATAATTTTCGTACAAATAATGGCTTTTAAAAGGTTAGTTTTTTTTATTTAATATTCACCAATCAAATCTAATTTCTCTTTTGACAAATCTTTAATAAATAAATAACTTATTCTTTTTATCTAACGAATATGATTGGGATGAACTAAAAAGCATGGCAGAAATAGATCTAGTCCACATTTCACTTTAAGTTACTTACCATTAATTATTCAAAAACATCATTTTTCCCCACCATATACATCTATAAATCTATATTAATACCCTCCACATTTCAAAGTGTAGGGTGGTACTTTCTATTTATTATCATCTGTCACATGTCATGTCACTTTCTCCTTTCGCTGATGAAAGTGTGTTCCAGCCATATACAGGGTGTTAGTATATTCGACCGACAACGCTCTACTCCAGAGAGCTCTCGTTAATTGATGGATTTTGATATAGGAACATTAACCCCTAAAGGGCTTAGTTACCGAGATACAGGGTGCTAAAAATTTTAAATTGAAATTCAAAATTTGCTATAAATCAAAAACGCCTTGAAATGCTTTTTACAAATTTGGTGACCAATATGCTCTATAAGAAAGTAATATTTTGACATGAACTAACTTTTGAAAAATTTAACCAGTGGCGCGCTATCAGGGTTAGATGCAACTTATATCCCCCTATTTTTTACGCCACTGGAACAAATATATTTTTTTAATTTTTTTTAAATTCTATTTTTATTTTTAGTTAAAAAAGTAATAACCTTTTACGGAGCTAAAATGAACGGTGTTGTAGAAATTAACAGGCAAATAATATTACTAGTATCAAAGTAATTGCAGACTTTTGTTTAGATGTTAATTTCTACAACACCGTTCATTTTAGCTCCGTAAAAGGTTATTACTTTTTTAACTAAAAATGAACATAGAATTTAAAAAAAAATAAAAAATATATATTTGTTCCAGTAGCGTAAAAAATATTGGGATATAAGTTGCAACTAACCCTGATAGCGCGCCACTGGTTAAATTTTTCAAAAGTTAGTTCATGTCAAAATATTACTTTCTTATAGAGCATATTGGTCACCAAGTTTGAAAAAAATATTTCAAGGCGTTTTTGATTTATAGCAAATTTTGAATTTCAATTTTAAATTCTTAACACCCTGTATCTCGGTAACTAAGCCCTTTAGGAGTTAATGTTCCTATATCAAAATCCATCAATTAACGAGAGCTCTCTGGAGTAGTGCGTTGTCGGTCGAACTAACACCCTGTATGTAATACTCCTATATCACCAGCTTGAGAGAGAAGTGTGTCGCCGATAGTAGAGTGTAGACGATCGTTTCTCTCTCACGCAGTCTCGGATAAGTCATAGGCGTCACAGCTGTACGGAAATTTTTTTTATTGTTATTTTTATATATTTAGCAGAAGATATATTGTAATAAAAACGTATAAATAAAGAAAGTTATGATATATGCATTTATCATTTGTAGAATAATTTTCAAAAATAAAAATCGCCTACGCTTGCTTAACTTTCCTTTTTCTCTACGTTCCTTTTTCCCCACGAGACACGACGCCAATGCAATTCACGATGCAGCTATATACTCAAAATGTATATGACGCATGCGCGTTGGCATCCGATTCAGATCTTGCATCTCCTTCTGTCGGAACGCTTTGTTTCTACAGGCAAAGATAGGACGTTCGCGATATAGGAATATTACATATATGGTTCTAGCACGTGCTGACTTTCTACACATAATTTTCTTGAATATTTTTCACAGTTTTAAGTGTAATGACCACCGTAGGGAGGCGTTTATCTTTCACATTTCCTTTTTTCCGGGATGTTGATCTCTCTGTAGGTACTGTCCCTAGGTGCGGGTAATCACTGCTACCCCCTAGTGAGTAACTAACCTGTATTTTGTATAAATATTTTTATTTCATTTTTGATAAATATTTTTCAATTTTTTTACAATTATTTTAATAGTTTTCAAGTATCATGTTTATTTTTATTTAAATTTACCTTCTGCCCTTAATGGGCCTTTCACTTTTTGTGAACAATTCGTTTCTTTGTTAGTACTTTTGAGTTTTAGTTTTATATATTTATACATAACTTATTGCAAACGTTTGTATCTTTAGGCCTGATGATGGTCAGTAACCGAAACTAGTTGCCTACTAGTACTTTTTTGTAATTAAATTTGTGGTACCTGATTTTCTGATTTATTTCGTTAAAATCTATAAATGATTCATTTATTTGTACACTCATATAATTTTTTTTATTGCTTAAACATTTACATTTCTTAGGTTTGTGTTTGATTTCTTATGCATATATTTACTAAAACATTCAAACTACTTATGTAAGATCTTTTTGTTTTACTCTATTTTTCGGGGCTATGTAAAGTTATATTTTTGTTGTTGTTTGGAAGTTTAATAGCGTCCACAAATTTACTTTAATTTCTTTAAATATTCAACTATTTCTATTTAATAACCAGCATATAAAAAATGTTGCAATGTGACCATAAATCGTGTCTATATGGAGATAAATGTTTCAGCAAATATCGCGATAAATATTTAAAAATTTGTTAAAAAGTATAAAGTTTCGCCCAATTTATGACGCTAAAAACCGTAATCAACAGTATATAACGTAGCACTTTTAGCCTTAAAAAGAAAGAACCCTCTTTAGTATGTAGTAATTAAACTTCCTTATAAATCCATTTAATAGTTATGTAAAAAAATGACTTCAGCTAGAGCTGCAGTACCGTATTCTTGAGTAGCAGCGAAAGTGTTAAAATTATAAAAATGAACTGAATATCGTCTTAACTAAAGCTCTAGTTGCAATTATTGTAAACGATTACTCAAACGTATAGCCCTAATGAACATCTGTCTCGATGTTACACAATGAAGTAATTGGGCCGTGTGAAATTCACCATCATTAATCAATAATGGTTTCCAAAAATTGACCAAAATTTAAATTAAATTAGGTAGAAACTGTTGGCTGCCTTTTGGGAATTTAGAGGTTAATGAAGTGTTAACACGTTGAGGGTGTGAGAAATTAGTTCTGCTTCGGGAATAATGGAATATATGGTAACATATGAACCGCTTTTAATACGATAACGCTGCTGGTTATGAAATTAAACAATCGGTGATAAATATGGATAGAGCGAATTTATATAATGGACAGTTGGTTAGTACAGGTGGCAATATGAGTGACTAGTTTCAGTACAAAATTAATGCCACCTTGTTACCAGTCAATAAATAATAATAATTCTTCTTATGGTTCCAAGAATAATGCTGATTCAAAACCGATATTGAATTGGATTATCTCAAAACGCTTGTTTTTTCTTGTTCTGCGAACAGTTATATTTTATATTCATAACCTTAATAATGATTATTAATAGTTATTATACAGTTTCGTAGATTTTTGTATTTTTAAGAAAATAAATAAATGTAATTAATAAAAGTTACTTTTGGCAGTCAGTAGGATACAACTAGACGGCTAATGTTATATCTTAGAAATTAAGGTTGTCATAAAGCTAGTTCTGGACATTAACGTATTAAGGACAAAGATTAAATATACAACGAAAATATGTATTAGGAGCACATGATGTTTCATTTAAGAGTCCAAGAGCACGACGATATTTAGGATGCCTTAAGGGTTAAATGATGTAGCTGAGGTCGCCGCAGGGGTAATTATCATACAAAATTATTTAAAGCATTTTTTGAGCAATCGGAAAGAATTTGGTATCATTAGATAGGTAAAACATTGATCTAGTACTGTGCTATGAAATTACGTTAAATTACGGCAGAGTCCTAAATATCGTCACGGGCTCTTAAAGGTTGAAAATTAAGATTCTATTTATTTTAGTACTAGAAAAATTTGTATATTTGAAATACAAGTTAACAAAATATACAAGGTGGACCAAAATTGTCGAGCAATACTTCTAGGGGTGATAGAACTCCTAAAAATAAGTAGTGTTTATCTAATGAACCTATGTCAAAAACCGCTTATTAAGGGTGCAACAACCCCTAGAATGGGCTTAATGATTATTGGTTTTTGATGACAATCTTTCGAAAGAGGTAACATACAATATTCAAATTTTAGGTTGGACCTAAGGGTACCAAGATAGGCTATTTACGTATTTTATCTTGATTCTTTGAATTCACTAAGGGTAGTTTTCAAGGGGTGAGTTACCCTTTTTTAGACATACTTTTTTTGTTATCAACTATTTTGAAAAATGCGTATTAAAATAATATTTTCTGAAGTTTTTTCTTGAATAAAGGTACTCTTGATGTATCATCCAAAAATTAATGGTTTTCGTGTAATTTGAGTTCAAAGATATGCGTGTTCATTTTTCGAGACTGTAACACCAGTAATAAAATAATTACACTTAGTTAAAAGTTAATAATTACCTGTTACCTCTATTTCTAATTTAATAATCCATTAGCCAGCTCGATCAGCGGATCTTAATGCCATGGATTTTACCATTTGGGGGCATTTAAAATCTAAAATATACCAAGGCCAAATTAATAATATTGAGAAACTATTTTTTTTTTAAATACGGACCTGCAATTTTTATTGAATCTTTATTAGGTTTTAATTTTAGGAAATTCTCTAAGTGCGGTCCTGTTCATTTTACCCTTTAATAAAATATCTTGAACAAAGGGAAGGACAAATTGAGCAATTCATAGGTAATTAAAATAATTCACAATGACCATCTAGTTTTCTTTTATTGAAATTTTATAAATTATCTTATGGAAAATTCTAAACTTCCTTTCATGGAAAATTCTACAATTTTCTATAATTTCTTTAACGGACAATTCTAAACTTCTCGTGGACATTTTTAAACTTCCTCTCATGGAAAATTCAACACTTCCTCTCATTGTAAATTCTACACTTTCTCTGATGGAAAAATCTAAATTTCATCCCATGGAAAATTTTATAATTTATTTCACGGAAAATTTAAAACTTTGTCCTATAGAAAATATTATAATTTCTATTAGAAATAATTCTAAACATTGTCTAATGAAAAATTTTACACATCCCCTCATGAAAAATTATATAATTCATTTTTCAGAAAATTTTAAACTTTCTCTCATGGAAAATTCTGCAGTTCCTCTCATGGAAACTCCTAAACATTTTCTCTCTGAAAATTTTAAAATTTCTCTCATGGAAAATTCAACATTTCCTAACATGGAAACTTCTACACTTTCTCTGATGGAAAAATCTAAATTTCATCCCATGGAAAATTCTATAATTTATTTCACGGAAAATTTAAAACTTTGTCCTATAGAAAATATTATAATTTATATTAGAAATAATTCTAAACATTGTCTAATGAAAAATTTTACACATCCCCTCATGAAAAATTATATAATTCATTTTTCAGAAAATTTTAAACTTTCTCTCATGGAAAATTCTGCAGTTCCTCTCATGGAAACTCCTAAACATTTTCTCTCTGAAAATTTTAAAATTTCTCTCATGGAAAATTCAACATTTCCTAACATGGAAACTTCTACACTTTCTCTGATGGAAAAATCTAAATTTCATCGCATGGAAAATTCTATAATTTATTTCACGGAAAATTTGAAACTTTCTCTCATAAAAAATTTTAAAATTCTTATTAGAAACAATTCTAAATATTCTCTAATGAAAAATTTTACACATCCCCTCATAAAAAATTATATAATTCATTTTTCAGAAAATTTTAAACTTTCTCTTATGGAAAATTCTGCACTTCTCTCATGGAAAGTCCTAAAAAATTTCTCATTGAAAATTTTAAACTTCCTCTCTTGGAAAATTCTACACTATCTCTGATGGAAAAATCTAAATTTCATCGCATGGAAAATTCTATAATTTATTTCACGGAAAATTTTAAACTTTCTCTCATAAAGAAGTTTATAATTCTTTTTAGAAAATAAATAATTTCTAATGAATTCGCTGAGCTCCAAAATAATTCTCAAGTATTAGAAAATTAATTCCTGACTTAAAATGAATTCAGTTGTGTATACCAGAGGAAGACTTAAAATATTTTTCATGTAACTCATTTAATTGACAATAAAAAAGTTAAATTGTAATTTTACTGTTTGTTACAGCAGGTCGATATTTGTCCTTAGCATGTTCACAAGTCAAGCACGCCCATTGTTGAACTCAAATTACACGAAAACGATTAATATTTGGACGATACATCTAGAGTAGCTTTTTAACTCACCCCTTGAAAACTACCCTTAGTGAATTCGAAGAATCAAGACAAAATACATAAATAGCGTTAGTATCCTTACGTACTACCTAAAATTTGAATATTATATGGAACCCCTTTCTAAAGATATTCATGAAAAACCAATTATCATTAAGCCATTTCTAGGGGTTGTTGCACCCTTAATAAGCGATTTTGGACATATGTTCATTAGACAAAGAGTACTTCGTTTTAGGTGTTCTGTCACCACTAGAAGTATTGCTCGACAATTTTGGTCCACCTTGTATATTATAATAATGTTTCAAAATGAATAATTTTAAAAATTTATAAAAATTACTTCATATATCATTCCCACGTCTACAAATCAAAAGGATTTCCGGTAAATTTATTATCAATCCTGTAATTCAGAATTTTTAATATTGTTTTATGTATTTTCAATTTCTCTATATTGTTCTTTCATTTTCATTTTTCACTCTCACACCGCATCATTATTCCATTTATAGGGATTCGCCATGTTATAATTATTATCTTGGGATTATTGACTCGTTTTCCATTTTATAATAAAAAACATGAGTTTGATGTAGGATATAAAATAAGTATTTTCCATTTATATTGAGGTGCATAGATACTCACCACATCCGTCTAGGATATCCCAAAATACAGATTTATTTTATTTAGTTATAAGGGAAATTGTGCCAAGATAGAATTTGTATTAACAAAACCAGTGGGGCTATCTATATATCGCAACTAGTTTAAAGCTGTCCCACCATCATAAATGTACCATAATTGGTGTTTTCTTCTGGTTTAGGATGGTTACTTTCGGAAAAGTGAAAGAGGTAAATGGTCACCAGAGGCTATGAAATTTGGAATTAATACAATTTAGTAAGGGATAAATTGAGTATAACAAAACTAATCTCTTCCAAAGTCAAGATCCAAACGAAGAATTAAATAGCTCTGTTGAAATTTTATCAATATTTATACTCTATTCCAATTCTTTTTGCAACTCAGTTGGCGGTGTTAGGGTGCTAAATTTCGCTCTATATATAACTATCACCGCATGTAAAAATTTGAGGTTAAGTATTTTGACATGTTCACGCAGGCTGCGTTGCCACTATTACTGAAAGATAAGTCAATTTATGAAATTCTTATAAATGAACTAAACTTTTTAGCTAAAATTCTTCATTTGCTTTTATATTAAACTAAACTAAAAAATCAAATGCAAGAACTTATTCCAAAGGCGATTTAATTTTAGCTACATTAAACTTAAAACATCCTATTTAACACATATTATTATTTATTTTATTTAGAAAAATGCGGCATGGTACTGGGAATGTTTAATAAGGCACGTAACTGAAAACGTGCGAAAACTGGAAACTTGGAAAAACGATGGGTTAGATTGGAATTTGGAGTGGTCTTTCTAGGATCTTATTTACATTCTTAAGGTATAATTAGCAGAGAAAGGCTCGAATTTGAAAACAGGCGGACTCAACTTAATGAGCAGTTTACATTGCATATTTGAAAACATATGTAATACTTATACTCGCCCACCCTCACCCTCACTTTTCCATCTCCATTATTTCACTTTCAGAATCAGAATCATTCGAGTCGTTATCTATATTATAGGAGTCATCTGAATCTGATTCCCCGAGCGAAATAATAACAGGTGGAATATTTTGAAAAGTACAGTTTCCCATGTATTTTGTCCAGTCAGTCAGTATTAGTGATTCGGTGTTTCTACAAAAATTTGTCCACATATCTGATGTACATTTTGAAAGAGCCTCGGACCATAAGTTCCTAACTCTGTTCTTATCTGCGTGGACAGAACTTATGTTCTTATTGTAATAGTCATTCCAAAACCCCCATGCCAATTCAATAGGATTACATTGACAATGATATGGGGGTAGTCTAAGAACTTGAAATCCATGTTCTTTCATAATTTCGTCTATAACGTATTTCTTTATTTCATGTCGAAAAGGTTTGATTAAGTCGTTGTGTTGTTTTTTCGTTATTTTACTATAAAGTTATGTTGCGGTTAGTCAACCATTCCTGCAATACCAATTTTTTGCAAAAAAATGATGGTGGTTTATCTAAACGCTCAGAATGATATGGAGCGTTGTCCATAACCACTACACATTTTTCTTGTATGTTGGACAAAGCAGGAAGTAGTTGATTAACCACCCACTTTTTACATAGGTCACCCTTCATTGTCTTGTAGTAATCTCGGTCGTTAAGAGTCTAATAAAAAGTCACATCCGTCCAAAAATCACAATGCAATCTGCAAAACCTTTACCCTCTGAATGAAATTTGGCTGGCATGCTCTTTTTATCAGACTCGAGTGCCTATTGACGAACCTGGGATCCATTTCTGTATATCCAAGTTTTGTCCAAGTACACGAATCTGATATTTTCGTTCGACTTGTTTAATTCTATAAAATTTTAAAATGAAATTTTAGCCGAAACAATGCGTTTTTGATCAGTTAACATCTCCCAACCATTAATTTTCTTATACTTATATCCGATAGATTTTAAAAGCCTAAACAAAGATGTACGCCCTTCCTCATAGTCGAAATTTTCCTTAACGCGTCGTTTAAAAGTTTGTCAAGAGTAAAAAATTCGTTATTTGCATGGTACATTTGAATTTGTCGTTTAACGTCTTTAATAATTATGTATTTTTATAAGTTGTTGGTTTGTCAGTTTTCCTTTTTTTTTGTTAAATTTTCTTTTTCTTGTTTAATAGTCCGTACAGTCCGTGAGCCCACCCAAAACAGAAAAAAAATTAACAGGTGTATCAGACACTTTAAAAAGAATTCAAATTTTACCCCAAAACAATTAGATACTCTTTCTATGTATATGCATTCTGCTGAATGGCAATCTTTTCGAAATTCATTGTATACTGCAAGTATGCTTTTTTTGGTGTGATAATTGTTAAGTAGTTGTCAACTATATATTCAAATAAATAGACAACATCTAAGAGAATGACATTTTAATCTGATACAAATCATCCCACCAACTTTGTTAAAAGCTCAGTATGTTAAACTTGATAAAACTAAATCACAGCCAACTGAATTGCAAAAGAATTGGAATGGAGTATACCAATGTCAACCTAGTATAAATTTAGTATTAGTTAGTTCCTACAAAAAAATTTTTTCACCTAAGAAAGTAACTTTATTATAAGAGCACTTTTTACCACTCGCCCTTCAGATAAGAGAGGTATAGGAATCATGCTAAAAATTGGGTAGTGAGTTTTCAATTGATAAACACGATTTGGGGTCCCTAGAATACGATTTTAATATTTTCGCGATGATGTCTGTGTGTGTGTGTGTGTTAGTGTGTGTGTGTGTTAGTGTGTTAGTGTGTGTGTGTGTGTGTTTGGATGGATGTTGTAGTAACGATAACTCAAAAACTACTGAATAAAAAAATTTGAAATTTTGCATACATGATTCTGATACCCTAGATTAGATCTGATTAGATTTTGGTGCCAATCGCACAACCGGAAGTGGCAGTTGCTATGGGTGATGACGCCATTATTATACAAAACGGCAATTAAGTTTTACACATATATTTTGTATACCCTATAGTTTATTTTCATCTCATTAAAATTTTCTAAACTTTTGCCATTGTTGCCAGATTTACAAAAATATAATTTTTTTTCATACTTTTTTGTGTCAACCTGTAAATTTTTGATTCAAAAATGGCGAGAGGTCATGTGCTGGCCACATCAGATTTTTTAAAATGGAAGAAAGATTATTAAGATTATTTTTCTTAACGTCTTACAATTTAAGAGGCAACTTATGCTGCTGGAGTGCCATTTTTAACAAAGTTTATGTTGGAAAGTTTTTTGATTTGTTATCCAGAATCTACAACTCTTAAGTAGATTACTTTGATTACGGTAATTAAAACAAACTGAAGCAATTAGTATTAAATAGTTTTTACGTCTAGTTATACTATTTTATACTCATTCGTTTCCGTCAGATTGGTTGAAGTTAATACAATGCATTCTTAGAATATATAGTTAGTATGAAGGAGCATTTCGCTTTAATTCAGTAGACACGATGATCTTTGATGCCCCTATAGCGTAGCACGCACAACACAAATGTAAATAAAGCGATATAGATATATTTAACGTTGTAACTATGAGTCATACGTGGTTCTTAGTAATGGCCGACTGTTCGCACATTACTCCCGTATACATCGTAGTAAATGCTCCCTCCTACTAACTATATATTCTAAGCATACACTATATCAATTCTTCTGAAAAATCAAATGTACCATAATTTTTTGTGATCGTACTCTTGAACCAAACGTCCCGATCAAGTTTGGAACTTATATCCTTGGAATCCTGGAAACCAAGAAATGCCTAACAATTATGTTGACACACATTATAGTTAACTTATTGAATTTATCTGATCTCTTTGACGAGTCGCTAGTATTTTCACATCTTCCTGAGTCTGAGTTGGTAGGTTGAACCAGTGTATCCAGGCGAGTCCTGTCTCGATAGTGTTTCCGGAAGTACAATTTGAAAGAAGAAAAAGTTATAGAAGTAAACCTAATATTCTGGAGGCAAATTTTATATGAGACAAGTTAATTTATATTGACGAATTATTTATTAGCAAGTTACAGAAGTGTGTCAAAAATTCGGCATAGTTTTTACTGGACTCGGTAACTGTAAAATCTCGCTTCTCGCACTAAAAAAGTCTATAAAATTGGTATACAAATCTGCAATTGCTCCATTTTTCCATTTTTATGTATGTATGTCAAATATTTTTAAATATTTATCATATTGCCGTTTAATATAACTTATTAAGTGACGTGTGAAGACTTATGCGGCATGACCACATCTCTTACCAGTTACACGATTACAAAATAGCAACCCGATACGGTGTGTCGAAAATATCATTCTTGAATAAACAGGGATCGGATATCCCCCTGTTTGATTGAGCAACCAAATGATATGATATGGGAATTACTAACAAATTACGTCCCATAACACAAGCATATCTTGTTGATGGTTTATTACTGACGGGGAATGAAGGAATCAGTAGTTGATGCATTTTAATCAAATCATTGGTTGTTACACGAAGGATCGATTTTCCAACTAGTTACAGGTTATAGGTGTTATCGGATAATTTTAATTTATTAACAAATAAAATGACACTTAAACAAAATAAGGTAGAGCAAAATAAATCAGAAATTAATTTCGTTTAATACTTAAGTGACACTATTAATGGTGTTTTAATAAATAAATTGTATTACCTATTTTTTTAATGTCTATTAATGGAAAGAGTTTTTGATTACTCTATGTATTTTTATATTCAATGAATAAAACGATGAAATTAATTTATTAACAGATATAAAATGAAAAAATACTGTTATTTGTCAATACAGTTGGCTATATTCAGAGTATGTGACAACTAAAACATTAACAATTAATATAAAAGACTAATAAGTAAGTAATATCACACTGCTAAAATCATATGTGAAAACTATTGGGAATTCGGGAAAAATTTCCATACCATAGTTGTAGGGAATTGTATGCTTTACAACTTTGCACTGAAACATTTTGCACTAAAGAGCATAATTTACCTCCAATTTTAAAAAAATGGAAAATCCTAAATGTGTATTTTTCTCGCCATCTAGCGGCGAAACTATGAGGAATTCTATAAAAAGTTAAACATAAAAGTTAAAGAAAATTTGATGCTTTACAACTTTGCACAAAAAAAAATTTTGCACTAAAATACATTATTTGTCCTCAAAATCAAGAAAAACTAGAGAAAACCTACATGCACATTTTTTAAGCGCCCTCTAGTGGCGTAACTATTGGAAATTCTAGAAAAAGTTTGAGATAAGAGTTATAGGGAATTTTATGCTCTAAAACTTTGTACTATAATATTTTGCACTTAAGTGTATTATTTGTCCTCAAAATTAAGAAAAACTAGAGAAAACATACATGCACATTTTTACGCGCCCTCTAGTGGCGCACCTATTGGAAATCCTGGAAAAACTTTAAAACAAAAGTTATAGGGAATTTTTTATGCCCTAAAACTTTGTATGACAACATTTTGCAATAATGTGTATTGTTTGTCTTTAAAATTTTAAAAAAGTAATAAATAGTTACATGTGTATTTTATCAATGTCGGTCTTGAGGACCTTCTACTGTACCAATTTAAACCAAAATCTAATGGTCGCATTCTAGGCACACACCGACCCTCCATGCCAAATTTCAGCTTGATTGGTCAAACGGTTCGGCAGTTATCGTGGAAGATTACACACAGACACACAGACAGACCATAAGCTGGAAATGGTTTCAATCTTTTTGGGGGACCTCAAAATGGATATTTCCATCGATATCCCGATTTTTTTTTTACTCGTTCACCTTACTTTCCCTTTGATGGGTCTGGGAAAGTAAAATGACAGATGCAATATCTCACGGAATTTGACTTGCCATATGTCATTTCAAAGCACTTTAAAATCTCTATTTAGAACAGTCAAAATTATTTCTCCAATTGTCACCTGTCAAAAATAAAAAAATGTCCAAATTTAAAACTTTAACATTAAATATCTGGAAAAAGTTTTGGGACGACACAACCATATTTTTTAATCATAGGTAGTTTTTTGACGCAACAAAAACGCTCAATTTGGTCGTATATACTTAAATGAAAAACTAAATTGTGCTAAATTCTCTAAACAATTTTCATAACCTGTAAAGTTAATATTTTCAGAGTTATTTGCGAAAAACTGTTTTTTTTACTCTAAACAGGCGTGTTTACAATATTTCAACCTAATCAGTATTATTTCGTCCAAATTGACAAATTTCGAGTCATTTTACAGTGCTAAAATGGAGATTATTTTAAAAATTTAAAGATTAATGGTATGTTATTTCATTTTATTTGATTTTTATAGGATGGGCAGTGGTACAAAATAGTCCACTTTACTCTTATTACGACTTGGTTGGTTGGTTAGTTTGGGTGCAGATGAACAGGCCACGTTGAGTGCTAAAACACTGCAGCCATCGGCTTATTGTATTCTCCTGTTCATCTATTGGTCTGTGAAGAGATTAGTGACTTAGTTAAGGTTTAAGGGCCCCTCATGTCACATAGGAAGCGCTATCTACCCATATTTCCACCAGCGCAGAGCCTCACATTCAAATATTACGTGGGTAGCTGTTTCATCCTCCTCATCACATATCCCTATTGTATGAAGGTGTTTTCTCAGGCTACAATGTCCAGATTCTAAGCACTCCCAGTTTGGATTGTACTTAACAACCGTTAAGCGCTTTGATAGAGGCTTGGCTGTCAGAGTAGATAAGGATGTTTTCACATATGTATCCCTCCTTACGTTTTCTCTTAGACAGAGGTCGATTGCAAATACCTCTGCTTGAAATACTGTGGTATGTACTCCCAGAGAATGGCTGTATTCACATCTAGGAGATTATCCATATATTCTAGCGCCTATTTCACTTTTGGAACCATCTATGTAAGAAACTATTTCTTGTTCGGGTGTTTTCCCAGATTGAAGGGTTTATCAAGGAATCTGATCGGCATCATGTAATCGCTTCCCATAGTTAGTATGGGATTTGTGATTATCCTACTGATTGTCGCATGTCCATTTGGAAAAGGGTTCCATCTTTTATTTAGCTGTAGGCGATATGCACCAATTCTAGCCTTTGCTTAGATGATGACGTCAATAGGTGTGAGGTTAAGAATTGTTCCATGGTCGTTGACGGTGTGCTATTAATTGCACCGGTTATACAGAGACATACTAGCCTCTGGATTTTGCATAACTCCAGAGTGGCCTGGCTTTGGTTTATTTTTGGCCACTATACTAGTCCGACATATGTTATCATGGGTGTCACAATTACAGTATATAACCAATGTACGACTGACGGTTTTAGTCCCCATGTTTTACCAATCGCTCTCTTTAGTGACATCAGTGTCATCTTGCCTTTGAAAATTTTCTTTTGTATGTGTTGGTTGCAGTTTTGCCGCATATCCAGAATAACACCTAGATATTTAGCTTCCTTGCCAAAATTCAAGGTTTGTTGGAATAGTCTGGGGACTTTAAGATCCACCAGGACTTTCAAAATCGAGAAAAGTATTAAAAGTGGGGGTAACAATCTATTTCCGTTATTATGAAATTAATACTGAAGCTTTTGAGCCTCAGTAATATTGAAGTATTTCGCTATTTTTCTATAACTGAATCTGTCAATCGCTTTATTGAATTATAACCCAAAAATTCTACTGTGATTATGTTCTTCTTAAAAAAAATTTTAAATTAGAAAAATAATTTTTATTTTATTATAAAATTATCTTTTTTCAGATAGATTGATAGAATATATACAGTGTTAAAATAATGGTGTCATTAAAAACCTCTTTGTATTAACATTACCAGTGGGTGTAACATTACAACGGACCAATTCATTCAAGTCGAAGATAGCGATATCGACTAAATACTTTGGCCAACGTTGTCAATCGTTGTATCTACTTTGGAGGTCCAACTTTTCTGAAATGCAATATGTGTTCTTAATACAATTTAAGGCATGATATCGTTAAAATGAGCAAGTATCAAAAGTAGATCGTATCAAAAAAAAACACACTTATTTTGTTCGGTTTTGAGAGATATGTTGATGGGATGTCAAACAAGTATTAGAACAAATTTGTGATTGGTAATTATTTAATCGAGGATACATTTTTAAAGTGTTAAATATATTAAGCGCGGTAGCACATACAAAACAAAACAGGTCTATTTTTTAATTTCTATAATTACAACATTTATTATTTAAAAATATTGTACAAAAATTAAAAATAACCGTTAAATTTCGTGTTCTATAAAGAGTATAACAAATTTGTAAATACAGAGCGATCCCAAATGGTTGATCTCCAGTAATATTTCGGTGCCTAAAAATGGAATATAATATTCTGAGGGCCACTTATACAATAAGTAGCATCGCAAAAAGCGACTAGAAAGTCCAAAAATTATAAACACCAGAAAACAAGTTTACAATTAATCACTCTAATATTATACGTTTAGACTTTAGAACAAAAAACTTTCAGATTTATCCTAAGAATTCGACAATTGAACAATTTAACTGGTAATTTTGGAAAATTTTCCAAGTATGGATAAATGCTTTTCATAGGATCTTTTCATGTACAGCAAAAAAGTATTCTTGATATTTTTCGATATTCATTTATTTAATTTCATTATGTATTTCCCTATTTTTCATCATTTTTTCTCTCTCTCTATTTTTTATCAATTTTTTTCCCTATTTTTCATTATTTTTTTTACATATTTTCCAATATTTTTTTCCCCATTTTTCATTATTTTCTCCTTTTTTTATTATTTTTTTTTTTACTATTTTATATTATTTTATTCCCTATTTTTCATTATTTGTTTCCTATTTTTCATAATTTTTTTTCCAATATTTTTTCTCTATTTTTCCTTATTTTTTTCCCTATTTTTCATTTCATAGGATCTTTTCATGTACAGCAAAAAAGTACTTTTGACAGATTTTTATAATTTAATTTCGAAAAATCTCTTTTTTTTTTAATTTTCTTTTTTCCCAACTTTCTCAACAAATTTCAGAAAAACTCTTTAAATAATACTTGTTGAGCTATTTCAGCCTTACATTTCCGTATTTTTCTTTTTTGAATATCTTTCACGGTTTCAGAGATATCAATTTTTTAAAATGATGATATTTTAGGAAAAAAAACCCTGTAAACATACAATAAATTTGTCGATTATTTCTATTTTCAATAGGCTTTGTAACAGCACTTGAATGTATCTTTTAACGAAATTTGAAGTGGTTTGCTGAAAAATCATGACCTGCTGCATGTTTACTGTGAAATTATTAAAAAATTGAGAAAAATCTAAAAAACCCCGTTTATTTATTTTCCAATTTCACCCATTTTCTACTAAAATGGGTCTTAAAAAATCGTGAAAATTTCCAGTCGATACATTAAAACATTCAAAAGTTTTTGCATTTTTAAGTTTTGCCCACGACAACCAAACATACAGGCAGACAGACCATTCTCGCTTAGTTAAATGTTTAAGAATCTGTGTCGGGGTTATGAAATCGACTCCTACTCCCATTCTCCTGACTGGAAGTAAAATAGACGAAAATTACTTTCAATTAAACATATTCTGAAATTGAAAGCTCGTGAATCCAATTTAAAACAAAAAATATATCGACTTACTATAGTAAACTTGACAAACAACTTTTGGAGAATTAAATCATCCCCCTCCCCCATTGGTAGACGCTTTTCTAGCAACTTACCATACACCAAAGTAATAAATTCAAACAACACCTATTAAAATTCATAAAATATTAAGAAAACTGAGGCCACATAAAGTAGGGTGAATCGATGAGATCCAAGGAGCAGTCCTGAAAAGAATTGAAAAAAAAGCTGGTTTAACTTTATTACATCTATTCCTAAAGAAATCCTACTTCCAAAACAACTGGAAAACAGCTGCAATTTGCTTAATTTTGAAAGCAGGAAAAATTCCAAAATTAGCAACCAGGTATAGGCCAATCTCGCTGTTAAATATATTAGGAAAATAATCGAAACATTACTGAACAAAAGAATCCAATAGAAAACAATATTATCAGAAAGAACCTATTTGGATTCCAGAGAAAGAAAATCAACACGATGCAAGCAGCCAGAATTATAGACGAGGCAAATTTAGTGTTCAACCTGGACCAACATACAGGAATGGTCCTACTCGACATAGAAAAGCATACGATACAGTGTGGCAGGATGGCCTAGTCCATAAAATGGAAATAGCAAACTTCTCAAGAAACATAACGAAGATGATAAAAAATGTTATGACAAACAGAAAATTTAAAATGTTATGAAGCAAAGCGAAAACGCAATTTTATGATATCCAAGAAGGCCTACCATAAGGCAGCGTTTTATCTTGAACCCTATTTAACATATTCATAAACGAAGTCCCTGAAAGCTCTAAAACCAAGATGACTTTATTTGCAATATATACAACTTGAATAATTAGAGTAATTAAACAGAGATTAGAAAACCATCTACAGGAAATCGGGAATTCCTACAATAAATGGACATTACAGATAAATCCGGACATTATGAAGGACATTTTGCAAAAATGAAGGGCATTGTTATGAACCACACAATTTTATTACGGACAGCGATGTTCTGGGTGAGTTTGTAGATGCTGAAAACGAAGAAATTCAAAGAAACTTCACAACTGCAAGTGGATTAAAGGATTACATTTCTAACTATTTTCTTAAATGTGTCGTTGCATTGGCATAGTTAATATTAATAAAAGAAAAATTATTCTTACCATTTCCTTTGATATCTTTACCCATGTTGCACTAACAACCTTACGACGACTGTATTCTGGTAGTTGAAAATTATACAAACATGGATACTGTTCCACAATTTTTACTTACTTAATTTCAAAGTTATTATCTTTCGGCATTTTTTCCACGAAATAAATTACAAAAAAACAAAATCACCTGAAAATTTTACACTTTCGAGTACCAATATTTGCATTAAATATCTCGAAATACCCCATGTTCTGTTTTACGAAATTTATATAAGAAAAAGTTACTGCTCTTCCGTTTCAGAAACAAAAGTGTATTCCGTCTCATGAATGTGTAGATTGTGTGATAATGAAATAAATTTCATGTTTCCTGCACATATTTTCGTAAAACTTGTTCCTCCAGTATGTCACCGACCTAACTGATATGACGTGGAGATTTAATTAGACGCAGAAAAATTCTTTTCTTAAAAGTGGAATCTATAGTCAATGTTATTCTGTAATACTATATCCAAAACAAAATTGTTTCCAAAAATGTTACTTTTATTTTGAAGTTTTGAATACTACTACTACACATAAAACATATTATCTTTCTGATTACGCCACTGGTAGCATCTACGTTAAATTGAATACGGTCTACCAGTTTTAAGGGCTTAATTGGCTCATTAGAGGAGCGCTCGATGGTCACCGATCACATTCACATTTATTATGACACTTTACAGGTCCTATGTGTCGGTATCGGTAATCCTGCCGATCATGTCTGATTTGCGCCATTTACGGCTCTGACTGTGACTGACTGTCCGCCGATAATGAGCGGATATTTTGCCTGGATAACGGGAAATACCGGTCGATCGGGTGGCTTTAAAATCGTGTGAAATTTTTGTTTTTCTCACAGATTTGTATACGTTTAAGCGACTTGATATGGTGTAATTGACTATTTTTGTTTTTGTAAAGTTATTTTCTTATATTCCGTCATATGATTGAAGAAGAAGTGACAAGTGAGTTGGAAAATTTACATAACAAGCAAAAAATTATTTCTAATATTTGTGAATTTCACAATAATAAATGAAAAATGAACTTTCCAAAAATATTTTTGCCAAAACACTACTTTCCCGCTACTTATGTGTATCTATTTATTTAATTAGATATTTGTATATCGTTAGGAAATGGATTGTAAATTACATCTAAACATACACTACTTTACAATGTTTTTATTCATAAACGAAACGAATATTGGTAGAATGCTTAACTCTGAAAAAAATTAGGACGCTAATTTTACTTGGGTCGCACTTTCGAGAAGGGAAATTATTGTGAACGAGATAAAAAAAAATTTCGAGATAAAGATGGAAATATCCTTTTTGAGGTCACCGGAAATGATTAAGACCATTTCCAGATGGAAGTCTTTCTGTCTGTCTGTCTGTATGTGTGTATTCCTCCACGATAGAGGCCCCGTGGGAAGAACTCATTATTTTTTGGATGACATCTGTCGAACGTAAGCGTCACTATTCAAAAATGACAGATGGAATATGTCACATATATATCATTTGAAAGCTCTTAAAAAACTCTTTTCAGAACAGTCAAAATTATTTCTTCAACTGCCACCTATCAAAAATGAAAAATAAACCAAAATTTGAAACTTTAACATTAAATATCTGAAAAAGTTCGTGGATTCTCGTCGGGAAAGTTTTGGGGCGACACTACCGATTTTGTTATATATTTATTATAAGTATATTTTACAATTTTTGCATATGTAAATTTGAAAAATATCAGAAATTGCACAGATAACTCGGTTTTATTGAAGAGGGGCTTTTGAATAATTTCGTTCAGCCGATTTTTATGAAATTTTATACATACCTAAAACTCGTCGAAACGCAGGTTCTACCGAATCTCGAAATGTAAGATTCGACCAAGAACGCGATTTATATTTTTTTATATAAATAGTTACCTTGCGCGGCTTTGTGTTCACGTTACAATCTGATTTTAAGATCAATCAGCAACTTATAGCTAACTTAAATTACTACTCTCTAAGTAAGGTATTACTCAACAGCATCCTTAGATTTCTAATACATTTTGTATACTAGTTAACATACACTTTGGCACGCACATTACTCTGCTTTTGACAATCTTACTTTACCAACTGAGTCTCCCTATTCCTGCATTGTCGAGGAGCTGGATTACCTCGACATTGGTATGATGATGAAGTCGTAGTTCGTGATTCGTGGCAAATTTGACTATAGTTTAGTCAACAGTATACATATCCAGATCCTTATGGAGGCTACTGTTTCGAATGTGTCTCAATAGTAGGAGAGCTGGCACCAATGTTTGGGTAGGTATTTGAGGCAAGCTGAAAACTTGTCCCATACATCCCCTATTATACCATAACACAGAAATGCAGACCTGGCTGGCTAATATTTTTTTTTTGTTCAAAAATGTATTTGAGGCAACATGAAATTATATGTTGTAGTTTAATGTTTAAAGAGTTTAAAAAAAAATAGCCAGACAATTTAGTCGGGGTTTTAGCATTGCCAGACGCGTGCAAAATTATTTTGCAAAAAAATATAAAAATGTATTTGAGATAACTTGAAATTTTAATACGGTATTATTTATAATTAGAAAATAATATGCTAAAAAAGACAGATCATTTTGGTGGGACGATCTACTTGCCAGGTGATCTAACAAATTATGTATAGGTGCGAGTGAGTAGTGCTATAGGAAAGATGTAGTATGAGAGAGAGCGTTTATCGGCAGTTGTCTGCGTTCTCGCTTGCCGCGTTACTATTGGCTCTGGAGAGGTCACCTGACTGTCAATAGCCATGAGGTTTCCAGTCGAGATTTCGGAATAAACAATGGAAAACTTAAAAAATATTTTTTTTTCCAAAAGTCATGTCATTTTTTTTGAAAATTAAATTTTTAACAACTTTTATTTCAAAAATTTTTTATAGGACTCATACTTTTTAAAAATTGTTTTTTTTTTGTTGTGAAAACATTCTGACTCAAAATTTATACAAAAATTGAATATTTTTGCATGTTAAAATTAATAAAAGCTAATATATTAAAGAAACTAATGATTACAAAAATATAAAAGGAGCCACTTCCTTAACAGAAACGAAACTCATTCTAGAAAATGTAAGGGTTTCGTAGATCCCCAATTTTTTTCTTATTTTTGATTAAAAAAAAATAAAAAAAATATTTATGTGAAGATAAAGGTTAAATCTTTGCTCATACTCTCCCAAATTTGAAAAATTTTATCTGCTTTTTTTTTGAAAAAAATTTGTTAACTTGTTGAACATTTTTAGGTTTTTAATGATTTTCACGATTTTTTTTAGAAAAAACTAAAACATATTTTCAAAATTTTCGAGAGTAGGAGCCTAGATTTAACCTTTATCGCTTTATGTATACTTTCTTAAAAATTAAAATTAAAAAAAAAAACGGTGGACTACGAAACTACTGCTTACACTATTTATAGCTTTCTGTTCGTAAAGTAAATCACGCTCTTAAAGTAAGTAAATGTTTTTGCTAAAACAGGTTACCATTTAACTTATAGCAGGAAATATCAACAAATACAACTAATCGTAGCAACAAAATTAACTTGGAACAGCTTAATTTTTATTGATTTTCGCTTAAAGTAAGCGAAAGTTTTGACGAGACTAAGTCAACAATTCAGTTGTTTTAAAAAAAACCGGAACTTAAGAGAGCAAAAAAATTTATTTACTATAGCTAAAAAATATTCTTTTTCTATGTAACACTTTAGCTACCACAAAAAACACTTTTTCTACTTTAGCACTTTGGTTAACCTGAATCAGGTGATTATTTTAGCTGCTCTTTTGAAAAAAAAATTATTTTGGATTAAAGGATGGACAGGGCATTAAATATACAAAAGGTATTCAATACAAAAATTTATTCACTGAAATATTAATTGAATTTTTACAGGTATTCAACATACAATAGTTAAAAGAGAAAAACCTTGTGAAAATTACCAATACTTATTTTTAAATATGAGTTTGGTTCCAGTTTTTATAATCAGGCTGCTAATGGACTCATTATCGAGGAGTTTAAAACTATCTTCAGCGATTCCCTGGTCTAAAAAAATTTACTGTGGTTAATACTGCAAATGTAACTATTACTGAGTAATTTTGTTAACGTCTTTAAAAAATCGCCATTTTAATTTTCAGTTAGCAGGAAGCGATAAAAGTTTTGATTGAGTGAAATAAAATTTGAAATAATTTAAAGCATTTCGATGAAAACTGTATGTTTTCATGTAGGTACTTCTGTTTTAAAGTTGTATAATAGTTGAAAATATAAATAATGGACATCCGGTATATATATTAAATACTCAGAAATCCTGCAAATAACCTATAAGAACCTAGCTGATAGCGTTTAATATTTTTAAGTTTTAGTTCTTCTGAAATCCTGATTAAAAACAGCTGATGTAATACTTTTGTTCATTTACCACCGATAATGTTAAATTTTCTTATTTTGTTAACTTACCTTCAAAATGAACAATTAAATGCGGTAAACCCCAATGTACCAGTAAAATTTTATAATCTTCCATCTCACAGCACCTGTTTGCCCAATGCCCACTTTTACTCACAAAACGAACACAAAAACCGTTTTTCCCTATTTAAATATTCGAAGAAACTGGACAAACAAATGAGGCTGAAATATCTATTTGCCTATTTCGGTTATCGTTCGATAATTTTCGTTAGAACAAGAGTAACGACTATTAATGACAATTGGCAATGTTTTTATATACAAATCAGTCACTTTTTTTCATACGTCTGTAAAAATATTAACTTAAAACAAGTGAACTGTTTAGTTAGAGTAAGTAAAAATATTTCAAGAGAGTCAAAAAAAAGTGTAGGAAGTTTGTTCACTTGTTTTAGCTATATGAGGTATATATTTTTTATTGAAATTAACTTTTAGGATAATAGTTAGCTTACAGGGGTACCTGTTCTAGAATGTTATGATTAGGAAAATTATTGTTTTTGCTACATCATGAAAATTATGCTGATGTAAGATAAAAAGTAGTTGGTATAATTAAATAAATGTCAGAAAAAAACGTTTTCTCTGTGTAGGACATAGCATACGAAAACTCTTACATTTAAGAGTGACACTCAGTATATTAAGGCTCCGGTATTAGAATTGTTTTCACTTTTGCGGTGATGACAGCACTTACCTTTCAGGTGTTCTTTAGTATAATTATATTAAAACCCCCAGTATTACATTGGTCAAATAAAGGGCCACCCGGTATACTTAAATCCTATTGTATAACATTGATTTGCCGAATTTATTTATTGTCAAATTCAAAAATCGACACGAAATATTGAATACTTTCACAATACAAGATGATAAGTTTATTAAAAACTTTCTGTTTATATTTATAAAAAATTTGGGACATTCTGTATTCACTATCGCTATTAATTAAACCAAATAAAATTATCAGATTGTTTTAACAAAATTATTCTGGTAGCATTATCTTATATTCTCATTCTTTACTTTGTCTTCAACGGCATTTAACATTGTATAAATTTTCCTTCGACACAACCTTCTGCTTCCTCAATTTTTAATACGCAAACAATTATCGAGTTCAACGAGTGTGGAAGTAACAATTATGAAAATTAATTTTCATTTAAAAGTGCCATAATGCATTATATGAGAAAAAAAGGCGATACCGAGCCAAGATAAGCCGACAATTAATATAATATTTCAGATGGGCAGATAAAAATCCCAATTAATTCCATTGTATCATAGTTGTAGGGGCAATTATATAAACGTTACTTTCTTAAATTATGCGCAGATAAAGTGGTAGCATAATTGTGCGCTCCTCATTTAAATAATTACCGATAACATACGCTACGGCGATTCATTATGAACTTCTTACTGTATTCCTTACGGATAGCCAGTGTTCATTCTTAGTTGTTTATTGTTCTTGACCTTTTTTTAGCTAAAAATAATAACAATAAATAATTTAATATATTTAAGTGAAAATAGTATATTAATAGTTTAACAATAACTATATTAATTTATTTATATAATCCCACTATACTTTTTCTATTCTCAATACCTCATACAAATTATTAAAGTATTTAAAATCGCCGATATAATGGGAATTAGGGTAGATACTTGATAATTATAAAATCAAATCTAGTGCCTTTATTGTGAAAGATGCCAACCCTAGAGACACAAGCAGAAATACTGTGCAAAGGAACTCATTGTGTCAAATGCACTGGAAAACTCTTAAAGCTACGGTTCCATCGGTGGGACTATCATGACAATCGTTCAATGACTTTTGCTCGGAACGGATACAGTTTATATTCGTTCGTAGTCACATCGTCCCAAATTTAACAAAATTAATTTAAATTTGAGTAAAAGATTATTACTCAAATATCTTTTGATTGAAGAGAGTTGTCATCGGTCCGAGTTGTAGTGGGAGTCCGAGTTCCAGTGGCAGTTCGAGTTGGAGCTCAAGCCAATAACTAAATAGATCGAGCGGACCAGCTAAAGCCACGTTTAATCATCCGACCAGCCGCCAGCCCGGAATACATGCCTGTATCATCCGACACATCACCGATAAAAAACCGTGTTACACACATTTTCTTCTTCATCGTCGCCGGATTTTAGTATAAATAAAAGTCATTATTTATTGAATCTTATTTAGTTTTTTTTTATCCTAGCAGCGAATATCCAGGTACTTATTGCAGTAGGGCAAGTAAAGCCCGTCTTCTGGTCGCCAAGGCATTCGTTGATATGATACCGACCCCTGGAGTATTTCATATTCACTGACGCTGCCAGTGCTAGTGGACTATAAACGGAAGGTAGCGCCTGAGGCAATCCAAAACATAGACTAAGGCGCCAAAACAAGAAAAAATCGTCTTGCCGTTAAACAATATGATTTTATACTTGTATTAATCAAAAACGAGATTTACAAAGGACCATACAACAGAAGTCTGTACCCTATAACACTCGATCAAAAACTTGCTATATTATTGAGGTAAGTACTACAAACATAGTTTGCCTCAACAGACCCAAAGAACTCATAAGCAAAAAACAAATGTGGGAAAGCCAAAGCAAGATAATAGACCAAAAACTAAAACATATAGTCATATAGTAAATGGAAAATTTACAGAATATAGCAACAAAGAAGCTAGTACAGCTGATTAATTTATTGAAACATCATTTAAAAAATACTAGAGAAATTAAACTTAATGGACCAATGTATTACCAGCTGAAGTTTCACACTCAATGAGCGATTCCAATCAGCTGCGAATAGTATAATCTAATGGCCTACACCATCAACAAGAACTACAAGTATTTCTGGACATGGAAAAAATTGATATGTACATAAGACACCATCAAGAGAAGGGTTTCTAAACGGACTGGAACCGCAGGCAACATACGTAACAGTCAAAAATAAAACATATGAATCAGTGATCACCGCACAGCCCAACAAAATATTTTATCAAGAAAAAAGAGTATCTTACCTTCATGGAAGAACAAGGATACCGATTTATTGTGGGTAGGTACCTACTTCAACGCAAACTACACCCACTGGGGATCGAAGTTAATAACAAATAAAAGTACATAACTTTAAGCAGAAATTAACCGATTAAAGCATCAACCATTATCGACTGGAAAATCAACATGTGACCTTGTAGACTTCTTTGTATATATTTCCACGAATTACCTCCCAGTGGAAGAAGTTTTGGACGTGAACTGAGAAAATTCACAAGTAACAATGTAGTGTCTTCTAGACTCCTCAATAAACTAACAAACTGACAAAATTTCAAGATCACACTTGAGAACCTTGTGAAACTTTTGGTTCCTCTTAGAACTGAAGCCCAGTTAGACAAGTAATTAGAACTTTTTATGAAAAACGTTTAAAAATCCGCATGGGAAAACAATATATAGATCAAACTCAACACAAAGGGCAATAACTGCCCGAAGGAAATAAGGGATCTGGTCGCAGAAAAACGAAAATTAAGACGAAAATGACAACAAACCTGAACCCCAATAGATTAAAATATTCTGAACAACGCCACTCAATAACTTAATAGAGAAATTTAACACAGTAAAAATGAGTCAATAGGTGATTATCTGAGTGAATTAGCCAATGATAATAAAACGGATTATACCCTGTTGAAAGCTACCAAGATACTAAAAATGTCTATTAATCAAAACCAGTTAGAAATGCAGTAGGAAGTTGGGTTCGGAATAACCAACAGAAAGCCTATTAAATTGCAGAACACCTACAAACGATCTTTCAACCCAATTATGGGTAAGACTGGATTGTACCAAGATAGAAGCATGTGGCAATTAAACATATTATTAGAATTATACTTAAAAAAAGCAAACCACTTATCTACTATTCTGAAGTACATATAAAAAGACTAAGAAATGTTTGCCAAAAAATAACAAGATAAATAAATATATTAAAATGAAGTGGATTTTAATTTATTACATATGAATGAATCTTGAACATCCGGAAGAGATAATATTGTCTGTTTATAACGATTATGATAACACATTGATTAAAAAACAAGGCTTTTTATCCTCACCCACTCACCTAAAGATGGTAACAAATACTCAAATATGTAAACAAACGTCTGAATTTAATTGCAAAGAAACGAGATATACAAGAACACGTGGAGGTCACTATATGGATATACTATAAATCAAATCGACTATAAATTAAAAATGTAAGATACTATATAAGTATTTATGTAGATACCGACCAATTATTAGAATCCAAAGAAGTAATAGAAAAATAAAGTACAGTATAGTATAAAGGCCACTTGCACAGAGCAGCGTCAGTGGAGAAAAAGATAATTCAGGGGTGGTTATAGCATCGACAAGGTATTAACGGAGAGAAAAGCGGTGTGTATTACCTGGGTATTCGCTATTATATATTGCATAACTGTCCAGGTGGGCGTGGCGGTCTGATTGACGGTTCTGGACTCCGGTACAATTGAACTTGGTTTCGTTCCTTCAGTTTGACCTATCACAACAGTTTGTGCCGTGTATAATACGGCGTTCCGTGGCGTTGTGAACTTTTTTGAACTAATTTAGATCATTTTCGCGTTATTTAAACCAATCCGGGACTGTACCAAATTGTCCGGGACTGCTATTGCTCTTTGGTAAGAATTAATCAGAACTGTTTAGATTGCATACGCGCTCTAGTTGTTGTTTCCCTATTGTTTTAATAAAATTCAAATATAATGGATAAAATGATATATCTTTAAATTCTTCATCGAGTTCTAGTATTAACTTTTCATTTCACCTTGATAATGGATTTACTTTCTGTTATTGTCAGTTTAAAATCTGCCATTATCCAGGAATAAATTAAAAAATGTGTTACAGTAACTGAACATAATCAGACAACAGACATTTTCTATTCCTAGTCTTCTTATTGCCTATGAATTGTCACTTGCCAACAATCAATCAGCAACAGACAGTTATACGCAGTTTACAAATATTTTGTAACTGTTTTGAATGTGGTAAGTCGAACCTAAGGCCGCTAGTTGGTTCTGGTTCTCGGTTTGAGCTTCAATTCGACCTGGGACTGCCACTCGGACTCGGACGGCCACTGCAACTAATGACAACGGATTTATTCGTCCTACTCGATAAGCATTTTGACGTCTAAGAAGCACGAACACGAGTGTCTCCATTTGTCGGATGAACGTTCAACTGGTACAACTGATCTTATATTCGAAGCTTCTGGCTTTTCCCTTTATTTTAAGTTACTACTAAGTCCAGTTCCGTGCGCGGTATAATTATTATATTTTAATTATAATGGTAATTAAAGTAACTTCGTTACATAGCAACATATGAAAATGTCATCATGACTAAGCAAAAAGAAAACATGAAAAAAAAATAGTATTAAAAAAATAGGGAATGAGATAAAAATAAAAATGGGACGTGGGCGATCAGAAAATTTGGGGTAAATTATAAGTAACTTAATAAAAATCAAGACAACTGAGTAACCGGAACGGTGGTGGGGTAACAACCTTATATCGACCTAAAAATACTAAATTCCTATTAACTTTTTCACGGAATTACAAATTTAATTGCACTTATATAAAAGTTGTAGATAATTAAAATTATATTTTTAATTTTCTATAAAAAAGACGAAGTTTATATCCTGTATAATAAATTATGAAACTTATTAAATACTGTTAAAAAATAATTATATAGTAATTATTTCCCCATTCCATTGCTGTGTGTTAACACTAAAGAAAAATTAAAGCTTACTAATGAAAACACAGGACAAGGTTGACATCTTTTGTTATAGTATTATTATATAAGGCAGTGCTACAATTTATCTTGATATAATGTATTGGGATTGGATAAATTTCACTGAAAAATTTTGAATCCTTTGTATATGTTTTTTTTAAATTATATTTATTAATAAATATTTGAAATCATATCCAATATCGTTATTATTTTATAAAAACGACAAATATTTTCTCCAAGTCACAGCTTGCATAGCAAAGTCATCCTAATTCCTAGGAAGATTCAACATTCTTTCATGATACGTTATCTTTATTATAACTCTTCCTTTTTGGTCGCTCTCATGCGAGACGAGAAATATTATCATAAAGCTATATGTTATATATGCAAATTAGTCAAATCAATAGTTACACAAAATCGCATTACTAAATCTTAACCAATGAGATTCGTTCCAGATTCGTGGTTAGCCTCAAATTTATGGTATTAACTCTCGAAGTGAACAGTCGCATTGAATTATCTTCTTAGTTCTCCGATCGATTAATCGATTGTAATAAAAGCTTTTTGTTTAAAATGACGGTATGACTGCACCCATATTTTAATATTAATAATATAGTGTCCTGAGATTTCAATAATTCATGTAATAATTTATACAGTGAAAGTAAGTACCAACAATTTTTATAGTGTGGTAAAAAATAATGTACATTTTATGTATTTTTTAAATATAAATGAATGGGTGAAAAAATGACCTTTACAGTTGACTTTAATATATTTGCTTTTATTTATATTAATGTAATAGCTTGAAAGCATTTCTCTAATAATTTAGCAGCGTTGCCGTTGTTTGGTCCTTCGATAATTAGTTGATGTTAACATTTATCGATTAGTAACATATTTGTTCAGGGATATTATACATTTTTTTCTCCCTCGCTAGTATTGTTTTTTTATTATGTATATTTTCTATCTACATTTGTCTCACTTTTTATGTATTAATTTTTAGTCCAATTACAAAAAGCTTATAATGGGCGAAATTTGTAAATCAGCTATTACGATTTGACGATAAAATAATAAATATTTTGCCATAAATAATATATTTTTTATTTCTGCTTTTTCTCCGCCACTGCTTGTTGAGAAGTTATAATTAACTAAAATGTTTCCAAATTACATTTAATCGATTTTATAAAATCCTATCTACCATTTTAATTAAATCATTCAATAGACACGAGATACTTCAATAAATTCAATTGGTATATTTTGTAGTCTTATCTTATAGGGTGATAAATATGCACTTAATTCCGAAATATAAAAATCATAATCCTACAAATTTTATTTTTAACTTTATCTTTAGGTACTGATAAAAATCTAAAGAATAAATCAATAAATTCTATTACCTCATTCTTAATACATCTAACAATTTTTTTAATGATTATCTTTTTTGTAATGATGAAACCGCAGAACTTTTTTGGTAATACCTAACCAAACTATCGATTACGAGCCACATGAATTCTTCCTAATTAGAAAATTAGATTCCGTATTTTTTTCTATTGTGTTCGCTATCACGCACGATCTAACTCCCATCAAACATATGTTGTTAACAATCATCTTCGTGGACTAGTAGCATGAATAAACAAAATTGCTCGATTGCGCCTTTACTAGCTTTGGAAGAACGGATAAAATTACCGAGAAATTAATATTTTATCACGTATTCACCCTTGTAGGTAAAGGTAAATATTTTAATGGTAGAGGTTACTTACCTACATGTAATTGATATTGCAAATTTTTTTCATAACCCGAACTTGAATTTTCATTTTACTTAATTTAATATTCATTGTTTTATTATATCGTCAATAATGTTTTTTATGTTAATTTTCTTATCGTTATTAATTTTATTGATTTGTGATTTATAGTCTAGTCAGCAAGTGCTTTTTGCAACGATTGCAAAAGTTATAAACAATTAACTGAAAAAAAATTGGGTTTGGTTTTTTTGCAAATATCTCAAAAATAACAAATTCGAAAAAAGATTCAGAAAGAGGAGAAAATTTTCCAAAAAAAATTTTAGTTTCCAGAACTGTAGGACCAATACTTATGATTTTCCCAGAGGGTTGAAAATACGGCCGAAAACGGGTACTCTGGCTTGCGTTGTTTATAAGATAATTTAAAATTTTTTTGAGAAACATAATCTTTAATGCCAAATATGATATAAGAAAATTCCTTTTTTATTGCTTAAAAACGCATTTAATTGTTAATCAATAATATTTTTTCTATCACCTGTAATTATTATTAAGGAACCATTTTGTTTTGTTTCATTATGTAGAAAAAGAAAAACATATATAGAACAAATTTATTTGTTTATAACAAATTGTTTATTCAATGTTTATGAAAATTTAAATAAAAACATTTTTTTTAGTTATGAAAGTGCAAGATAAATTATGATTTAAAAAAATGGTTCCTTAATTATAATTACAGGTTAATTAACAAATCATCTAATCATAAAAAACAGATCAATAGTAATATGAAAAAAAAATTTCCAATGATTAATCAAGCTATTTAATTTTTATCCCAAGTAAATTGTTAATATCAAAGTGAAAAATAACAATTATTTTATTTTTCCAACAGGAATCTCTTCTAAGACCTTTCAAAAATAGGTTCAAAAAAGAAAAAAATCTCAGAATTATCGCACTTACAATGTTCATCTTCAAGTAGGAAAAAAATGTGATTGTGCATAAATTTTATAAATTTTGACGAATTTTACAATTTTCGATTTTTTTTAAATTTCCAAATAAGTTAAATAGTTTTTGAAACTTTTACCATATTTGAAATATTTTTAATTAAAAGAATAATTTTGTTGTTTGAAATTTTCGATATATTTTAGAATTTTTTGAACATTTTTAAATTTTTACTTTTTGAAATTTTTAAAATTTCCAAAAAAAAATATAATTTGAAATTTTTTGAAATTGATGATATATTTTGGAAAATTTGAATATTTTGACATTTTTACTATTTGAAATTTTTGAAATTTTCAAAAAACAATTGCATAATTTCAATTTTTTTTAATGTTTTGATATATTTTAGAAATTTTTGAATATTTTGACATTTTTACCCTTTGAAAATTTTTGAAATTCTGAAATTTTCGATAAATTTTTGAAATTATCGGAATTTTTGAATTTCCAGACTTTTTTATTTATTTTTTTCTGAATTTTGGAATTTTTTGATAAATTTTCGAAATTTTGAATATTTTGACTTTTTTACCTTTTGAAAATTTTGAAATTTTCGATAAATTTTTGAAATTATCGGAATTTTTGAATTTCCAGACGTTTTAATTTATTTTTTTTAATTGTGAAATTTTTTGATAAATTTTCGAAATTTTTGAATAATTTGACATTTTTACTTTTTGAAATTGTCGAAAAAAAAATTGCATAATTTGAAATTTTTGATATATTTTAAAAATTTTTAAATATTTTGACATTTTTACTATTTGAAATTTTTGAAATTTTCGAAAAAAAATTGCATGATTTCAGGTTTTTTGGAATTTTTGATATATTTTAGAAATTTTTGAATATTTTAACACCTTTACTAGCAATTGGAAATTTTTGAATATTTTGACATTTTTACTAATTGAAATTTTTGAAATTTTATAAATTTTTACGAATTTTACAATTTTCGATATTTTTGAAATTTGTAAATAAGTTTAATGGTTTTTGAAACTTTTGACATTGTTGAAATATTTTTAATTAATCGATTTATTTTGTTTTTTTGAAAATTTTGATATATTTTAAAAATTTTTGAATATTTTTCAATTTTTACTTTTTGAAATATTCGAAAAAAATTCGATTACTTCAAATTTTTTGAAATTTTGATACATTTTAGAAATTTTTTAATATTTTGACATTTTTACTATACATTTGAGATTTTCTAAATTTTCAAAAAAAATGAGTAATTTCAATTTTTTTTTAAATTTTTGATGTATATACTTTTGAAATTATCGGAATTTTTGAATTTCTGGACATTTTTATTTTTTTTTTTTTTTTTTGAATTTTGGATTTATTTGATATATTTTAGAAATGTTTGAATTTCTTAGAACTCAGCTTTGTCTTTAAATTCTTGAAAATTATTACAATCAAGGTTATTGATGTTTTATGTATATTTTTCAACATTTTTGTCTTTAGCGCTCCAGAATTTTGCCCGCAGTTAAAGGATTAACAGTTAATTATTTAATTTTAATAACAAATCAACTGACAAGCTGAATCCGGTAGATAATCTCGTAAAAGAGCAGAAAAGAGAAAATTATATTATTGATTTTTCTACTTTTTTCGCTCTAAAACCGAACTGAATTAATCCATATGGATAAAATTTTTTCTTAATTTTCATATTAAATAAGTTTAAATAATATTTATTAATTAAAGGTCCAAAGTGGGCGGCGCTTACACAATCCAGAGTCCACATTTTCGGCCGTATTCCCAACCCTCTGAAAAAATTATAAATAATGGTCCTACCGTTCCAGGAGGTACAATTTTTTTTGGGAAATTTCTTCCTGTTTACGAATCTTTTTTTCAAATTTGAAAAATGTCAAATAATCAAATAAAATAAAACAGATTCCAGTACCAGGTACATATCAAAATTCCACTTAAAAAAAGGAAATTACTTGAGACCTATCTTCTATCCTCAAGTGTATATAAAATTAGCCAAAAAATAACAAGATAAAAAAATATATTTAAATAAAATCGATTTTAATTAATTACATATATAGTATCTTGAATTAATCTTAAATATCCGGTAGAAATAATATGGTTTGTTTATAACAATAATGATTCACATTCATTGAAGTGTTTTTCGACTTTCCAAAAATAAGACTATCCTCACTCACTAAAATGAAGGATAAGTTAACATATTGTAATGAAATTAGTTATACCTTGTATAGTTTTAGTTTTCCCGCCTTACACCCCTGCCCCATTTGAAATATAAAATTCCTTGTGACAGATTGAATGACATTTCTTATCAGGTGAAATGATTTGTCATTGGGTTGTTAATCAAAATTAAAGTTTGTAAAAAAAATATTATGTAAAAAGTTTGTTTTAAAAAAATATTGAAAATCATTGATTGATAATCAGTAAAAAAAACATATAGAAGGTTGTCAAAAATTTGTTAAAAGTATTTAAAGAAATAAATGTAAAAAAGCAAATGGAATGTTATTTATCAGAAATGTATGGTTAATTGAGATGAAGAAATAAAAAAAAATTATAAATAAAGATTTGTAAAAAAAAGAAGTGACGATTTGAAAAAGTTAAAAAGTAAAGGTGAATAGAGAGCAAAAGTAAAAGGCGGAAACAAAAAATAAATAGGAACAGATCTTGAAGTGTTAGCAGAAGGAAACAAAAGAAGATTACAAATTTTGTTACTTTTTAATATTATTTTATTTTTCATTTCTTTAAACGCCGTTGAACCCAGTTGAGAAAGAGTTCTCCATATAGGAAAAATAATCCACCTTTAACAAGGGAATTATTATTTCAATATATTCAAATATGTGAACAAACCCTAAACTTACTTGAAACGAAAGGAAATATACATGATGGTCACCATTAAAAATGTAAGATAATACACAGGCATGTCTACAGATACCGACCAATTCGGTGTAAGAGTAAAAATGATACAAATAATACCAATTATTAGAATCTAAAGAAGAAGTAAAAAATGGTACAGATGAGGCTTAGAAAGTAAAATATGACAATTACATGATGTTGCGGCATGGATTGCCTCTTAATTTTAATTTAATACTTTTATCGCGAATCAGCTCAGAGGCTATATTCAAGTGTAAAAGGACACACAGTCGTATTTGTACCTGGTACCAGTTCACATCGAGAGCAATATCAAGTGTGTGTGAAGTGCCCATATAACGACGAGATTCACCCGGTAAGTTAATCTGAGCTTTCGAATTGTTTCTTAAAGGGTTTACAACCCCATACGCGACACATGACATAACATCAGGAAAACATGAAAAAATAGATAGTATAGAAGGAGATAAAGTAAAAATGGAACATGCTGCAAGAATACACAATAGAAAAAATGAATGGTTGGACGAAGAACATAAACTCCAGAACGAAAGCCTGATTAAAAATGTTAGCTGAGCCAACTAATGAAGCAAAAGTGAAATATAAGGTGAAATTTACTCCCCTAAATATTTAGAGTTTTGTTCAAATTTTGAAAAAATGGCAAAACACGCCAATTTTAACCTACAGGGGGCTCAATTTTTATCGTAGTTTTAAACTTCTTTTTTCATCCAAGAACCACCCCTTGAAAAAACTTAAATGGCAAGGGGTGTCAAGCAATATATTATTTTGAAGCTGCTTTCATTATCTATACAACCAAGTTCTTTTTTTTACGGCCTGTTCTCAAATGCTTCTCTAAATTTTCGCAACATTTCTGGTGAAATAAAACGTTATTCTGTCACGATTGTTTGTCGAAGGTCTTGAAGAGATTCAGGTGGTGTAGCATAAACTTTGGACTTTAAGTAGCCCGACAAAAAAAGGAGTTAAATCTGGCTACCTAGCTAGCCATTCGATAGGACTTCTACGGACTATCCATTGCCCGGGAAAACGAGAGCATCTAAAAAGTTATGAATTAGTACAGCATAGTGCCCATCCTGTTGAAAAAAAGTTGGTTTCCAGTTTTTGGGATATTAAAGGATCAATAAGGTCTTCTAACAAGTAAAAATAAATGTTACCAGTCAAATTCCCATAAATAAAAACTGACCTGATAATGTGGTCGTCCAGAATGCCTGCCCAAAGAATTAATTTTTGGGCCGTTTGTGTATGATCTTTTCTGAAAATGTGTGGGTTGGTATCACTCCAATAATGACAATTATGCCTGTTGCCTTTATCATTCAACATAAACGTACTTTAATCGGAGAAACAAATATTGTAAAGTAAACCTGCGTCATCATTGAACCGCTGAGTGAAATTTTCGCAAAACTGTAAAAGTTGATCCGGATCATCCTCGTTCAATTCTTGAACCATTATCATCTTGTAGGGATGACATTTATATTTTTGACAATCCACTGAACATTACTTTTTGATACACCAGATACATGAGCGATTTTTCCCAATGATTGCCTGTTATCCCTTAAAACAGCTACTTCAATAGCGTTATTTCTGATGGATCACGATTATGTTGAACCAAATAAGTGAGGCACAAAGTGGGAAGATAATGAAAAATAAGAAAGATAACAATAAATAACGTGAAACAATACTACCGCCAAATGAAGAACAGATTGCAGAAATATTAAAATAGATAAAAGCTAATAATGATTCTTTAACATCAAAACTATTCAAATATGGTGAAGATAAATTAATTGAACAATACAAAAAAAAATATTAGGTGAAAAATAGAAAAAAAGCAAAAGTGTTGATATTATTACTAATTGAAAAAGGAGACAAAAGCGAGTTTTAAAACTATAGAGATATCTTACTTTTAAATCTGTATAAAACAAGTTTTTGGAGAGCGCGAGAAGGAAAAAGTTTTTCCATTCGAACATTTTTATATAAATCGATCCGACACCAACATAAGGTTTTTTTTTGGATTTAGTTTACAAGATCAAAAATTAACTTAATTTTTGGCTAGACCAGAGTGAAAATAATCCATTTCACATAGTTTAAAAAAATATATCATTAGACTTATTAATATTCGCTGGGTGCAGAGTGCATGGTGGGGACAACTGAAACGATCCCAGCGCTCGGAGTGTTCAAAATTTCGTGAAATCTGGCTCTTGTCATAAATTAACACTTCAAAATTAAATATAAAAATGGTTCATAATAGTTGTAATTGCAAAAATACATGGAGAAATAGCAAGTGCAGATTTTACACATTTTCAAGATTTAGTTGGAAATTAGAGAAAAGAAAGAACTGGATAAATGCAGTTAGGAGAAAAAAGTAAGTAATGTATAACCTACTTCTGTAGGCATGCTTACTTAGATGAATGTGTGTTTTATTCTACAATTATTCGATGTGATTAAATAACATTTGCCACTATGTCTCAATTCTTTCACAACTCTAACGTGACCAGCCGCGACAAGTTGCTTCGCTTGTCCATCGTTTGGAGTTGAAATGATATTTGATGAGTAATTGACTCCAATCCGATTTGATTGAATAGACTAAAATCCGGTTTGATTGAATAATTACATTCATCATCGCCTAAAAATTATTTAAAAAAAATATGATTAATAATTGTGACTGAAAATCTAGCAAATATTCATAAATTTTTATTATTCTAGCTGTCAGGTATTATTTCTTTGGATGTCACTGATTGACCTAACCTAAGAATCCTAGTTTTTGATATTTATTTACATGTTTTATACTTAATTTTTTTATCACAATACGTATTACTGAATCTTTTCTATCAAAAAAATAAACACTTTTTTTATATCTTTATAAGTTCTAATAAGATTTGTTTTATAACGAATTTTTATTTTTTATACATAACTTGCATACTTCTCACAATTGTCGAGCCAGATTTTATGCAACCATCAGATGGCGTTTTAGTCGCGCTCCCCGCCAATATGCTATTTTCATTTCTGGTTACATATGATTAAGAAACAAAGAATATATAAGGCAGGAAAAATGACATCCGAATCAAGAATATTGATTGTAGTTTATCATTGTAAATATATAACTATTACCCGTTAAAATTTAGACGTAACGCTTATGGAGCTAAAAGGTAATTAACTGAGAAAGGTGACATTAATTAATGAACCGCCGTTCATAAAGCGTTCTCCATATTCCCCATAGTGCGGAGGGCTGTAATATCCCCCGCCTTAATTTATAATACACCCACTTAATACTCTATAATTTACCAAAACCTGGCAAATAATTAATAAAGCTTAGCGTGCCATCATAAAAGGGGTGACATATTTTAATAAATTGATTTTTATTGTGTTTTGTCAATAAATTCGTTAAGGACTTAATTCGTCAAGTCACGGTAGGCTTTGATGGTAAAAGGGATTCTATTAAGAACGACTTTACTTTCTTACTTAATACAGGGACGGGACTCATCTACTCTTTGGTGTAGGGATCATGATAAATTGTGTTTGTTAATTATTTATAAATATTTAGCCTGGAAAATTCGAATCTCTGATAGTTTCTTATGTCGATATCATTTGATTTTAAGTCACCCCCCGTCATTTCGCAAAGTTTGTGAAATAATATTTTTTGAGAACGTCATAGTATATATACTTATTTACGAACATATTTTTATTAAAGCAATTAGCTTATACTTTCTATTTCTTTACCATATTTTTTTTTCAGTTGTCCAAGTATCAAACTAATATTAAATATCAATCAAATATCTTCTCTAATATTTTTTCCTTCCTTCCTTCATCCTTGAAAAAGAGTCAATTACTCCTACACTAGAGTAAAAGGCACAGATCAATTCCAGGACAAATTACCAAGGAGAGTTTAGCAGGTATACCCCTGACTCTGCTTGCAGAGTGATCAGGGGAGAGTCCGTCACTACCTCACTAGATTCCCGCCGCCACATCTCAGGACAATAGTTGTATACAAAAAATAATTTTGATATGCATTTAGATGCATTTCTAAAACATCAATTATATTTTTTGCCACATTTTTTTCAGAAACTCTGCCATTGGTAAACATAACGTTAATCCCTTAGGGCAAAAGAAGGTAAAACGTAAAATATGGTAATTTGAAATACAATGTTTATTTTTACATGAAAATTGTAATAGAAGACTACACAACTGTATATTTAGAAATGCTAATTGAACAATTAGTAAAAATATCTGTCCATGGACAATTCAGATGCAAATAATATGCATATAACTAAAGAATAACGCAAAGGATTTACTTCAGGCTTGACATTTGAATGCAATATACAGTGATTACATAGATAGGAGCCCTAAAAGACTTGACTATTTGGATATAAATATACACCCGCAGTAGTAGGAATTATGAATTTTGGTGTGGATAAAGTCATTTTCATGCTTTTTGGCGTCTCGTCATAACAATCACGTTAATTAAGTTGATTCGACTGTCTGTCTTGTCTAATATCGAATCGCTTATGCACGAGTAAGATAGCAAATTGTGCATTATTAGTATTTCTACAGTATAACAATAAAAAAGGAAAAGTTTAGGTTAGGTTAGACAATGCTAGTAATAGGAAAACTAACATTTCTATTAAAAGATTATACTTTTAAATTGTCAGCCACTTTAATGGAACTGTCTGTAATTTTCGGCTAAATGTTACGTTTTTTTTTATGTGCCACCGTGGTATTTTTACTATTCCTCTGCTCGGTATATTTTAATTTCAGACTCGCTTGATATCCCTTCTCAAGATCTCCCTCTCTTCTAGGTATTACTATAAAGTGTCTTTCCCATGTTAACAATTCTCTCTCTTTGCCTCTTCAGTCAAAACGATTGACTTCTATATCGTCTGTGTCGCTAATTGAAAATTTCTTTTCTTTCCCTCGTTATATAGGATAAGTTTTTATTATATTATAGTATATTTTCAGCAAGGTCTCCTGTTATCATTATTAATTATTTCGACGCTTTAACTTTTATTTACTGTTATTTTTAATCCTTTTTAATGCCGGTATATTTGTTTTGTTAAATTTACTTAAAAATTCATATCTTATCTTTTATAATAATACCAGTTATCTGATGTTTCTAGTGCTCTTTTAGTCTCGATTACAAAAAGAGGGTCTATTTTTAATTTGTTTTTAGAGACTGTCTTAAAATTTAATTCACTTTGATTATTTTTCAATTTCATATTTTGATCTAAAAATTCATGTTGTATATTTTTTTTTAAAAAGACACCACGAACACTGGTAATTTAATAGATTATTTTCTTATATTTACTTTATTTGAACTTTTACGGCTTTTTGGAGCAAGTTTTGCTTTTGGACCAAACGTTCTTTTTTCCTGGAACAATTCCTTTTTGGTACAAGGTTTTGGTACCAGTTTATTTGTTGGAACAAGTTTTTTAAATGAGAAAGTTTTTTTCCTCCTTTGGGACCAACGTTTCTACTGCCGGATCCAAGAATCTTGAGAAGAAACTCGAAGACAAGCAAGAACAAAGTTAAATTATCCACAAACAATTGTATCTAAATACATCAAAAAATCAATTATACTGGCGTTCAAAATTTTTATTTAATAATTTACTTTTTGATATATTTCAAATTATATTCGTTGAACGAACCCATAATAAAAAGAATTGAGCTTAAGTCACATTTATTACTAATTATCAACAAATTGAAACGTCGTTTCATAAATCAATGATTATCCTAAATTACAATTGTAATTGTAACATATCACTTTAACACGATAGTACGAAAAGCACGAAATTGAATTTACTAGAGATGTTTGAAATCAAAAAAGCCCTTTCGAATACTAAAGTTACTTGTCCCAATGAACAACGTTACCCTACCCTAAATTATTTATTTTTAAATTTACTCCACTAATGTTTTCATTAATCTCATACTATTAAGTTCAACTTTGCTCTGTTACCTTTTTCATCTTCATTTTCACAATGTTTGTCACGTCACATTTAATTATTGTCAATTTGATTGTCATTATAATATCTAGTTGCTGCATGGTGCTCACTAAAAATTATAATGTAACTTTTTGAAAAAATCAGTTTATCTTAGTGCATTTTAGAACGGCGACATGTTTCATCAGGTCTATAAATAATAATTGCAATTTAAGGTAGAACATTAATGCGATAATTAATAAATAACTTACAAATTTTTGTAGAAAGTGATCACTAATCACAACAACTGTGGACAAATGTGAAGGTATAAAAACTGGAACAAGTGGTAACCAAAATTAAACAATAATGAAAAGTAATAAATTAAAATAAATTAATTGCACCAACTGTTAACAACATGGTTGGTGAAATTGTGCTGACCTCACAAGTATCAAAATATATCCCTACGGATTCAGGTTGAAAAGTTAAGAAAGAAAGAAAGAAAGAAATTTGCTGAACACTTTAACCATAGAATGGTGTTAATAGACCAGACCGAAATACAATTTCCTGTTTGACAATTGACATATTAAAAATGACAGCCAAAATGATATTAAACTTGTGCATACCACAGGCAACGTATAGAGGTTGATAAACTATGTTAGACCCGGTAAAGAAAAAGGATTTAACCTCTAAAAACAATCAATGTTAACGATATTCGATGAATAATAAAATAAAAATAGAAAAATGGAAAAGTTTACAACCGTAAATTTAGGAATTAATAATTATGACTGGGCTGGAGTTGTTCATTTAAACAAATTAAGTTGGTGTTAGAATATGTTTTTTTCGTACATTTTGTGGAGGTCTAGCTTGAAACTTTTTTGCAATTATGAATTAAAGAAAAGTTCAGAGTGTTGAAAGAATGACCAGATGAAAGAATGTGATTAGCAAAGGCTAAAGGTGAGTTAGTGATGTCAGTATTTAAGAAATTATTAATGTCTTATGTGTTCTGTTTTACGAGTATTTATTTTTCTTCCAGATTGACCTTACTTAAACTGAATCGCAATCTGTACAGGGAATTTTGTAAACTCCTGATTTATGTAAGAAAGGAACTGTATCTTTTGAGTTTACTAACAGAGAAGAAATAGAGTGGGCTGACTTGAAAGCTTTTTGGATAATCTCTAAAGAGTAGTTATTATTTATTACTAATTGTCTGATTATATTTATTTCCTTAGAGAATGCTGAATTGTACAAAGGTAAATTAAAAGTTCTATGGAAAAAAGAATTAAAAGCAGCTATTTTATGTGATAAATGATGATTCAAATGGAAATCAATTAGAGAATCAGTGATAGCGGGTTTTCTATATATTTCAATTTCAGTTGTTCTATTATTGGGGTACATTTTATATGGGACCGTAATGAATTAATGAATTCCAAGAAAAGTAGAATGTTCTATTTAGTATCGTCAAACAGCATGCTGTAATCGTCAATATATCTTTAGTAAAAAATAATTTCATCAAATTATTTAGTTTATCAAAAGAGATAGCTTTGGAACTCTCGGGTGATTTAGAAAATATCCCTGAACAACTTCTGCTATTCCTAATGATATAAAAGTATGTTGATAAAAAAAAACAAAAAATTTATGGCAAAATAATCATTCACTTAAATATGTATTTTAATTTATGATTTATGAATTTTTTTACAATAGGGAGTTATATCCTAAACAAATAATTTTCCGTGAGCTAGTTAACTACCAGCAGATGCATAAACCTGATTGCATTAGCAATTAGTCATCCAATAAATGTTAATAGGTGGATACATTTTTTACTGTTGAGATTCTCGGTAATTCTCGTCCATCTGTTTCTGGCGTCTTTAATATTAAGTAAAATTATGTTTGAATTTACTAGATTGTAAATCCTCATCGCTTTCTAAAAACTTATTCAAAGCGTTTTTTGTCCCTCAGACATATAGATTTTTTTTTATTTTCATCCATATGAAGCAAAATTTTAACGGTAACTCTATATTTACTATTGCTGACCTGACTCACAACCATAAAAATATGAAGTATTTATAATATGATCCATAACTACTAACTATCACAATTAAATTTTTTTTCAGAAACCATACGATTTTATTGGTGCGTTTAGAATATTATCTGATTTTATCAACGACATACCCATATTTCAATTCCTAACTTCATGTTACGTTTTCTTGTGCCACCCTGTATTTTCATTCTTCCTCTACTCTGTATATTTTATAGTTTCATGTTCGCTTGATTTTCCCTTTCATATTTCTCCGCGTCATATGTTCTCTCTTCTTCTATCGGCATTTATATAAATTACCTTCCCGTGCTAAGAACCTTCTTTTATCTCTTTAATATCAGATATAGACTTGCATATCTCTATATTGCCAGTGTTTTCTACTGAAGATTTCCTTCTTCTCTCCCCTTTTGTTATAGGGGTTTTTTTGGCTTTTTGGTCTTTTCCTGCTGGTTCTAACGTCAGAGACGGTTGTTTTTCTTCTGGACGGTCAAGTTTGCCGGGTCCAAGAAGTTTTTTTTTCTCCTGGACAACTGAGGACCGAACAGTTTACATCTATAATAACAAGACCCTCAACCTATCTTAAAGAACCTAAGTTTTATTTTATTGGAGAAAAAAATTACAATTATCTTTTACACCTTTTTTTTATCGTTTCATTCAGATGTAGGAATAGAGTCCCAGGAATTGAATGTTGTCGGAATTGCTTTCCCACAAGTCGAGAATTGACACGCTGCCCGCAAAACGTTGAGCATAAGATTGCCTAAAATCGGCACCATAATTATTTTCCTTCAAATTGGCCGCCCAAAATCGCCACTTCTTACAGTGGACATCCATAGCCCGAAATCGCCATGGGTCTTCATTGATCCTGACAATACTGGGCTTTTATTTGTAGGATAAAATATATTTATTATCAAAAAAGTAAAAAAGTCATATACAGAAATAAGAATATTTAGGTAGAGTATTTCTATTTTAAATTGAATATGTTTACAAAAAATAAGTAACAAAAAGTACTAAACCGATCGGTCTTGCATAGGCGTACTAATTTTTTTCTACTTCAAATATTGTTTTAAATTAACTTCTATAATTAAAAGTTTTACTATACAATAAAGGAGCACTAAATATGAATAAACTAATACTACACATTTTTCAGTTAATATCTATTTACTTTTTATTTCCAATTATTTCTAACTGTTGATTGAGTACCATGTTTTTGATAGATTTTTACATCTATTTTACTGAAAGGAGTTGTCTTTACTTTTTTAGGTATTTAATATACACGGTGGGACAAAAAAAGTGAGAACATTTTTATTTTTTGAATAACTTTATTGTTTATAATTATTTGCCATAGAAATAATTTTATAAAATAAAACAAAATGATATTTCGATATAAAGAATACTATAAATTTTGTAAGGAAAAAACATGTGAAAAACATTAGCATCAGAGCTTACTATTAGTAAAAGTATTTTAACGAAAAATACTAATTAATTGCCAAATAATGAGAAATGCATTTTACAAAATGGAAACGAGATATAGAGCCCTTTTTTAATTGTGCAATTAAATTTTTAATAATATCTCTCTTATGTACTACGCAACATTTCGTCGACACTTTGAAGTTTGAAATTGAAAAGCGTTAATTAGAACATTTATAAATGTATACAAATCAGGGTGATAACTATAAAAAATGGAATTAAATTGAGAACGAAAAGACTCGCATTTGCAGTTCTTTCAAAACTGCTAGAATTTTCGGCCCACATTTAAGGAGGGAATACAGATTCCTCCATATAGTTTTCTACTAAATAGTCTAAATTGACCAACATCGCTTGGATCAAGATAAGTGAGTCCGAAAGGATACTTCAACCATTTTCCAATAAGCGTGTCTGGATTTTTGTAAGTTACTGAGAGTCCTAGTTTCTGGATTTTACGCCACCAAGCCTGACCTAGATGAAACATGCATCCCAAAATTTTGGATTCTGAAAAAGCTTCTGCTATTGCATTATGGATTCCTTTTTCAAAATCTACCGTGATAGTTCTCGGTTGCAGCACCATGCTCATTTCTTTACACTTTGATTTCAATATTTTGAATAAGTTACTGTAAATTTCGGTCAACTTATTCGACAATAAGCAGAATACTAAAGGTACGTAATGTTTGTTCTTAAGTCCGTGCACTGTGAACATCTACATATAAAACTTTGTACAATAATTAAAAGTGCCGTCCATGTATACAGATTCCACATCACACAAAAATTGCAAGTTTGTTTTTGCCAATTTTACCAAATTACATCGTAATTGTATATACACCTAGATAGGTAAATAACTAAAATAAAAAAGTATTTATAATTCATCCCTTGTAAAATAGAAAAATCCATGTGAATTGAGTTTATTTTAATAATTTGGAATGTACATAAGAAACTGGTTATCATTTAATTTATTCTGTAAATAAGAGTAGTGGCGATTTTGGGATATACCCTCTATAGGTAAAATATTTGACCCTAGATTAACAAGCGATTAGTGGCGATTTTGGGATGCGCCCTTTATCATTATTCGTGCCAGATTTTCCAAAATTATTTCAATTTTCCCTTGAAAGGTTAACACGTCCATTTTCACGTTGTGTAACAAAAGTAAACTGTTCCTTGTTAATCCGTATTAGGTATAAGTACTACTTTGTACAACTAATGTACAATAATTCTCACAAAATTCAAATTGACGTTTGTGTTTGTCATATGCAACTTTTTCTATACGTTGCGTATTTTTCGATACATTACAAAATTCCAGGTTAAATGAATCACCCGGTATACAATATTTTTAAAAAATGTTTAGACTAAAAAAGTGTATTTTTTAAGTATGTTTTAAATTAGTGATTTATTTTAATAACGCAAATATTTTTATCAATAAAGAACATCTAAACTTTTTTGAATTTCTGGTAGCCCTAAATATATTTGTGTAATACGTATCACACTTTATTAATTAAAAAAGGTTTTTCATATCTTTGGAAAATTTTATTAAACAAGTGTTCGTAAAATTGATTATTTTCTCTATGAAAATATAAAGAATCGAAGAGATCTGTATTATTCCTGTATGTATTAGGATAACATTAAAAAAACGACAAAGCATCATTCTCATGCATAATACATCAAACTCATCACGTTTTTTTTTCTGCATACATTGCGTGTTTTCCCTCCAAACATTCATCACGTATTTTATTGCTCCGATTGCAAAAAAAGTAAAAGAGGACTTTTCTCATTTATAACATAAAGATAGGACGCTTCGTTGCTTCCAATTCGGTCACATTCTCTCGCTGACTGCGTTTCATTCTCTTCCAATTTGATATTTTTATGGAGGCGGTAATCACATCAAATAACGATTGGCCGGCTCCCCATAGAGTTTGGCGCCTCTGATTGTAATGCAATTCGGGGGCTAATGCGACAACATCGGTGAATAATCAAAGGCGTGCGGCGAAAATTTTTCAAAGGAAATTTTTCCAACACTGTGATTCTCAAAGTGCACTTAACTTTACAAGATATTTTGTAACTATTTTTTTCTTGGAATATTTATTTAAAAATAAAGAAATACAGGATGGTGCAAATTTAAATGGAAAAATGCCTATTTTCAAGACTAAATGAAAGGATTTTCAACATTAAAATATCAGGATCCCAGATAATTGGGAAAACCGAAATTGACGATTTAAGTTTTATATACAAAAAAATGTTTAGTCCTTTTATTGAAGGTCAAATACCTCTTATTATAGCGTATCCAATTTTTTAAATACCGTTTCGTCTGTGAAGGGCCACCTTCAATTGTTTTTTTATATGGACCTTAATTTATTTCATTTTTGACATCTCAGTAGATAAATTAAGAGAGAGCTTATTGAGCTCAACAAGGCATTTGACTGTATAGACTCTCAACGTTGATGTTTACGTTGACGTTATCGCAGTAACACGTAACGTAAAGTAATTAGAAAGTGAAAGGATTTTATGCCTGGAGCAATGATCGATGACAGTGCCAATCGATACTCCACTGATAATCCATTCAAACATGATGGGTCACGCAATACGTCAATAGTTTTCCATTGTTAAACACACGGGAAACATAGTTTATTTGAAAATATTTATATTTTTTCAATATGGGGGGAGGGAATTTACCTATATATTACAAATATGACCGAACAAAAGTTACTCCAATTAGTCCTTTTGTTGCTTGAGCAAATTTCAAGTTAATTCTGTAACAGAATGTATTAGGGTAGTATATACAAATATACATCAAAATGAAGCAACTACGCTAAACCAAAATTTTAACAAATAAGAAGTCAAAATAATGTTTTCTTTTACTTTAAAAACTTTTGTTTTGTTTATATTTTATAAAAAAAAATTAAAATACTGTGCAAAAATAATAGGTAGGTTCAACAGGATCGGTAAGAGACTGGAAAATGTACCTGTGCGCGAGACTAGACCGTATGACGTCAGTAGCCATGAACGCTTTGCCCCTTGCCCGCTGCTGCGCTATATTCATGATACAACACGTTTTACAGGGTTACCGTTTTTAGTAAATTTCCTACTAAATAAGTAGATTTTTAAGAAAAATGAGGGTGTTTAGTAGAATTTTAGTAGAATTGATGACAGGTTCGACATTTTTTTTAACTGAAATCGATATATTTTTTTACTAAAAAACGATAAAAAAATTGAGCGCAAAATATTAATATTTAAGTTCGCTGTAAAATTCAGTAGATTTTTTAGATTTGAATTTAAAACTATATTTTATCGCTATCTATCTATGGCATATTTAAGACAAATTGTATCATCCAAACGTGACACGTGATTCGCTTAAACAATAAGTTTGAACAAACGTAAGTATGAGTTCTAGTAGCAGCGTGGAATAGTGCTGGTTAGTGGTTCGATAGGTCCGGGATCGAATCCTGCACACAGCATATCTTTTTTTTTGATTTATATCGTTATATTTTACTTTTAAACGTTATTAAATATTTTTTTTTATTTTTTTTTAATACACAGGCTAGTTTAGGTAGCCAAGACTTCTTTTAATAAAAATATATATATATATATATATATATATATATATATATCCCCCGGGCAGGTAAAAAGTATATACAAAATATTTTTACTGCGATGAGACACTCGTGATTTTGGTAGTGTATTATTGAAATGTTGGTAGAATACGTTTTATTGAAAAGTATTTAATAACGTTGAAAAGTAAAATATAACGATAAGAAGCAAAAAAAAGATATATATCAGCACTATTCCACACTGCTACTATAGCTCATTCTTACGTTTGTTCAAACTACTTATTTTAGCGAATCACGTGTCACGTTTTGATGATACAACATATTTTTTCAGCAATGAGACACTCGTCTTAAATATACCATAGATAGATAGCGATAAAATATAGTTTTAAATTCAAATCTGAAAAATCTACTGAATTTTAAATCGGACCTAAATATTAATATTTTTTGCTCTCAATTTTTTTTTGATCGTTTTTTAATAAAAAAATATATCGATTTCAGTTTAAAAAAAATGTCGAATCTGCCTATTATTAATTCTACTAAAATTCTACCAAATACCCTTATTTTTCTAAAAAATCTACTAATTTAGTAGGAAATTTACTAAAAACGGTAACCCTGTAAAATATGTGTGAATACAGCGCAGCAGCGGGCCAGGGGCGAACCGTTCATGGCTACTGACATCACACTATCTAGTTCGTTGATTTGAAAATACTTGTAGTGTACGTAAATATGAATATTTTGCGCTTAAATTTTTTTTGATCGTTTTTAAAAAACAAAAATATCGAACCTGCCTATTGTTTGATTTCATCAGTGCAAAAAAATAGGTGTATTCTATGAGACACGACATCGTAAATTTTAGTACAATCTAGTACCTTTCATTCACGGTTTCACTATATTTTATTTTCTGCGGGCATGCAATTAAGTGGGGAAAAGATACTTTAAGCAAAGTGTTAGGAACAATATTTTTTCTACAAGCGCCTAGAATTAAAAAAAAATTTTAGCAAAAATATTTTTTTGTCATTAAACAAAAATTTTCTTAGTGCTTCTTAATAAATAAAAAATTAGGCTGAAAGTAATCATAGTAACCAAGCAAGAATTAATTTACAAGTTGTCAACTTAATTTGACATTAGTGAATTTTTAATATTTATCTAATTATAATATACCAAAATGGATGACGAAATACCAGAGTCTCTTATGGAAACAGCAAGAAATATTTTTTTAATCATTTTAGCATTTATAAAATCAGTGCGAAAAGTACAACTTTCCGCACTTAAATATGTGCGGAAAAGTATACTTTTCCGCACGCTTGTAGAAAAAATATTTTCTTTAATGATTTTTAATAAATTATAATTTATTTTGGTATTATTTCAAGGAGATTTTGTTGATTTCTGTGTAACTTATTAGTTCAAGATTTGTGTGTGAAAATAAAATCGTAAAACGCAGGTATTAAGAAGAGATAATGTTATAAAAAAATATTGTTACAAAATAGTCTGATGAAGGTTTCAAAAATTCATAACTTTTTTTTGGTAAGAGACCGACAAGTTTTTTTACATTTTCGTGTTCCTTGACCCCAAATTAGTCTACAAAAAAAAAATTGTCAAAATCTGAAGAGTTGCCGTTAACTAGACTTTTACCATATTTTCTAGTACGGGATAGAAAAAGATGACAATATAATCTCGTGTTGTAAGCATCAGATTAAGCAATTTTGATCACACTTTTTCAAATTTCAATATTTTTCTGCTTTATTTGGCACTTAAACAAAGCAATTTCTTCATTAAAGTGTTTATTGTATCATATATTATAACCCTGAATTTTATCTCAGTTCATGACTGAAGCCCAATGCTGAAAGTCACACTAGACATTACTCTCTGGCTCTGTCAAATAAAATGTGGTTTTAGCGATGTGTTTACCAGACATGTGTCAAGGTTTGCATTCAGAGAATTCTGTAAATATCAGTACACTAGAATGAAATCATTTCTGAACAGAAATACCATGAATTGGAGGATATATATTTATAGGTACGTATCAAATGTGATACTGTAGTATAAAAAAAAATATAAGCTGTATTCAAAACGATGTTGGACAAAACATTACTGAAAAATTAGATATTGCCAACGAGTTCAATAGAAAATTCGTGACTGTGGGAAAGGAGCTAGCTTCAAAAATTCAAACAAATCCTAACTTTAAATCAACAAATAAAAGTCTAACAAATTCTATGGGTTTTCAAAAAGTTGAACAAATAGAAATAAAAAATATTATTCATGAACTCAAAGATAAAAAGGCTATTGGTTACGATAACATTAGGTCGGAACACATTACAATCATAGCAAATTATGTTGTAGAACCATTAGAGCATATAATCAATCGATGTATTGAGAAGGGAATTTTCCCAAATGCATTAAAAAATTCAATCGTTATACCACTTTATAAAACAGCGATACTGACCAAGTGACAAATTATCGGCCAATTTCACTAGTCACTCACATATCTAAAATACTCGAACAGGTCATTAGACACAGATTAGTATCCTTTTTAGACAAATACCAAATCATAGCAAAAAAACAATATGGTTTTAAAAGTGGTAAATCCACCGAAGATGCAATCTTATCATTAACTAACATGATACATAATGCTCAACGAAACTAAACCAAGTCTTTGTGTTTTCATTGATTTTCGAAAAGCCTTTGACACCGTGAGTCATTCTCTACTCCTCCAGTCCTTAGAAAATGTAGGAGTTAGAAGAGATTGTTTGAATTTGTTTAAATCATACTTATCTCAAGTTGTTAGATTGACGATGTTCACAGTACTCCAAGACAAATTGAATACGGAGTACCCCAAGGTACTATTCGGGGACCGGTATTCAATATTTACATTAATGAACTATTTTCATTAAACATCACAGGTAACATCGTCGGATTCGCTGATGATAAAACTAAAGGTGGAAAATGACTTTCCAAAAATATATGAGTGGTTACAAAATAAGCTACTTACAATTAACATGGAAAAAACTAAGTACGTACCTTTTTCTTGTAATCATGCAGGAGCACCTCAATTTAATAAAATATCAATAAAGGCGTACAACAACTCATTTGATATCCTACCTGAAACGAAATTAAAATATTTAGGTGTAATTATTGACTCAAACCTAAAGTGGGATTTACATATTCTATACATTATAAAAAAACTTACTATCTTATACAAATTTAGAAAATTAAAAGATATTTTGTCAATAAGACAATTACGAACCTTATATTTTTCACTGGTAGAAAGTCACCTGAGGTATAGTATTTCCGTATGGGGAGGAGCTTTAGAAACTCACGTAGTACCATTAGATTATTTAACGAAAATTTCTCAAGCTCATTTATTCCAAACCATCTCGATATTCAGGTGAATTATTGTATGCTGAAACAAAAATATTTGATTTGAGACAGCTATATATACTCAGTACATGTATCACTTACCATATGAATAATGCACAAAATGCTATTTTCGCTTCACACCAATATCAAACTCGTCATAGAAATTGTCATCACTTACCATTAATGATAAAAACAATTACACAACACTCCTTTCTCTATTTGGCACCCAAAATTTATAATAGTATTCCGACTAATATCAAAAATATATATAAAAAAAACGTTTTTAAAAATAAATTGAAAATGTTTCTACTGGAATAACCTAGGAAGTTTGCAAGTGAATTAATAAATTAATATTATATTTTATTGATTACCTACAGGTTTTTTATTACAAGTCAAAATTTTGTTTCTTATAATTTAATTTTTATTATTTAAACTAATATTTTAAATTTAGACTTTAGTTTCGTAGTATTAAGTTTTAATAAATAGTTCTTTATGTAACATATTCATCTTTTTATTATTATTATTATGTCCATGTAAAACTAAGAGTAATTCTCAAAACAAGCGTTTATTCGCGTATTATGAGTATTATTGTTATTATTATGAGTGAATAAAGTTATTATTATTATTATTATAAAAGAGGTTAAAATGATGATTTTTAATAAATAAGCTGACAAAAAAAAAAAAAAAAAAAAAAAAAAAAAAAAAAAAAAAAAAAAAAAAAAAAAAAAAAAAAAAAAAAAAAAAACGTCAAATTCGAGATGTTCCATAAGGGAAATTTGAAATTTGGCAACTTTAACACCCTGAATGTTGATAACTAGCCATAGGATTGGATTGTGACCATTGACACTTTTTGTCAGAAGGTCATGTATAATAATTTCCCAAAATTTCAAAACGTCTGTCTATCATCGAGAAGGGGGAGCGTGCGGTTTTACATGTAAAATTTAAGTATGAAAAAGTGCATAAGGTACACCGATTCTAATTGAGGAAAAATATTTATTTTATATACAAGAAATGCGGAAAAATATTGTCAGCTGCTATTGGCTAATGCCAGAACATACCAAAGGAGCATAAAAGTTAATATAAAAATCACGAGCGTACATGAATTAAAATTAGGTTTTAATTTTTAATCATAACAACAAACAGTTTATTGGTCCAATTCAGAAATTGATTATACACAGACTGGAATTTGTTTATTTAATTATAGAAATCCACTTGATTTATTAAATTTATTAATTACAAAAGATTCGTATCTGTAATTATCTTTGGCAGAAATATTTGGAATATTTGGATTTAATGATTTTATCTTTTTTCAAGTACTTTTAATTTAGTATAAATCGATTCAAATTTTATTAATCGAAATCAGTCTACAATGAAGTCAACTACAATAATATTGATAGCTACATTGGCTGTAGTGGCTTTACAGGTAAACTAATTTTTTTGCATATAATTTTAGTGTTATTTTTAATATATGCTTAGAAATTTAGCAAGATGACCATTTTTTTAATTTATGAACAATACCAGACTTTAACATGGATGTTTAACATTTTTTGAATATGTTTTGACTCATTTTGGAAATATGCCTGTTTATGTGTATATCTGTTGGTGAGCACGTAAATGGTCTAAACGACCAAATCGATTTAAATAAAATTCAGAGTAAAACGTTTCCTTTTTTTTTGTTTGTTGAACAATTATCTTTGTGATTTCTAAATTTTATTCTAATATCGTTCCTAACTCGACTTTTATATAGGCCCAAACTCAACTTCTGTAACTTTTTTATAACGAATTTTATTTAAAAAGAAGTAACACTACCGTTGGGTCTTTATAAAATTCTTAATTAAAAAACGCATTTTTGTATACTTTATGCAATAAACCCAGCAAGCTAACAGTATCTAAATAGCTCAGCTACTTTGTTTAGTAAGTCTGAAAATAGAGTTCCAAAATTCGAAACCGCTCTCGAGTTATCGCTGTGACAGACGAACAGACAGACAGACAGACGGATGGATGGACATTGTAAAGTAAATAAGTAAGGTAACCAGATACAGATTGATGAAAACAGAAATCCAAAATTAGAAACCGTTCTAGAGTTAACGCTGAGATAGACGGAAAGACTAACGCACAAACAGACAGACAGACGGTTGCAGTTGTCTTAGGTCATTAAAAATAGTATTTAGTTTAGCTACTATCACTAGCTACCGATTGTTGAAAACCGAGTTCCAAAATTCGAAACTGTTCTCGAGTTATCGTTTTATCGTTATGACAGACGGACAGACAGACAAACAGACGGATGGATATTGTAAAGTCAATAAGTACCTTCTCTTTGCTTCGCTACTTAATAAGTGAAAATAAATAAAAAGAGGCACATTAAATATAGACGATTCTAAAAAATCGGAAAATACAGTTGACCAAAATAAGAAACAAGAAACTCATAAAAACGGAAAATTAAAATTGCAATGTACATTACCTAACCTAAGTAGTATATAGACATCTGATTGATTTAATTAAAAAATAAGGAGAAGGTTAAAAATTATTTATAATAAAAATTGAAACATAGGTATAATTAGAAAGCAAGTAGTATGTTGGCCGCAATCCATCTTTTTTATATAGTATTTCAGAGTTAATAGTTTCATTCTGCATCTATTAATTTACTTCGTTTTTTATTTTAGCCAGCAAAATGTTTTAAAATACATGGTCCAGAACCACCTAGTCCACCTAGTCCTGGTCCAGAACCTCCTAGTCCACCCAGTCCACGCCCGGAGCCACCAAGTCCAGAACCTAGTCCAAGAAATTACAAACATGGATTAATTGCACGATCAGAACCTCGTAGTCCACCTAGTCCTGGCCCAGAACCACCTAGTCCACCTAGCCCACGTCCAGAACCACCAAGTCCAGAACCTAGTCCAAGAAATTACAAACATGGATTAATTGCACGATCAGAACCTCCTAGTCCACCTAGTCCTGGTCCAGAACCTCCTAGTCCACCCAGTCCACGCCCGGATCCTCCAAGTCCAGAACCTAGTCCAAGAAATTACAAACATGGATTAATTGCAAGATCAGAACCTCCTAGTCCACCTAGTCCGGGCCCAGAACCTCCAAGTCCACCCAGTCCACGCCCGGAGCCTCCAAGTCCAGAACCTAGTCCAAGAAATTACAAACATGGATTAATTGCACGATCAGAACCTCCTAGTCCACCTAGTCCTGGCCCAGAACCACCTAGTCCACCTAGCCCACGTCCAGAACCACCAAGTCCAGAACCTAGTCCAAGAAATTACAAACATGGATTAATTGCACGATCAGAACCTCCTAGTCCACCTAGTCCTGGTCCAGAACCTCCTAGTCCACCCAGTCCACGCCCGGAGCCTCCAAGTCCAGAACCTAGTCCAAGAAATTACAAACATGGATTAATTGCAAGATCAGAACCTCCTAGTCCACCTAGTCCGGGCCCAGAACCACCGAGTCCACCCAGTCCACGACCGGAGCCTCCAAGTCCAGAACCTAGTCCAAGAAAATACAAACATGGATTAGTAGATAGATCAGAACCTCCTAGTCCACCTAGTCCTGGTCCAGAACCTCCTAGTCCACCTAGTCCGGGCCCAGAACCACCTAGTCCACCCAGTCCACGCCCGGAGCCTCCAAGTCCAGAACCTAGACCAAGAAATTACAAACATGGATTAATTGCAAGATCAGAACCTCCTAGTCCACCTAGTCCGGGCCCAGAACCTCCAAGTCCCCCCAGTCCACGCCCGGAGCCTCCAAGTCCAGAACCAAGTCCAAGAAAATACAAACATGGATTAGTAGATAGATCAGAACCTCCTAGTCCACCTAGTCCTGGTCCAGAACCTCCTAGTCCACCTAGTCCTGGCCCAGAACCACCTAGTCCACCCAGTCCACGCCCGGAACCTCCAAGTCCAGAACCTAGTCCATGAAAATACAAACATGGATCCGTAGTTTGATATATATTAGCATTATTTTCTGTCAATAAAAATGTTTAATATAAAATAAATTTTGTATTATATTTATTGTATGTGTTATTTTTATTCCTATTTTAAAATACGCTAATTAAAAGGTTAATAGCATTCATTATAAAACTGGTTTTTATTATGATACAGATTTTTCAGCGAATGGTCCCGAATTATTTTTTAGCGAAATAGGCAGTTATTGTGATAGTACAAATTTTTCAGCCACCAGCGAAGTTGTGTCTTATTTTGACAGCTGTCAAAATATTTTAAATTGTTTAAAAGTTAACAATAAAAAAGAATAACCAATTAGGTAATAATTAATGTGTTCTGATACAAGTGTTACGCCTGTTAGATGAACAGCGTTGCCAAACCGAAAAAATGGCTTATAAATGCAATAAATACCAGAAATGTATCGTTATTAACCTTATTTTTCATATTTTTCATATTTCCCTTAATTCGACTGCCAATATTTAAAAAAAAAACAGCTTTTACTTTTCGGATCCACCATCCCAGAAGTGAAAAAGAGCTAAAAAAAATTTCGAAATAAAGATGGAAAAATCCATTTTGAGGTCCCCTGAGACGATTAAGTATTTGAGTCTGGATACTCGCCAGGAAAGTTTTTGGGGCGACCCAATCGATTTTTTTATTAATACACGAAAATATAAGTAAAAAATACACGAGAACAATATTTAAATGAAATGATTAAGACCATTTCTAGATGGAAGTCTGTCTGTCTGTGTGTGTGTATTCTTCCACGATAGAGGCCACACGTTTAATCGGATTGAGCTGGAATTTTGTATATGGGTTTGGGTTACCCGTTGAAAGAACCCATTAGTTTTTGTATGACATCTGTCAATCGGAAGTGTCACTGTCAAAAAATGATAAATGTAATATGTCACGGAATTTCACTTGCAATATGTCATTTGAAAGCGTTTGAAAAACTCTGTTCAGAACAGCCAACATTATTTCTCCAATGGTCACCTGTCAAAAATAAAAAAATGTCAAAATTTGAAACTTAAACATTAAATATATGGAAATGTATTCTGGAATGTTTTGGGGAGACACAATCGATTTTTTTTTTAATATTTTTATTAATATACATATTAATTCTTGATCTAATTTTGATAATTTTTTATCTTATTACAACATACTTAACACTGATAAAATAAATCAAGTACCAACCATTTGTTTTGAAACTAATTTATAAATAGCTCTAAAAATTAATTTTTTCCACTAATAGTATCAGAAGATGTCATTATTTATGTGTGTGTGAAGTTAGCCCCCATTTTTAGAATTTTAATATTTTGAAACGTAATGCTTTTTAAGACATGAAAATTTGGAACAATGCTAAGAATAACTAGAACAATCTAGTACAACAAAAAAATTTTCGAAAAAAAAAATGAGGGCCAGCATTAAATGGTTTTAATTGATTTTGAGCTTGAAATAAATTTTTTACGACATGAAAATTTGGAACAATGTTCAGAACAACTAGAACAATCTGGTGCAACAGAAAAAAATCAAAATAAAAATAATGGTTGGCTAGCTCTAAAAATGGTTTTTTGAGTTTTCCGGCCGTTGTCTTTAAGTTTAAGGAATAATTTTCTGGAACAATTTGGTACAAACCTAGAACAATTTGGAACAACCTTCTAAATATTAAAATTCGAAAAATGGGGGGATAACTTCACACACACATTATTTATGCCGTATAAATTTCTTTTCTACTAGTAGCTAATTTTTCATTATTGACTACTAGTAGATAATAGAAACAATTGAACAATAAAAGTGACGTCAGAGGTAGGCGATGAGAGGGCGCCAAACATGTGGCGAATGTAGGCAAAAGCGACGGGCGGAAAAATCCAAGGGCGGCAATTCGACTAAACGATCTCTCTTTCTAATGCCGCGCGGCGGCTTCAATTCATGTTTAATGCATACTTTTTTGTTATTAGCGATAGCGGCTAGTTTAAAAAGTCCGAGTATCACAGGTAGATAGCGGTAACGGTAAGTATCAAAAACAAAGAGGGTAAATATAGAGAAATGTTTTTATTGCTTTTTTTATTCGAGAAAGGCCTAAAAGTCGTCTGTTGGAAGCCGCAAAAACTGAAAATTAATATAACTATTTCTAGATTTTTTAAAATGCGTCATTCTAGTTTGTTCCGTTCTTTAAATAAGATCAGTTGATTAAATAGTTATAGTTTATTTGCACGATTTTATGGCAATATACAGGTCTATATACAGGATTATTCAAAGCAGAAAAAAAGTAAATATTGATACCTTCTTATCTGAATTCTAACTAGATTTTAGTACGTCCACCCTGGAAAATGTCGAATACAATACACTATAAAATGTAAATGAGCTAACTCTAAGGAATTAACAAATAAGTCTATAACTCCTTGACGGGTAACACGAAATTACTTTTATATAAAAAATAGTAAACTGTCAATATTAAGTACCAACATTTATTTTTATAAAAATAGTTTACTAGATATTAGGTTGGGACATTTCCTTAAAATTTAATAATAAATATCCACACAACCAAATTTATATGTAAATCACCTCGTATTAATAAAAAAAATCTTTTCTCATAAAACATTCATATTTGATTTTAAAAATACGGGGTGATTCCATATATATTTGTTTGTTTGTATTTGGGGTAATAACGTCATAGGTATAATCTTATTATAATTAATATAAATATAGAGTTACATACCCAAAATAAATTAGTCTCCCGATAAGGAGTCATCATCAGTTTCCTCACTTCCCATATAAATAATTATTGGTTCTATTGTTTTCTCTATTAACATATCAATAAGTTTTCAGAATGTCTCTTCCTCCGCTATGACATGTCTTATAGCGTTTTGCCAATTGTCCGGTAAAATTTTTGATATGGAGTCACATAATAGTTAGCGTTTTATTGTTGTATTGTTTCTCGCGACATATCCCTCCATTTGACCCCAGATTAGGTCAATGGTGATAAGTTCACAGTGATAAAGTGGTATCTGCAACTCCATGTTATTCTGCTATTTCATCTACACTATACTTCTTAAATTTTGGTGAATGTTGTTTACATAACTGTAATAGCTCTTTTTTGAGTAATCCCTCATCTGCCACTATTTATTAGCCAATCGGAGAGTTCTTGCTTTTTTCATTTAGTATTAGGTGACGGTTCCTTTCATCTTGAGTGGTAACTAGCATTGTCTATAACTATTACAGAATTGGTCGGTAATAAATCTAGCATTTCTTCATGGTAGTCTTTCATAGAATTTGAAACAAATTCTAACAACCCCCTATCAACGAAACAAATTCTTTATCTCCACCAATATGCGTGGTAATTAAACGGCGACATTTACCATTTGGAAATTTTAAGCCAGTAGACAAACCTTCTATAAACTCCTGGCGTGCATTTGTATCCAGTTTATCTTGCCAAACTTTGTTTACAAAATGTCCTTTATTTATCCATGTTTCATCCAAATAAAAAATGTTTTTATCTTCTCTTCTTAATTTTCTAATTTCCTTAAATATTGCCTCCTCCAACAAATAATTTCATCTTTCTCTATAAGCGTAGATTTTCTATCGTTCTTCTCCTAAATGAAGTCTAATTCATGTAAAGTTTTCCACGATTTGTCTGTTTTAACGTTTGGCAAAGTTTCGTCTCCATTAATGTCTACTAAAAGTTTTTCCAAAGCAGGTATCTTTTTTTGTAAATAAAATGTTGCACTTTTCTTCGGATCAGTTGTTTTATAGTACTGTCTATATGAATGGGTTTGCTCCCAGTTGACGTTTTAGGTGCTGCTGTCATACTTCCATCCATTCGTTGCTTCAAAAGTTAATAAATGGTCATATTTGAACACTTAGAAACTATACTCCGAACAGTACTATTGAAATTTTCATGTACAAGAGCGTCATGTACATTTAACACTGAAGTTTTCATATGCACAGTTAAATTGCACTTTAATTTCATAATAGTAAAGTTGGACATTTGTGCCATTTTTATTATCAAATTTACTTGATCAATATCATTTTGTATCGCCTATTATTACAGAACTAACAATTCTGCATGATACAGGACTATACAAATAAAAATGTAAATCTTAACTAAAATAATTTAAAATCTGCATAACACTTTATTCCGATTAGAAATTTTAATCCTTTCTAAGAAAGTTGGGGGAATTTTTTTTACAAATAATACCAAACATTATATGTTAGAAATTCTCCGCCTCCCATTGACGATGTTATACTGGGGTTTATCTACTATTATCTATTAGTAAACACAAATAGGACCCCTAACTTCTCTAATGGAAAATGGCTTTCGGCCAATTTTTTTAAAATTTTAGTTTGTTGTAGATATTGACGTTTCGATTAAGTGTCTCCATGGGCCCAACTCAATCCTATAACCAGTTTTCGAGATATTGTTGGTCAGACTTCAATAATTGAGTATTTAGGTAATTACTACGGCCCGCCAATACTTCACCTTTGGTGAAGTATGGCAAACCGTAGTATTGAAATCGTCCAAAAATTTTTTTTTGCTCCAAATGACATAAAATGTCATGAAATGGAAAAATTCCGATTTTATCGAATCGAACTTTTCTCAGCTAACGGAAACGGGCCATAGTCTTGAAAAATCGCGCAGAGATTATTACTTTTAGTAGTTTTGTTTTAATTTCAATTTCTTCAATTTTTAAAAAGACTGATTAGCTTATCTTGAATTTGTTAACGTGAAAATTAAGTCAAAAAATGGTCTTTTAAAAAATATAATAATTACATATACAGAGTTTACCAAAAAGTCAATGGAGCTACTTTATTTTTAAAATGACTATAATATTGAAAACCATTAAACCTCAGTTATGATAAATACTTAATAACTTTAAAACAAACAGCCAGATTTCCTTGAAAAAAGTATATACTTTACAGGTCAGTAGTCAAAGAAAAACTGCACTATATGAAGATTGAAAAATTACATACGGACCCGAATGTAAGGCGCAGATGCAAGATTTTTAACAAAAAGACTGGAAAAAGGACCCCATCAAGTTAGGAATTGGATCTATCCAGTAAACCGACAAGGCCGCGAAAATTTTCTAACAGATGTTTTTATCGTAACCTCGCCAATGGAGAGAAAGTTAAAAGGGAGTGGCTGTGGCTGATTTACTCAACAACAAGAGATGCGATTTACTCTGTCTGTTGCAAACTTTTTAGTAAGTCTTTGACCAACTTGTCTTATAAGGAAGGGTGTTCTGATTGGAAATAGTTGTCACTAGTGCTAAAGAGTGACTGCCAAAACTTATCAAATATATTATTTAAGGAAGTTACTTTGAATGAAAGTCAATTACGTCCCATTAGTAAGTTATTACATTTCTTTTGTGATTTAACAGTGGATTGTTGAATATTACTCTTTATTTTAATTAGACCGGTGTCTTTTCCAAAAACAGCAATTTTTGCATTGTTAATATTTGGTTTGTCATATGTATACAACAGATATAAAATTAGTCTATCGCACATCAGGTTGCACTTCTTTTAAGTCAAAGAATTCTTCCTCTAATTTGACTCTAAATAATCTGTCTGTTATGTAAGATGTTTACAAATTTCTTCAGGGGAATTTTCATACCAGATATGCTTGTTAAACAGACTTGTACAAGTTCTATGAAATCAGTAATACGATGAATGTACTTGGTCGATTGTCGAGTCTCCCTGTATGTCTCAAGCCAAATTGGTAGTCAGGTATCCATTATTGTAATTTCTCAAATTCTTTGGATATTAGCAAGGAAAATTCCTAAATAATTTGATGCTATTTTTGTTGCATGCTAGATCTAGGAATCATAATTACTTCTACAATTCTCTAACATGCAGGTACATGATTTGGTTAAATAATTAAAAACTACGTTAACATAACTATGCATTTTTTGGGTATTCCTAGTATGTTCAATAGAATTTTATTATGAACGGTTTAGATATAGTTTTCTTTAATATAGCACATAATCACAGTGGCTTAGAGATCTGATTATTTTTTTTTTATAGGGAAATAGAAGGGGGGCTTTATCCTATTGCAACTCGGGTATTGACATATTATGCTCCTTCTTCCAGGGCCTCCTGGTTCATTACACTGAATCCTAAAGTTTGGGTAATCTTCGAACTTGGTTTGGCCTTGTCAGATCATCTTGTAGATTGGTTATACCTAAAATGCCTCTTCTGCTTTGCGCAAGTGCATTAAAAAACATTAGGTGTCCTGCAGTTTCTTCTGCCATATATCACAATCTCCAATTGGTGATGCTATGATGGGGTTGCATTTTCTGTGAGTGTGTGCGTAGTTTGCGTATTAACAGTCGACGATTGAGCTGTCACATTTTCTTTTATATACGGCTATTTTGGTCAAATCGCTGCCGAATATGATGAAATTTGGTGAAAAAGTGAGTCATGATGACCACAATAAGTGGTCCAAAGATGATGTCAAAATATGCAATATTTTTGATCAAAATGTAAATTTGGCCTATTTAGCCCAAATTTTGAAGTAGATTATAATCAAAGAGTCGTAGAGTACTCTGCTTCGGCTTAAATTAAAGGTTATTTTATATAATTTCATATGGTTTAGGTCCGTATAACATGGATTTTGAGTTTGTATTTAAGATTCAACTCAGATTTTTTTCTTTACGTGCTTTTTCCGGCGAAGTTTGATATCTAGACTCATGTAGAGATACTTTGCGTACTTTCATACAGTACAGTAGTTTTTTTATGTCTAATTCAATAATTTATTATGCATAGACAGAATACATTTTTTTTGATCTAATTACATGAAAACACTTGATTTATTAAGTACAAAGAAAAGATTCATATCTGTAATTATCTTTTATAGAAATATTTGGAATATTTGGATGTTATGATTTTATCTTTCTTCAAGTACTTTTGATTTAGTATAAATCGATTAAAATTTTACTAACCGAAATCAGTTTACAATGAAGTCAACAACAATAATATTGATAGCCACTTTGGCTGCAGTAGCTTTGCAGGTAAACTATTTTTTTTGCATATTTTAATTTTACTGTTATTATCAAATTTGTTGAAATTTTTTACTTTTTAACAATACCTGGTTTTAAAAAGGAAAATATTCAAATCATGATTTTAGTGGATCCTAAAGTTTTTATGAATATATTTTGATTAATTTTGGAATAATTTCCGTCTATGTGTATAGTTGTAAGCGAGCTTGTTTTCTATTAAACTAATTTTCTCGTAACGTATTAATTTCTAATTTTCATTCTACGTTTTATTTCTAAAGTGTAACACTAATTTTGACCACCTTACTGAAAATTCAGGAAAAAACATTTGTGATTTTTTTTCTTTTTGAGCAACTATTTCTACGATTTCTAAATTTTACTCTAAAAACGTTCCATTGATTTAGATTTTCGAGATCTACAATTTGATATGACTAATCATAGTATAAGATGTTTCTCAGCTTTTGAATATGTATCTGTAATTTATTTATAACGAATTTTATTTTTAAAAAAGCAGAACTATTGTCTTTATTATATGCTTAAATAAAATTTAAAAAAATGAGGGGGCAATCCCATCCAACTTTCCGAACACTCCTAGTAAAGTAATAATTTTAGTTATATTGCATCAAAATACATTAATAAATTTAGTTTAAAAAAATTTAAAAAATAAATAGTTTTTATAATTTTGGCTATAAATTGTACAACTATAATTTTAAAATAATTAAATATTTCACACATAATGTACTTTTTTCATTTGTTTGATCATTTTCGATAAAACGAAAGGACAAAAAATTTAAAAACATTCTTTGTTTTGGTTATAACAATTACTATTTTAAATTCGAAGAAACTAAAATATATTCTAAATTTAGAGCTTTACGTTACCTTTCGAATGGTTTAGAGTTTAGTTTCAAATCGTAATAAAATTTCAAATTCTTCTGATCCATTTTTTTAATAACATTTTGAAAAAACTACAATTATAAAGTTTTGTATTACAAATTTAACAGCATTTTTTTTACTTTTTAAAATTAAAATTTATCTAAAAAAATGAATTTAATTAGATACAAATAATTTAAAAATTAAATAAACATTAGAGGAGAAACTATGCGGATTTCGAAAAAAAAAGACAAAATTTGTAGGAAATTTTAAGTTCTACAATTTTTCATAAAAATCCATAATATTAGCTCAAAATCTAAAAAAAGGTGCAATAGACTCTATATATTTCTTTCACGCTATCTAGAGGCGAAACTATGCGGGATTCGAAAAAACATTTATGAAAAACTCTAAAAAAAAAAGGTTCAATAATCTCCTTATATTTCTTTCACGCCATCTAGAGACGAAACTATGCGGAATTCGAAAAAATAGTAATGAAAAAATGTGTAAAAAATTATATGTTCTACAACTTTAATATCCTGTAATGTTTCATAAAAATACATAATTTGTTCAAAATTAAAAAAATATATTAAAAAATTTACTTTTTGATAATACTGGCAACAATGGCAAAAGTTTTTGAAAACTTCAATCAGTTGAAATTAAACTATAATATATACTACATATATGTGTAAAGTTTCATTGTAAACAAGTTGTCTCCTTACTCTACCCTAAATCGGTATATAAAATTTCATCTCAGTCGGTTCAGCCGTTTAGACGGTATCGTATTCAAACACGCAGACACACACACACAGACAAACATCATGCTTAAAATGGTATAAATGGATTCAGGTAACCTTAAAACATAAAGATCTAGGTATGGCCAAAAAATCATGAATGCAATAATTTCCTTATATACAACTTTGTTGGTTTCGGAAAATAAAAAACGCATTTTTATATGCTTTATTGAGCAATAATTGAATACAGTAATAGGATTTTACTGATAATAACTGAAAATAATTTAAAAACAATTTTCATTCCCATTTAATTAGAACAACAGCACATTAAATCTAAACCTAAAATCGGAAACTATCGAAATAGAAAGATGAGCACAAGAAACTTATGAAAAAGTAAAATTAATACTGCAATGTAAATTAACGTATAAGGACATTTCATTAATCTAATTAAAACGGTGAAAAATTATTTATAATTATAATTAAAACAAATAATACCTGTAATTAGCGGTAGTATTTTAGTCGCTATCTATTTTTACCTCTCGCCCTTCAGATAAGAGAGGTATAGGAATCATGCTAAAAATTGGGTAGTGAGTTTTCAATGAATAAACACGTTTTAGGGTCCCTAGAATACGATTTTAATATTTTCGCGATGATGTCTGTGTGTGTGTGTGTGTGTTAGTGTGTGTTAGTGTGTGTGTGTGTTAGTGTGTGTGTGTGTTAGTGTGTGTGTGTGTGTGTTAGTGTGTGTGTGTGTGTGTGTGTGTGTGTGTGTGTGTGTGTGTGTGTGTGTGTGTGTGTGTGTGTGTGTGTGTGTGTGCTTGGATGGATGTTGTAGTAACGATAACTCAAAAACTACTGAATAAAAAAATTTGAAATTTTGCATACAGGATTCTGATACCCTAGATTAGATCTGATTAGATTTTGGTGCCAATCGCACAACGGGAAGTGGCAGTTGCTATGGGTGATGACGCCATTATTATACAAAACGGCAATAAAGTTTTACACATATATTTTGTATACCCTATAGTTTATTTTCATTCCATTAAAATTTTCGAAACTTTTGCCATTGTTGCCAGATTTACAAAAAAAAAAATTTTTTTTCACACTTTTTTGTGTCAACCTGTAAATTTTTGATTCAAAAATGGCGAGAGGTTATGTGCTGGCCACATCAGATTTTTTTATATAGTAATTCGGAGTGAATATTTTCATTCTATATCCATTAATTTACTTAATTTTATTTTTTACTTCAGCCAACAAATTCTTTTAAAATAAATGGTCAAGAACCGCCAAGTCCACCTAGTCCACGACCAGAACCACCAAGTCCAGAACCACCAAGTCCAGAACCTGGTCCAAGAAATTACAAACATGGATTAATTGCAAGATCAGAACCTCCCAGTCCACCTAGTCCTGGTCCAGAACCACCTAGTCCACCTAGCCCACGTCCAGAACCACCAAGTCCAGAACCTAGTCCAAGAAATTACAAACGTGGAGCCGTAGCAAGATCAGAGCCTCCTAGTCCACCTAGTCCTGGTCCAGAACCACCTAGTCCACCTAGCCCACCTAGCCCACGTCCGGAACCACCAAGTCCAGAACCACCAAGTCCAGAACCTAGTCCAAGAAATTACAAACATGGAGCCGTAGCAAGATCAGAGCCTCCAAGTCCACCTAGTCCTGGTCCAGAACCACCTAGTCCACCTAGCCCACGTCCAGAACCACCAAGTCCGGAACCACCAAGTCCAGAACCTAGTCCAAGAAATTACAAACGTGGAGCCGTAGCAAGATCAGAGCCTCCTAGTCCACCTAGTCCTGGTCCAGAACCACCTAGTCCACCTAGCCCACGTCCGGAACCACCAAGTCCAGAACCCAGTCCAAGAAATTACAAACATGGAGCCGTAGCAAGATCAGAGCCTCCTAGTCCACCTAGTCCTGGTCCAGAACCACCTAGTCCACCTAGCCCACGTCCAGAACCACCAAGTCCGGAACCACCAAGTCCAGAACCTAGTCCAAGAAATTATAAACATGGAGCCGTAGCAAGATCAGAGCCTCCTAGTCCACCTAGTCCTGGTCCAGAACCACCAAGTCCACCTAGCCCACGTCCAGAACCACCAAGTCCAGAACCACCAAGTCCAGAACCTAGTCCAAGAAATTACAAACATGGAGCCGTAGAAAGATCAGAGCCTCCTAGTCCACCTAGTCCTGGTCCAGAACCACCTAGTCCACCTAGCCCACGTCCAGAACCACCAAGTCCAGAACCTAGTCCAAGAAATTACAAACATAGAGCCGTAGCAAGATCAGAGCCTCCTAGTCCACCTAGTCCTGGTCCAGAACCACCTAGTCCACCTAGCCCACGTCCAGAACCACCAAGTCCAGAACCACCAAGTCCAGAACCTAGTCCAAGAAATTACAAACATGGAGCCGTAGCAAGATCAGAGCCTCCTAGTCCACCTAGTCCTGGTCCTGAACCACCTAGTCCACCTAGCCCACGTCCAGAACCACCAAGTCCAGAACCTAGTCCAAGAAATTACAAACATGGAGTCGTAGCAAGATCAGAGCCTCCTAGTCCACCTAGTCCTGGTCCAGAACCACCTAGTCCACCTAGCCCACGTCCAGAACCACCAAGTCCAGAACCACCAAGTCCAGAACCACCAAGTCCAGAACCACCAAGTCCAGAACCTAGCCCAAGAAATTACAAACATGGAGCCGTAGCAAGATCAGAGCCTCCTAGTCCACCCAGTCCTGGTCCAGCACCACCTAGTCCACCTAGCCCACGTCCAGAACCACCAAGTCCAGAACCTAGTCCAAGAAATTACTAACGTAGAGCCGTAGCAAGATCAGAGCCTCCTAGTTCACCTAGTACTAGACCACATCCATAATTATTTCATTAAATTAATTTTTTTTAGTATATAAAATCAATTCAAAAAGATATGTATATTCCTATTATTATTACTATTATTATTATTATTATAGAATAATTGCATTGACTTTGGCTTATATTTTTTATTATCAAAATTATAGAGCTGTTGTTTCTCTTTTCTCAGAGTAGAATTCTAGTGACACCACTAATTTGAACTGTCGCAGTGAGAAAACAAAATGGGGATTTCAAAAATGAAGTAACAAGTAAAGGTCAATATTTAAAACAAATAGTGGAGAGTGGTGGTTCAAAGACGAAACATTGTTTTCAAAAATAAGGTGTTTATTAAAATTTATGAAAAATCGTTAATTTCAGTTTCAGAAAGAAACCAATAAATTTCTAAAGAATTAATTTCTAAAAATTGCAAATTGTGGAAAAAATGATAAATTTTGAAAGGCTGAAACTATTGAGCCTACAGAGACACTTCTACTCTCATATTTTAGCAAATTTAGTCTACTTTAAAAATGCACTGCGTAGGTAATATCGAAAACTAGTTCTTTAGGATCAAAATCGCAAAAATCTATAAAAAAGTAAAAAATTACGCGATTTTTTAGATTTATGACAAAAGGTTTGTTTGCGTTAAAAAATCCAAAACTGTTCAGAATATGTGCAGAACTAGAAGCGCAATAAATGAAATGTAGGACGGTTCAGGATGAACTATAACAGCGTTTAAAACGCAAACAGAATTTTATTAAATTCTTCTTTTTCATTAGACTTCTTTTTCATAATTAACAACTGTTACTCACAGTGATTTGGCTGTACATCTAGTCTAGATAAACTCACGAATACGAAATTTTTTTTTATAAGAAAAATGGAAAATTCATAAAATGAAACACGTAAACTATTTTTTATTCAGATTAATTCACAGGACTATAATAAATATTTTATTACAGACTTATCTGATTTTTTGTATTTCCAAGAAAAAATGATTTTAATTATTTTAATACCGAGCGAACAAATGCGATTTTAGCTTTATTTAAATTAAATAAATACAAAAAGTTATTTATATCACAAATGTGGTCCAGTGGTCAATAAATGAAATGAAACTCTAAATCATCCACAACAATTAATTTATTACAGGTGTAAACGTCAACTAGTTTCGGCTACTTAGCCATCATCAGGCCTAAAAGTAATAACAATGTTCGAAAATTACAATATAAACATTTTTATAAAAAATAAACTAACTTACCACATATATAAAATTTTAAATTATTAGATTAGCATAGATGCAAAAGGATAACGTTGATGTATATCAATAGTAGATAGTGGAGAATTTAAAGGGAAAGAGAAAGAAGAGAAGATTATGGATACATGAACTTACAATACAATAAATGTATTAAAGGTAATTAATTAATTTAAATGCAATGCACGATTCAAGAACGTTGAACTTAGGAAAAACAAATTTCAAAAAGTTTTGAAAAATGTTATGGATAAAAGGAAAAAGTGGGAGACTGAGTCGGGCCCCATTTTGAAGCAAGTATTGATAAACCGCACAATCAAAGACACTCCGAAGGTGACTTGGGAGTGAAGGAAATGTTCATCCTGTGACTAGACCAAAAATGAGAATAAAAACTGACCAATAACTTAAAAACAAGTTAGTTAACCACATCAGTGTGAAACAACGCAACCACATTGAAAGCTGGCGAATCACAAGATGGTGGTAACTTGGTAAAATTGACATGACAGAAAGGTAGCAGGGAGGAGAAAAGGTATAAGCATAGGAAATTAACTGTAGTAATAATTATCCTTTAAACTAACTTAATATACATATAAAAATAAAACCCATTGAGTTTAATTATCTATCGTAATTTATTTTTGAATAAAATAATTAAAAAAAAAACAAATTTCTAATTATTTGAATATGTCACCATTTCGATGACGTCATATATGTGCAATGTAGTTATCGTCAAGCCAATAACTGTAAACTTGTAAAAAAGAGAATACGAATGAAAAACAGCTGTTAAATATCACTTATACAGACGAAGATGGAGAAAATCATTATATGATAATTGGATAGAGATGAAAACTTGGACATATCCAGTGTCAATTTGCATTCAAAATCGAGAGAGATAGAGATATTAGATTTCTCTGTTAGATAAAGATAACAACTATTTTAACCAGAACGGGTAAGAATTTGCCGTTTGGTACATTAGTGCTGCGCATAAGTGTTCCTGATTAAGTGAAAGCGTAGCGTCCGCGTCTGCAAACTGCATGGTACACTGTCACTGTTGTAGTTTGGTAATTTTCAGATTAAGTACCTCCATTATTAAAGATACGTTGGCCATACATAATATCAATGTCTGACGCTATCGGATATTTCCATGTAACGTTTTTTTACATTTTTGAAATTCTACCGATGAACGGGTATACATTATATAACATTTTTTTATTTTTATTACCTAAACTTCAAAATCTAATAGGTCTTCACGACGCTCGAGTAAATCCCCATTTAGCATCGTGGCCTCCCCTACTATTAGCATGATGGTTTAAGTTATTAAAAAATCTGATGTGGCCAGCACATGACCTCTCGCCATTTTTGAATCAAAAATTTACAGGTTGACACAAAAAAGTATGAAAAAAAAATATTTTTTTGTAAATCTGACAACAATGGCAAAAGTTTCGAAAATTTTAATTAGATGAAAATAAACTATAGGGTATACAAAATATATGTGTAAAACTTTATTGCCGTTTTGTATAATAATGGCGTCATCCCCCATAGCAACTGCCACTTCCGGTTGTGCGATTATCACCAGAATCTAATCAGATCTAATCTAGGGTATCAGAATCCTGTATGCAAAATTTCAAATTTTTTTATTCAGTAGTTTTTGAGTTATCGTTACTACAACATCCATCCAAACACACACACACACACACACTAACACACACACACACACACACACACACACTAACACACACACACACACTAACACACACACACACACTAACACACACACACAGACATCATCGCGAAAATATTAAAATCTTATTCTAGGGACCCTAAAACGTGTTTATTCATTGAAAACTCACTACCCAATTTTTAGCATGATTCCTATACCTCTCTTATCTGAAGGGCGAGAGGTAAAAACGATGTATATTTGTAAATTATTAGGATTTTTTTGTTTATTGATAATTCAATGTAATTAACATATATTCGGTATCATATTTTTGTCACTTAGTATGCTACTGCCAATAATTTTAATATTTTTTAACACAAGTAATTTGTATAATTAATGAGAAAAGTAATTTCATATTTTTATTGCTAATAATACCATTATTATTATTGTTATTTCGTACGTATATTTGATTACACGTTATTATGATTGTTGATTAGTTTCACTTTGTTTTGTTTCTAAATTGTTTCTTGTGTAAATTAGCTTCATTAAAAACAAATACTATAAATTATTTCTAAAAAGTCGGTTAGTGATATTAAATTACTATAAAACAATACTCTATTGTTTTTTCTCTTTCTTTAAACGTACCAAAGACCAGTATTAAAAGTAATTAATGATTGAATTTCGTTTAACAATATTTTGTATTCTATCATAACTTCCTTCAAAAATTTCTGGCAAAAAATAAATGATATTCCGTCTTACTTACTGGTTTCTTTTTCTTAAATCCCACAAACCTATTAATATATTTTCTAACAGTTATCAATTGTAAACGGGCCGAGAGACGTTTCCAAAAGCTATTAAACGCTCAATCAGTGGTTCTGGTTGATAAATGATTTGCACAGTGACCAGTGGTGACCCCCTAGCACCCTATCATTAGCGGTACTTTGAAAAAGACCGCACTAAAGTAAAATACCGCTCTACAGATATTGCTAAATGGTTTTTTTTCAAATTCGGTTTCTCCGAGAAACGTTTTTCTATCAGTTCTTACTAAATTAACTAGGTCGCATATACTATTTTTATTTCGTTATTAAAAGACGGACAAAAATTTAAATTTCTATTTTATATCAGAAAATAACAATACAAAAGTTTCCAAATGTTAAATACCGATTGATTATAGTTATGATATTGAAAAATTTATAAATATTTGTACAGTGGAATTAATATGTATTAAATGGAAATGAAGATTATTTTACAACCTATTAATTGGCAAAAATTTTAAGAACATATTAATTAGGTAATTTTTTTTCTTCTTAACTTTTAAACAATTCAAAACATTTTGACATTTGTCAAAATAAGTATACGTTTGAACTAAATTGTTTAATAAAATTCACTAGTTTCTACAAAACACGTTAATAAACTTTTAAAATAATACTCGTATTATAATAAAAACCGCAAAATCTGAATCAAGCAAAAGGCTGTAAAATATCAACGTATTACAGAGATCTGTTGATCTTCTTAAAAAGGTCCGTTGACCTCATGAGATCAGTTGATCATTATAAATCAAATCAAAGGCTGTTTTACCTTTTGAGATTCGTTGATATTTTGAAATCCGTTGATCGCTTGAGATCCGTTGATCTCTTGAGATCAATTCATCTCTTGAGATCCATTGATCTCTTGAGATCCGTTAATCTCCGTGAAATTGTAGTAAAAGCCCGTTAACCCTTTGAGATCCGTTGATCTCTTGATATCCGTTATCTCCGTGAAATTGTAGTAAAGGTCCGTTGACCCTTTGAGATCCTTTGATCTCCGTGACATTGTAGTAAATGTCTGTTACTTACCCCTTTGAGATCCATTGATCTCTTAATATCCGTTGATCTCCGTGAAATTGTTGTAAAGGTATGTTGACCTCATGAGATCTGTTGACCTCATGAGATCCGTTGATCTCGATAAATCATATAAAATGCTGTTTGACTTTTTGAGATTCGTTGGTTTCTTGATATCCGTTAATCTCCGCGAAATTTTAGTAAATGTCCGTTAACCCTCCGAGATCCGTTAATCTCTTGATATCCTTGATCTCCGTGAAATTGTAGTAAAGTAGTAAAGGTCCGTTAACCCTTTGAGATCCGTTGATCTCTTGAGATCCGTTAATCTCTTGAGATCCGTTAATCTCTTGAGATCCGTTAATCTCCGTGAAATTCTAGTAAAGGTCCATTAACTCTTTGCGATTTGTTGATCTCTTGATATCTCTTGATCTCCGTGAAATTGTAGTAAAGGTCCGTTAACACTTTGAGATCCGTTTACCTCATGAGATCCGTTGATCTCGATAAATCATATCTAACTATATATCACATTCGAACTTACTCAGCATCATGTTCTAACGTAAATCATCGCTTAGCATGGTCTGGTGAAACCACTGTTCGTTTTGATACCTTTTCGTAGGTCTCTTACCTCATAACGGTCGTTAATCAGTACTCTGAAAATTTGGAACGGCCTTTTAAACTTCGGCAATAGTTTACTTCCAGTTCCATTTGAAACTTCGCTTGTAATGCGTACCAGCACCAATTTTCTATCATTGCATATCGTGGCTTCTTTTCTCGTTTATCGTACTGTTCTTTCTGTTTCCTTTTTTGATTTTCTGTAAAGTGATTAGAAATTCGTTGACGTAGTGAATTCAAGTATAATCTATCAACTTCAAGTTGGGTTGCCTTCAAAATCTATGGGTCAGAAACATTCATCGAATTGCAACCTATTAAAGCTTCCATCAGTGCGACATTAATAGCTTTGCTAACGGTAGTATTAAGAGGACATTAGATATTTTTAATAAATTCATCCCGTCTATTAAGATCTATTTTTACCGCAGACATGGAAAGTGCATTAACAATGGTCTTGTTTGTTTTCATATTGAATATTTCCCCTTAGCGTCGGTACTACGCTTAATGTATGTTTAATACCATACGTGTTGCAAAACAGACAAAAAACTGTTCCCCTGTCACTTATTATTCTGCTGCGTACACCAAATAAGTGACGCTGCTTATACCTTTTTAGTGACTCTCTGCATATATCAAACTTTTTAGCAACTGACCTTATAGACTGACATTCTTGGAGAACCAAATTCGCAGCACGTAACATTACGTAAGGTAATTTGCCCCTTTCTGTCTTCCTGCTGTATGTACACATACTGCAATAATAAAAAATATCGATTATTATTTTTATACATATCAACCTGTAATAAGAGTATTACAAAAAACAATAACATGTACGTAATGTTGGGGTAAAAAGTGCCACCAAAAAAAGCATGGCAATTTTTGGTAACAACGAGGGTTTGCCCATAAATTTATTACAAACAAAAAACCTACTTTAATATTGATTGTTATGAATAACTACAACAAAAAAAAGGATAATAATGGTATTCAAATAAACTTACTCAGTTTGATTTTGATGCAATTTGTAGCGAACAGGAAGCCACAGAGAGGTATTTGTGAAGTTAGCCCAACATTTTTCGAATTTTAACATTTTGAAAGTTGTTTCAAATTGTTCTAGGTTTGTACCAAATCGTTCCAGAAAATTATTCCTCAAACCTAAATACAAAAGCCGGAAAACTCAAAAAAACATTTTTAGAGCTGGCCCCCATTATTTTTATTTCATTTTTTTTCTGTTGCACCAGATTGTTCTAGTTCTGAACATTTTAATGTCTTAAAAAAATATTTTAAGCTCCATATCAATTAAAACCATTTAGAGCTGACCCCCCATTATTTTTTTCGATTTTTTTTATTGTACTATATTATTATAGTTGGTCTTGGCATTGTTCCAAATTTTCGTGCCTTAAAAAAATTATTTCAAGTCACAAATCAAGAACAATCTAGTACAACAAAAAATTTCGGAAAAAAAAATAATGGGGGGCTAGCTCTAAATGGTTTTAATTGACTTTGAGCTTGAAATAATCTTTTTTAAGACATGAAAATTTGGAACAATGCTAGCAACAACTAGAACAATCTAGAACAATAAAAAAATTTTAAGTTAAAATAATGGGGGGATTGTTATAAATGGTTTTAATTGATTTTAAGCTTGAAATAATTTTTTTAAGACATGAAAATTTGGAACAATGCTATGAATAACTAGAACAATCTAGTACAACAAGAGAAACTTCGAAAAATAAATAATGGGAGGCTGGACCCAAATTGTTTTTATTGATTTTAGGCTTCAAATAATTTTTTTAAGGCATGAAAATTTGGAACAATGTTCAGAACAACTATAACAATCTGCTGAAACAGAAAAAAAATCGACATAAAATTAATGGGGGGCTAATACTAAAATTCGAAAAATGGGGGACTAAATTCACACACACCACAGCGAGACTAAACTGCAGTTAGTGCCGTTGCAGAAGCACATCGGACGGCGCCCCACCCTATACCCATAGGTACTAACAGGAATCTTAAAAGAGAGAACATCTTAAAAAACTTGAATTAGTGCAGAAGGGAGAATGAAGATTTTGTGAGAGAGGAATAAATTTGAATCTGTATTATCTTAGGCACTACTTTGCAGAGTCTACGAGCCTACGTGCCTACTTAATTTTAAATCGCTCAAACATGTCAAATATCCTACATGCATAGGAGCATTAGAATAGGGCTAGATCTTATACTTACCACCACAATCATGTATTAACAATTTATTGTACAATACGCAATTTTTATTTGATTGAACAAAATTCAGTTGCTAAAAATAATTTTTTTTATAAAAAATATCTACCCCCTATAAAGCGGAAGAAATAATTTCAAATAAGAATAAACTGCTAATAAATTTTGTATTTGTACATCAAAAGCATAACACAATTTTTCCCGTCTCTGTGCCTGAATACCGACCCCTCAATCGCTTCTTTCTCCACGCCTAATTACCATAACAACCCTAAGCTAATACATATATATGTTTAAACTAATATTTTAGGGGTGGAACAACCACATGCGCACACCCCTGCAATAAACGCTCATTCAGTTTGTTATTTGGGCAAAATAACTTCGAGAGGGTGTTGAGTGTTGATTTCGATCGTTTTTGTCAAAATATTTTGGTACAACTTTTTATTGTCATTAATTTTATTAGTAAAAATATCTAACTAAAATGATTTTATCACAGATCCTTCATATATATTTTAAAAAAATATCTCTTATCAAAATTCAAGGGTGTTTAAAATCTGCAAACCTTATTTTTAACAAAAAGAAATTTTCCGTTTCCTGTAAACACTTTTCGATTTGACAAAACAAGGTTGGACTGTTACTACCTAACTAAAAATATTAAACACAAAGAGAGGTACAAGAAACATAAAACATACAAACACAAAATGCACAAGACAAAATAGAATATATAAATATTCAAAATTATACAAAGCCAGCAAACAAGAAAATTGACAAGAGTCTAGAGAACAACAATAAGTTATTTTGATTGATAATCATCTAATAGTTAAGACAGAAGAAATACTAGAAACATAAAGATAACACAAAAATTTAAATGAAGAAAAAGTTAAAAACGGATTTACAAAGAAAACGTTATTACTGGGAAAATTTAAAAATAGAAGAACTAGATTAAACAAAAAAAAAATGAAAAAGCAATAGATAATATAAATCAAGACATAGTAAAATACATAGAAACAGATGTAAAAAATTAAATACTTATTAATGGCCTGACTCAAAAAAATGTGGTAGAACAACAACCTTTTAGAAAAAATAGACCATTAAATTGGAAATAATTTCAATAGACTGGAAAAATCGTATGATAAACTTATGGATGCAGAAATAGCGACTTAGAAAACTAATAAAAAATCAAGAATGAAAACAGGGACAATTAAACAGAAAAAAGATATCATAAATGCCGTGGCAATTAAAAGAACAAACAAAAGGTTCATTACCTTGTGTCTTCTCATACCGTTTATTAAAGGGCCTTATCAATATTCATCGGCTGCTCGTTTATCTCTCTAATTAGTAAAATCTGCCAATTTAGAGACGAATGTCAGTAATAATCACGCCGCATGTTACTTAAACCGGTCTTAATATTGATTCATTCAGATTCAATTTTTTTTCGATTCCCGAAAGCTTTTTATGGTATGATAAAGTACAAGCTCAAAGGAAGCTTTAATTGCACTTCTTGCTTAATCACTGTTTAAAACACTCTGTAAATCTAATTAATGGTCTCCAAAGAAATGACTTTCAATTAATAATTGATAGATACAAATTAATGAGAAACTGGATCGAAGAATCGAAGCCAAAAAGAAGAATTTATTTATTTTATCTTGCGCTAAATCCTACTGGTCGCTGTTGACTTGGTTATCATCAACCATATCGTTTTTTGTAATTTTCAAGTATTTTTTAATATGTATCTAATACGAATTCAAATTATAATAATTATACCAGGTGGCTCAGGATATAGGAACCTCAGAATTAATGAATGGATTATTTTGAAATGTAAATTCGGAATTAAGTGACTGAAAAATCTATAATAGTAGATCTGGAGTTTCTTTGAAATTTTTGTAAAAATTGAATTTTCAAATTAAATATTTTTTTCTACAAGCGTGAGGAAAATTATACTTTTCCGCACTGATTTTATAAATTCTAAAATGATTAAAAATTAATTCTTGCTTGGTTACTATGATTACTTTCTGCCTAATGTTTTATTTATTAAGAAGCACCAAGAAAATTTTGTTTAATGACAAAAAAATATTTTTGGTAAAATTTTTTTTTAATTCAGGCGCTTGTAGAAAAAATATTGTTCCTAACACTTGCGGAAAAGTATAACTTTCCGCACTTGTTAGGAAAATAACTATTTCATTTAGTTAAATTACATATGTCATATATATATAAAATTGTCGTGTCGCTGACTGACTGACTGACTGACAATCAACTCACGGCCTAAGATAGAGACGTGAAATTTTCAGGGTAGCTTCCTTTGGTAGTGTAGAGGAGGACTAAGAAAGGAATATTGAAAATTCGCACTTTAAGGGGTTAAAAATAGGGATCAAAGGTCAGTAACAAATATCGAATATCTCGAAAACTATAAATGATAGGCGCTTGAAAATTGGTGCGTAGATTTTTCTAAAGAAATAAGCTAAAACGTGTTTCGGGATTTTTTTGTATTTTTTATCTCAGACGCAAACAGCAGAAGGGTTATACGTTTAACATGTGTATCTCTCTGTGGCATCGTAGCTCCTAAACGGATGAACCAATTTTGATTTAGTTTTTGTTTTAAAGGTGACTTGATCGAGAGTATTCTTAGCTTCGATTCAATTTTTTTTATTGTCCCATTTTGCGTACATCTAGGGGTGGGTCACCCTCCTGAAGAGGTGCAAATATTTTTTATTATTTGTCTCAAAGTAATTAGAAATAGGAAGGAGTTTTATATCAACTCAATTTTAAAACGATTAAGGCGTAGTGTTCACCCAGAAGAGATGAAAACAATTTATTTTAATTTTACGACTCAATTTACTTGAACTTCCATAAAAAACTTAAAACAAAATTTCTAAGCTTTTTCAATTGTACATTAATTTAGAGGTGGCGGTCACCCCTTAACCATACACTTTGTGTTTAGTTTTTATGGGTATACTTAATTTGCTTATTTGCTAGAAACACCCCAAAAACGGTGGTTTTATAGCCCGCGGGACCCCGATTTTCATTATCAGCGTCCCCAAAAAGCATATAGTACCAAATCCGAGGTTACCTTAAAGGCTCTAAATACGATGCGAATTTCTATCGAGATTTCGTTAATTTCTTTACGTTATTTTAGTGATATATGCTTCTAAATAACAAATACAAATATTTTTTGATGTGAAATTACTGTGTGAGTAATTTTGTGAATGTAGCAGGAATAGAGAATAAAATCGGTGCTATTTAAATTACTATAATATGATTCTTCGGGGCGGCTTATTTATCATAAAGCAGTGAGTGTGAAAAAAACAGAAAATATCAGAAAGAATTTTAAAAAATTACAAGAAGTGAAAAAAATAATAAAAGAATTAAGAAAAAAAAAAATTAACAAACATTAAAGGAATTAAGAAAAAACCAGAAAAAATTAGAAAATATTAAAAAATTAAGAAAAAAATAAAAAAAGTATAAAAAGTAGAAGAATTAGGAAAAATCAAAAAGATAAAATATCTAAAAAAACTGGAAAATATAAAAATTAAGAAAAAAAACAGTAGAAAATATCATTATTAAGAAAAAGTCAGAACAATACAAATTTTTTATTGTATTTAAAAAAGCAACTTTATTAAATTGAAATATCATCTATTTAAAAAAAAACACCCTGTACATTTTGATAGCGTCTCAAAGGTTAATTCTTACGGAAAATGTATAATTAGTTGTAGTTAAATTATTTGATTTTTAAGGATTACCTTTCATTGAGTAGAGATATATAAAAAATCGACAATAAATGCAATTAAAAAATTTCATTATATTTTGTTACCATAAGAATTTACTAATAAACATTTCTGGTTCACTCGGTATTTTATTATATTAATTATCCTATTCATTTTTATATTAATACTCGACGTTTCGTTTCCATTATTCGCAGTATTTTTACAAGTTGAGACGAGCACGGTAACTTTTTTTGTAATTTTGCAGTTTTTATTAAAACATCGCCACAAGTCTAAAAGTGGGTCACATAAAATTATAAAAAAATAAGATTATAAAAAAATTGTTTTAAAATTTGCAAACAATGACCTTGTATTTGATATAACACTAGATATAGTAACTCCACTTGGAGGGGTAAAAATGGGATAAAAGTTTAAAAATCGGGCAAGGAAACGGGTATAAGGAAGAAACTTTTATTTATTCAAACATCAAAGAGGACGAAGTCGCGGGCAAAAGCTAGTGTCAAATATAATTTGGGCAATCAAAAAAATTAATATTTTGGCTGTGACTTGTTCCAAATCGATGAAAAGTGAGTAGGAGTCACCAAAAATAATATTCTTGCTTACATATAAATAGTTTTATTTTATTAGTTTTAAATTGAATTTTCCATAATAAAAATGGCAATGCACTAATTTTAAGACTAAAAAATGAAATATTTTTTATGCAAAAACAATATTTTTTGGTCACTTTTTGATGTTTTTAAAGCAAGTCGCAGCTTCCTTGATTATAAATAATTTTTAAATATATTTTTTTGACAGGCGAAATAATATTTGACAAATGAATTAAATATAATACAGATAAAAGAAAATAATTTTTACGACAATTTTAAGGAAACCAGCAATTAGCTATTTTTTATTTTTCTGTCACTTAATTCGAAATTAGGTCTAGTCTGATTACCTTAAATTTCAAAATCAATTTATTCATTCTGAAGATATCAACTTGGCCCTACCCTTAAAGAAACACAAGTATCATAATGGAATTATTTATAATTTATTATCATTAAGCGGACCACTTCTACATTTCAAGAATATTTATAATGTTCAAACACGTATTTTGGCAACTAAATTACCACCACCTATAAACCAGCAATAAATTCACGGATCTAATGCAAAGAGTATCTACTATAGACGAAATCACGGACTTAAGGGGGGCGGTGAGGGCGATCGCCCCCAAATGGATAAAAATTTTAAAAAAACTCGATCAAAATAAAAAAATTTACTCATTATAAACTGCGCTCTTTTTACAACTATATAACACTTTGTAGTCAACACTGTTACGCGTGCGTATTACAATTTCCCTGGAGGGGTACCCGTTTCATTTAAAATGACCTTAAACCCCCCTCCAATCAAGCGCCTGGATCCGTGCTTGTATAGACGTGTTACGTAAATGGCTCAAGATCAACTCCTTTTTGTGTTTTGGGACCAGAGCCCTAGATGGCTCTGCTTATATGAATAATTAAATTTAGGTTGGCTGCAGTGATAAGATTTTATATTTTATTAGATAAGTTTACTTACTGGTATTACTGACTTTTTGGTTTAGTTTTTGTCATTGTGACAGTGATTGATTCCCCTATAAAACTTTTGTTAGTGTCTTTCTATTTAACATTTATTGATTTTTCAATTTTTGAACAATGTCTTTTAATGAAATATGCTTTGTTCCAAAGTGTTTCAATACGACATATATTGAACAATTTAAGAAATGGCTACGTGTAGTTGGGTCTATGAAGTTTCGCCGCAGCCAATTCGCCACGGCCGTTTCGCCACGACCTGTTCGGCCACCAGCCGTTTCGCAACCGGCCATTTCGCCGGGAAAATTATAATTTTTTTTACTTGAATGGTAAATGCAAAATAATTTAGTTTTAAGTCAATCTAAATGTTGTTTTTTTAATTATTGGTAATAAACTTTCACTTATTTTGTAAAATAACGTTTAAATAATTTTGCTATCTTTCTTATTGACAAAATTGTTTTGTTCTCGAAAAATTTTTTTAAAAGATTAATGTGACAAAAATTTTATTTTTATCTCTTTAGTTAATAATCATTCTCAATTAAACTGGTTTACAAGTTCAAAATGGTGTAAATTCTTGTTACTAGTAAAAATATGAGTGAGAGCTCATTGGATTCGTAATGACATCTGGAAAAATGTGCAGAAGTTTCAAATCAGCACATAAACAATTGCAAAACTTATTGGCGAAACGGCCGGTGGCGAAATGGTCCTGGCGAAACGGCCGTGGCGAATCGACTGCGGCAAAAACGTCCCATCCCCATGTAGTTTCTGGTTAGTGGTGACGATATTCTTTAACATTGTTGAAAACCAAGGATTCCAAATTCCCAATTCAAGTTTTAATACCAAATACAGGCGTGTCTTTATCTTTAGTTATACAGCCATCATCTTCATCATGCAAAAAATATTTTATAAAGAGTTAATGCTAAGTGGTAAATGTGATTTGTTCGAGCTAGTTTTGTAACGCGAGGAAATAATTCTGTAGATTTTCTTAAGCCATGGTAGACTCATTATTTCCAAATATTGACATCGAGATATTATTATTCGCTGGTATATCAATAAGAAAGAGTAGGTAAAGAAACGACTTCAGGACACTATCCTGCAAAACTTCAAATTAACTTGATTAACTTTAACTTAGAATAATCGTTTATTGATGCATGCTAAAAAAAATTTAGACAGCAGACACGCATTTTCTTCTCTTTTCTGGTAATCCTCCCCACCTAAAATTACTGGGCCCAGCTGACCAAAAGAGACCATTTCATTGATATTTTGTTATTGATTTCAGTTTCTTTGCTGGTAAATTATTGCATTGTTATTTAAACAGATGTAAGGAATTATGATGAGTCAAGGGCTTTGGACAAGACCACTTTAATAGCGTCATAAATCAATGGATGTTGATTATTTAGAAATCTGAGACGCCATTGAGAGGCAAGAGGGAAATATAGACATTCACATAGAATCAGTGTGACTGGGCACACGTGTCGAATATTGTTTCTAATAAAGTTGAAGTTAATGAATAGAGCATTTTAGTAAGCGACCCTTACATAGTGGTGTCAGAAGTAGGATTTAGCCAAAATTTACTCGAGCATTTTAGTAAGCGTTTTCTACATTATTAATAGATTTTTAATTATTTTTAAAACAATTTTTGGGTGAAGTTTCTAATGTCACCATCATCCTTTTTGTCTTTGTTCCATATTTGTTTATATGTCTTGTTGTAACATGTCTTTGGATAACCTACTTATTTCTTCTAGTCTAGTTTCTAAATTACCTTAAATATTTGTTTTCTTCTTAAATTTTAATATTTAATTTCCACCTTTTTGTGATGCTGGTTGTTTTTTATTTTATTTTCTACAATAACCTGATATTATTTATTTCTGTGTGGATTTCCAGTTGGTTTAATTTGGTATTTTCTGTTATTGTTATGGCCTTTAATCTTTTATAATACTTACTACTTCTGTCCAGGCTCCTTTTGAATTATTCATTTTTTTGCCCTTGTTTAATTTTTTATTATTCTGTGTTATAAGTTTCCGTTTTTAGAAATTGATCTAAATTCAAATTTAATATAAAGGTGTGTAAACCACAAAATTGATCTGACACTGTATTATGGAACACATTATATATTTTTAATTAAATATATTATTAAGGTCTCAAATTTTATAAATAGATAAAAATAACTTCTATTTTTTTTTTAACTTTGAGGTGAGTTAGATTTAATTAGATAAATTTTGATTTCGTGTAATATGGTAGACGTAACTTCTACTTAATTAAGAAATGAAATGATCTAATTATTTCGCTACTTTTTGACCGTAACTGTATCGATTCAAGTCCATTAAACTCGATCGGTCCAAAGTTTAAAAAAAACCTCGAGAACCATTTCAATTATCGTTGGGTCAGAAAAACAAATAGCCCGATTTAATAATAAATACAATCGCACCAGATATCACAGCGGATTCTCAGCTAATGATGTCAATATCGACGTCTGTCTTTTTGCTAAAATAAGTTATTACCGGTTTTATGAATTGTAAGAGCTTCAGAATTATTTTCTCATACATATCTTCAGTCGATAATATCACTGTTTAAGTTTTGTTCGCGGTTTTTGCTAGCTCGATGTATTGCATTCTCAGAATTGAAATGTCCAGGGACGTCGTCAAGATTGATGGAAGAAAGATTATTTTGATATGTTTAAAATATTTTTACACGTAAATCATGTTAGCAACGTTATTTTTATGTTGTTGTAACTTCCAGCTAGGCAAAAATCTTAGTACTTTGAAAGTTTTAGTATTAAGATGATCTGTAAAATCTTCTAGTAGCCTCACGGAACTTGTACATAATTGTAGTCACTACCGTTCTTCATCTGTCATTACTGCTGATCTATGTTACTTTTTTGAATAAATAAGATTATACCTCCATTTTACCAAGCTTTGATGATAAACTGTTCGTTCCAAGCTATCTTTTATGCATTCCTTGTGGTAAGCGGCAGGCGAAAAAGGGATATACAACATATTGATAAGAAAATTTAATATAAAGTAGTCAGATCATGTCAGATGTCATATATATATATATATATATATATATATATATATATATATATATATATATATATAATTTTTAATTTAATCAACTAGAAATGAAAAAGAGGAGATTTGTCAATTTTTGATAATTTTAATTTTTGAAAGTGTCAGATAAAATAAAATAAGAAATGTAATTGATATTGGATCATTGAGCGTTATTAAGAAATATATTTATGATTTTTTAATAAAAAATATATAAAAACAATTCATATCAAAAACTGGTGAAAGGAATAATCTCTGCGCGATTTTTCAAGACTACGGCCCGTTTCCGTCAGCTGAAGAAAATCCGATTCGAAAAAATCGGAATTTTTCCAATAATATGTTTTTCAAATTTTTCAATTTTTTTTCAACGAGCCCATGCGATATCGATATCAATCGACGCGTCTTGACTTGCACAACACCTTAAAAAAAAATCAGTATCGACAAATGTGCTTTCCTTATCGAGATGTATCGAATAGAAGTTTCACTTAGTAGGCGGGACCAGGATCCTCGGACCCGAAATGACTCATCTTCTAATAGAGCCTTTCTTTCTTTAATAAAAACCAATGGCCGAAAGAATTTTCCGGATCGGCCGTACCGTTCTCGAGTTATCGTGCGCACAGACATCCACAAATCCACACAGACAGACTTCTTTTCGTTAAAAATCAATTTTTTCCACGTTTCAAAAAAATTGAGAATTTTCCACGATTTCAATACTACGGTTTGCCCTACTTCACCAAAAAGGTGACGTATGGACGGGCCGTAGTAATTTGCACTACTTCACCAAAGGTGACGTATGCGCGGGCCGCAGTAATAGGTATACTAGATACAGGACAACGCAGGAAAAGAACAAAGAAGCAGAAAAAGGTACAGGACAACGCAGGAGAGAACGGAAAAGCAGAGATAAATGGAAATAGAAAAGCAAGTACACTATTTTTAGGAAGACAGAAAATAAATTAAGAGGTAAGATAGAGAGCAGTCAAAGAAATTTACAGAAAAAGAAGACACACTTTTGAAATGACAGACCAGAAGCAAATTGAGGAGGAGTCCTAAAACATTTAAATTTTAATGAATTATATGTCGTAGATAGGACATCTAATCGACCGGATGGTCCATATCGATATTTTAGTAATAACGGAAGACAGTAAACTGTAATATGAAAACCTAATAACAAAGTAATTCGTTTCAGATGTAATAACATCCAATTTTTATGAATGTTTTAGGTCTTAAATACTTTGGCCCGAGTCAGAAAATTCAGCAGTATATAAATCTAAGTGCAGTCGCTTTATGTCTACACTCGTTAAACTCCGTGTAGTAATTTTACTAGTTTTAACGCTCTTTGCGTCGTCAAGAGCTCTAGTCTCGGTTTCGTATTGTATCTGGCGCCACCTTCCATGTATAGTGTGAAAACCACTTGCACGGGCAGTTTCAGTGGATCAATAATACTCCAGGGGTCGTTATGGTATCGTCCAAGGGCGGGTTTTACTTACTCCTCTGGGTTGAGTACCTGGGTATTTGTGCTGCTGAGTCAAAACTCGAAATTAAATTTATCCAAAAATTAAAATGATTCTTCATTACACACACAAAATTACCAAGTCCAGCGAAGGAAGAAAATGGTGTGTAACGGTTCGCAAATCGGTGATACGTCGGACGATACAGCCACGTCTTCCAGGCTGGCCTAGTGTGGTCGACCGTCAGATTGATGGTTTCAGTTATAATTGACCTTGGCTTCACCTTGAACTACCTGTAAAGGTCGCTGAAGTGAACGGACTTTGAGTGCGGGACTGCCACTAGAACTTCAAATAGGACTGCCACTGCAATTCCAATTGGGACGGTTACAGCAACTACCGACAACGAATTCAGTCGTTCTACTGGATAAGAACTTCGGCGTTTAAGAAGCACGGACGCGAATGTCTCCATTATATATTCGAAACTTCTAGCCTTTCCTATAATTTTAGGTTAATTCTACTCTTGTGCCGCGCGCGAATTAATTTATATATTTTTCTACAATCACTATGCAAAACACGCTTTTCTACACAAGTTTTTATACGCAAAGCAAGCAAATGCCAAACACAGACAGCTATGACCTGTCAACTTTTTTGACAGTTTAACATTATAGTTAATTTCTGGGAGTTCAAATTTGAAATTGAAACTAAAAATAAGTAAACTATTTATATGATTATTTATTTTAATTTATAAATTAATTAATTTTTCTACATTCAATAGTCATTTTTTAATTATTTATTTTCAAAGTTTAAGTAAAATACCTATATAAGTTACTGTTTTCCTTTTATTAATAAATGTGGTTGTAGAAAAAATATTGTGTACAACTTGTACGCAAAGCACTTTTCCCACTCGCTAGATTTGCGGCACTCGCCTACGGCTCGTGCACTCGTGGGGAAAGTGACGCTTTGCGCACTTGTTGTACAAACTACTATTTAAATATTACGGTAAAAGTAACGTCATTACATAGTAAGTACTAAAATACTAAAGAGAAGTGAAACTAATAATGAAATTTTACTCGCTGAATATACAACTGCAAGTACTAGACGTTTTGCCAGCACACGGTTAAATTAGTGTTATTAAAAAAACTCAGAATATCAATACGCCTTTCAAAAAACGAAAGTACTGTATTGAATATAGTTATATTTTCATTCAAGGGAAACGATGATAGATCACCCTGCATTATATGCTGATAGATCGCCGGCCATTGCACGCCAAAGTACAGTATGTGAAATTGACAAAATTTTTCAGGCGATCAAATTTAGTGTTTTACCTTTGCCCTTGGAACACAGTCATACATTTTTTAATGTTTTTTCTAGATTATTTGGAATTAAAAATAAAGTTTTTGATTAGACATAGTCATAGACGAAATTTTCTAAATACCCACTATATAGGTACATACAGTGATTTCAAATGTTTCGCGTTAAGAGCATTTAAATATTTAGAATAAAAATATAAAATATAAAAACGTTTTCTTCAAAAGGAACATAGTTTTTGTTATTACAATATAAAAATAAAAAACATTTCTCATACTTTCGAACATGATCTGATATTCCCAATGTACAAACAAGAAAATCGTTGTCAGTGACCAAATCAGTATCGGTATCTTTTTGTGGTAAGTTCATCCAGAAATCTTGTCTATTTGTTGGTTCAAAAACAGCTAGTATATTATTTTTCTATGAATTTAGGACTCCGCGGTACTGTTCTGCATTTAAAAAGATATACTACAGGCTTCTAATGGTCTGAATAGCGAATTCAATGTGTTACAGAGAGAGGGGATGCAGAGATTCAATGTGTAAGAGAGAGAGAGAGTGCTATATCGATAACGTAGTAGATACCCGAGGATCCTGATAGAGCACAGTAAAATGATTATATACAGCACTTGCACCAAGCGACTTTCCCCGGTTCTAATTTTTAATCGACTCGTCGACGTTTGGTATGTGTGCGCAGAAACCGAAAAGCATTTAAAGCTTTCTTGTGGTGATATTTGCAGTGTTGCCAATGTCAACTAAATTTTAATATAGGTTCTTTGATTTGAAGAAAAAAAAATACAATTTAGTACTAATAGGTATGAGGAAAGCGTAAATATATATTATTAAATTATTTTATGCAAATATGCCGAAATTATCCCAAATATACGCCTGCTAAAATTACAAAAGAATCACAACTCTCCTGAAATTATTCGTAACTCAGATAATTATCCTACATTTGGCCACTATGCTTTTCTAGTAGGTTGTAAAAACGAACGAATTGAGCACCACGGAAATCAAAGTGCCGACACCGGAGTGCAAATACTGCATATAATCATTTTACTGTGGATAGAGCAGAAGAGTCTGCCGGAAGCGTCTGGTCTCTTCAGGTCTGCTAGACCCTGCTTTACTTTCAGCATCCTCTGGTATCTACTACGTTATCGATATAGCACTCTCTCTCTCTCTTTTTCTCTCTGGCACATTGAATATCTACATCCTCTCTCTAACACATAGACTTCCTTATTCTGGCAGTAGGAAACCTGTAATATAACTACTCATCAAAATCAGTTTTATATCCTAAATAAATAGAACAAAATAAATCGAATTTAAACTGTTCGTTCCACGCCTTAACTACGGCTCTGAATATGTGTATTTATACATATTTCTATAATGGCATTGGTACGTTAGTGTGTTTACAGTAATCGGTCATGATATTACAGATTAATTTCTGGATTCCGGACAAATCGGATTTAATCTCTGGAACAGATTATATTGGAATGCGAACTGTTCTACCGTTGAAAGGAGCAATTAGTCGGAAATTTACAAATGCAATATAATTTCTGTAAAAAAATTAAATTACCCACGGAAAAAGTCGAGATGCTACAATGATTGATATGTAATTAAATTATAACAGAATGATTGTTAATATATCAAAAACAATAAATGGAATTTTATTTAAAAATGTTAAAAACACTTAGCATAAATAGTACGACTGATAAAAATCCGAAAAATAAAGCATATGTCCTAAGATCCTAAGATTTGTATTACAGGGCGTTAAACTTAAATAAAAAAATGATTATGTCCCAGTATATATTTTTTATTACTTAATCTAAAAGACACATAACTGCTAAAACATTTGTTGATTTATTTTTACCAGTGGCGTACAGCAGCAGTATGGGACCGCTTTACTCCCCATATTCTGTAGAACATTACTTAAATTTTAATTTTGGACATATTTATTAATTTCACAATGCTCTTTACATATATATTACATTATTGTTTCACTTCCAGTAGATATTTTTCGAGATATCCATAAATGATATTTAAACTAATTTTTATTCATGACCATTCTAAATTCTAGTTATAAATATGTTGTGTTGAATTTAAAATAGACTCAATCTATGTGAGAAGCTTATGGGTTTTTTACGTTAAGAATGATGTGATTAAGTAATAAAGTGCAGCCAATAGAACAAACGCAAAGTCTTTATAAATGTGTCAAACTAGGGAACATTTTGATACCAAAGTTTCCTATGCTGTTGTCAAAGCGTCTGAATGAAAATCATGATAATAATTTACATTTATCATTAACTTCGTGTTCAATTAATTATTAAAATGCCTAGTGCTTTACCAAAAGGAGTGAAAAATAATTTTATTTATATTAACGCTCTTTGCGTCGTCAAGCGCTATTTTGGTGCCTTAGTTCCCTTTATAGTGTGAAGCCCATTTGCACGGGCAGCGTCAGTGGAGAATAAATACTACAGGGATCGTATGGCATCGAAAAAACCCTTAGCGGCCAGAAGTGCGGTCTTTAGTTGTCCTACTGGGTTAAGCACCAGGGTATGTATGCTGCCCAAAATAAAATTCATATAATAATAAAAAATAAAATTTTTATTATAATAGATGATACCAAATCAATTACCAAACGTAAAAGTAAAAAGGTGTGTAACAAGGTCCTGTACTCGGCAGTGTCAAACAGTACGACACTCCTCCGGGTTGGCGGCGGTCGGATTGACGGTTCTAAACTCTGATACAGTTAAAATTGGCTTTTCTCCCTTCAGCTTGACCTATATCTAAAGGTCGAGGGATTGCCACTGGAACTCGTACTTCAACTGCTACTCCAGTTGGGACTGCCACAGCAACTACTTACTATGGAATGAATCGTCCTACTCGATAAGAATTTTGGGGTCTAAGAAGTACGGTGTCTCCATCCGTCGGGCGGAGGTTCAACTGTACGACGGAGATAATATTTAATTTAAATATTTTTATTATTACGGAAATTAAAGTAACTTCGGTACATTTGCATTGTTTCAGTATTTTAATTAAGTCGAATTCAATTTTCTTTAAAAATCTTTAATAATTTAATGTAAGGCAACACTAAAAAATCATTTTATTCTTAACGAAACCTAGTTAAAAATCTTCTTATATTAAATATACAATAGGAATTATACTTTTAAGGTGATACTTTATCGAACGTACTGTGCCTTTCCGCATACTTTCAAAATGAGGTGAAATAAGAATAAAGTATTAGTATAATCAAAAAATGGAAAGAAACAGTTAAAAAACAAAAATAAATGCGCAAATTAGTTGTCCCACCCACAAATAGAAATCAATGCAAATTGGCGCAAAAAATGAAAAATACTAATAGGCCTGGAGTAAAAATCAATCTAAAGTGCCGTACCTTAAAAAAAGTCGTATACCACAGGTTATATTGAAAAATTATTTAGGCTTTAGGCTACAAATTTCGGTTAAACAACCATCAACAGGCCATTATTAAACTTACGAGTGGAAAGTAACTTGTCATAAGGTTAAATCCATTGTAAGGGTAGAATTAGAAATAAACTGAATTTAATATTAAAAAGTGGTACATGAAAAAAGGGGGTTAAAATTAAGGAGATCTAATTAATTAGGTAGCACATGGGGGACAATTTAAGCAAATCTCCCGGAAAAATAGCCAAGTTGAGGCGATAACTGAACCCCATCAACAAATAGGAAACGCCCTTAAGTTGGCGGCCACCTTATCTTCTTACGATATACTTACCCATATTTACTTATTGATAGATTCCAGGTGACTATTTTTCTGGAAGATTTCCTTAAATCATTCAATTAATTAATTAATTATACCTAATTCTAATCCTCCATTATTTTTTATGTCCAACTTTTTAACCTTAAATTAAACTGGTTTCTAATCATACCTGTTTATACCTGGCAACCCAATAGTAGTGAACAGAAAAAGGTGAGCAACCCAACGTTAGTATGTTCTTTAGTCTTCATACTTTGGATTGGTATTAAATTTTTCTGGTAAACAAGTGAGCGAAAATACAATAATAAAATATTATTATTATTATTAATTAATCATAGCCATGAATATATTTGTATTCATATACTTGCTCAAAAAAGTATACATCAAAATAAAGAAAATTTTATTAAGAAACAGGAAGGTTGTTTGCGAAAAAACGTTTATGAATTATAGTTACCAGACTTTAAAATTGAAAAATTGGAGCGAATGAAGATGTGCAACAGAGAGAGTTTGTGCGTACTAACTGGTGTGACAGAGAGCGAACTTCAACAAATCAGATTTAAAGATTTTTGCAATTCTCATTTCTTTGATAATTTTTAGTAAATTACTGTAAAAACGGATAAGTTGAGAAATTACTCGCCTGTTTATACCTGGCAACCCAATAGTAGTGAACAGAAAAAGGTAAGCAACCCAACTGTATTATATTATTTAGGCTTCATATTTTCGATTGGTATTTAAATTATCTGGTAAACAAGTGGGCGAAATTATAAAAATAAAAAACATTAGTATGAATATTAATTAATCATAGCCATGAATATATTTCTTTATATTAAATTTAATAAGTAGATGGGTGAAGGTCGTCTCTAATTAGGAGCTTCTACTATTAGTTTAATATTCATCATATAATATAATCTTAATCCAATCGTTTTGAATTAATTTTTCTAAATGTTTTACACAGTTGGAGCTAACTGTAGATGTTACTTCTATGAGAGCATCGTTTGTTAACTTCTCCTATCCATTTCTTCCAATGTGATTATTATTTACTGTTCCTGAGACCCATTCAATCGGTAATGATATGGAGACAGTCGTAACGTTCGAAGAGTAGTTAGTCCATTACATATATAGAATTTAGTGGCTTACTTGTTACATTACAGCAGTATATACGAATTGGCTTTTTTTGTCATAAATAAACACGTCAAAATTAAGTATAAAAATGGTTTATAATAGTTGTGTTGTAATTGCAAAAATACAGGGAGAAATAGCAAGTGCAGATTTTACACATTTTCAAAAGCTAGTTGGAAATTAGAGAAAAGAAAGAACTGGATAAATGCAGTTAGGAGAAAAAAGTAAGTAATGTATAACCTACTTCTGTAGCATGCTTAGTTAGACGAATGTGTGTTTTATTCTATACAATTATTCGATGTGATTAAAAAACTTTTGCCACTATGTCTCAATTTATTCACATCTCTAACGTGACCAGCCGCGACAAGTTGCTTCCCTTTGTCCATCGTTTGGGGTTGAAATGATATTTGATGAGTAATTGACTCCAATCCGGTTTGATTAAATAGACTAAATAGACTAAAATTTTTTTATAACGAATTTTTATATTTATACACAACTTACATACTTCTCCCAATTGTCGAGCAAGATTTTATGCAACCATCAGATGGCGTTTTCGTCGCGCTCCCTGCTAATACCTCTTAGTTAGGAATCCAATCAAAAATCCATTAGGTGGATCAGTAGATATTTCATATTTCTGATTCAGGATACATGAACTCAGAACTCTTCTTGAAATGACTAACTCATTTCAATAGTGTAGTAAATTTGTTAGGCCGGGCCATAGACACAAGAATATTAAAAGACAGTCAACATTCAAAAGAGCACAACATTCATCTTCTCCAACTACCCGGCCACATCACCCTTTAGACGTTGCTTTCTTTAAGTCATTACAACACCACTATATTAAAGATCAAGAGAAATGGTTACAATCTAATATTAAAAAAAAAACATTTTCGCAATATAACGTGGCTATTTTTATTTCCAAGGCCTATGGAAGAGCAGATATTATGGAAACCGTGATTCAGAAATTAGGCTTATGGATTGAAATCACTGACCATAACTTAGCACTATTTGAAGTTTTTTGTCCAAATGAGTAGCAATTACATGAAAACTAATAGTTAAGAGCAAATAATAATACATAAAGTGAAACACGAGACAATTCAAATCTTCATAGAGAAACTCAGTCAGATCATGGTTATGATAATATTCCTGAAGTTGAAGACACAATTTTTAATTCGTCGTTAGTAAATGTATCAATGACACCTAATATATCAAATATTGCTAAGTCAATTATTATCTTGTACAATATCCAAGTCTGTCTTTAAAATCAATTGAAATAAAATCTTACATTTACAATAAGCTCATCGAGGTAAAATGGTAAGAGAAATTCAAAATCAACATAAATCCCTTATAAAATACATCATAAAGAAAAGATGAAAATAGCAACAGAAAAACTAGAAAATCGTAAAAAGACCACTAAAGAATCTGAAAATTCGAAGCAGAAGATGAAAATAATAGTGTTTATATTATAGAGGAACAAACTTGTGTTTTAAGAAAGGAGGGTGTCTGGCACGGTGCTCCGTATCATCAATGCATCTGCAGAAATTGGAAAAAACGATGACTGTCTTACATTTTGTCCAAATTAGGAACCTGCAGGTCCATTTTAGGAATCCAGTTACCCAATTTTTAACATTTTGATACATCTATGTATTCTATTCTCATAGCAATGTTTTGAGGTTTTAATAGATTAATTTCTTTCAATAGAAAGTATGTTTTAGCATAGTTATTTCAATTCTTTTGAAAGTGGTAGGATTTGAGTTACTTCTCCTATAGTCTCTCGGACTTTTCTTATATTTTGTCCAGGTTAAGAACCTTTAAATCAATTTTTAGGAATCCAGTCAACTAATTTGGAACATTTTAATACATTTAGGCATACGATTGTCATAGCAACATGTGGGGTTTTAATAGTTTTATTTTTTCAATAGAAAGTATGTTTTATTCTAACATTGTTATGGCAATTATTTTACAAGTGGTCCAAATAGAGCTACTTCCCCTATGGATTAATAAACTCTCTGACTTTTCGGGACTAGAGTCTCAAAATGGTACCCGACTGCCTGCCATCATATAGGTATACGTGTAGAAAAATATTTCCCTTTTGACAAAAGGGATTTTTGTGTGACGTGCGATCTTATTCTTATAAAATGACCACGTACTGTTTTATAGAACTTCTGATGGAATAACAGTTTGAATTGATAATCTGGAACCTTTGGTTTTCCATTATGTCGAAGAATATTATCACCAACTCACCTAAACTACACTTTTTTAATAATTTACGTACGTTTCGCCAACTATGTTAGTGGTGACAATATTCTTCAATATGGAAGAACATTTGCTTAGCAAAAAAACTTGATAGAAAAATTCTAATCATTATATTAAAAACGTAACTAGAATATTCAATAAACTTTTATTTTAAAATTTTTTGTTAGAATTTTTAGTAATCATTTACAAATCTCAATACGTTTCTCAAAATAACAACAAATTACAAACTATTGTAACTCAAAATTGATACAGCACCTATAGAAATATCAGATGCGACGTTTTCTCTCAAATCTCTAATATATTCATAATAAAATGTTTTAAATGTTTCAAAATCTTTAAACGATGAGAGAATTTCATAAATATCTCCTTCAATTTCATGTTTCCTTTTGCTTAAATCTTCTTCGAACTTTTTCATCTCAAAGTTATTCAACCTTTCACGTAATTCTTCTTCTATATATTTTTTAACTGTTGCAACGTATTTTTCATAGATATCTTTTTCGTTATCTGCTGTAACAGAATAATTGTCGAAAAAATCTTCCATCACTGCGTTAAAATTTTCGTTTACTATTATTTCTTCGATACAACCGATGATGAGAGCAAATTTTCTATCATCGATATCAGTGGATTCATTGAAATCATTTATTTCTTCACTCATGCTGGCAATTTGAAATTTAACTTCCCAAAAACAGACTAGGTCAATAGCAGACCAATGTGAAAATGATAAAAAAAAGTATATGCTAATGTCACATTAATGAATTTTAACTGTAGTTTTGACGTTTTAAATGAAACTGAAGTACAATTATTTAGAATCAACAGAAACAATTAATTGTTTTATTAAAAATCCTGAACACAGCAGTGAAGCTAATGCTATTATATCCATATGCCAAAGTGGATCTTTTTTTAATTCATAGTTTTGGAGTTATATATGTGATAATATGATAAAGTTAATTATTGATAGAAAATCTGTGAAATTAATACAAAATGGCATCATAACGCAATTACGATTCATCAGCATTATGCGATAAATAATTCATTGAAATGCTGATGCTATATATTACTATAAAAAATATACATAAACAATTTTTAAATGCGAACAAAAGAGTATTAAAAATAAAAGTGAACATAAACCTTGATGGAAAATAACTACCCAAGCACAATGCTGGTTTGATAAAACACTTGGGGCAATAGTAAATTGTATCTTTTCTTATATCATTCTTATAACAAGATTGGCATCTTTTATGGGGCTGGATGTTTCTATTTGGCACCATTGGAAATTTATCGGAACGTCTTGATCCCTAATTGGAAATGGTAGTCTTATTTTTTCCTTGCCCGGAACAAGCTCTGCTATCACTTGCAGTCTGAAGACATATAAAGACATATTCATTTTTTCAATTTGTTTGCATAAAAAATGTGAATTTATCAGCAGCATCTGGAAGATGTGAATTCCCAATTTTTTGTACCACCGAAGGGTTTTTCTTGAACAGGAATAATGGCAGAGCACCTGATGTTGCTTGTTAGTGCCACCCATAAACATGTTGTAGTGAAAGATTGCGACAGGTTTTTGCTTCTCTTGGTTTATCTTGTTGGTGCTTATCACTCCACTTTATCATACCTTCACCGGAATAACGAGTGATGTATTGCCATGCTTCAGCTTAGCTTTCTTTATATGGACTTAGTCGATCAAGTCTGAGAGTCCCGGTGCAGTAGGAATTTCGTTTTAGTAACTCTTGTGCTAAACTATAACTATTGTAATAGTTATTTATGTACAATGAATGGAATAATAATAATTTATCCTCCATCAAATGCAATACTACTTTGTTTGAATGGCTTTTGCCGGCGATATCATCAAGAGTTCCGGAATACACAGTAAACTTTAATATGGCTCCATCTGGATCAGTGACCATGTGCAGCTGTAAGGTGGATTTATAAACTATTGAACGGCAATTTAAACCTCAACGTCAACCGTAACTGCAAAGTTCAATAGTTAGAAATTCACATTTATAAACATCTGCAGCGGTTGATGCTGCGGTTGCCGTTCGCACAGAGATAACAAACTTTTAACTTTTGCAGTTGAGGTTGTAGTTTCCGCTCAAGAGTTTATAAATACAGCTTTATTCCGTACCTATGATGTATATTTTTAATGTATTGTCGAAAAACAAGTCTTCCCCGCCACAAGACCATTGACTCGTCAGGAGTTATCTGGATAATAGATTTCTACCATTTCATTATTAGTAATATTTATGTACCAAGACAGTAAAGTGATTTTTTATCGTACGAGTCTGAAATTGAGCCGAGCGAGCAAAGCGAGCGAGGCGAGTAACAAGCGAGTTGGATAAAGACACTTTACTAACGTGGTGCATACAACATTTTATCGGCAACCGTAAAAATCGATTATTTTCTATAAACAATTCGTGACAAAATTTGACAACAACGTTTAACTGTCAAAGCCGTGACAGCGACAAACGATTTCTGATTAATGTCTGGCTATCTTGATAAATATTAGAGGCAGGTAAAACTGTAAGATAATGTGCTTGTTTATTGCCGAAAATCGGTATGGTAATGCATAATTTTATTGAAGCTTGGCGATACAAATAGTTCATCAGCAGGTGAATTTTGAAAACCTTGGCATCAGGCATAAGGTCATTTTGTGGTAGACATTTCATTATTACCATGAATCGGTCTTTGATCGTGTGATCAGCAAAAAATTGGTCTATGTCCTGTAAAAGAACATTGAACGTTAGAAAATTTTAAATTTTTCTTACCTCTTGGCAACAGCTTTAATTCTTCTCTATAAGTAAAAGCAGACACACATGCTTTGTCCCTTATCAATCATTTCACTTCTTGGGGATTGGCCGGCTTAGACAAATTGTTGGTCTTATATCTTGAGTCCCACTGTTGATTGATTAAAGTACATATTCTAAATTTGTGTCTGTATCTTGAGTATAAAAATCGTCTTCAACATCTGAATTACTGCAATTATATAGGGCATAGTCGCCTAATATTTCTAAACAATGTTGGACTACCACAGATCTAAAATTCTAAATTTTAAAAATTAAAAAGCTTTATGGTCACTGACAAAAAGATAGGATATTATGTTAATTTATAGGGATTTGTTCAATGAAATATTTGCCTTCATGTTGTACGGTCAAAAACACGCTTATTAAATTTACTGAAACTATTATTTTCTATAAAAAATGCTGAACTGGTATTTTTGGTAAGTAAAAAAAAATCAGTGTTGGTGGCTGGTCAAATAAGGGGGAAAAGCTATTAGACCAGTCTAGACTGCTGCGAGAGATGAGTACTCACCACAATCTCGTAATAGTTTCAGATGTACTTTCCTCCAGATCTCACATACAGAAGTCCTTTAACGAGAAGAGACAAAAGGGAAAAGGAGGACATCCTCTTTCCAGGCACGGCTTTTGTACTCTACAGAGATGGTTCAAAGACCCAAACCGGTACGAGAGCCGGAGTGTAGAGCAGAAAACCGAGAGTTGAGATCATAGTAAGTTTTAGTAAATATGCTACCGTCTTTCAGGCGGAGGTCTTAGCGATAGAATTGTGTGCAGGAGAGTTGGAAAACCATACACCTTGTCAACAAAAGTATTTACATTTTGACCGACTGCCAGGTAGCTTTAAAAGCACTGAGTTCCAACCGGCTGGGCTCGAAGCTAGTGTGGAACTGCATCGAATCCTTGATCGCATTGCTACCAATAATAGAGTAAACCTACTGTGGATACCTGAGCACGAAAGAACGAAGAGCAACGAGAAAGCCGACACTCATGCAAGAAAAGGTGCAGAATCCGAGTAGTTCATTATACCAGAATCATTTTTTTGGCAAGCAGTGCCAAAGACACTATCTAAAACTGGACCGAGAGAAAAACTCTCCAGCACTGGAGAGATATTCCTGGGTTAGCCCATTCTAAGACGTTCATAGTCAAATCCTCAAGTAGCACCCTATTGCTTATCATAGAATGAAGTAGAAATAATCTACGGATCTTAATTGGATTGCTGACAGGCCACTGTCATCTGCGGTAACATCTGAAGAAGCTAGGTCTGAGTCAAATATCGGACTGTCGTTTCTACAGTGTGGAAGACGAAACGGCGGAGCATATTCTATGCTCCTGTACTGCCCTGGAAGTGAATAGGATTCGTACATTTGGTTTCATACAGCTGGAGCCTACCGACTTTAAGGAAGATTCAGCTAAATCAATAATAGACTTCATCAGGTGTGGATTTTATAATAAATGGTACCCCGCAAGGGTGAGCCACAATATGCCTTTGCTGGCCGTAATGCAGGGGCGAGTTAACACCCCACTCACATCGATCCTAAGTAAGAAAAAAAAGACAAATTAAAACAGATTCGCAAATATTCCACAAAAAAATATGATTTAAATTCTGTTGTGCCAATCTTAGCTTTTTGTCACTGAATTAACTCAATAATACAGTATTTTTCTATCAATAAACATATTTGAATTTAACGGATGTAATCTTCAATACACACATAATTTAATTTAATTTAGCATCAAATTGTGGTAAAACAGGCAGTACCAGGAAAGTAAAAAGGCGTCATAAAGAAAAACATTAGAAATATTTCTCTTTACAATTAATGAGACATTAACCACACGTTGCAATGTTCCCATACAGATTCTATTACATATAAAAAAATGTCAATTAGCACTCCAATCAATACCGACTGGAGCTGATCTAATTACACATTTATACTAATTAGCCCATTGTCCTTGCGGTGAGATTTAATGAGACCAATTAAAAGGTTTTTTATTAACAGTAAAAGTTCTTGAAGCATCCCACATTAAATACCAAAATCGCACTATAACTTTTAAGGTCTTAGCATTAACACGGCGACTATAATGTTAGAAAAAAATAATATTTATCATTTATCAGGTTATTAATGCATATGTAGATTATCATAAATCTTGTAAACGTATCCTTTTTTTTCTAGTATATACTTAGTTATCTCTAGAAAAAAATGAAATATTAAAATTCTAAAATATTTTTACTATAATATGCAAAAGAAAAAAAATAGTGTTAATAAAAACCATAAACATGAGATAAATTTAGATTAAAGAAGGCAAAATACGATGGTAGAATGATAGCAATAATATAAAACTATAACTAGGTAACTGGTTTTGTAGTAGATAAAAATTACATCTATTATTGTTTTATGGTGTAACCGTTTATGGATATGTTTAATATTATCATCATCCATAATTAAGAGTAGTAAGTCTGTCAGTGTACCATTATTTCGACGACATTCCAAGAACCGATCATCGATTCCATTATTAAATCGAACATTACAACCAGTTAAAGTTTTTATGATCATTATATCATTTTCAAGCTTAATTACATATCACGACAAAATCTCGAAACGGCTACACCAAATTAGTTCCCATGAGTTATAAGAATAACTTCTATAAATCTGAAGAATGCCGTAGGTAATATCGTCCCTGTATTTCCATGTTTGGTACACCATGTACACTGATTGACAACAGAATGATATTTAGAGACTTACAAATGGCTTTTTGGTTTTTTTGTACAGCTGAATGTTAAAAAAAGAGTTTTTAATAAGTTAATCAATATATTTACCTTCATCTATTTAAAAGCTGTTTTTGACTCTCCAAGCACAATTTTCAAAATACAGTAAACAACAATTTATAATAAAACCACAAACTTACCATGATTGAATACTTCAACAAGTGAGAAGAAGAATCACATATTGTGATATGCATTAATAAGATAATATTGAAAAATTTAAATAACCGCATTATGCTACTTGAAAAACTAAACATAGTAAACGAGTAAAAAACGAATTTTAATATTAAAAAATAAAATGAGGTTGCTCCGTAGACACTGGCATTGTTGTTAGCCGCCTACGGCACCTTGCTTGGGGGGCTCAGAGTCCCGGAATGAAAATTGTAGAGACCCACAGGTCAATGGGTAGGTTCTAAGAGAGTTAAAATTTAATTGCACTAAACGTGATCAAACTAAAGTACCGGTAATAATGAAAATTGACATGTGACAAGTGACAAATGACAAATACTACCGCCCACACTGAGTATGTGGAGGGTAAACCAAAAGGTTTTTAAAAAATTTAGTTAAGTAAATATAATGGCAATGATGGTATTAAAACATAGTGAACAAATAATTAAATATTGAGCATAATTGAAAGCAAAAAAATTTAGTAAAAAAAAATTAATTAAAGAGTTTTGTGAAATATTGAAAAGATACATTAATTAAAACGCTTCACGGATATTCGGCATAAGACAGGTAATAAAGAGGAAGATTTGACAATGACAGGTGACAAGTGACATCATACCACTTACATACTCATTCAGTGATGAAAAATCCTCCCAATGAGTTCGGAATACATTTCCAAATTGTCCCACGCTTGATCTGCATAGATAGCGCTACGAATATGATTAACATACACTGGTTTTACTGATAAACTTATTTTGGCAACTGTTCTCTGATCTTTATCAGGGTTATTATCATTTCCGAGCACGCATTTATATAAACCGCAGTCTATTAAAACCATACGCGTCTGGAACTTCGGCAGTTGTCATAATTCTTATTTCCTTCTAGCTTTTCTAGTCCTGAACACCTGCAGGACCCATATAAACAGGGCTTACTGTGTTTGATTCGCTGTCTGTTAATGGCATCTTAACTTGATGATTTCACTTTTATGTTTACTAATTACTCGCAGTGAGTAAAATCCTTGTTTAAAACTTTATTGAACTACATTTAGTGGAGCAGTTAGTTCTTTATTGCACATAATTGTTATTCTACTATAGCGTTTTGTGACCATGACAAACATTCATATTGACGCCATTTTTTGGTTTTTGCATGAACGTAGAAAAACTATTCTATGTAACTCGACATGAAATTGTCCAACGGGGCCACATTTACTTTTTGCATTTGTTGCATAAATAACTATGTATTTTACGTTTCAATTTATAATAATAAAACAGTTTCGTTTTTAATTATTAATTTTGCAGCATAATTGGTTTGAACATTAAAATTGGCTGGATGTTCTTAATAAAAAAATGGCAACAATAAATTAAAAGATACTGTGTAGGGTGTCAGCTAAGTTGGCACCCCCTACTATTTTTTTTATGTTTAAATACATGATCTACTTGCACACCATTTGCACAGTTTTGTACACCTACATTTACTTTTTGCACAATTCTCTAATGAAAGATATAGAACGTTTTAACTGGGGGTTGCCAAGTGGACCACTGCTTTTTCAAATTTTACTTATGGATTCTGAAAGTACTCTTTTTGCTCAGTTTTTCACACCCATTGCCTCTTGTACTCGAAATTAGACTGATGTCAAAGTGACAACTTATCACCCCCACTGAATTTTTTTAAATTTAATTTACGGAATCTGAAAGTACTCTTTTTGCACATCTTTGCACACCCATTGCCAACTTTTGCACACTCTCTTGTGTTTCAGTAACGCTATCCAACACATGTGCTCTTGATTTCGTCATTAAATTAATGGCAAGTGCATTCTGTGATAGCGATACATTCAACCAGTTAATTACACTTAATAATGACCTCATGTTGATAGCGAAAATGATCAATTCCATGATAAATACTCATAAAACCAAAAAAACGTATCGTTTAAGAGTACAAAAAGAGTACTTTCAGAATCTGGAAATAAAATTTGAAAAAAGTAGGGGTGCTATTTTGTAACTTTGACATCCATCTAATTCCGAGTACGGGAGTGTGCAAAAGTTTGCAATGGGTGTGCAAAATAGTTCAAAAACAGTATATTTTCTGCTACTAGTGCTAATCTGGACGGGACCTACAGCTTATCGTGGGCTCCGGACCACGGTCCTCTGTCACCCTAAACAAAGGGCTATGCCTTTGCCATTCAGATGATCTACCGACTAGCAAGTGTGTAATTGTACCACCAACCCCTATCAGTTTCACTAGATATCCGATTTGATCCGGCCTGGTTACCAGCGTGAATGAAACAGAGCATGGCACAAATACCTTTTTGCACTTGCCCAAAGTCTTATCTGGCTTTTAATTCCACTTGAGATTCGTGGGAATCGAAGCCACGATCCGAACAATGAGCAAGTATAAATGCCGATGCCCTAACCAACTTGGCCACCATGTTCAGTGGGTGCTAAGTTGTAACTTTGACATCCGTGTAATTCCGAGTAAGAACGTGTGCAAAAGTTGGCAATAAGTGAGCAAAACTATGCAAAAAGATTACTTTCAGAATCCGTAAGTAAAATTAAAAAAAAAGCAGTGGGTGTCCCGTGTGCACTTGGCACCCCCCAGTTAAAAAGTTCTATTTCTTTCATTAAAAAAAAACAAGTGGGGTGCCAACTTAGCTAACGTTGTGTAGTGACCGCATTAATAATAGTATAAAATGTCTATAAAATTATATTTTATGCCTTAAAAAAGTTATAATACTTAATAGATAGCTGGAAAGTAGTATGTTGGCCATATCTCAGTTTTTATGTTAAAATTTTCCAAAAAAAGTATTAAAATTATTATGTTGAATTCCCATTTTAGTTAACATATTTATCAAATATTGAGCATCTATCATTCCAGAAGCGTTATTGGCGTACTGAATCGGTTCTTTGTATGGACAATAACGCATTATCTCACTTTTGTGTCGAATAAAAGCCGAGATTGAAAGGATATGTTTTGAGAGATCCTCCCGTTTGCGGTGACTTTAATCCGCTTATCCTTAGGACCCTACAGCGGAAATGTTCTCCTATTAAATTTAAGGTAACGACTCTTATTCTACTACTAAAAAAATGAATACTTTCTAGAATGTTAGAAACAATTGTGGTAATAAGTATAAATATATATGAAATTTTAAGCAATTATCTTCAATTATTTTAATATATGGGGAAAAAAGTCTTCTACGAGAATCAATTTTTCCAAATTTTCTATAGACAAATAGTAAAATCAATCATCAGTACGTTACTCGAATACTTTTCCAAATCCTAATAGCTGTTTCTTCAACGGACAATTTTTGTTTATAATGGTTTTGGGAAACTCAAAATTAATATTTCATCAATTTAAGTATTACTTATTTTGATAATATACTTGACTTATTTTAAGCGCATAATTTCTATTGTTTTTTTTTAACGCGCTACCCTTTTATTTTTATCCAACATCGATTATTAGTCCCTTATACGCTGATAGGGCTATGGTGCTATAAGAGGATTATGTAGTGATGTGTGTGAAGAGCTCGGCATAAGGCGTAGATTTTTATCTTTAAGATCTAAACGGTGTTATTACTCTCGTTCCATACTCGTATTTCATGAACCATTTGTCCCATCGATTTTCTTTTTTCGTTAGATAGACACTCTAAAAAACAGAACAATAAAAAAATGAACAGGAGTGAAAATTGATCTATTCAATTCCTTTTATGCCAGATAAATATTTTAACTTAAAGGGAAATCAATCAGGGTAATGTGTATTTTTTAAATGGCTTTTTAGATATATTTGTGTCAATGTAAATCTAATTATACTGAAATAGTAATTTGTACAACAAGTGTGGATATGATGGTCATATCACACGATTCAGCACTCCGCTTACGGCGTCGGTCTTAAACTTCGTCCGAATGCGATATGGACAATCCACACGAGTTGAACAGTACATTTTTTCTGTAACCCACTAAAGAAAAAACTAAAAAATTTTGTAAAAAAAAAGATTACAGTTACCGGGTTTGAACCAAAACAAGCTCATTAAAAATATATTAAAGGTAACAGAAGGTTACTTAGTGGTGTGTTACATACTTGATAATGAAGAATAAAAACGAAGACTCGTACTTTTAAGTGTCTTATAAAGAATAAGAAAAATATACTTCTATATCTTTCTAGTCATATAAAAAAAATCGTTTGTGTCGCTCCAAAACTTTCCCGACGAGTATCCACGAATACTTTTTCAGATATTTAATATTAAAGTTCCAAATTTTGACATTTTTCTATTTTTGACAGGTGACAGTTAGAGAAATAATTTCGACTCATCGAAATAGAGTTTTTCAAGGGCTTTCAAATGACATATTGCAAGTCAAATTCGGTGACATATTGCATCTGTCATTTTTTGATAGTGACACTTCCGTTTGACAGATGTCGTACAAAACTAGAGTGCTTTCCGTAAATCGCCTATATATCAACCGGTGTCAACCGTTCTTTTTCAGCATTGGTTAGTGTGGTTAAGTTTATTACGGAACACCCAAACATGTCAAAGTCAAATGTCAGAGGAGACTGTGGAGAGGCATATTTCTCGGCGAATCCATGGTTATTTTTCACTTCGGCTTTTATCAAAACAAAATCTCGGATAACGATAAATATAGAGATAAATAAATTTTTCTGGTTTCACTTTTGACAGCATTGACATCTATATTGTCAATAAAAACCAGAACGACTAACAAAAATCAACGGTTGTTCTGGTTTTGTCAAATGTCATAAATTTTCAGTAACCGCGGTTTCGTAAATATTCATTTTCAGGATTCGTGTGTATACGGAACGCATTTAATGTAACCAGGTTAACCAAGACGATTTAATGAAAGCACTCCTAATGGGTTCTTTCGACGGGTAACCCAAACCAATATACCAAATTTCACCTCAATTGGATTAAACGTGTGGCCTCTATTGTGGAAGAATACGCACAGACAGACAGACAGACTTCCATCTGGAAATGGTCTTAATCATCTCAGGTGACCTAAAAAATGGATACTTCCATCTTGAACTCGAAATTTTTTTTAGCTCGTTGGCAATTCTTTCCCTTCTCGGAGGTGGGTCGGGAAAGTAAAAATAATGTCGAGTGCTTTCGACCAGAAACTGGCCATCTTCAGAACAACTAAAATTAACAATATAAAAATTAAAGAAGTGTGAAAAAGCAGTAAATATATCAAAATTTACCACATGCAAATAAACTCAGAAACAACAACAGGACAAGTTAAATCCATGCTGTTCAGTAAGTCAGACCATAACCTTAAAGTTATCACAATAAAGGATAACATTCAGGATATTATGAAAGTTATTCTTAAAAAAATTAAAAAGGCAAAAGTTCATAGTTTATAACATACCACTAGAAAGAAAAGTGAGGTTATTTTTTAATAAAAAACAAAAGAAAATGGAGTAAGGTTTACAAAAAATAAGAAAAGAGACAAAAAGAAAAGAGGAAAAGAGGAAACTGTAAATGAATGTTCATCCTGAAGGTGTTAGTTTGAGTGAAAAAAGGAAAAAAGTTAAAAATATACAAGTGGATTGCCAACCTATATAAATGAACTTGAGATTGAAGTGAATAATCATCAGATGCCACCTAGACTATTAAATAATGGTTTAAGTTTATTACTGATTAAATTAATTTGGGTGTTAACACGAGTTGAAAAAGGATTGTCTAGCTCACGAAAAATTTCAAGACCTTCTAAGTTTAAAATTACAATCAAAAATATTATTAACATTGTAACAAAGTTACTTGTTTCCGTAATAATTAAAATAAATAAATTAAATCGCGCACGGCACTGGAGTAAAATTAACTTGAAATTGTGAATAAAAGGCCAGTCGTACTAGTTGAATCTTCGCCAGGTAGATGGAGACACTATCGTCTCTGCTTCTTAGAACCGAAGTTCATATCAAGTAGGGCAATTCAAACCGTTGTCGGCAGCTGCAGTGGCAGCCCAAACTCAGACTTGCTGTGGCCGTCCCAATTGGAGCAGCAGTGCAGTCCGTCGACCTTTAGAGATAGGTCAAGCTGAAGGGAGCGAAGCCATTTCCTATTGTACCGGAGTCAGAACCGTCATCCAACCACATCACGCCGGCCCGGAATACGTACCTGGTACCGTCCAAGGAAAAATCATATTAAACACCTTTCTCTCTTCCGGATTTTGGTAAAGTAATAAATTGTTTTTATTAACTTATGAGTTTTATTTAGCAGCTAATACCCAGGTTACTCAACCAAGTAGGGCAAGTAAAGACCGCCCTTCTGGCCGCCACTGCTTTTGGTCTATACCATAACGACCCCTGGAGTATTTTCTTTCTCCACTGACGCTGCCCGTGCTGTGGCCTTCACACTCTAAACGGAAAGTGGCGCCCGAGGCAATCCAAAACCTGGACTAAGGCGCCAAAGTGACACGTAACGACCGAAGTACCGTAACAACATGATTATTCAATTTGAAATGGTGTACAAATCTGGACTTATCTCTAATATGTTCCTTGATACGTGTGTAGAGTTTTCTAGTAGTTTTCCCAACATAAGTGAAATTGTAAATGCCACTTTTTTCAAGTATGTGTAGACGATCTTTAGTTTATCTAAGGAGGGATTTGATGGAGAAATCATTTTTGAAAGAAATTTTCAGATTGCGAAAAAATTTGAAATAAATATTTATAGTTAACAGAGAGGGTAGAGTTAACTTTGTACGCTAGCTGAGTATTACGTTTTAATAATAATTTATTGATGACTTTATCAATGATGTTGGGGTGAAAATCATGATTTATAACTAACTGTTTGAAAATATTGACTTCTTGAATAATGAGGAATATTGAACAAACCAAAATTTCAACTCCTACGAATTAGAAATTCATCTTACATTGGTAACGATACGGAGATGACATCTTTGTTATATTTAATGGTAATTTTTCTGATATAGACTCTTTTCTGCTAAATCTGAACCACTTACATCAAAAGATGTCTTTCACTGTTGAAATAAATTGAAGTTGAAAAAAGTCTTAATTTCTTATAGATTTAACTTTTAGTTTAGTCAACAATAAACTTGCTTTCAATATCTATAAAAAACCTCAAACTGACCATCTTTTTTTTCACTCTAACCATTCTTTTATTTATTTTTTAATATGACTAGAAAGATATAGATATCAGTTCTTCTTAAAATTATATCCGTTCAGTAGACTGATATTGCCTACATATTCATTCTGTAAATGCGGTGCCAGACATGCGGCATCCGGTGAGTATAGATTGTCCAACTACTAAACTGACACCTACAGTGTCCCCACCAAAATTTTTCTCTTCCGATTTCCTAGTCTGGTATCGCCGAACAGTGAACAGTGGCGTCGTCAACTTTGAACTGCTTCCTGTATTGTTTACTTTGGCGGCAAATTTAAAATATCTGATCTTTTAAAGGTGTATATAAACGTTAAAATGAATATATCCAACTTTAAACAAAGAAGTTGATTTAAATTGATGAATACATTTTAATATAGGAGTTATTTTAAATAGAGAATAATTATAATTAAGGTTTTTTGCTGATTTTAGCAAATGTTTTTAAATGTGTTCATCCTCCAGTTATCCAAAGGAGAAAATGAGGGACGATTACCTGTTTCAATTTCTTCTGCCTCTTTAAAAAAATTTTGAAAAGTTTCTTTTTAATTCCTGTTGCTGCTAGTGCTCTTATCCTGTGACATTGTAAAGAAACTTTGGATATTATTTGTTGTGTTTGGTTACAATACTTACCATTTTGATAATAAGCAATAACCTACTTGGTCTATGTCAATAACAACTTTGGGCACGACAGTGGTATCTGCCAGTTTGCCATGTACTTTGCGTTTGCCCATGCGCAACCGATTTCGGAGATCCTCGGACCTCGTTCCCCACTTCTCTAATTTTTAACGTAGCGGTCCGTTTAGTAGTTGGACAATCTATACCGAGCGACTGCTCGTCGATTGGCAAGTGGTTGAGTTACTCAGCAGGTGTGCACGGAGTAATCACCAAATGGCAATCACCTAAATCAGATATTCGCAGTTCGTCACGTAAACAGTCTCTGTGAGAATAACGAATATTCAGTATTGGTATAAGTATATTTACGGCTTTGTTGTACTTTATTTAAACGCAGGCTCTAAATCTTGCCATCAATGAATTCTTTTTGTTAATATATTTCTGACCCATCCTGACTTCTATGCGTTTCCCAGCATCATAAACGCATTATTAGCGTATTTTTATTTTCCCACTCAAGGGAAAATTATAAAGAAATAATACATGCATAAAGTGAGGGAAAAAGTTTTGATGCTACCTAAAACAAGTACGCGGTTTCAAGATAAATAATTAACCTCTGTAAATAGAAAACATTCTTCATCCCCTAATCATGTCTGTAAGGTGAAATCCTCCAACAAATCACCCTTTTCGTCTGTAGATTGGCCGTTCCAGTCCATAGAGTTTTGCATGGGAAACACAGCCTATTTTTCAGAGGGTTGCCGCTACTACATTTGCTAATGTTCAGGGCCTAAGGAGAGAATTAACTCGAAGTCCTTATTTTCTCTCCTAGAAGAGTGGTTACAGTAACGCTGCTGTTACATTTACTAGGAATCATATATTGGGTATAGTTTGAATCATCCGGTATTTAATTTACAAAAAATAAACTAACATTTAGCGGTTATTATAGTAAAGCTGTGTTATTAATTTAAACGGGCGCAAGACATTTTGTTTTTAAAAATGTAAAAAATATTATCATAAACCTTTCCCCAGTAAGTTGTTAAATAATGAGGAGAAATTTTTCTTAAACAATTTTAATGATTTGCCATAAAATACAGTTAAATTTTATTGATGAATTTCGATTTGTTTATTTATAAAGTTTCCTTCCCTTGTCGAACATGTCCACACAGTTTTGCCGGTTAAATCTTCCTGGTTTAATGGTAAAAGCTTACAAAAATCTCCAAAAAATTGTAGAAAGCTTCAAATAATTCATATAAAATCCCTTTTAGTTATGATATCAATAGAATTAGCTCTGTTGATGACTTATTTTCGTTCGAAGTCTGTTCCGCTAAAATTCTAATCAGTCCAAAATGTAATATCAATGTCATTTGCGCTCATAATGAAAACATTATTCATGTACCATTGGCGTTTTAAAGTGTTAAGATATGTAAAATAAATAATTATCAAGTCTGATGTTTAAGTTTAGCGCCGTCTATGCACTGTCATGTGTCATTCTTCTTTTTCTAATATTTAAGAGTACATGTTTATGTTTTTAATGGATACGGTAAGAGTTGTCACGTAGTCATGTTAACCTCATGTTGCAGCTTTGATTATTTTAACTTTTAACAGTAATAGTTAGTTTGTTGTTCATATTAAAAGTAAAATCGATTATTTAGTAGAATTTAAAAAATAGAATTTTACCGGAAATTTAACAGCAAAAATTAAAACCTGTTGATGGCAAAAATTTTCAAAAATGTCAGTGGGTTTGTAGAAAATTACCTAGTTGTTTAAAAATCATTTCAAATTTAATCTTTTTTTAGTAAATCAGGCATGAATAGTAAAATATTTATCATAATCGTATATGAAAGTATTTGTTACAACTTTCATCATTATCTAATTATTAAATGACAAGTATCACTTTTTATTATACAATTAACATACATGTCGTCTGGTAACTAAACCCAAAAGAGATTTTACGGGACATAACTATTATTAATATTCTTTAACTGAAAACGCAACAGTAAAAAAAGTTTTAATAAATACTCAGATTGATGTGTTACTGATTTTATGTACCCAACAATTTCATATCAACCGGAACAAAATAACCTAAAGGAAGTGCAGAACTAAATGACGTGGATCTCTGTAGCAAAACAAATTGTCGGCAGTGAGTCCAATAAATTTTACGAGAAGAAACATGAATAGTAATTGCTTTATTATGTTTATCAGAATTAGAAACGAACAAAGAAGACGTCCCTTTCAACTAAAAACTCAATAAAAGTGGATCATTGGTGTAGTAATGGGGCGCAATCGAATACTAATGGAGTTAGTTAAATAGGGGGATCGTTTCGGTTTTTCTGTACACTTCGACTAAATAAGGACGTTTCAATGAATGTACCATGTCATTTATAGATCAGCAAGAAATTAGGAATGTTTACAGCTACGAAAATTGAAAATAACGATAAGTAAAATAAAATTCAGCTTCAAAATTGTAACTTAATTTAATTTATTTGCTAAGTGCAGTTAAATGAGGAAACAGCATGGAAACTGTTTGTATTATAGTCCGGTCAATATAAATATTTCAAATACCAAAAAATCGCACAGAACTAAAATTTGGTAGATACCTTGGGTACGCCATTTCAACAGGTTCTCCCAGCTGGGGGTGGATTCTCAATCCTATGCCGATGACCTTTTAATAATGGTTAGAGGCTTATTTGAAGAGATTATTTTCAATATCCTTCAGGAAGCTCTTAACATCGTATACAGATGGTGTGAAGATGTCTGTGAACCCCTAGAACTACCGTTTTCTAGTTCCTTTTACGAAAAGGAGGAAGCTTGATAAGCTACGTCATCAAATTTTGGAAGGCGTAACCATTCCGTTTGAGGAGGAGGTAAAATATCTGGGGATTATCCTTGATAGAAAACTTACCTGGAACTCCCATCTGGAAAGAACAATCAATAAAGCTAGGGCATCCCTCTGGAATATCAGAAGGGTATGCGGCAAGTCGCGAGGAATGAACCCTAAACAGATTTACTGGATTTATCAAACGGTGATAAAACCAATGGTCACATATGGCGCAATGGCCTGGTGGACGAAGGGGCTCTAGTCTATTGCGGCGGCTAAATTATCTGGACTACAGAGATTAGCATGTGTAGCTATTACAGGCGCTATGTCATCTACCCCGACAGCGGCAATGGAAAGATTTCTGGGTCTTACTTCTCTCCATATATTACTGGAGCAGGAGGCCAGAATGACCTCATATAGAGCCATGTCGGTGGCTAGTCAAATTGAGGGGGAGAGGCTATGGGACCACTCTGGACTACTGCGAGAGATGAGTACTCACCACACTCTCGGAATGGTTTTGGATGTGCTCTCCCCCAGAACTCATATACAGAAGTCCTTCAACGTACTTCTTCCGAGAAGAGACGAATGGGAAAAGGGGGAGATCCTCTTTCCAGGAACGGCTTATGTACTGTATACAGATGGTTCAAAGACCCCAAGTGGTGTTGGAGCCAGAGTGTTGACATCCCAGTAAGCCTCGGCAAGTATGCTACCATCTTTCAGGCGTAGGTTTTCGCTATAGAATTGTGTGCAAGAGAGTTGGTAAACCATCATCTTGTCAACAAAAGTATTTACATTTTATCGGACAGCCAGGCAGCTTTAAAAACACTGAGCTCCAACCGGCTGGACTCGAAGCTGGTGTGGAACTGCATCGAATCCCTGGATCGCATTGCTACAAGTAACAGAGTAACCGTACTCTGGGTACCTGGGCATGAAGGGGTGGAGGGCAATGAGAAAGCCGACACCCATGCGAAAAGAGGTGCAGAATCCGAGTTCATTGGACCGGAAACATTTTTCGGCATAGCCAAAAGCAGTGCCAAAGACACTATCTGGAAATGGGCCGAGAGGAAAACTCTCCAGCACTGGAAAGATAATCCTGGGTTAGCTCACTCTAAGGCGTTTATAGTCAAACCCTCAGGTAGCACCCTATTGCAGATCCTAGAATGGAGTAGAAGTGATCTACGCATCCTAATTGGACTGCTTACAGGGTACTGTCGTCTGCGGTACCATCTGAAGAAGCTGGGTCTGAGTCAAACATCGAACTGTCGCTTCTGCAGTGTGGAAGACGAAACGGCGGAGCATATTTTATTTAAAAAAGTTAAGCATTTAGGGGAACTTTAAACCATACATTTGATGGGTCTAGGACATCTGGACGTCGCCGTTTCGGCGTGGCCATTTCGGCGTGGCCATTTCGGCGTGGCCATTTCGGCGTGGCCATTTCGGCGTGGCCATTTGGACGCCCGGAATACTATTTTTTAGTATGTATGTTAAAACCGCTGTATGTTTTATTATGGAATAAGTAAAGTATTGAAATAAGTGAGGTATGGTATAGGATTAGGATAAATGCTTTAATCTGTTTTTCAAATACTTATCAGAATTAGAATAGTAGTGTACTTAATATTTTATATGAACATTAGTGTAATAACAGTGAAGATGTAGTTTAAGGTATTTACTTTGGATCAGACAGACCGGACCAATATCCATGCAGAGGCAGCACATATAAGACTACAGTTCGAATTGGGAGCAGATCATCCAGCCGCTTGGAAATTTATAGATGGCTTGCGTCAGGTGCAGAAAGGTCGAGATTTATATTTCGAGCAACTTGTGGCGGGGAATCTCCCACCATTGAAGTTAAAAAAATGCAGGGATGCAAATGAACGCATTTTACGGCTTGTTAAAAATTTTGAAGTAAACGGGGATATTTTAGAATATCTAAGAGGACTTGCTCATAACTACAACATGTAATTTCGTGAATAAGTTTAATACATTAAATATATATACTTTTGTAATAGTTTATAGACATTTTATTTCAGTCTTCCTTTCGACACGAAAACAGTTTTATTATTTAATTATAATAATAAATTATATTGTTAAGTTTGCCAAAACTGCCAACGCCGAAATGGCTGACGCCGAAATGGCCGCCGCCCAAATGGCCGACGTCCAAACGGCCACGCCGAATCGTCCCATTCCCACATTTGGTGACTGGTGGACTGAAAGAGCAGGTCCAGATAGGTGGCCACCGCGGTCCCCTGATTTAACGGTACTAGACTTTTTCTTTTGTGATTACATTAAAGGCCGCTATTATAACAAACCTCCCACAATATAATAAATACGATTGAAAGTTTCCTAGAGAAATGTTAATTACTAGTTATAAAAATTTAATTAAAATATGCCGAATATGTATAAACGTTTAAAAACACTATTTCGAAAATTTGTTATAATAGGTCAGATGAATAAAAACAAGGAAATCCTTGTAAGCGTTTACTCCCTGGTAAAGTACTTGCTCGCCTAACAAGTGAATGAAAAATAGGGTAACACAAGGTAACAAATTAATATTACTTACATCTGAAAGACAAGTACAAGGATGTTGGCGTCGATTTTACTGAAGTCTGACGAATAATTAGCTTTAATTGTATGAATCACATCATTTTGTTGCAGTTTTCTTTTTTATAGTGTAATTTCATCAATTAGATTTTTTAATAGCTACAAACAAAAGTAGTTTCATCCAATTAGTTTTAATATGCATCAGACATTTCTAAAATTTTATTGTCACATATAAATTATCCGTTTATTTTAATTTCAAAACTCATAGGATTATTTCTGCCATATAATTCAATATATTTTACAATATTAAACACCACTTAAAAAATGCTAAATTAAAAATAGTAATAAACGATATCGTATAATATGAATTTAATCTAATTTCCGTATAATTTTCAGCCGCTGTAAACCCCAATTTTTGTAATTTAATCCACGGTCAAGTACAATAAAAAATAAAATAAAAAACGATCATTTAAATTCATAGCGCATATGTCAACATACCAAAGATATATCCACTTAGACGCCCTTTTTGTAATTTTACACTCCAACATAATGTTGGCATTCCGTCCATTAAGGGGTGCATTTAAATAAATCCGCTGATGAAATTCACTGATTTCTATCAATTTTAAATTAGCATGTATTTATGCGATGAACAAATCTGAGTACAAAGGTCCACCATATGGCCTTTAGGAATCACAAAAAGCCGCTGAATATTAGAAGCTAATTTGTTAGATTGAGAAGGACGAAAAAGGCGAATTGATTGTACCAATTTTGGTCTTTTTACTTTCCTAACACAACCATGTTGTATACATGGTATCACAGAATAAAGGGAACAAACTTCGACGGTGGAATATTTGCTTAATTTTAAGACCAAAAGTTTTTATGAACCCATTCTCTAAATTGAGTATTAACGAAGTTACAAAGTGTTAAATTTTCGGAAACAAATAACGTTTTTTGTATAACTCCAAAACGCCCTTACAGTATTTTTTGAGATTTTTGTGTCGGTCGATATAAATTAGTCTAGTATTACAGTAATAATTACCTGTCTATAACTTGAACCAGGGACGTACGGTAGATAGGGGTCCAGCACGTGTACCCTTTAATTTTTACGCTATTGGAAAAATTTTGGTTTTGACATATTTTTCTAAATTCTATACCTTTCTAGTATACAAGATTTGTTATGTAAATTCTCAACAGTTTTTAGATATCCAGCAGTAACGAAGTTACTTTTTCCATAATAATTGAAGTATATGAATTAAATCGCTCATGACGCTGGATTAAAAAAAAACTTAAAATTAAAGAAGCGGCCAGCTGTACCAGTTGAACCACCGCCTGATAGATGGAGACATTCACGTCCGTGGTACTTCTTAAAGGTCGAAATTCTTATCGGGTAGGACGATTCAATCAGCATGCTCTGATTCAATCAGTTGTCAGGAGCTGCAGTAGCAGCCGAAGTCCGAGTTGCAGTAGTAGTCCGAATTTTACTTCCAGTGGCAGTCCGAGTTCAAGCCGAGAAAAAGTCCACAACCAGCCTGCAACCTTTAGAGACAGGTCAAGCCGAAGCCAAGTTCAATTATAACGGGAACCCTCCATCCGCAGAACCACCAGCCTACAAGCCGTGCCTGTACCATCTGATACGTCACCGTTTCACATTATTCCCCATTTGGATAATTAGTATTTAGTAAACATTTATTTCCATTTATTGAATTTTATTTAGCAGCTTATACCGAGGTACTTAACCAGTATGGCGCCACCAGTGATTTTGGTTGATACCATAACGATCTTTGGAGTATTTCTTTTCCATTGACGCTGCCCGTCCAGTGGCCTTCACACTATAAACGGAAGGTGGCACCCAAGGCAATCCGAAACCTGAACTAAGGTTCCAATAGACCGCTTGACGATTCAAAGAGGGTTACACAACATTAGGTCAAAGTTCAGTAATTATAAAAGTTATTGTTTCTTTTTTTTATAAGAAGTTTTGTTTGCTGGTTTCCTTAAAAGGCATGTCAATTTATCGCTGCGAAAACCAGAAGCTACTTCAGCAGGACGTGCCATAGGATTCACTCTAGTTTGAAGGTTCAAGTTTTTTGACCTGATTTCCACTAGAATTTTCCACAGCAATTTTCCACTGTAATAACCAAACATAACATAATACCCAATAGGTTGTTTAATGTGAATGAAACCGGCATCTCCACGGTAGCTAAAAGCCTTAACAAAATAATTGCTACTAAAGGTAGGAAGCAGGTGCCGAATGTGAAAAAATAATAACAGTAGAAACGTGTATGGGTGCAGACATGTTATTTTTGCCTCCCATGTTCATTTTCCAGAGGAACAGAATGAAACCTGAACTACTAGACGGTGCACCTCCAGGTTCCTGGAGAGATTGTAGTGATATAGCTTGCATTCAAACTGAGCTGTTTATAAAATGGTTCAAGAAATTTGTAATACGGTCTAAAACCTCTAAAGATAGTTTAGTCATTCTATTACAAGATGGTCACACAACGCACACTAAGAATATAAACTTAATTGATCACACTAGAAAGAGTGGTGTTGTCCTGTTAAGCTTCGCTCGATATTGTACACAACGCTGCAACCTTTGAGCGTTGGTTTCATGAAACCACTTAGCAACTATTACGCAGATGAAATTAAAAAGTGCGGCTAAGCCCAGGATGCGTCGTAACACACTACCAAGTAGCTAATATTTTTGGGAAAGCGTTTGCGATTCTGCTGTTTTTATAGATCCTGAATTTATAGCTGCAGCTACAACTAGGGCTTCACGCAAGACGAAATATTGCGAGAATTTCAAAAAGCTCGTCTCGGTCTCGTTAGTTGAGAAAAAATAAGTCTCGTTTCAGTCTCGTAACCGTTTGTCTCGTCTACTCTCGTCTCGTCTCATCATATCTCGTTATTGCTAGAACTTAGTTCTAAGATAGTATAAAACGAGGTAATTATTAATTGGATTGTACTTAATAAATGCGTGATTATTTATTTATTTTTGTTTTTTGTTTGGACCTTACTAAATCATTATCTATACAAATTATAATTATAAACATTGTTATATAATAAAATAAAACTTTTTTTCATTCATACAGTCAACTTTTTTTGAGCTGATGATTTTTGAATCGAAGTAGATGTGCCATAAACCTCTTCATATGCCTTCGGTTGAGCAGTTAATAAATATCTTTTAATTCCTATCGTATGATTGTCTTTTCTGATAATTAGTTTTCTTATTCTAGATTTTTCACACACTAATCATATTGTTTTTTTCTTATCTTTAATTATTTCAAATTTAAATTTTTTATCAAATTTTGATGCCACAGAAATATTTTTTATTAAATACAGTTTATTCACTGGTTCAATTTCACTTAATGTATCATCTCTTTCATCTAATCTGGGCCATTTATTAGGGTTAACATTACTAGCACATACCTTTAACTGCATTTTTGCTGTAACCAAAGTCCAAAATTATAAAATAAAATATTTCACAGATGGTCACCAGATTTTAGATTTCGTAAATGTATCGTAACCTATGCAGATCTTTGTTTTTATTATAAGAAAATTAAATGTTTGTTTATACTGCTCGGTAGTTTATTTTACTCGCAAATTCAGAAAAAAATTCTGAAGAAATTTGAACGGGTCTCGGGTCTCGTCGTATGTGGTCTGGGTATCGCCTATATAATTTTCAAAATGGTCTCGTCTCGCTCTCGTCTCTGTTTTATGAAACACACGTATTACCTACTGAAAACTTGGAACGTTCTAATGGAAATCTATGTACTACGAAAAGCCAAGGGTGTCTTGAGGCACAGGTACACGAGTCTGACTCAGCTAATATATTACAATTTGGAAATATAAAAGAAGGAACAAGAAGTTCTTCTCTGAAATGAATATTGTAAAAAATAGCTTCAACTATTTTTAAAAGAAAAAGTTACATGCAATTTTTTATTTAGATCCTCTTCAATTTATTTTAAACTTTATGCTCATTATACCCCTATCAAGTGTCCATTTTGCCCCAGTTATGGGGAAAAATGAGCAAAAATATTAGAAGCTGTCAAATGGTACTTTACACATTTATTTTAAAGAATGATGCTTTTTGTTAAGTAGTTAATAATTTTTTTTCCTATTGTAAACGGATAATTAAACAACTTGTTTCAAGTGCTCATTATGTCCCGGCCTCCCCTACTTTTTATTCTGAGATTGTTAATAAGTTTATTCGTAGGGTTATAAACAAGTGTTTTTGTTGTCAATTTCATGGTAATAAAATCGTAGCGAGGTATACCCAACCTACAAATTTTAGTAACATAGTTTGTATGAATCATAACTTTCCATACTCATTTTTCGAGATATTTTATTACTAAGGTTTTAGGTGTCAAAATTATATTTTTTTGAAAACTGTGTCTGATTAGATAACAATTTACATTTAATTACCAAATATAGTACCTAGTTAGAAAACAAAAATAATATTGCAGTCACACGTTTCTGGTTAAAGTCATTAACTTGAATAAAAATACTCTTAGAAAAAAAGTGGGTGAGTCAAAAAGGCAATTTTATGAAAGCAAAGGGAAATTAACTTCTCTAAAGGATTGTCACGTCGCGTCGGCTCGTCGCGAAAATAGGGAAAGTAGAAAACTCAACATGAGGTGTACAGAGGGTAAGAAAAGATAACCAGTGGCGTACTTTTATATTTGTAATATATTTTATTTTATTCATTTTGTAGCTTGAAACTAAAATGGACATAATTATTGTTTAAATATTGTATTTTAGTTTATAGTATTATGATTGTTTATTGTTAGGAAAATTGTCACTATATCTAATTAATTGATATGGACCTCCCGGAATTTCAGATGTCCAATCTACGAATCTCAGTCACTGAAATCAATTTTAAAAATTAATAAAAAAAAATTATAATATATTGAAATTTTGATGTTCTGAATACTTCTTCTACTTTCTTTGGTTTCGTTAACTGGAATCGAACATCCAATCTATTGAAATTTTTGAATGTCCTGAAATTTTTTTCTGTTCTGAATACTTCTACTTTCTTCCCTCTCAATAATGTTTCTTCTATTAATCTGTTTCTTTCTTATTTTTGTCTTTCCCTGTATCACCTCCTAGGTTTCTTACCTTCTCTTCCTTTAAATATTCTACTATTGTATTTGATTTTTTATTTGTTCATCTTCTCAGTATCTGACTGTCTGTATTTCTACTCGTTTTCTAGCTTTTTCATCTTATGGTTTAATTCTTTAATTTCTCGATTTGTCAATAATATTGTCTCATCTTTGTTTTGTATAAATTATTTTATTCTATTTTTTATATCAATTTATAATGTTTGTTTCTTTTAACATTTAAATATTAAAATAACAAAATTGTTTTTCTTTTCGACAATTTAAAAAAATTCAAAATTAAAAATTCACAACCTCTTTTTTTTATCTTACTTGATTAATTTCTTTATTTTTTTTAAATTACCAGATAATTAGTCAACCCGGACTGATCATCCTAGATATGATATCTGAAATGACCTGGCATTACTATATTTTAAAGTTTCATATCATTATATAAAATAGAGAGTATATATACCTAATTTAAAAATAATAAATCGGTCAAGTGCGTGTCGGACTTCACACATTTAGGGTTCCGTACCAAATGTAGAATATAAGCCAAAACTATAAGAAGAAAAATGCATTTCTTAACAAAATTAATAATAGCACAGATAAAAATAATACCAAATAAAAATAATATAACATCGAATAGATATATTAACCAATTTGGAAATACTACGAACAAATTTGTTAATATCAGCGTAACCAACAAAGATAGAAAAAAATTATTAGATGAAAAATCCGTTTTTTAATAAAACAAATACGATTGAAATATTGTTTAAAAAAAATATGCCTTTTATCTACTCAATGAGCTCTATTCAACGATACCTCACTCAATGGGGTGGGCCAAATTATTTTTTCGGCGCCCCCTTTAGTTGTATGGGAGCCCCCCTTGAAAACATTTAAAAATATTTTTGATAGTTTATATTACTTTGGGTCAACAGGACGCATAAACTGTGAAAATTTGAAGACTCTAGCTCCAACGGTTTAGCTGCTAGAGCGGTGTGACAGACGGACGGACGGACGGACACGCGAGTGAGAGCAATAGGGTTCCGTTTCGACCCTTTGGAGTACGGAATCCTAATAATAAAAACGGCGATCACTCTCCGGAATGATAAAAGTTCTAGGCAATGTTTCGTACTGTGACAACATTCTTTTTGTTTTTATTCTCGACTATTCTATTGCTATCATATATGCATGTTGAAAAAAAATTAATTAAAAAATTGTTTGGTAAAGTTTGAGTTATACTGAAAGGGTCAGTTGTTCAACAGTGAACCACTCTTTTTTCTTAAGATTGTTTTGCCCTTTCTACTGAAGCTTTTGGAGTGGTGTAGGATGTAAAGTGTGACTACTTCCTTCAATTATGGATATTATTAGAGTAGTTAAACATAAAACTTTTTATGCTATATACAGTTTAACAAGTAATAACCCTTGGTCCACTGTGGAACACCGGTGTTACATAAAGAACCACATCTGTATACACAGTGAACCTCGATAAAGTTTAGTAATGATTAAATCAGATAATCAACATTTAATGAACAAATAAACTACATTTATTAATAAAATAAAAACAGAATATAAAATACAAAACTTTTAAGAAACATAAAAATTCTTCTGATAATTAGTCGCATTTTTCATTATTAAAAACTATGGAACCCTCGTGTCTAACGCATATTGATTGCATTGAAAGAACCATTAAATTTGCAGTAAGATTGTAGGCGAATTGTTCCGTCATTAACCTGGGGTCTTGGAAGAAGATATTTAATATCTTCTTCTTTCACATTTGATCTATCTTCTGTTGTAGGTATCTAGGTTCAAAATCCTTGAATTTCAACCGTAAAATGCTAATGTAATATTCTTCTGCCTCATTTTTTGTTTCTATAAACCTTCCTATAAAATAGACAACTTGTATTTTTGTTGCGAATTCCATCAGAACCTATTGCCCAACTACAGGTTCTTGCGTTAATGGTGAAAAATAGTCAGTAGTGAGTGGTGTGTAAATCAGAATCAGGTTTGTTCTGGTTGTTACATCCGAAACAATTTGGAAACTGCGCAGGACATGATGCGTAAATGAATAACGTAGTGCTGTGCTGCTGTGTGGCATCATCAAACATCAAATCAAACCAACAAACTGAAGAAGAAACAAGGAATACCCAAAAGCGCATGCTCAACGAAAACAATCTAAAAGTGCTCATACTCACGACCATGGACACTTTTTAACGAGTGAAAACAGAACACAAATTATATAGGTAAAAATATTATCTCGCAAGAGTGATTAAACTAATTATATTACAGGAATAATTTTTGCCAAAATATTTGGTATTAAAATAATGAGACTCTTTCGAAAACTGAGGCATCTATCCCTAGTAGCTTTTCCAGCTCGCCAAAAACATAAAAATAAAAAAAAATGACCATCAATTTTATTTCTTACCTTCATAATTATTGGAAAACAAAATTTCTTAATATAAATGAATATTGATACGTCAATGAACACGAAGGGTTTTTATGTATTCAAGTCGCCTGGTTCTGGGTCTACTTAAAGCCTTACATTTACACATGCATATTTATAAACATTATCTTCTATTACAGAGAAGCGAGCAGTGTAAAGTACACCGAAAGCTCGGCTTCCGGAAGAGCTTTAGAGAGCTTTTATAGCTCACTTTTACTGTATAAGTAATATAAAAGCAGCCGATTTGCAGCACCCCATAAATATTTAGCTTTAATTCTGAGAGCGTTTCCGAGATACACACTTTATATATTCATAATTCACTCCCTGGTGTGGCCCGAATTTTGCACCTCCAAAAAGATGATTTATGTATCTCAGGGTTAATAAGGTGTTTGGAATTTTGCGGAAAGACATATTATACTATTTTACTACTTATACATTATTTATTATTTTAGTCCGTTTTTAATCAAAGAAGAGTAATAAATTATGAGATTTTAGCACTTCCATGTACGTACGAGAACCTTGTTTTTGCTTAATTTTTTGTTTATTTATTTCTCGCTTTCATCTAATATTTCTCATCAATAAATAAGTTATTACGAATTTCTTTTACATTTTTTTTAGACTTTGGGTTCCGGAGTAAGAAAAGTTTCAGAAATAAGTCGAGTTTGAAATTTTCACCTGGAGAAAAAATAATAACATCCCGCACAAAGCTGTGAAATAATAATAAGAATATATTTTAAATACTTGGTTTCTTAACCTTGCGACTTGATTTTAAGACTACTAGAACTATATATTAAAATCTAATAGTTAACAGTAAATCTTTTTTTTTGATAAAATTTCAAGATTAATTTTATTAATAAATTGCTATCAAAACACAGAAAGATTAAGTTTTAGATTTTCTTTTCATGATTACTACTTATTTCCCTTTTTATTATCCTTCTTTCCATTTTACAGAACATTTGTAAATTTGCTGTTTTCAGATAATTTAAATCTTGGAGTAATTATTTTAAAATCTAGAAAAAATAAAATCATGAAGTATTTTTAGCAATCCAACCAATTTTAACTAAAGAGCTCGTTAAATTATTAGGTAATGTTATATTTGTTTTAACGAAATTAATACGAATTTACAAAATAACTACGACAGGACCGTAATTAAAAATTATTGTCACTGATGATTTTAGTAATTTCATATAAAATCTCATTAAAGTAAAAAGTGTGATATATCACTGAATTTGAATTTTAACGGTCTATGAATTTTTACATTAAAAAAAGGGGTACATTTTTAAAAAAAATTACTTGATAGTGGCCGTTAAGACACGAAACGTTGTATCAAAGATTTACTAGTACAATTTGATAGAAAATTTGAAATACAATAAAACATCCTTTTTCTATTTTTTGATATTTTTATAAATAAAAATTATAGGCGTCAAAAACAAATTTTTATTTCCTGTATAACTGGTGAAGGGCGAAAGACCCTGTAAATTTCTTTCGGCCAATGTAATGTTCTCCAAAATAGTTGACTTTTTTCCCATTTTACCGACTCTGTGTGTGTTACGGTTTCTGATATGGCAATGTTATCCCTTCCAATTTTAGTCATCCTGTATATAATTTTTTTTTGAGAGGTTTCTTGGGGTTTGGTCCTTTTTTTATAAGATTAAATAAAAATGAACATGACTTTGATTTATTTATTTTTTATGAAATTTGGGCTTCATATACCCTAGCCTTTCTTAAACGAAAGTCACTATTTTTTACTTTCCCGCTACATATACCATATCTACAATAGTATATATCAAGGGAAAGTTGTGTTTTCGGGTAAAAAACCGATCTCAAGATTTTTACTTTTCTTTAAGTTTCTAGGTCCCCTGAGTCCAAAAAAGTCAATTTTTGGAAAAATATATGTATGTATGTAGGCTGTGTGTGATCAAATGTTTCGATAACGATTTATTTAAAATTACTCAATCGATTTTAACCAAATTTTCACCAATAATTGGTTTGGTTCTAACTTAGAACTGGTTTTTGGTAGCCATCGTTAACAGCAATTTTAATGTTGTCAAAGTTTTAAAAAATTCGTAAAAAAAGGTGAATGTATCAAGTTGTAATAAAAAGTGGTTTTTACATTGGTCTTCTGTTATATTATCCTGCAATGAAGATATCATCTTCATACTTTTGCCATTGTTAAAATTCGATAACAAATAAATTTATTAATGGGCTATAGGTGCTTAATATATAAAAGGCCATAGTAGCTAGAAGAAGAAAGTGACATTTGTTTTCAATGAGGTGTCTAATAGACGAGAAAATTCATGACGTCACAAATGTCATTCTTGTCAAAAAGTGATTCCTCAAATTCCTGTCAAATTTAAATCAATTTTTCAGTTAAGGCTTTTGATAGAAGATTGTGTTCGTCGTGTAAAATACTTATATTAATAAGCAATGAATCAACAGAGAACGTGTATAACCTCAAATCCTTTATTTGTAATCAGTTTTTGACAAGAATGACATTTGTGATAACATACTTTCCTCGTCTATTGTCTATTAGATGCGTTCAGAATGCAACGATAAGGAATATACAAATTATAATGTACAGGGTTGCATTCGAAAATATCAAACTACGGTCAAACACTAGACATTTCATATGTTTTGTTTGTAAAAACAATTTTGCAAACAGAATTAAAAATAAGCCATAAGAAATCTTTCTTTAAAAAATAAAATACTTTCATGTAGACACCAAATCAGGAATGAAACTTTTTTTGGAGAAACGTGTGGTTCTTTTCTATTTTGTGGTTACTTAGGGCGGTTTTTTTTTTCGTATTTGTGACTGTTGAGCCGATTTTTAGAAGTTGAATGGTTTGCCCTATATATACCTCCACAATATTTGCATGGGATTTCATGTACCTTCTATGTGACTTTTTTGTTTTATTTTAATTGGTGTTTTTAATTTTTTTAAACTTTGGTTTAGTAGATTGTACCCCTTGTGGCTAACCATGACTTTTTCATTTTTGAACACGTTTTGAATTTTTTCAGATAAACCTGTTATGTATGGCATAGGGTTAAGCATTTTTTGTTTTGTTCTTTTTGTTTCAGGTTCAATTTGGTGTTATAAAACTTATAATTTCTTTTTTGAACATTGATTTAATAAGGGATATGGGGCTGTTGTTTTGTCTCAAAGCGTTTTTTGTTTTATTGGCGTCTGTTCTATATTTTGGATCAGATAAGTTGATCGCCCTATCAGCTAAGTGAATTATTACGTATTTTTTCCACTAAAAGGGTATTGGAAATTAAAGTTTAGATATCTACTAGAGCAGGTTCCTGTTGTGTACCATGAACTGTGTATTTTGTTGTTATGTAGTAATGTATGGTAAATTTGATTTTTGGGTCATAATTGTTGAACATATCTAGTGTGTAATTTTCTTTGTTTTTTTGTATAGTTAGAAGACAGCCATCTACATATCAATAAATATATTCTATATATACAGTGTGCGCGTAAAGTATGGAAACATGAAGATATCTTAATATACAATAACAAAATTTTGGTTATGTATATTAGATGGACGAACCATTTAAAATTTTATATTTTCGACGTTACTAACTAGACAGTTTTTGACATATACGAACAATATATTTATTTTTAAATGCGACGACCCGTATATTTTACAATTTTCTGTTATCGGTTTTTATTGCCGATGCAGTATACAAACTGTTAATATCCAATATTGACCATTAATTTTATTAAATTATAAAAAACATTACATTTCCATATCGTTGGAGCTATCAAATGGCCAGCAAAATCTCCGGATTTGACACTTCTAGATTTATTTTTTAAGACTATCCAAGGACTGAAAGACTGAAATACAGAGGAGAAAGTAAGATATTAATTTCTCCGGAAACGATTAGAGAAGTCTTGGATCAATTTTCATTCAGACAATGAGGTCATATTGAACATCTAGTTTAATTCTTTTCATTAGATATTGTCTTCTGTTTATACTACAATATTAATTACAAAATAAAATAATGGTCAATATTGGCCATTAACAGTTTGTATGCTGCATTGGCAATAAAAAACTGTTACAGAAAATTGTAAAATATACGGGTTGTCCCATTTAAAAATATATATATTGTCTGCATATCTCAGAAAGCACACATTTGGCAATGTCGGAAAAATAAAATTAAACTCGCTAGTCCATCTAATATACATAACCAAAATTTTGTTATTGTATCTTACGGGATGCCGAAGATATCTTCATGCTTCCATACTATATATATTCGTCATTTTTATATCACTCTAGTCGTACATATTACAAGATGCATTTCAAATAACCCTGCCGTAAAATAAAAAAAGAAGAAAAGTTTGATAGGTAATTATTAGTCAATGTAATATCTATATAAAATGTTTCTTATTGCCTATAGTAAATAAAAAAAACTTGTATTAAATAAAGTATAGGTATTTTGATATTTATTTTTCAACTTTTTTATAAAAATTTCTAGAGACATACAATTAAATATATTTTTATATTATGTTATCCTAAGGTATTACTTATCTATTATGGAAACAAAATTTTAAGTATCCCAATTCCGACTTTCACTTTTGTATTCCACCAATCTGATCTGACGAAATCGCAACGGATAATTTATATAGCAAAGATTGGAAACAATGCTGTCTATCGCGTTGGCGGGGAACAAGCAGCGCCCCCACACCCTCATATCGCGAACTGGTGGAGCGTGTAAATGCTTTTAACGACCAATGGTGCCAGTCGCGTCTTGTCGCAACCAATCCAGTCAACGGTCGTGATGATAACGACCTGTTACCTGCTTAAATGCCCGCCCATGGAAATGAACCTTTCAGGGAGAGTGATTTTGGTTTTTTTCTTAGATATCAAGCATAAAGTGTGCTATTAGTATGTAAAATAAAATATAACAAAGAGCATGTAACTGAAAATTAATTAAGGTTAAGGATTAACATAAAGAATTATTTTTCCATCTTAGGGGAAAGGTCAGGGTTAGTTGAACTACGGGGTAGGTTAAACCATTACGAAATTTTCTGAACTAAACAATTTGGCAACGTCGTTTTATTAATGCATTTCGCACTGTTAGATTGGCGTTTTTTAGGGCGCATTGAACGACAAAGCGTCCGAGGACTAACCTATAACGTTTTTTAAATTTTGTGTAAGAACGTTTTTAAAAATGGCAAAAATTTAAAAAGAAATTACTGTTCACGCTACACTTTCTCAAAAGTATGTTTTCAGAAAAAGTCAAAAGGTGACATTTTTTCAACGTTTTTGTAACTCGTTTTTATAATCACTGTTAAAAGACGTATTGTTTTAGTTCCGCAAAAGTATATTAAAAAAGTCATAAAAGTGACGTTTTTTAAACGTCTAATTTGAGTCGTTTATAGGTCCTCAAAAGTATGTTTTTAGAAAATGACAGAAAGTGACGTTTTATAAATGTTTGTAAGTCAAAAATAAAGAGAGAAAGTTTTTGAAACTATAGACTCCGACCATTACCATACATGTTTCATCCTTATAGGAATCATCAGTGGTACTTTGTCGAAATACATAGTTTCAAAAACCTGCTCTGTGTACCCCAAGTATTTTTATTGTTTGTAAGTCGTTTTAGAATCTCTATATTTTGTTTAGGTCCGTAAAATACGTTTTTATGAAAAGTCATAAAAGGGACGTTTTTATAAAAAGGTCTTGGTAAGTGGTTTTGTTGAGATCTGTATGAGGTCGCTTTTCAAGAGTCTGTGCATTGAGAGTTGTACATTAGGCGCGTTTGGATATTACCTCGAAACATGTAACTAGAGCAGATGGATATGTTGTCACGTGATGTTTGAGCAATCTTTAATAAACGAACGGATTACTGGTCAAGTGACAAATAACATAACACATTACATATTATTTTCATTTGACAGATAATCAGATAACCTGTACACTAAAATTAAAATTATTTATTTTTCCACATTTACGTATTTTATTTTGAAGAGATGAATGAAATCAATCTAATAATTCAGTCATCAGCAATGATTGTTATTATGGGAAGAGAAATCATGTTTAATGACATCATGACAGACAAAATAAGACTATGACGCATGCACGAACCATTTTATCTGCTTGCTCGATCTGAAACCTCCGATAAGATCGAGCGGCCTCGAAGTCCTCTCATAGGTAATATTCGAACGATGTAGATTTAGCTCGATATCCTCGTTTTTCAATATTCGAACGATATTGAGCACCCTGATCGATTTGATGTAATATCCGAACGCGCCTAATATATTCAATTTCCGGATTGGTACAGGGTGTTCAAAAATGCAAAAATTTACTATCAAAAACATCCTGCATTATTCTTAATAATTGTATCTAACAGCTTTTATTAGTGATCCAAGCCCGTGGACTATACAATTTTTTTTGGCAATATTTTTTACCATTTTTTTTTCATTTGACGTTAAAAACTGTCAACAACATTGAAGCACAGTTTTGTATTTTTAACGCTTTAGAGAAGGTACGTTCGTGAACTTTTTTTACAAAATGCCTTTAACCGAAAGTGATAGGATTGAAATATTAATGATGATTGGTATTGGCGATAAGATGCGGACTCAACAAGAGGCATGCCGATTATTCCATGAAATGCACTCAGATCGTGAACCTATTTCACAATCTACGGTAAGCAGAATAGAGCGAAAATACAGAGAATTAGGACATGTGAGGGATGCAACAAAGCAAGGTAGATCAAAAATTGATGAAATATTCAACAAGACATAATTTTGTCGGCAATAGAAAATCCATACTGTACAGTGCGAGGGATTTTGGTATTGGAAAGTCTTCAGTATCAAACATTTTTAAAAAGGTAAAATACCATCCTTATAAAGTACGTCTTATCCATGAATTGGCTGAAGACGACTTTGACCGAAGAACTGAATTCTGCGAGTATATGATGAACCAAAATAACAATTTCAATGATAACGTTTTATTTATTGGACGAGGCAACGTTTTATTTGAACGGTCATGTTAACCGGCAAAACACCCGTTATTGGTCTGATGAAAATTCATACTGGATGCAAGAGTACCATACGCAAAGACCACAAAAAACCAACGTGTGGGCTGGTATTGTGAGAAATACAATTATTGGTCCATATTTTTTTGATGAAAACTTAACAGGAGCATAATATCTGGATTTCCTACAAAATACATTAATTCCTGATCTGATCCAGCTTTTCCCTGATATTCAAATACCCACTAATGTAGACCGCAGAATCTGGTTTCAACAGGATGGCGCACCGCCACATTTCGCAGTAACTGTGCGAGATTTTTTAAACACAACTTTTCCACAAAGGTGGATAGGAAGAAGGGGACCAGTGGAATGGCCTGCTAGATCACCTGATCTGAGCCCATTAGACTTGTTTTTATGGGGTTATTTAAAATCTAAAGTCTACTTCAACAGACCTGGAAATATCCCTCAACTACAAGACCGTATTAGACAAGAAATACAGAACATAACACCCGCTATGCTACAGAATGTTAGAGATGAAAGTAATGCTCGGTTCAGTCATTGTATAATGGTCAACATTTATTGTAAATTTTTGTTTGTTTGTTTTTGGTAGTGTATCACATTAATTGCATAACTACGTAATTCCATTTGATTTGTTTATTACATTCAGTAACGTATTACTTTCCATAAACAATTTTCATAATTTTTTTTGCATTTTTGCCCACCCTGTACCAATTTGAACATATTATATATTTTTTGAATCAGCCCAGCAAGGGCAATCCGGAAATTGAAAAAAAGGGGGGTTCAATTTAAAAAAAATGGTGATGACGTCATTACACGAAGGTGGTTCACCCTGTATATTAGATTATGATCTGAAAAAATAGTAAATTGAAATCAAAACTCGACCTGTTTCGGGAATTTCTAATTTAATCGTTCATTTAGCTAATAATGAATTTATGCGTTACTTTATGGACGCACTGTATACATCCCGCACAGTGCTTCTGGCGTGGTCTTTAAGAGTTTGGGTTGCGAGTTGTACAAGATCTATATAACATGCATGGTGTGAACCCGACTAGCGTGGGCACGAGTATCGCCATCTATCCCATCAGTGAGCAACATACTCAAACCATGGCTTTAATGACTGACATTTTATTTATTAACTACCAAGACGTTAGGACTGGCCGAAGACTATAGTATTATTATATGTTGAAAAAGCGAGGCAGCTTTCCTAGTCTACGGATTTCAGTTAAGGGTGATATATTTCATCATGAATTTCCTTCGATAGGAATTGAAATTGATATATCCGAGCTATTTTTCGAAAATTCATTCGTAGACCAGTTAAGACTGGTGTAGCACTTCTGGTCCACATTATATTATTGTGCTTCAGTTATTGAATCTTTGTGTTTAAGGTTTAAGTTACGTTAGCGTCATTAGAAATAACTTTAGGAACTGGCTGTGAAAAATTTCGTGTTCTGGTTACATTCGGAATAACTTTAGGAACTCTTAATAGGAATTTCTTATTTGGGTTACGTTTGGGACATCTTTAGAAACTTGAAATAAGATGGAACGTGGGAAATGGAATGTGAGGTATTCAAGATTTCTTCAGGGGACATCAGTGAGAATTTTGCTTAGTTACAGCACATCGCGATCACTAAGGAATCGCAAAAGAAGTTCGCATAAGATCCTAATTATAACCTCTTAGAGTATTACGTGGGTAGTCAATCAAAGGAACTCAAATAAGTAAGGCATTAAAACTATACAACAATGCGTAATACAGATAAATGGAATAGTAACAAAATGACTATTATTAATCCATAATACAAAATTATGAGTTCATTTCCACACCACCCAATGTATCTTAAGCATAGAGGTAGAACTCTAGGTGCGTTGTATTTCATTTTTATCCTAGTTGTTCTGGAAACTATAATAAGATGGGTTCCAAGATACAAGAAGATAATAGAGAAAGAGTAAACAAGAAAAAAAACGTGTCCAAATATCATGATATAAATTACTAATTTTTACAGAGTGTACAAACCAAATTTGACGAATATTAATTTTAAATTGTACTTAAAAAATTATGCAGTATTCTGGAGAAGAGTATCATTATAAGTAGATATTCATTTTTTAACACAAATTTTTATCTCTCTTTCATTATCTGACTGTCATTTCTTGTATAAGCCATATGTCAAATTATTAACTTTTAAAAAATTAAAATTAAAATATTTGGAAAATTCAGTTGCATTATTACAAATACTTAAGGAATTTAATTACAGTACAATAAATATCAACAATCTCAGGAGTTATTGAACTATAATTATTTTTTGTTTTAACTAACGCCAGTTTCCCCTACTAATTGATATTTGCTGACTGACCTCTCTTATATAAGTACAATTAACATAATTTTGATAGATTAACCCACGAATTATTTTTCTTTATTATATTTCATATCAGAGTTACAAATCTTTTTTTTACGTGTGTTACAGGCCAGCAATTATGATTTGAGGTGTAAATTAGACATTTACTACATTTACTCAGATTTGGAAAATAGTAATTCATGATTGTCAACGGTCGATAATTAAACAATCAACCAGTGGCGTACAGCGAAATAATGCCAATATATATCATTTGGTACCAATTTGACTGAAAAATACATAATCGATAAAAGAAAATGGATTGATAAAACAAAATGTGACACCTACTTAAAACAGAAAGAGAAGTAATTTAAAAAAAAATTCACATAAAGATTACTAAAATGTTATCCATATAAGATATAGCTAAGCAAATTTACATCGTGATTCTAAAAATAAAATTAAATGTTATGGTTAATCCATTATCTATTTGGACAAACACAATAACAGAAATAATCGCAAAACAATATGAGTAATAGTAAATAACTACTACTAGTTGACCGAAAAGCGCACTTATAGACATATAACAATAAATATTAATATAATAAAACACCAAGTTCAGTATCAGAATAATATATTGGTTAGACTCTAAAATTAGCAACTAGTTTCGGCTTTCGCCATCATCAGTCCTACAATAACACTCATTAAAATTATTACATAAAGGAAAAGGAGACTTACCATATACACTTTATTGGGATCATCAGCAATGAAATGTCATGTAACACACAAATAGAAAGCCAACGAGCTTGGCATTGATTAAACATTATGTTAAAGAATATGGAGAATTTAAAAAGAGGGCAGAACGCCAAGGGCAGCTGAAATGGCACGGAACCAACTCACCATTGCCCGGATAAGGGCAATAATATCGGCAAACGAGTAAATTTCAAGCATATGTATGAACAATCATACCATGGACATGAGAATAGCAGAACCAAATAGTGTATGACATTTGATGGCATTTCAAAATGCAAATGAACAAGGCCAGTAGCATAAACAATAATCACCTGAAGGGTAAAATATTATAAATAAAATTGAAATTTGACAATAGCACAAAAAATTATACACTAAGTTAATATAAACATGAAAAAATCAATAAGTGGAAATGATAATACAGAGTGAGATTGAGCACAGGGTAAAGGGAATAATTATGTATGAATCCATAATTCGGCAAACTCAAGTACAGGTGGAGAAGAAAAAGAAGAAGAGAGAAGGAAGAAACGTCAATATCAGTGTATTTAAAAAAAAAGAGACAATAGGAATAAGAAAAGATGGGGTAAACAACCGAGACTATTATAAACAAGAAAAGAGAATGGGGCCGAAAAGAAACAATTTTTATTGTTTAGAAGGGTATGAGAAAGGAAAAAAATTGGGGGAGGATGTGAATGTTAGATCAAATCTCGAAAAGTATCAGAAAAAAAGATAGTTGCCAATTTTAAGTTTAACCAATATAATATTGTTTCATTATAGTATTAGTTGACCACATTTGAGATATGTATAATCTCTTGGAATTATTAAATATTTTGACTGACTGTCGCCTGAAGCGAAAAAATTTACTATCCCAAGTGCGCTTACGAAGTAAAAGTGCTAATTATTTAAATTAAACAAAATCAAATATTAAGCTACCAAACAATTTATACTCAAATCTACTTATCTTGATTAATCTGATGTAAATGCTACAATAGTTTTTTTATATTTTTCTTAGTACTTTTGTCAAATAATCATCTTTTTAAGCAAGTTGATAAAATTATCTGACTAATAGATATTCCATCATTCATTTTTCCAAAAGTAATTACTCATAAACTGATTCCCATTGTCTGGTAACTGATTTCTATTATTTCACAGTTATATGGGCTAATTCACTATAATAATGTGCAACGGGAATAGAAAGAAATCGAAACGCCAAAATGAATTTTATTGCAATAGGAAGCAGAGTATAGATAATGCTATTAGCATTCATTCGGTTTATGGCCCATGCATAAAAGTTTCCGCAGTCCGGGAAATGCTCGTAATGTCCATAATGCGCCTGCAGTTTCCAACATTAGTCGCTCTCTGGAAACGATTCATCGGTTTTATTATTTATTCACTAGTTCCCAATGCCAAAAATTCTACCCTCTTTCCCCACGGAGTCGGATATCACTTTTGTGTTGGATGCGAATAAACACTTTGTAGTCTGAAAAGAGTTTTTACATAAAATTACTACTTGTTAAAATGTTAACATTATGTTTATTTTAGGCACATTTTTTATAATATTGATATCGAAAATCCAAAGACGTTTATTAATTTGAATGTGATATAAAGAAAATTTATACCTACTTAGTTCATTATGTAGGGTTAGCAGCCAAGAATTACAGTTGACTTGAAGATTTTTGTTGCGAAGGGCCACTCAGTTATTTGTAGAACTACGACTATTATGTTTTAATGAATATGCTACTATTTTAATTCTGAAGAGCTTTTACATGCATAAAGTTACATATTTTGAACAAACAGCGATACCGATTTCACTTTTATTTTCACTTAGTTTTCATGCACTAGACGTGTTTAATTTAGATCACTGCACATCTTTAATTATAATTTCCAACAAAATATTATTAAAAGGAATATGTTTTGCACAATTTATTTTAATATTGAGCTATTTTTGCAAGATATTGTTATAATCAATGCTTCGATCTTTTTTAACTTTTTCACTACAAATTACAAGATAATACGTATTTTGCATTATTGCTAAAATGAGCATTTGTATAGATCTTTTTTTTTAAATCCCGTTTAAAATTCGACTTTGAGGTTTCTTTCCCCAATTTTCAAATTAACTTATAGCTTGCCATTTTTTGATGGAGTTTAATAATATAGCATATTAAAGAAATTAGACGTCAATTTGTTTAGTTCAGGGTGATTTAAACTTTTGGAAAAAGAACAACGGTCGCTTCGTTCTAATGAGAAGGATTATTATTAAATTAATATTTTTAAAAGCAATATTTGGCATTTATGATATTAAAATTATAACTGTATATCAATCCCAAAGATCTTTATGTTGCTTTTTCATATTTGATATTATTGAGGAAAATATTTCTCCAAAAATTATTATAGGTATTTACAATCTGACCAAAATAAGTTGAGCTCTTTTAACGAGAGCATTTAAACTGTTCGCTTTGTAAAAAGATTTAAATATACTGTAATTTTTTCGATCGCTTGTTAATAAAGGCGGGTACAGACGTAACGATTTGCTTGAACTGTATAATTGCACAAGTCGACTTGTACAAGTAAACATGAACGTGTGTACGGCACCACTTGTACAAGTGTTGTGATTGTGCAAGCAACTGGAGGCTTGTGGAGAGTTCATATTTTTTGCTTGCACCAGCCTGACTTGCTCAAGCATAATTGAGCGTGTGTACAAACCAATTAGTTAAAGTAAAAAAGTTTAAAATTATTTCGTATATGATGTGTGAAAAAGGTACATGGGGAAGTTATCGAAGAATTTATTCGTATTTATGAAAGCGAACCATGTCTGTAGAGCATAAAAGTAAGGAATATCATCATAAAGGATGAAACTGATTGAAAATGAAAGGAAATAGATCCAAACGCTCATCAGGCGACAGTTGCAAAGAAAAATCAATGGGTTAAAGATAAATTACTGTAAGGAAAAGAAAAAACTCGATGATTCCACCAAGTCAGGGGCGAGTACCGAAGATATGATAAGCTCACTTTCAAATTTAAATGAAAATGCTGTAAGTATTAAATACTGCATGTATTTTATTATTAAGTAAATAATTTGATCTCGTGTAACAGAAGATAATTGGTACAATTCTACTTAATGAATAAAGTTGTTTTGCCAAGCCACTTTTCCTTCATTTACAAAGTAGTTTATATATTCGTCTCGTACTGTTTTGGCAGCTCAAACCAGGGGATACCGTGCATTTTTCTGAATCGTCGTGATCAAAAGATTCTTGAGGAGCATAGGTAGATCTCACGTTAGCTAATAAAAAGTTATGCCAAGCACAACTTGCTCGCACTACCACGTCTATACGCGGTAGTGGTTAAAGTACTCTGTCTATTTGGTTTCAACATATCACTACGCAAAGGAAAAGCGTCATCTGCGATAAATGCGTATGGGAGTTTTCTACTATTTCCCACTTCAGCTGGTTTTGTAATGTTCAGTATTTTTTTTTGTAATTTTTCAAAAAATAATGTGTTTTTAAGCACACCTGCATTGGAAATCCGTCTATCTGTCTCAAAATCACACAGCACAAATTGATAGTGTGCGTCCGCAATAGCCATTAGCACCATGCTGTGTGTATTTTTATTATTGTAGAAATATGAAATGCTTCTTGCTGGAGATGTAATTTTAACGTGTTTACCGTCCAGAGCACCTAGACAGTATGGGAAATTCCACCTCTTCTGAAATTCACTTGCTATGCTCTTCCATTCCTCTTTTGTTTAAGGAACTGAAAAAAAAACAAAATAATATTTACTGTTTCAGGACAACGGTGCAGAGCAATTAGAGATATTAGAATCTTCGGTGAATTCGGAGCAGGTTATGACAGAATCACAAGAAATGTCAGTCGACGCCATTGAAGACTCTGAACTACCACAGAGTCCTTCACCAGTAACTAATGCTATTGCCACAACGCCACGAGATTAGCTTGCCAGATCTACATCAAACAAAAATATACGTTATCCCGTATCTTCATAAAACAGGTGTCTATAAACTGAGCTGTCCTGATTGCAATGCAGTTTACGTTGGCCAGTCAGGTACAAGATTAGAAACTCGAATCAAAGAACATATTAGATATATTGACAAATATAGAAATACAGATATTACTAACACTCTAGTAGCGTGTGAGAGTCGGACGAACATGGAAATATTTTCAGCCGGAACAAGAGTAACTCCTCCCCCCATTTTGGAGGATGCTGAACAAGACGACACAATTTCCTCCGTTTTCGAGGATGCTGAGCACAGTGGTAGTGTTGAATATCGGTTCCGACCCCCATAGAAAGGGGTGAATTTTTAAACCTTTTTAAATATCAGCGATAAACATATTCCTGCTTGTTTTCGAGGAAGGGGGTCGGAACCGATATTCAACACCACCTCAAAAACTGGGGGAAATTGTGTTTCTCTCCAGGGAAACCTCTTTAACCCCTCTAGGGGCTGGTTTTTGGCCGTTTCGAGGGGTTGCGCAACCCCAAATGGAAATTATTACGCCGCCATAGTATTCAGCATCCTCGAAAACGAGGGGTGGAGGAGGTACTCTTGTTCCGGCTGAAAGTATTTCCATTTTTCGCCCTTTTTTCTTACTCACACACGCTACTTCTCCTTCATCTTTCGCTAATCGTATTATTTCTACGAACCACTCCTTTTTGATTTATTTCTGACTCTGAACTGCTATATGAAATAGGTAAGAGCAACAAACTCAACCTCCTTGAAAACTTTGAGATCCATTCTTGCCTTAATAATATCTCTGTAAATTGTCTTAATGAACAAATCAGACCTAAAGACTATTATTTTTTTTACTTGATCATTTCATAGACTTAATATAAGAAAATTTTTCACTTTTTAGGTCCTGTTCCTCCGCATTTGATGTCCTTCTCTAATATCTCTTATTTTCCTCTCCATCCACCGAATGTTTTTAATGTGTTATTTTCTTGATAAAATAATTTCCAATAACGGTCGTTATTAAATAACTTTGTTTTTTAGTCCCTAACCTATCTTTGTAAATGTCATGTTTCCCCTTCTTATTCAACTGTCATCAAATACTTTTCTGGCCTCTTTGTATAACTATTGAAATTTATATGTCTATACCTACTTTTGTACTCAGCAACTTTATTTATAATTTTAGTTTTATTATTGCTAAGCGTAACATTAACTCTTAAATTGTAACTTGTCACTTTTGTTTTACCGGTAATTTTGTTACTAAATTGCCCTTGAAGCTTTTCTATGTTTTACTTATTATTATTATATAAACTATATTTATATCTAATGTCATATGTCATCTGTCTATATGATATATGACTTATATATATATACAATATGTCTCAGTGAGTTGGAACCATATGGGAAACTTTTTTATTATTAATTTCAGGAAAAAAATGTATTCTTCATAAAAAGTTCTGCATGTCCTAAAATCTAAAATACAATCAACAGATATCAATTTTTTTTAGTCGTGTACGAGGTATGTCAAAAAATATGAATTTTACTCAAGAGTAAAGTACCTTTATTTTTCTGAATATTGACAATTGTTATTATAAAAAGTTGATTATAAATGCATATGCATTCAACACGTGTTTAAATTGCAAAATAGTTAGAAAACATTAAGAAACGAGGTTATCATGACTTTTACAATCACAAGAGATAAATGTTTATTCAAAATAGAAACAATAGTAAACAAGCACAAATGAATGTAATTGCATATTTGAACATAGTTTTTGGTACTGATAAACTTTTTTTTAATAACATTTTTCGATATTGTCAAATTTAAAGGTACTTTACTCGTGAGTAAAATTCATATTTTTGACATACCTCGTACACGACTGAAAAAATTTGATATCTGTTAATTGTATTTTGGATTTTAGAACATGCAGAACTTTTTATGAAGAATACATTTTTTTCCTAAAATTAATAATAAAAAAGTTTCCCATATGGTTCCAACTTACTGAGACATATTGTATATATATCATTCTCTTGAGTTACGATTAGATAATAACTCGTTTATCCCTTCCTGCTTCAAGATGGCTCCTTTCTTGCTGCCTCCACTTCAACATCTTACAATTTTACTAAAAAATTGTCTACTATCATTTAAACTCTTTCAGTACCACACCTAAGCTTCCAAATTTCCTTCCTCCTTTTTTTAATTTTAAGTGCCCACATGAAACCATGTTTTTAACCTATTGTATTAATTCAATTTTTACAACTTATGTAATTTTAGTTGGTCTATTGTTCTAATTTTGCTCTGTTTAATTATAACGTTTGTATTACAGGCCTGATGATGGCATATTTGTGCCGAAACTAGTTGCCAGTTTCCCTTCCAATCAATCTTATTAAAATAATTTGTGCTACTAGACTTTGGTTATTATTTCTTCATTGGTGGACCACATTTGAGATTACGGATAACCTTCTACAATTAAAAAATATACCAGCAAGAACTTCCAATTCAAGAAAATCCACTGCAGGAACGTTATAACGGTGTCGTAGAAACAATTTCCAACCATTTTAAAAACCAAAATTACAACACGACTGTCATGACATTTTTGGCAACAATGTTACAATCAAACTAAGAGAGTTGACAAAAGGCTGCTGGATGAGAAGATAATTAATGATGCACTGTTTCTGGCCGAAATGGGTGACCTCACCATGACACACGGACTCTACGATGTCCTCGGCAAATATAAATCCGCAGTACAATTATACCTATTAGAGTGCCAACCCAATAATCCTAAGTAGACCTGTCACAGCTTCAACGTCTTCAATTTTGCTTGTGCATGTGGCGGCAACACGAGTCGCAAGCATACTTGTACAAGTCGACTTGTACAAGCAAATCGTTACGTCTGTATACGCCTTAAAGTTCCAGTACCCAGATTGCGCAAGCCATCAATCATCCTTAAGAACATCTATTACACAAGACAGCAAGGAAAAATGTCCTGCAACAATGGTTGAAAAAGAATAATAATAGCTAGAACACAATTTTTTTAATTATAGGGAATTAAAGATAATTCAAGAAAAAACCGATTATAATACACAATATGTAATACACAATACACAAAATACTTTTGTTTTGCTTTACTAAAATCACGTATATCTAATTGCTTTAATTTTGACTCGCACACAGCAACACTTGTATAAGTGTTAGATAAAAAACGAATTTTGCATAAATATTCATAGCCATAAAATATTAAAAGAGCTTAGAAGCAACTTGCAGACTTCAAACGAATCTAAGTGGCTAAGGGAAGCTCTTTTCAAAAGCTTTTCAAATTAGATCCAGATAAAATTTGCACTTTGCGCAAATTAGCGACACCTCGCTTCACGGGACACCCAAACTACTTAGGGTCTATCTCTCTTTATATTTTGTATCTCTTTATTTTAATTTAGTAGTTAGAGTCATAAATATTCATCAAGTAAGTAAAGGGGACCTTTGGAGTAAACTTTTTAAACACATTTTTTGATTAATATCAGAGTTTTTTTAAACAATGAATATAATTTGTTGTTATTATTATTCACATTACAAAATCTATATTTTTATCATTGTTTTAAATACGTTCGCGGTATAAATAAATTAAACTTTAAGTAAAGTAAAGTTCAGCTAAAAGTCATCTTCAGGACTATAATAGTAAAAATATTGTATTGATAAAAGTTACAACAATTAAAAATGTTAAAATAAATTGAAATATTAACAATAGGTTTAACAAATACTATTGTTTGTAATTTTATTTTTAAAATATGTAGCTTATAATTTTTCATGTACAACCTAGTTTAGTTTACTTTATATATACACTTTATTTTTACGTTTCGGCAATTTTACATTAACCATCTAAGATTATTAATTTTTGTCTGTTACATTGTTGAATGAAGCAAATACATCTACAAAAGTAATGTTGAATATTTTTTAATCTCTCTTTGGTAACTTGCAATTAGATTTGTAGGGAAAAAGTAAAATATCAAGTAGGAATTTAATTTCTTAGTTACGAATTATATTACAAAAACTGTTAATAATTTAATTAAGCTAATATTTAGTTCTGATGATGGATATAGAACCGAAATTAGTTGTATTGTAACAAATTTCAATTACATTATTCTGATACATTCCATAAAAAGCTCTATTTAAGAAGGTAAAAATAAGGTTGCAGGCAATCTATTAAAAATGATGGAAATCTAAACGCGTGTTAGTTGATGTTCAAAAATTGTCTAATTCCATATAAAAGACCTTAACGGTCCGTTTCACTTCTCTCTATTGTCGTTTCTGTTAATAATTGCATTGAAAAATGACGTGTTTAACATCTGGTAATAACCGGAAGTACCGTTCAAGTTGTACGATTAAATTACCTAAATGTTCACCACGAAATGATATTTTATATTTTGGACACCAACACAATACCACGTACTCTTTTTATTTTTTTAGCAGACACGGTAATTGCATATTAGCCTAAAATTTCGGGTACCGCAATGATTAGACTGTAACGATTTTGTGGTGTGTAAGTAAAGACTTGTGTCAAGGTAATAAGTTACTGTCAGCTGTCTTATTATTAGCTGAAATATAAAATTATATACAGCATTGTAACATGAGATTATGTAATTTTTGTTTACACATCAAAATCTTAAGAAAAGTAATTGGATATACTATAATTATTGTGTGTAAATAGTCATAAAAAATGAGTTGTAGCCAATATAATACCTTCCCTCGATTTATGTGTAGTATTTTATTATCTGTTATTATAATTAATTTGTATTTCTGTAATGGTATATCAAATTAATTATTAAATCCCCATAACGTTTAATTAAATTTGAAGAGACAGCGTCTCCAGAACCTCCCCTAACTGAATAAATTAATTTTAAAACAAATGCAATTTTATTCATTGGTTTGCCAAATCGACTGGGATTGGCCCACGAATAAACCTATACGTTGTACAAAACAAGGATTAACTTATAAAGATGAATTAGTTAAGTAATGACTTTAAATTTTAGCAAATAACGTTTTAAGGTGGGTCCATATTGCGGGCGAGCAGTATGAGGCGAACACAAAAATACGTGGAACTTAGGGAACACCATGAACGAACAAAAAATTTTGTTTTTGATGCTCATTTTTTCTTAAAATTTGGACCATTCCATTCAATAATTTCGAAATAAAATTTGAAACCAGTTATGGTGTTATATGACTCTGGAATAAATAATTGATTATTTTAAAACGACACTGTTTTTTTCGCCAATAAAATAAGTAATAATTTATAAGACATTGCAATGTATTTGTAATGTGATTTTTGTAGTAGGTATATATTGATATGGTTTTTTTATATGTGTAGTTTTAGTTCTGTTTTATATGTACTGTGGTTGACAGAGATTGAAAGGTAGAAAATGATTGTCAAATGTAAGTATGACAGAGGGAAAAAGGTTATGATATGAAGTTTAAAGTGCGTATGGATGTGTATAAGATTTGTTAAGTGTGTTTTGTGTTTAGATGATTTTTTTTAAATTTTATAATGAGTTCTTTTATAATATTGAAACAATTGTGTTACAAATAAAAAAAAATCTTAGTAATTGAAATTCATTAAATTAAAACAAAAATCTAGTGAGATAAAAAAACAAAAGGTGGAAAAAAAGATAGTAAATAAATAAGAGGTTGTCAAGCAATTTTTTTTAAGAATTGTCATTATTATGATAAAAAAATAAAAACAGTTATAGTTTAATTAATCTAAAGAAGTATTTTTTAAATTAACAATTATAAAGAGGACTTTTCGAGAATATACAGTACTAATGAGGAATATGGAAAGAATATAGATGAATACAATCAAAAAATGAGTTTGCAGCCCATAGAATAAAGATTTAAGAAATAAATAGACGGAGCTAATTAGAAGAAGGAATAGTGTTGCAATGGTTGAAATTGAATTTGTTGGAGGGGTGAAGAAAAAGTAGACAGGATATATAATTTTTTTTATTCTTTTTTTGTAATGTTTATTATTTTTTTTATTCAGGGAACCCAACCAAAAATATAAGAGAGAGAGAGAGAGTTTAATAAACAACAAGGTATTCTAATATAATATAGATAATCCAAAGCACAAAATTAAGTAAAACAGTAAATTGAATTGACTTTTTCTAATATATTTACACAACTAGAGGCTCACAATTAATTTTAAAAGTATCCAAAGAACTTTGTTATCAGCTTAGTACCAACATTAAATTTTTCATGAAAATAGTGTTGTATAAGAACATAGCTGTTTTCTTAGAACATATAGGGCTAGGTGTAGCATGTAGATTAGTTTGGAAATGAAGGGGGAATAAGGTGCCCGACGATCTCCTATTAGTTGATTTCCACAGAAAAAAATAATGAGCCTGATATTAATCACTTCTAATGATTGAGCGCATAATCATTACTATAACGTATTTTTCATTACTACAATGCCAAAAATTGATTAAAAATAATGAATTTTAGTGATTGATCAATCAATGATTTGGTTGATATAACGAACTCTATGCCATTATGATAATGTATTTATATCACTGAACTGATGAGAAAAATCATTTATATGACAAAATTTACATCAGAACAATGTAAAAATTACACCAAATTAATGAATACATAGTGAATCAAAATTGTGTACCCTATATCATCACGAAGCATTTTCATAGTGGCTTTTTTTAATAAAGCTATGCTCAATAATCATTACATCAACGTGTCAGCCCCATAGGTTGATCCATTATAGTTTCATTATCAATGCTTGAAAAGATTGACCAATACCGAGGTCATCAAAACAATACACCTCGCCCGTTATAGTTCTTCCATTCCCAGTTTGAGGACACGTGCCACAATAAAAGTCACAAATGATTGTGGGCGGCATGCCGACAACGGGCGTGCATATAAAATTTGTATAGGGAGAAAAATGAAGTAATAAAATAAAATCATTCATTATACAAAAAAATTGTACAGTTTCTTATAAGACAAATAATAATTTAGGCAAATACATTAAAAATAATAAAACAAACTCAAATAATTCAAAAGTCAGGTGTTTATATAAACTAAATTGTGCAGATTGTCCTAAAACATTCATCGGGAGAACGTATGGAAATTTCAAATCTCGTATTTCACAATAAAACAGATTCTAGTTATTCCAATCATTTAATAGAAGAAAATCACTCGTTTGATCCAAATTTTACATACAGAAAGAAAGGGACTAAAATTAAATTATTTAGAAGCATTAGAATTCAACAAACGAAAAAAATTCCCACAATTTGCCCAAAACGCCATTCTGATTATACAAACCTTAATAAACTAGTATTAATACACACTACCCCTATAATACCCGACTTGAGGGCGACACTGTTCAGAGAAAAGTTATGGTCAATTTTTCCAAGAAGTGGTTTTACGATAGCAACAAACCCTTAGAAACTACTGTTTAAAAGATTTATAACTCATTGTATTTATCCGCAAAGACCGGCTGTTGCCAAGTTACCAAAAGTTTCATGCATAAGGCGAATTTTTATATTTAACGTGAATTTTATCATTGGTGGAACTAATTAATTATAATATAACACTAATACACTTATATCTATATATTTACAAAAAAATACACTACCTGTCTAACAGCGTCACTAACTAAAATTTTACTGGAATAACGAGAACATTTTTATAGTAAGACTAAGAAAGAATTTTAGAAAATAAATGTAACAACCTCGATTGATTTCAGCCTCCTCAAACTGACAATGGAAAAACTATACCTAAATTACAATGTTAAAAGAATCATCTGCTGATGAAAGTTCATAATAACAGTGCATTGCATCCATCACCTAATGTATTTGGTCATTCTGTTAATGTCTCGAGAGCATTGAGATGATCAGAAAAGAATCATCGTTCGATAAATTTTTCCCTGCACCCCACCGCTTCGACTCATAAATATATGCCAATTTGTCACCTATTTCTTCATAATAATATCTAACGGCCAGACGAAGTTTTTATTGTGTTTAGTCGATTTTTGTGACGGTGTTTGTTTAGAAGATTATAAGGTTAGTACAGTATCTGTATTATTTTTATTTTGAGGGCTTTTTGCTACGTATGATTGAAATTGATGATCTCTAGTATCGGTTGAAAATCAATGTCCAAATACATTACCGTGATGATTTTTTTCATTATATTTACGTAGGTTTATTTTTTGTATAAATACGCCAATAGCATTTGACCGAATTGACGGTTCTCATTTTACATGTAAATATACATATATGATATCCCACAGAGATTGTCCAGATGACATCCCATCTGGTATGTCCATATAGGTTGTTACTTTCTTGGCCCTAGTATTTCTGATATTCATTCACATAAAAATCAAAATATGAAGATTTAAAGTTGACATTTTTATTTAAAAATCTTGTTTTTTTCCTAAAAAGGAATAAGAAAAATATCTAGGAATTTCTCGGATGTGACAGTTTCGCATAACAAAAATTGTTAATGCATAATACCCGTAATCTAAATCTACAAGCACGATACAAATTATACACAAATCTCAAAACAACGTTAACCCCACTTTGGCTAATGTGTACACGTCTCGTTTCTAACTTTTTTTGGTTGATGTAATAGTAGTTTGTGTAAAACGTCAATTTTCCCACAAGCTCAGAAGTTTGTGGCACAAGCCGTAAGGCGAGTGCCGCAAATCTAACGAGCGCGAAAAATGTTGTACACAAAATTTTTTCTACAACCACATTTATATATGAAAGAAAAACAGTGACTTGTCAAAGAAAGTTGACAGTTCATAGGTGTATTTGACATTTCCGTCGGGAAAAGTGCCATAACGTGTACTTTTCGTACTCTATAGTTATTTTCCTAACAAGTGCGGAAAGTTATACTTTTCCGCACGGAATTGCAGTTGCCCGAACAACGCGAAGCGGAGTTCGGGCATGCAATTAAGTGGGGAAAAGATACTTTACGCAAGTGTTAGGAACAATATTTTTTTTACAAGCGCCTAGAATTAAAAAAAAATTTTAGCAAAAATATTTTTTTGTCATTAAACAAAAATTTTCTTAGTGCTTCTTAATAAATAAAACATTAGGCTGAAAGTAATCATAGTAACCAAGCAAGAATTAATTTTTAATCATTTTAGCATTTATAAAATCAGTGCGAAAGTTGTAACTTTCCGCACGCTTGTAGAAAAAATTACTTTTCCAACGTATATCACAGAAATTAGGAAAAGGCCTGTTTTGCGTATTAAAATATGTGTACAAAAGCTTGTTTTGCATCGTGGTTATAGAAAAAATTGTTGTATTAACGATTTTTGTTTTCTGTTGTTGATGTATTTTATAGTTGTAAAATTCAAATAACAATTTGAGTTTTAGGTTGGTATAACATGATTATGGTATCGAATGTACTCTTTCCTCTTTTGAATCAAAGAATTGATTGTTTCAGTAATAATATTTGTTATTCCATTCTGAATATTTTCTTTACGGTGAGGTGTATATATGGTATATTTACCTTATCTATTAGGTACATACGATTATAAGGAAGATATCCTCAATGCTTAACCGGAAAAGTAGACTAAGTAACCAGTGATTTCATTTTTGCAGTAAAGTCGTTTTGTGTTGAACATGTTTGGATTTATTTTTTACCCCTTGCCCTTCAGATAAGAGAGGTATAGTAATCATGCTAAAAATTGGGTAGTAAGTTTTCAATGAATAAACACGTTTTAGGGTCACATTTTATATTATAGCGAATAAAATTGAAAATTAATCAAACGACAATTCCACTTCTAAACTTTCTATCTTCTGTAATGCTTATTTAAACTATTCTGTCTAGACTTAATCGTAAATATGTTCTGATAGCATTTTATATAGAATATTTTTAATATCATAATAATTTTTTTGTTACCGGTGCCGTATAAGGTATTTCCAAGTCAAATTTTTAATTAAATCCGCTTGCAGAAAACTTGTCTACTTTTTAGCACCTCTACTTTAATTACACAAATTTATTAAATTAGAAAAAAACTTGTCGAAGTCTCAGGAAAAAGAACAATCGCATCGTTCTGGCTGAGATTGCGCTTTCGTTCAAAGTTTTTAATCGAATTGAGTAACGAATACGTCTCACCTTTGTAACGACCATTATCGGTATAGAAGCATGAGACTTCGATGACTATCACCTTGATTGGTTCCCCAGGAATTTCCTTAATTACAATTGAAGGTATACTCGAGATTCTGCAGTGCTAAATCAATTAAAATCAGACGAACATTTCAATTTAGGCGGTAGAATGCCCCTTTGAGTATTAATCTAGTTTGTTTGAGTAGGCCTTTGAGACGAAATTAACGACATAAAGACGAAGCTTTGTGATATTGATAATTCGTTATTGGATTCATGTAGAAATATGGATAACTATTCGAGGAAACTGGTAATAGTGGAGAAATGGTTATTCTATAATAATTTAATAAATCTTCAAAGCACAGCAGATTATTACACTACTCAAGGTTTGCCTGTAGATTGCCTTTAGTGAGAAATATTTGAATTTGAAATTTATTCAATTGACGATTGATTTACATATATTAAATAACTTCCAGAGCCATTTATACCTATAATAATTAATATATTTAACGTACATTCCTTTATCAAAGTCATTGATGATTCTTAAAGTAGGAAAATCATCCATTGTTATTTGGAGTGGAGAATTTATGTAAGTGTACGCGATATAATTGACAAATCTCTATCAAAATAACCTGCCAGTCTGAATAATAAAGAAAAGAGACTAGATACATTTTTAAAAATATAGATTCTATAAGATATAAGGTGAATATATTATTTTCATTTCTTCCGATACGTTACACTACATTCACCAATAGATTTATGAACAGAAGCTGTAACTTTTTAAACCATATTTTCTTATAGCTATGTAACGTTTTTTGTGTCATTAAGCGATCATTCTCTACCTTAGTCCAGGTTTCGGATTGCCTCGGGCGCCACCTTCTGTTGATAGTGTAAAGACCTCTTGCACCGAGCAGCGTCAGTGAAGATAAAATACTCCAGGTACCACTGTGGCATCACCAAAATCGCTACCGGCTACTAGGACAGGCTTCACTTGTCCTACTGGAGTGACAACCTGATGGGTATAAGCTGCTAATCCAAAACTCACGTACAAGTAAAATCACGAAGTAGAAATAATTCTATATTCAAAACACATTACCAAATCCGGCGAGGAAAAATGGTGTGTAACACAGTTCTTACTGTATTGTAACGGACGGTACAGACACGGATCCAGTACAATTGAACTTGGCTTCGCTCCTTCAGCTCAACCAACCTCTAAAGGTTACTGTTTGTTGTATGAGCGCTGGAGGGACTTTTGTTCCACCAATGATGACATTGCCAAAAAAATATTTTACAGAAACATTAATGAAAGGCGCGCCTCCTAGGACTATTGGTAGATGTCATCCATCTGGCTGGATACAGACTAATCTGTTTACTGTTCAGATGCACCTATTCTTCTTATTCTTGATGGACACAACACTCACACAAAAAATATAGACATAATTGAACTTGCTCGCCAAAATTATGTTACTATCATGAGTCTACCTCCCCACACCACGCACAAGATGCAGCCCCTAGACAAGACGTTTATGGGGCCCTTAAAACACTATTATAGTGAAAATATTCGACACTGGATACATCAAAATAACAAACCAGTACGATATTGCAGAATTATTTGGAAAGGCTTATTTACTGTGCCAAAACGAAGCGATAGCAGTAAATGGATTTAAGATCACAGGAATTATACCCCTGCGATCGTCAAAATTTTTTAAAGATGTAGACTTTACACCAGCAGGAGTTGATGTTGAAGGCACAAGAATTATTTACGAAAGTAAGGGGAAGAACAAAACAGAAAAATATGTTTATTACAATCAAGAAACCAAAGTCATTTCTCCTACAACTCCAGTAAAAAAAAGTAAGAATCAAAAAGCAGTTGATTCTTTCTCCGTGTTTTCTATCCCGACTTCCACCTTTTATTAACTTACGAAACCTTAGTTCATCTGATAAGCAGTCTTGTACTATATCCGATACTAACCTACTTCCTGTTACTGTTTCATTTGATAAGGATTTGCAAAATACCAATCAATCTCGCATTCAACAAGAATTATTTTTATGATTTTTTAAGATTTATGTCTACAGTTTTCTCTTAAGCTTTTTCTAAATTTTCCTAATTACCCACTATAATCCTATAATACCGTATTCAAATTTTTGACCGCCGGGAGGAACTCGTCTGAACCCAAATATTGCTATTGTTTAAACTATAAGGGGCCCATAATATCAGCACATATTTTTTTTAAGTGTACCATTTTACTAAAATGTATATATTTTTATAATGGTTACTAATATAATCTCTTTATAACAATATACAATAAAAAATTTGTTATATTACACACGTCGTAAAAATTGAGATGAATTTGGACTATTTCTGGAATTTACAGATATAAAACAAAGTAGGGGCCCATAATACCACCCCTTCCCCTAACATATACAAAAGTGAATTGTGTGGCACTATAGGCTTGTTCTATACTAAGTTGCGCAGTATAAAAATAATGGATAAGGCGTCTGCGCAGTGCAAAATAATGGAAGAATTATTTTATACTGCGCAACTCAATATGTTCATAACAAGTTAGGAACTCGCTTCGGAAACAAACCTTTTGTTTCCATATAGGAAAATGACGCTTATTACAAATTAACGGATTTTTGCAATTAACTTAACCTTATTAGGAATATTAGGAATTAAACAACAATCACAACTTAGTCAATTATTAAACCGGGAGAAAATTATTATGAATGATGAAAAACATAATTTTTATATACATCTTCAAGTTTTACGTAATTTTCTAAAAAATCTGGACCACCTTGATAACTCCGAATCAGAGGTGAAACTCAACGAACTCCTTCCTCTCGACGGTCCTGTAGAAACGTAACCAAAATAAAGTATGGAAATACAACCAGAAGAAGGATATGATAAAAGATATAATAGAAGAAAAGTACAAAAAGCGAATTTCTCATTAAATTTAGTACAAACTCTATCGTTTTAGTTTTGTTGAAGTTAATTATGCTAACATAGTTAGGGAAACGTACGCAGAGCGTTAAATAAGTGTATTTTTGGTTAGTGGTGACGATTTTCTTGAAAACAAAAGGTTCCAAATTTCCAATTAACTATTTATTAGAATTCGTATTCTTAGATATATATAATGATGTAAATTTAATTGATAAATAATAATTCAGATATTGTTAAGTTAGTCCGATTTTAAACAACATAGTGCATGTTACATATTAAACACTTCAAAACGAAAATAAAAAAAAAGAATGAAGTAAAGTTGAGATGAATAAAACATCGTGCGGCGAATCATATGCGCGTCAGAGCGGGACTAATGTCGTCACGGGAACGCTTTGGTGAAGGTGTTGTATCCACAGGGACTCAGAAAGGGAAGGGAACAAACGCCCCTTAACTAATCTTCAATTTTGTGAATATTTTATGAAAATATAATCTTTTCCTCTTTTTATTATTAAGTTTTTTACTATAGATCATTATTTTGTATGTCTTCATTCTTAGATACACATATTTATAAAAAAATATTGTACATATTTCAAATATTTTTCTTAAGTTCGTTTTTTTACTATGGAATCAATTAATATAAGAGAAGTAGTTAAAATAGAGTGACAACCTTCACAGGGTGGTGGCCTTTACCAAAAAAAAAACCCTAATAGCTCAAAAAAGATTTACTTTACTATTCTCTATAGTCATTTTAAATGAATCTTAAATAATATAACAAATTAAAAATAAAATAAATGTTTTTTGTTGAAAATGTTTATCTCAACATTATCGAGAATTAACTAAAATAAAAGAAAAATGTTCATTTCATGTCTAATAGTTTCTAATTAAACAACAGTAGATATATTACAGGCTTCCTGACTAAGGAATTCAACGTGTTAGAGAGAGAACGTATCTCCATTAATATTGGTCCAAATTGAAATCTGAAAACCGCGCTATATGTAAAATGTTGAAATAGTTATGATAAAAAAACTAAATATTTTTTATTTTAATTTATATTTATTGTATTATTTAATGTACATATATTTAATTTGAACATGCCTTATAACAAATTTACAAATTCTTTTTCGGATATTTCTTTATTTTTAAATTTACCTACCAAATTTAGTATATATTTTACTTTTCTCTCATAATTAATAATTTTAATATTTTTTTAAATGTAAGCTATTAAATCGCATATGAACAATTTTTAAATCATTTAAAAATACAAAAATATTAGAATGTGCAGAATCAAATCTTTTATTGAAATGGCTGTAAAAAGATTCACAGGAGTTGGTTGTCCGTTCTCGGCTTGTGCTATATGAAGCCCACATCTCAGGAGGAAAACTCGCAGATTCAGAAATGTAATTCTCCGTTAAATAATCGCAGAAGGAGGTTATACAGGTATCGTTGGGTGCTTCAGCAATCACTTCTTTAACGAAGCATTCCGAAACATCAGCACTGTCTAAATATATGAGGCCAGTAAGTTAGGTGCTGTTTGTGCACCAGCACGTTAATTGTATTGCTTGTAGTTTTAGTTATACCAATTACCGGTTCGGAGCCGGTGTATCAGGTTGCCGATCCTGCTCGTACAATGGCATCTGTTTTTTCGTTTTTTTCCTCAATATTGTGCTCTGGTTCCCACCTAAGTGTTACCTTATTACTAGCACTTGAGATCCGTTAAGTGATTTTATCGAATATTGGCGGTTAGAACAGATAGGGATGTTTTTACCTGTATATTCCTTATTTAGGTTCTCTCTTAGATAGAGGTTGATTGCAATTATATCTGCTTGAAAAAATGCTGTGTTGTATACTCCCAGTCATAACTGTGAGATTAGCCATATATTCTGGCGCCTCTTCCTATTTCAATTTTGAAAAAATATCTTTGTACCAAACAATTTTTTGGGTTGGTCATAAGTATACAGATTAAAAATGAGTGTTGACAACACGCTGCCATGAGGGAGCCCGTTCTTTTGATTAGTCCAGCGGCTCTTGAAACTCTTCATAGCTCCTTTTGCATAACATTTATCACAACACTCCTGTTAGATCGTAATTTTCTGTCATCCCAAAGGCTTTTTAGAGGAAGATTTTATGATTTGTGGTATCATGCTGCCGTTATCTATTTGTTGCATGAAACTCAAACCCTAATCAGTACAGGATTTTCTTGGCATGAAACTTGCTTATTGTTGAATTTGTTGGATGTCTATATTATTGTATATAGACTTCCTAGTAGGATACTCTTATGGAGACTACGTTGGACCGAGATGGAGGCTGAGTCTGGATGGCAGCACTTGTATTCGGAGGCCAGCTTGCTATTAAGGTACATAATCGCTTGTCGAGGGTTGGATCCGCTGACCTTGAACAATTATTTAAGTACCTAGTTTTCCCTTTTTAGTCAGGTCAGATCCGTATTATATTATATTTTTATTTTGTGTTCAGTTGCGTTTTTTATCAATTTTACAGCATACTTGGGTAATAATATATTTTTGAGATTTTATATACAGGGTTCGGGAAACCTCTGTCGTAGTTTGCTTTTAACCACCATTAATACCTTTCAAATAAATCTGTAAGTTTTACACAATGAGAGTTGTAGAACTACGAAAAAAATATAAGTATAGTGCAAATCTTTATTTTGAGACGCCCTGTATAAATCGAAACAAATTTAAATTGTACTCATAGAACCTGCATATAGCTACATAAAAAACTTTTTATAAAGTTTTTCATATATATGTTGAGCTACCCTGTATAAATTTAATATAAGAAAATACATTAAATGATAAAAACGCAATAAATGTTTTAATTAAAATAAAAGAAAATTTAGAATTCAAAGTTCCAAAATCTATGTTTTGAATTTAAAAATTTAATTATATATGTTATGCTTTTAATTTTTACCTTTCGATTTCACATGATTAAAACTTTTTAAACTTTTGCCATTGTTGCCAGATCTATCAAAAAGTTATTGTTGTTTTCATATTTTTTTAAATTGCCAAAATTATCTCATTTTAATGAAAAATTACAGATTATCAAAGTTGTAGAACATAAAATTTTGCATTTTTATGAAAAATTATAAGATCCCAAAGTTGTGGAACATAAAATTATTAACTTAGCTAAATTTTAATATTAAAAATTAAAAATAATACAATGAAAGTTGTAATAAAAAACTTTAAAATTGTAATTTTTGTTTCAAAAATTGTGGAATTTTTAAAAAAATTGCTCAAAAAAATTTAAATTTTATTTTTATATTTTTATAATTTCGTTTTATCAAAAAGTATAAAACAAATAAAAAAGTAAATACAGTACCCGAAAGGGATTAAAAAGTACTATATGTGTGAATTAGTCTATATACAATGTCTATATGTAGTGAGTTCGTTTTAGTCATCGGACGCCTCTGATGCCTCTACTGCGTTCGTTTATTGTTTTTGATGAGTCTGAGGAAAATATATTTTGCGTTCGTTTTAGTCATCCGGATGTTTTAGAGCATCCTCGTTTTCGTCGGACCTTTTTGATCTAGCGTTCAGATGACAGTATGACAGTTGCAAAAAGTCATAAGTATAACATTAACACAACCACAAATTTTGTTTATTGGAGGGAAAGGTTAGATAAGTTCTTAAATGGAAAATACAGAAAGTCGACAGTTATTGGAGATTGTCCACAGAAATTCAGCAACCTCCTCCATTTTGTATGAAACTAATAACGAATTTGTTTTTTGTTTAAAACAGATAACCTCAACCTCGAAACCGTTCGGAAATTATCGAGCAACCAGATGGCTCGAAGGTCACGTGATCAAAAAATCTGTTTGCTCTCATCCGCTCCGCGATGGCTAAAACGAACTCACAAATCGTTCGTAAACTTTGATGGGATAGCAGAGCGGGCATATTGGTTTATAGCATATTTTTCTGGTTTGGGGTCGGCAATCAGCATGACTTTCAGCATTAGTTTGGTACTGACTTTTAGCCCAACAGCTATAGGATTGAAGAATTAATTATTAGTCCTAAATTTTAGTGCAGTTCGGTAGTTATGTCATACGGGGCAAAAGCTTTCCTGCTTTTCCGAAATTAGATTGCCCATTTTCACACTATTAGGGTGACATATGGTTCGTACAAATAAAGAATGTACAATTAATTTAGTAGGATATAGCACAACATGTTCAAGCTATCTCTGATGAAAGCTAAATTGTTACAATTATAATAACGATCACTTTTTAAATTGTATGGCGTATAGTGAGTATATAGTTTCTTTTGAATGGGACGTAAAGCTTCTCATTAGAGATTGCTAACAAATTGAATCGCCACAGAGTTTATATGAAAATAATCTAGGTAAAGCGTGTAACCAATAACCAACACCCATTTTAAAGATTAAATAACACGAGAACTTTTCGATATTCACTTTATATTACAAACTTACATAACAAATTTTTCGATATACAATATCTTCTTCAGATGTAAAATTATTACTGTTATTTAATCTTTAACATGGATGTTCATCAAGTAAAAGCCACTTTTGACATAATAAATAAATAAAAACAATGAAATAGTAATAGAAAATATTAAAAGTATAGCAAATATATAAAGAGGATATTCGCTAGCAATACTTCACAAACCTACAACAACAAGGATGTAAACAAGGGTGAGATATAATATATTCTTCTAACCATTTATTCCTTTCATTTCTTCTATACTACTATTTTTTCACCTTTCTCCGTTTTCTATTTCTCGAAGAGATCAATTACTTTTGGAATTCTTTTTTCTTTTATTATTGCTTTTGCCAATATCGTTAAACTGTTAAGAAAAATATGGAGATTATTATACTATTATCTTTTACTATAAATACGTACAAAAAGTTGATGGAATCATCTTAATTGACCAAGCATGATAAGCACAATTTCGCAAATTGACTCACTTTAAACCATAAAAAGACGTGTAAACATGCACAAAAGTAAATAATATAGTGCTGATAGAATTTTTGGAATCATTGAAAGACAGTGACGGAGTAAATGCAGGTAGAAACAAACGTAGGAGACTTTAATGGAGTCAACAATCAATGGATGTTGATTGTTTTAGAAATCTGAGACACCATTGAAAGGCAAGAGGGAAATATGGACATTCAGATAGAATCAGTTTGATTGGGCATAAGTGTCGAATATTGTTTCTAATAAAGTTTAATTTAATGAATCGATCATTTTTAATAAACGACCCTTACAATGTGATTTTTTTTTAAATAAATAGCTTTGCTTATCAATCTGATTTCTCTTACACGTATAATTTTTTTTTTCAGTAAATTAATCAATTAGAAGTAAAGCAGATGAAAAATTATTTACTTGCTACAACCCATTACTTAGATAATGAAATTTGTTATATCCTATATAATATAGTATTAACGTGTTATAAAATTTAACAGTAATTAGGGGTTGGTTGAATAAAAAGGATATGAACGGATTTGGAAGTAAAATTATCAGTTTTCTTTTTTTGTAACATAAAAAAAAGAAAAATGTGGTTTAAAAAGGAAATTTAGTAAATGATATTTTTCATCAGGTGGATTGTTTATTATTTGGGTGGTGCGAATAAAAGTTAAGTTGTTTTATATAAAAAAAATAGTATGTGGGTTAAAAAAATTTTGTTAAAAAAAAGTCAGAAGCGCCTTCTAAACAAAAATGCGTTTATCTCATGAACCATAAAATATAGCTCAAATCTGTTTTCAAATATCAATTTAGCGTTAAATTTCACGTCGGAATGCTATTTTTAAAACCGGTAGCATCACTTTCGGTTGTAGTTTGTAAAACCAGTTTTGAAACCGGAAGTTATGAAAATCTGAAAATCAATTTGTGAGCTATTCCAGGTGTGCTGAGTTTATTACCGTTGACCGTTTGTCTCTATTTCTTTTCGTTTTTGAGTAATAAATGCAGTCAGACAGACAGACGGAGCCTTATTATAAGACTTCTCTACACTTTAGGGTTTAGAAGTCTAAAAATGAATAATTATTGATTGATGAAGGTTTATCAGCGATTTTTTATTAAAAAAAAGGGCAGGAATTTTGTTATATTAATCAGAATGGTTTTGCAAAGAATTGTTATAAAAATATTATGGAAAAGAAATAAAAACTAATTTATTTATAAAAAAAATACAAGAATTGAATACTGAATTAACAAAAAGGGGCGTCAATATAAAGTAGCAGATATAATAGCAGAAAAAGTAGCAGAGACAATATAAATAAAACAAAAAATAGGAAAGAGAAAAACGAAGATTTTAGTGAATTTTGGTAGCAAACAAAGATTTTTTTTTATTTTACTACGGCCCGCCTTTAGTGAAGTATGGCAAACCGTAGTATTGAAATCGTGCAAAAAAAAAGTCTTTTATTTGTAAATATACATTTTTTACTGGTATATAGGTATATTGGACGACCCAGTCCAGGTGAGACACCGTCTGCTTAATGAAAATAATAGAAAATCCTTGCAGTATAAGGATTTTTATTTCAATATATAAAATTGTTGTTCTGCCACTGAACAACTAGAATATATTTCAATATAACTAGCGAGTTTTTCATTAAATTTATGAATTTCGGTCCACAGAGATGATAAATGGTTCCGGGTCTCTTGAATTTCAAATGTAAAATATTTATCTAAAGATCAACAACAAAAGATTTAATGGCTTTCTAAAGTCGTTTTAAATAGCTTGGAAATATGTTATGACTGGCGAACTTTTTTCTATCCGAAGATTGATTTCCACAAAAGTAGATCATTTTTATGCTTTTCTTTTCGCTTGAATGGGATAGTATTTCTTTGTTGGAGAATTTATAAATTTTAAACAGAGATTGGAGAAATGCGGATATAATAGAGTTTTTTGATACTAGGAGTTTAATTCATTAAATCGTTTTAGATTAAAAATATTTATTTATTAATTACTTTCTCACTACTTATTATACAGGGTATTTCATAATTTAATGTTGATTCTAAAGGGTGATAATACTTGGATGATTTTATGAAAATTCTGGGTGGAGCCCATTTCGGCGCAGCGGTCAGTTTAATATTTTGTCGCTTATAAAGGTGTAGCCTTTCTGGTCGTGAAAGCTGGATTAAGGGTTCCGGGAAAATGAAATAGAAGTATTTAAATATTAAATAATATTTTTGTAATCTTTTCAATTTTGGGTTATCCTAAATATATTTTATAAAATGTATTCGTCTATATTTATTATTGTTAAATTTTTTTCGTGTGGAAAGAATTATTTCCAATTTAAAATTTTATATATAAAAGAGTTGCCTAATATTAGACAGGATATATTTACTATTATTTTTTTGTATACAAAGTTTCTTACAAGTTAATCACTGAAATGAATCCTATTATTTTTTCTTCAAAATGTTACTTAAAATCAATCGGATTAGTTACTTAATGGTTGATAAACACTGTGACTAAGAGGCCCACCTAATTTTATAACTAAGACCAAAGGACCGGTGGGGTTACGGAACCCCGTTGACAATATTTACCACTAAGACCAAGCGACCAACACCCAAAATTCTTTATATGAACATATGGAACCGCTTTCCTTCTGAGATACAGGGTGTTGAAAATTACCAAAAAAATTACTTTTTCCCCAGTCACTCTGTTTTTTTTTATTTTGGTGCACTTAAACAATACATATATAGTATATTAAAGTATAAGTGGATAAAAAGGTTTTTAAAACACGCGCGATTTTTCGAGCACGGCATCAACTAATAGTTTAATACAAAAATAAAATCCGCCAATATTAGTGAATAAGCTAACTGACTGGCAAAGTTATCAAATAGAACAAGATATTGAATTCTCAGTGCCCCTCAAGATTTAAAAATAATCAAGAAGTAGCATGGGACAACACACCTGAAATAACTCGTAGAACTAAAAGGAACAACGATCATAAGTAAATCATTGATCCAGTATCTTCAAAAACAAAACTCAGAAGAAGATGGCATCACAACAGGGCTCCGATCGATAATACTGTCTTAAACAATGCTACACAACAACTAAAATCAAAAATGAAGCCATTAGTGAATCCCTAAAAGAGTTAACCAACGATTATTCATTCTGGAGAGCGACTAAAAAGTTAAAAAGACCTACACAATAGAATCCACCAATAAGAAACCAGTTGGAAACTGGAAACGCAATAATATGCAAAAAGCCTGCAGATTTGCACAGCTTTTAGAGATGACCTTCCAACAAAATGAAGAAGAAAGTCCCTAATAATGGAATGATCCAATACAATAAAAGGTACATATTAGACATACCTCACTAAAGGAAGTTTCAGATGAAATCAAAACCAATATAAATCCCAAAAAGGCTCCAGAATGAAAAGCTATTGTGAAACTAACCAATCTCATAAATTCATCATTTATACTGAGATAGGTTCGTAAACTTTGAAAAATTGCAGAAGTGATAATGGTCCAAAAACTAGGAAAACCTCGTCATAAAATCACTTCATGTGATATCGAAGTTATTCGAAAAGTTGTTTTAGGAGAATAAAAGTAGTAATAGATATTTGAAGTTTGGCTTTAGACAAATTTGTTCTACAGTAGATTACGTACATAGGATCACTGCCATAATAGAAAAATGAGAAGAAAGAAAAGTGTGTTACACTACCTTCTTGTATGTTGCACAAGCATTCGATAAGGTCTATTTCATAAACTTAATATGCCATTACCTAAATAACAGAGTTACGCAAACATATTTGACAAAAAGCTATTTCAGAATCAAACAGCAAGAAGCTTATTTCGAACTAAAAGAAATTGGAGCCGGAGTGCCACAGTGTAGCGTATTCGGTCCTGTCCTATATCCTTTTATATACCAGCGACATTCCTACACTTGATCATAAGACAATAGCCACCTTTGTTGACGATAATGCATTTATTTCAGTGGGAAACAAGCATGAAGAGGCTGATCAAAATCTTCATATCTCCATCAATAGAATCAAAAGTTGGACTAAAACATGGCGCATCAATTTAAATAAGAGTTAGTCTGTACACGTATACTTCACTAACTAAATCCAAAATATCGGGGCATGAACTTAAACGCAAGGATACGCCAGTGTAAAGAAAAAGACGTGAAGAATTAGATATGAAATACAAAAAAATGTATTATCTTCTTGGAAGGAATTCTAAGTTATCAATCAGTAACAAACTGCTTCTTAAGTAAAAGATCCTGAAACTAATCTGGACGTATAGCATCCAACTTTGGGGATGTGCTAGAAACAGTAATATACAAATCATACATTCCAAAATTATACATTAAGGGGTATTGTCGATGCAGCCTGGTATTTCCGAAACAAGTGACCTTCATAGGGATCCTGAAATGGATACAGTTGATCAAATTTGCTAAGAGTCACAAATAGCGACTCTCAGAACATGTGAATATTAAGGCCTCAACACCTTTATCCAAACAAGAGGACTCAAAAGAACCAAACCTGATGAGAAGATATTATTGTCTTTTCGTCTAAACTGTTCGTTGAGGAGGTTGAGTTTGTGGCCTTTACCAATGTAATGAAGGAGTTCGCAATCAGGATAATATTGTTTGCAAACCAAGAGAGGGCGTTAGTAATATCTGAGTATATGTTCTTTTAATCTAGTTTCTAATCTTCCAGCTGTTTGACCGATATGCCTGCATCATAATCGTGGCAGCTAAGTTTATAGACTCATGTTTTATGATGATAGGGAATCACGTCCTTACTGTTAACTAGGAAGGAGTGGGTGTTGAAATTCGTTTTGAAAGTTACATTAATGTTGTATTGCTTAAAAAGTTTGGCTATAGTTTATAAGTGAGGAAGTTGAGGGAACCATAATAGGAAGAAACGTCTTGTATGTTAAGTAAAACGCGTGGGGAATTTAATCTGAATTTGATGAAGAATTTTGTGTATTGATCATTTCAAGGGAATAATTATTACTAATAGCAAGTTATTTGATAGTGTTAATTTCTGAGATGAAAGCTGACTGACAAAGAGGAATTGAAAAGGCTTTCTGGAAAAGGCTGTTGAAAGAGGCTAATTTATCTAAGGTGGGATGATTGGAGAAAAAAATTAATAGGGTGTCAGTACAAGTTGGTTTCCTATAAATTACGAAACTGTGAGGCTGAAAGTTTCTTGGAAATGAGGTGGTCAAGAAATGGAAATTTATTATCTAATTCAGTTTCAATCGTAAATTTAGTTCGATGCTATAAATTATTATGCGGACTAAAAGACTAAGGCTTCATTACAATCGTCAAAAGTGGAAAAGAATATTATGTTTAAATAAAGGGTGAATTAAATACTTTTTTCTTCTAAAGGGGGGGAGAAGTTTGAGCCCATAGCTAATCCTGAGTTTGTCTGTAATATGAGTTCTTAAGTTGAATGCACTCATTGGTACGAATACTTGGAGAAAGGTTGGATACATCTAAATAAAAAACGAAATAGTTCTATGTTACCTTTATCAGCTTTTATGTTACCTTTATCAGCTTTTATGACAACTAAGTTATGGTTAGTAATTTTTGCTTCTACGTCTTTAATGTCTTTAAGTGGAAACTAAAGAGGGGATGAAAGGGGCGGGAAGGAGGTGAAGAAACCAAATTACGTTATAAGATTGATGTCATGTCCGTTCTAATAATATCTTTTTTGTAGATATCAGAGTTGCTTAGAAAATTTTCAACATCTATAGAAAGTGATCTGAATTACTTTTAATATATGGGGAACTACGTTATGCTTAAGGCCATAGTTGACAATGGAAGTTTGTTTATGATTAAAGGAAGATTGACTAAGATTCAAAAATCTCTGGTGGAATTGAAAATTTGAGAATTTGGGTTGGTTATTAGATTTCATTATATTAGAGTTAGTATAATAATATTATGAAGTTTGTTACTGAGATTAAAGAATAATTCGTTACCTCTTGTACCCAATTTTTGAGTTTTATTACTTCAAATAAATAAATGGTGTATAATATATATAAATTGAAAGAAATCCATTCATGTTCTATAATTTAATAATCGTAACAAATGCAAAAGACATGAATGATAAGTGGATCAGAATATACAACCACGATATTTTCATTTTTCCTTGAATGACGTAAAATGCATTACATTGTTAAACAAAACATCGTATGCAAATTAAACGTGACAATAAAAAAAATAATTGCTTTAATTGCATGTCACCAATGTACACAAGATAATAAAAAATGAACGTTTTAAACAGGAAATCAACGCTAATAACAACTAGAATAGATCAATTAGAAATGAAATAATAACCGGGTTTTTAGCGACCATCCACCAACCGATCAATTAATGTTTTAAATAACATAGAATACGAATATCTGCTTGTTTTAAAGAGTGAGTAACGTACCATTAACATTTTTTAATAACACATATGGGAAAAGGAAACAATCAACAGCGTTCTAGTGAAAAAAAAAATACTCATTCATAGGCAAAGTGCATAACATGCTCTTATTTGCACGAAGAAAAAAACAATTCGTGTTTGACTATTGCTTTGTTATTTTAATGTACTTATACGAATTAGCAAGTATAAGTTTCGTGTAATTACATGTTGTAGAAAAAGAAATTAACATGCATCGGATAGGGTCTACCTAAAGGATGTTGTCTAAAGCCAAGCTAGTAGTTTTATCTCTTATTTATGACATATTCATTGTGATAATTAAGTATTAATTATAAAGTATAAATAATGAACATAAAAACCACCAAGTAGTAAGGATATTAACAATATATCGCAGTTTATCTTTTAACGGTCGGCAAAAAAATATAAAAGAAAATGTAAAATAAATTTATTGTAACTTTTTTATTTGTAGGTACAATGAAAAACGCAGATACTCTACAACCCCGTTCTATTGAAAAATATATTATTTGCTCAATCATTTCTCTAAAATATAAAATCTTCAAAAAGCGTTTAGCCACCGATGAAAATACCGTTCGAATTAATTTTGCCTAGTCAGCACTTGAACGCGATTCAAACTATAGACGAAGTTCATGAGTTTGAAGGGTTCATAATATCCCCATCAGCCCGTTACAATAATAATCAAACGAAAATTGTAAGCGAGCAAGGAAAATAGGAAGGAAGTGTACCCCATTCATTTGACGACAACCAAACACCATGAAACATAATTAATTGTGCTTCAAAAAGTGACTTTGTGTTGTAAATGTTTTTGCATTGAGGAATTTTCGTCGAGTCATCGGTTATTGTTAATTTTTTTCGACACTTCTCTTTTAATTAAACGTATTGTGTGCTACTGGCAGGGAAGGGTAAACGGAATTTCGGTTTAGAGCAATACGTTAAACAAATGTTTAAATGTTATAAAATATACAGGGTATTTCAAGATATACTTCAATCGACTTATAAACAAAAATTTTAAGCAGCTTTAAGCTTCACTTTTTAATTAAAAATATATAGTGTGTTCCACAGGACAGTTTCAGATTAAATTTAAATTCCGCTACTTTTCCCATAATGTAGATTCTCGTTTTCACTACTTTCTGAAAATAGCATTGGAGCTAATTCAATACTTGAGTTGAAGGAGGACAAAACATGGACAGATATATGGATTATGTTTCCAACAAAGACTTCTGTTATTTATTACTTTCACGAAACTGAAGAAATTTCCTAAGAAAATTTCGAAAAGAATAAATTTTCTTAACCAGATTTAGTATCAATTTTGCCTAATCCCAAGTTAGTTAAAAAGTATTATGAATTTGAGGTCAACTTTGAATATAACAACTTAAATTAAAACAAATTAAAGTTTGTAGTGTATTAGTAGGTAGTTGGAGAGAAAACATGGCATGTAGTCGAGGCAATATACGCGGAAGAACGTCATAAAAAGGAAAATTTTTCGGGCAGCATGGATCGGAATGCGGTTTTTTACATTCGCTTCCAAAAATTATTTGTAAAAAAGTTACCTAATTTTCATTTAGCTAAAATCGGAAATTGCATTGCTGCAGCCAAAAATGCATTCGAAAAATGCATTTTTTGAGACGCTCTTCGGACAACTTAATAAATTTGTAAAAATGAGTCAGAACTGGCCCAGAATAAGTGCCCTGGGGTTTTTGAGGTCACTGATCACGATTATGATGTTCAAATTGACACCCTGACCACCTGGGGCTCAGGAACGCCGACGAACGTCATCTCCGTGGAACTCTCCCAGAATTTATGCAGTGAAGGAAAAACACTTGGCGCTCTGGGTTTTTTGGGTCGCTGAATTCAAATATGGCATCGGCGAACACCTCCCAGACACCTGGTGTGCCTCAACCTGGACGTAGACGTCCTCTCCGAGAATTTTCCTGACAAGAGTGTCAAAAACAACCCAAAAATCATTGTGGGGGCGTTTTATGGGTCGCTAAAGCAGAATTTGACTTCGAAAACGATCCCCCGAGCACCTGAAGCACCGGAACCTGGATCTGAACGTCTTCTTCGAGGCTTTTCCAGACACATTCGAATAGGACGAACCGAAAATCGTTAAGGGGGGTTTTTTGGGTCGCTAAAGCAGAATTTGACGTCGAAAACGATCCCCCGAGCACCTGGTGCACCCAAATTTTTATTTCGACACCGATGTCATTCTCATGAATGTCAACCAGCTCGACGTCAATACTGCAATAAGTTTTTTTTTTGAAAAGGCAACAAGGTTGTTAATATGATGGTGGAGATGGTTTAAAATAAGAAGCAATATAAGAAGGAAGATAGGATAAAGATTTAGGAAGTAAATGAGCGAAACTGGTCACAGGAAGGATTTGAAGAGGAATTTGTCGAAGGAGTTTTAAGAAGGAAAAGTATATAGAATAGTAAAAAAGGAAGAACTCAAGAAAGAATTTTTTTTAAGGCGCCCAAAATTATAATTTTTTATTTTTATTTTTTTGTTTGTAATGTTTATTATTTTTAAAAGGAACCCAACCGAAAGAGAGAGAGAGAGTTTCATCATACAGACAAGGTATTCCAATATAATATATATGAATTTACCACAAACTTTTTTTGAATATTATTGGTGTTTTAACTCTGGAAATGGACATAGAAATTACCAAAATCTAGTGTTTCTTTTTGTAACATAATATTAGTAATAAATATAAAAACGTATTTGGATCATTTCAGAATATTTATATAGCTGAAAAACTTAATTCTGGTTCCATTAATTGTATTATGGTAGGATATAGTGAAAATTAAAAAAAAATATCGTTTTGTTATCACGAGATGTCATGTTTACCGAAGAAGAGGAAATGATTATTAATAATTTAGATATCACTAATAACAATACTAAAAACATGAAATCTTTATTTCAACTATGAATTATTTCCAGGTGTCTAAAAATTGTGAAAATAATGAAACGGAGACCGATGGTGTTAATAAACTTCAAGCAGAATTCTCTAGTAATCACTCGTCTTCTATTAATCACTATCAAGAAGTTCAACTTAGACATTCTGATAGGCTGAAAACCAGAAGCTTTTTTTAGATTTCTAAATTTTTTCTGCAACTACTTCAGATTCTGGTGATCCGTTAAGTCGTAGTGACTGACAAGAATTGATTGAAGCAATAAACTCTAAAAACGATTATCTATTAGATAATTGAACCTGGGATTTGGGCTAATAAAAAACGGATCAATTGCAAATGGGGTCTTAAAATCAAGAAAGATGCAGATGGAAGATTTGCTAAGTACATGAAGCTATCTTGATTGCTAAAGGTTGTTCACAAAGAAAAGGTATGGATGTTGATGAAACTTAATCTCCTGTAATTCAATATTCTTCAGTCTGATATCTACTTTCCCTTACTGCCGCACTTGATTTAGACATTGATCATCTGGAGCTGTGACAACTTTTCTACAACCATAATGTTTCCTCCAATAAGGTGTGTCGTTTGAAAAATTCCTTATATGGTCTGAAACAAGCAAACATATGTTGAAATTTGAAGTTGACATCAGTCTTGAGGTCCTACGGTTTATGTCAGTCTAATGTCGACCAGAGTATATTCTTTAAACCAATAGTTTATGCACGATCAACTTGTCTGATTGTTGAACGACATGACTATTTTGTGAAATTCTAAAAATGACAAATTAAATTTAAAAGATCATCTAATGAGAAATTTCAAGATGAAAGACATCGGCACTGCAAAATATTTTATAGGCATTCCAGAAAAAATAGGGTGGATCAAGAAAACTATACTAAAAAGATGCTAAAATGTTTTAACATGGATCATTGTAAACCAGTTAGTACTCGGATGTCTAATAAAGATTAACTTATAAAAAGTATGTGTGAGGTCCTGTATAAAGAAGCTGTGGGTGAATGCATCCCAAGTTTTTAGATCTGACTTAAGTTTTGCAGTGAATTCCATCAGCCGTTTTAATAACAATCCTACTAAAGCTCAATGGGCAGCTGTAAAAATAATTTTTCGTGCAATCGTACGCGAAGTGAGTACTTACCCGTTACCCATATTAACGGCCGACAAACCAAACGTCACTTTCAAATAAATATTACTGTCAATGTCCGACATATTTGCGTTTTGACAAGAACTGTCAAAATATTTTGTAGATATTCAAACATGGTCATTTACATAGCAGCTGTGATTTTGTTAATTAAATTGAACTGCTGTTGATTTTAAACCAATAATGTTGGCATGGAGCGCGACGAAAACGCCATCTAACGGTTGCATAAAATCATGCTCGACAATTGTGAGAAGTATGTAAGTTGTGTATGAAAAATAAAAATTCGCTTAAAAAAATCTCATTAGAATTTATAAGCATGTAATTAAAAAATGTGATTAAATTTTTGAAATAAAAAATTCAGTAAAACGTGTTGTGATGAACAAGGTCAGTATAAAACATGTAAATAAATATCAAAAACTATGAGTCAGGTCAATCGATCAGTGACATCCACACAAATAATACATGACAGCTACAATAATAAAAATTTATGAATATCTGCAAGATTTTCAGTCACAATAATTTATCATACATTTTTTTTAAATAATTTTTAGGCGATGATGAATGTAATTATTCAATCCAACCGGATTTGAGCAGTCAATCAAACCGGATTTGAGTCAATTACTATACTCATCAAATATCATTTCAACCCCAAACGTTGGACAAAGAGAAGCAACTTGTCGCTGCTGGTCACTCTAGAGATGTGAAAAAATTGAGACATAGTGGCAAAAGTTATTTAATCACATGGAATAATTATGTAGAATAAAACACATCCGTCTAAGTAAGCATGCTACAGAAGTAGGTTATACATTACTTACTTTTTTCTCCTAACTGCATTTATCCAGTTCTTTCTTTTCTCTAATTTCCAACTAGGTCTTGAAAATGTGTAAAATTTGCACTTGCTATTTCTGCCTGTATTTTTGCAATCAATAACACAACAACCATTATGAACCGGTTTTATATTTAATTTTGATGTGTTTTTTTATGACAAGAGAATGATTTCACGAAATTTTGACCACTACGAGCGTTGGGATCGTTTCAGTTGTCCCCACCATGCACTCTGCACCCAGCAAATATTTAAAAGAATGTTGTACTTAGGCATATAGCTAACGTCATCTACCAATGGGATACGGTATCACTTATTACATGCGAAAAAGATTCCATCCATGTTACAAGTGCCAGTACAAACTGAAACTGACAGAGAGCCCATATCTCTAAAGGGTAATGAAACCCCAAACAAGTTTTAAAAATACTTGTAAGTTGTAAGAATTTGGTTCCTATGAATTCAGGCCCTATACCGGACAACTGGTTCGTCCTTTAAGGACTCATCAGCGACAATGTGCCCTAACACATAGAAATCAAATTCTTATCTCGAAACACACCTGTGGGACGAAACAGCTGTCCGATATACCGCCTTGATGCATAGGAATCAAATGCTCACAACTTGCTAGCATTTTTAAAACTTGTTTGGAGTTTCATTACCTTTTAGAGATATGGGCCCTCTGTCGGTTCCAGTTTGTACTGGCATTTATTACATCGGTGAAATCTTTTTCCCAAGTAATAAGTGATACCTTTTCCCATTGGTAGATGGCGTTAGCTATCTGTTTGAGAACAACATGCTTTTAACTCAGTATTGCACAAGTGTGTTTCGAGATGAAAATTTGACAGCTGTCCTGTATACGGCCTGGATTAATATTAATCAAATTCTCACAACTTACAAGTATTTTTGATTATCTACTAGTAGTAGATGATAAAAATAATTGAAGACTAAACATGATGTCAAATACGCAACTGTCATTGCGTTAGTCAAAAGAGTTTTTTTTTTAAATTTTTATAAAAATACGTCAACAAATAAGCACTTTCTATTAAATTCCTATAATTTGAAGTGAATTTTCGACCTAATCAGATAAAATAAAGGTAAGTAATTCTTTATCAGATATATTTTCGTTTGAAATAGTTTAATGTTATGTAATAAATATTTTGATATTAATTAGTGCTATTTATTCAATAATACCTATTCTAAAATTAACCTAAAAATCAATTTAATAGTTTTTCAAATCTAAGTGTCAAATGAAATCAATTCTTCATGTCTTCATTGCTAATTGAAAATTTTAAAATTCACAGTGCAATTAACATAATGAAATGTCAATTTAATTTATTGAATATTCTTATTCAATTGTTTTCACAAACTGCTTCTCTTCCATTAAATTATTTTCAAATATATTCCAAAAAAAACCCAAAAAAAATTTTGTAAAAATGATTAAATGTTCTAGTAGTGGAAAAAATAGTATATAAACCACGGTAGAGAAGATTTTTCTCAGCCTCGCAACTTTTATATAATAATGCTCGGCTGAGAAAAATTACTTCTCGACCTTGGTGTATAATATACTATTAAAACTTGTTTAGTGTTTGAAGAAAAATAACGTCTATGAAGAAGTAAAAACCAATGTCTAGTCAATTATGTTTAATACAATTTAAGTTTGAAGGAAACTAGCAACTGGTTTTGGCTTAAAAATGCCATCATCAGAAATATAATACAAATGTAGCTATTGGAAACAAAAACTATTATAATAGAGAGACTTAACAAAAATTAGACTTTTAAATTGTTAAATCTAAATTACACATTAAAATTAAAAACATGTGCGCACTGAAGTATTAAGGAGAGAAATTTTCTATGTTAAATGTGCTTCCCTTAAAACCAAATCTAGGTGAATCAAAACCCAGATGGCATACATCAATCCATTGGAGGTCAATTGGACATACCGGCTGTTGAATGGATATCCAGAATTTTACAGATGGACATCAAATGGACGTCCAGTGGACTATACAAATGTCCCACTCCTGGACGCCAACTTGGACTCCATGAAAAGTCCATACATGGATACTTTTTGTATTGCTGTTGGACAATTTATGGACATCTGATGGACATCCATACCGAGACTAATAAGTAATAAAATAAAATTGTCACTAAAGTAGAAATACATGTACTGTTATTAATATGTTATTAATAATTATAATAACATATTATGGAACAAAAAAAGAAAAATTAAAAATGTTAAGTTTAAGCTTTTATATCTTTACGATTTTGTTTATATGTGTTTCTCTCCGCTGATCTTCTCAGTCATTTTCTAATTGCAATTGCAAAGAGCCGTTGTGGCTTTCAGCAGCAGCTTTAAAAGACATTAAATTTTAGAAAAGGATTTGCCTTAAATCAAACTGGACAACAAACAGTAATAAATCTTTTAACAAATGCCCAATAGACAAATAGGCGAAATAGGCCAAGTTAAAAATGTAAAAATCCTTTAAATAAAATTTTGAAAAATCTGAAATTACCCCTTAGGTTGCACAACTTACCTATAAATAATTTGCCTCTCTATAATGTTTTTTGTTAATTATTGTTAGTATTAAAAATTATACTTAGCTTTATTACCAGTAGATAACATAAAACAGAAACAAACTCAAAATAATGTTAAGAGCGTAGTTAAAAAATTAAATAGGCGTCGAACAACACAACTATGGAGGATATAGAAGGAGGCACATCTCAACGTTAGAAAAAGAGGCCCGATTTTGGAAGCCAGTTGTGGTGGCGCTGTTGATCGACTGTTGATGATAGTTTAAGCGAGTTTTGACATTTCCTTATTTTTTTTTAAATAATAATTTTAATTCATTACGTAAACTTTTAAAAGATATGTATTTTATAAAAATTGGGTGGCTCATTAAATAAAAACGTTATTTGAGATTATGGATCTATTCAATCTACAAACAGTTTTTCAACATACGATCGTCAGCGCCACGTCGGTTATTTTATGTATCATTAGTTGCGTATAAAATTTTGACCATATTTTAAACGTGTCGTCCATTAGAGATTGCCCTCCTTCTATACGCTCCATAAACCCAACCTAAAATAACTAATAACTGCAAAATTGTAATTAGAACTTCTTCTTTCCTAAAAACAAATCTTTCGTGGTCTTTTACTTTATATCTGGTCAACACGTAATGAAGTCAATATAGGTATTTTTAATAAAAATGTAGTTTGATTGCATAATTATAATTATTTATTTAGATAGTTCTAACTGAATAATATAGGTACTTATCAATGCCAGAACATTAGTATCATTTGGGACAATTTTTGGACTTCTACTGGACTACCTGAATCTGTGTATCCAATGGATAACAGAAAGAGGACCTCCAATGGGCGTCCATTTAAAGTCCATGGACATCCAGGACATTGTTTGGACAAAATATGTCGTGTGATATCTGGGAAACTGTACTGAAGAATAATTAGCAAACAAATAATTTATCATCAAATATAAAAACGGAATGAATAAGGCCAAGTTACAATAAGGACAATTGCGAGGCTCATGAAGGCTTTAAACTAATCTTTAAGGACAAATACTATTATTTATTAGTGTGATTTTTTTTATAAAGAATAAAAACGAAAATTCGTACCTTTAAGTTTGTATTATATCTTTCTAGTCATATTAAAAAATAGTGTCTGGCCATCTTCAGGACAAAAATCAAACCTAAAAGAAGGACGAAAAAGCAATAAATATATCAAAATTTAACATATACAAATAGACTCAGAAGCAACAATGGGACAAGTTACGATTTTTTATTAATAAATTTTAGTTGGAACAATTTATATTACTTCTGATTTTTATAAAATAATTTGGTTGGTGATTCAATATTTTGATCATTTCTGTTTTTAATTATTAAAAGCGACAAATACTTCCACGTTACTATGTACTATTACCTGGTTTTAGACACTAGAAATTTAATTAATTAAATTGTTTTAATTAGTAGGTACAATCTGTGATTCCATTATTCTAAAAAAATTTCTTCAAGAAGATAAATGAAATTAAAGCACTCTTCATAAGAGCAATTTTCAAATAACTCGTTAGAATTTGGACATTTGCGTTAATTTTGGTAATGATTGAATGTTAATTTTAATAAAAATAAATTTAAATATTCATTAATGTCATTTTCTCAAAGAAAATGGTAGCGGCTTTTTAAATATTATTAAATTAAACGAGTAATATTTTATAATAAACACTGCGTGAAGTTAAAACTTCAGTCGTTAGAAATACCTCTCTCCCTCCCTCAGCTTTATTTTTCTACCCCACGATGTTTCGATGCAGCAATATTTCGGTCTAACGATAAATTTCGAATTAAGGATATTTCGACCAATAACCTTTCGAAGGTACAATATTTTCCCTTAGACAAGCAGTTAAACTATGGGTGATTTAATAAGATTCGAAGAAAAAAATAAATGCTATAAAATTACGATTTTAATTATGACTAGAAATTACCTTGACATTTTACAGAAAACTTAACAAGCGCACATTTGTTTAAATATACCTTTATTTATTAACATAATAACTGATTTCAAATTTAAGTTAAGCCTTTCAAAAATAATAAGTAGTTATTAAAAATGACTTGTGAAAGAGAACTAGAAAAAAATGTTTTATAAATACGACATAAGGACTATAGCCAAAAACGAAAAAAAAAATAATAGATTTTTTATCTTTCTTCGGCAAAAAGTTATTTAGGATCAAAATAGACTTAAATATTTCAAAATATAGTTTCTTCTTCAATTATATTAGCCTATGTTTAAGTTGTATATTTTAATAAAGAGGCACCTAACAAAAAACTCAGAAACTACAAAGCAGCTCGTAATCTCCAAGGAAACGACTAATTTAGTTCGAAAAAAAGAAACGCAGGCCACTTAATCTACTTTATAAAATTAGATTTTGAAAAAGCTTTAAAATTTACTAAGAGAGCAGTTCTCTCTCTCCCCTTTCAAAAGAAATAAAAAGAAAGTGTAATTTGTTCAAATGGCTTCAGCTAACTTTTAAAACACTAGTTAGGAGTTTTTAAATTTGTCGTCAAGCCATCAGATGAGTTAAAGCATAATCTAATTGCGTGCGTTTGAGAGAATGGAAAAAAAACTTTTAAGAGTTCTTTTTTTTAAGTGGGTTGCTTGTTTCAGAAAGTGTTGAAAGATTTTTTATTTTAAAGGCGTGGATATTTTCGTGAATTATTTGTTAAATAGCGAAATATCTTGAAATTCACAACACATTTCACAAACAAGAGACCAATAGGAATAAGAACAAAAATAAATGATTAAACAAAAAAACAAACATGAGCCCTTTTGGCGAATGAACTGTCGCAAATAATATTTCATGGAGCCCAACGTGTTAAACCTTTCTTCTATATTTTGAATAAAGACCAATACCTTTTACTTTTTCTGAATAAATCACGAGAAATGTAAGCTTTGTACGCAAAATCAATTGAAAACTTGTTTTCTTTGTGATGTCCTTTTCCTTCTTAAGGAAAAATAAAAACGTCCCCGCCTCTGTAAAAGCACCGAAATCCTCTTCGATTTTATAGCTTTCAAGAAAACCAACAGCAAATTTGACGTTATGGACCTTTAAAAGCAGTCCATTTGAATATATCAAGACGGCAAAGAGAAGTTAATATGTTTACATTCAAACTTTTGAAACTTTTATGTTTACGACTTATACTAGAAACTGGGCGCATATTTTCCCCAAAGGACTTGATTCATGACATAATGCATAATAAAATATTTATACCTAATTTATAATTAATAGTAAATATAAAGACAACAATGTAAATTATGGTTAGTCACTTATTAGAAATAACAATTCCTTAATTTCTTGACAAAACTGTATATTGTGACCAATTCCCTTCTTAAAATTTACTTCACTTTTCCAATAATTCGTTTCCACATAAAATGATCAAATAGGGGACTTAAAGCTTTTAGAAAAGAGAGCACTATTATACACAAATTGTTTGGGCACGTGCAGCTACTCTAGCGGATCAAAACCACAAAAACCTAATTTTTAACTACAATTGAATTGGATTATCTGATTAATATAGCAATGAAAATAATTGATCGTAATTCTGATAAATTTATTACCAAAAATATTAAAAGTTAATCATGTGATACACATTAACTAATAAGTCGATCTTTCAAAAATATTTTTATCAATTGTAGGTCTCCGTTTCAGAAATTAAAGAGGCTTAAAAAAAGTTTTTTTTTCTTTTTCCTTGGTAGACAATTATTTTTTTACTTTATTTTCAACTGACCTACTCTATGACTCACTTAATTAATACTGTCATTCAAGAAAATATTTGCTTTTAATCTGCAAACCATGTCGCCAACGTGGGGCCAAAATTTTGAATAGTTTGAGGGAATTAAAAAGAGCAACTTCAGCAACAATAAAATTGAATTTCAGGATTTGGTAGGAAAATTTTTATTACCTACATTTTCTTTCTATTGAAAAAACTCTTAATTTTGTTGGATTAAAAGAAAAAGAATAAAAGATATATTTATTGATAGAATTAAAAAAAAATTTTTTAAATAAAATTGAAAATTAAAATACAAGTAAATATTAGAAAGCAAAATAAAGTATTTAAAAGGTGGAATAGTGAGTTTTAATGATAAGAATTGTTGGTAAAAATAAGTTTATATGAAAGATAAGTTAACAAAAATGGATTTGAGAGGAGGAAAGAAAATTAGACAGGTAGAGAGGTAAAATCAAGTCAAGGTTATTTAATAGAAATTAAAGAACAGAATGTAGAAGAAATATTAGCAGGAAGAAATGAAAAAGAAAGTGATGGGTAGCAGGAGAAAGTGCAACAGGCAAGAGAACAAGCAAAATAGCTGAAAGAAGAATCGACAATGCAGGAAATGTTTTCTGTATCAATACAGAAAATGGATGATAATAGTAAAAATATGGAAAAGGAAATAGATGAAAATAGTAAAAATATGCATAATAACAGTAATAAGATTGAGAAGAAAATGGATGAACATGATAAGAATTTAGGGAAGATAAAACAGGGAATTCAAGAATTTAAGCAAACCAATAAATGTATAATTACAAAAATTGAAGATTTAAAAGTTTACACAGATGAAAATATAGATAAAGCAAAAGAAAGGAAATGATAGAAATAATAATTGAAGTGGAAAGATTACAAGATGAAAAATTTACAGAAGAAGAAATATAGAAACTAAAATTAGCGGAACAATATAATGCAGAAAGAATGACAACTTTTCAATATCAATGGTTAAATACTATTACAGGAAAAGATGGGTAAGTGGAACAAAGTATGAAAGAGATAGAGGAAAATATTATGGAAAATACTGAACAAAAGATAGGGGAAAAGTTAGAAAAGTTTAAAAATGAAATAAAGGTAAGTGAAGAAATAAATAAAATGAAAACACAAGTAAATATGAATAATATGTGCAATATAAAAAATAAAGATCAAGGACATGTAACAAAATATAAAAAAAAAACCATTGAAAAATAAAAAAGAAACTTAACAAATATAAATAATGGGAAAATTATAAATAATGAGAAAAGTAAGAGAAATGAAAGAATTGCAACAAAAGTAAAAGGATAAAAGAAATAAAAAAGTAATTCTAAAAAGATATAAAAGACGTAAAGTCAAATGTAAAATTAGAAAAGAAACAATGTAATGGCTTAACTGAAGATAACCGGAGCAAGGACTATGAATGAGGACTACAGAAGGTAAAAAAAATATATAGAAATAGTTAATTCTCACAGTGAAACAATCAGAAATAATATACAAATAATTTTTTATATTACCATGTGTAAATTACTAACTTTATACATACTTTGCCGTGCCGTAAAGTTCAACTTTATTTGAGTGTACTAAATTACAGTTTTCTGAAAAACAGTGATAATATTTTTGTTCGAGGGTGCATTTCCGAACTATTTCAGGGACTATTCGCATGCGCAGTCTAACAATCAGCGTTCGCGCGGTTAAAAAATTCTGAATTTTTAATAACAGTTGAATTATTAGTACTGAAAGTTCGGTTCGACTGCTTATGCGCAATATCAACCTTAATTGTCAGTTGTTTTTATTTATACGACCATTTTAGAATTTATAGTAATTTATATCTATCTGTTATCCTTTAGCGATGAGGCCATGGAAGAATTATTAGAACTTATTAAAGTTGGCAAAAGTATTGCTTATTTTAAAGAAGTTTTGCCACAGTTTAGTGATGATCAATATATAGATTGACTCGAGAAATGACGTAATAGTTAGCAAACCGATTTGCTAATTCTGATTATTATAAGTGGCAGGAAGGTGATTCACACGAGATTACAGCACTTAAAAACATTAATGTTTTCTTGTGGTTTACTGCAAATGAGGCAACTTCATTTAGAGACGTTTTTGACAGGTTTAATATTACTAAAAGCACATTATTCAAAATTGTGAGAAGAGCCAACTATTTCCTTAGCAATTTATCTCCATCGGTAATACAATGGCCGAATGTTTTGTAGAAAATAGAAATTGAAGCACATGTCAGAAACAACGATTTCCCTGATGTTATTAAGATTATTGATTGTCCACATGTCATAATAAAGAAGCCTGCAGAAGATCCTAACTTGTATTTAAACCGGAAACATCGCCTTATTCAATTAAAGTAATGCTTTATACCAGTAGTAAAAAATGAAGTTTTTGAAATCCCTATTTAATTGTAACATTTATCTTTGTAAGGCATCAACTAATTTATACAAAGTGTAATTTCTGTTTACGACTCAAGTGAAGAATTCGTGATATTTATGTGGGATAACCTTTGTCAGTGCATGATAGTCGGATTTTGAGAAGTTCTCCATTGTATGAGACCTTGCCTGAAAAATGTGTAGATTCATACATACTGGGCTACAGTAGTTATCCTTGCTTAAAGAATTTGTTGCCTCCATTTAGGGACAATGGACATTTGACTAGGCCTCAAATAAACTTTCTACAAATATATTATGGAATACCACTGTTTTGGAATTATGAAACAAAAATTCAGACAAGCAATAGAGTTCCTGATAACATAGCTATTTTTTTGTTATTTTTTTACTTTTACTTACGACCCTTCCGAGCGGTGTCCCGTAGGAATCAGTGGTAGGTCGAGCTCACCTGATGTTGAGTGGCGCCTCCTCCAATAGATCGAAGAGCTCGTCCGGGAGACCTATATCTTCTCCTGCTTCATTAAGGATCATAAGGTTGAGCTGGATACATTTTCTGATGGGCTTTTTGTGGAATGATCGTCTGTTGCTTTCAACTGTCCATTTGGTCCTTAGACTTTCTTGGGCGTGGGTGTTGCTGCTGTCCAATCTTCTCCTGACGTATCCTCTTTGTAGTTTTTTGAATCTGGAAATAATGGGAGGTATATTAGTATGTTCATAAATCTGGTTAGAGGGGAAATACCAGGAGAGAGTGCATGCTTTTAGCAGGATCCTTCTCTGGGTTGCCGTGCAAGGGAGAAGGGGAAAGTGTTGAGAAGTTCAGAGCTCTTTAGTCCATTACTGGACGGATGTAAGTGTTATAGATGAAGCGTAGCGCTTGGGTATTATATCTGCCAAATCGTTCCCCTAGGGCCATTATGAGGGAGGCTCGTTTCCTAACTCAAGAGTTTTTTGGACATCGGTCGCCCAGTTGAGAGTACGCGTGAAGCATACTCAAAAGTAGATAAGCTTATCCGAAGGGAAGAGCCTCTCTCCCCAGAGCCGTTGGTTGATGTCATTGGGGTTAGGTGGGGATGTTTGAATATGATGAGTTAAGTAACCCTCCATTTGCCACACTCTTAAGGAGTTGCAGGGTTTTGGTGTTTAGATTTCTGAAGGAATGTGCTAAGGGGAGATTAGGGTATTATCAGCGTAAAGCTGAAGGTATTGGCTAGGTGATGGAGGGGTGGGATGTCATGAGTGTATATGACATAGAGGACTGAAGTAAGTACAGAACGTTGAGGTACTCCTGCTAGTGGAGTGAAGGGGTCAGAGAGGGAGGTTTCTACTTTTACATGGATCGATCTATTTTTTGAACATCTAACAGGCCTGCCAATGCACAGTGACCTAGGTTGTGATCAGGCTTAAGTCCGTGTTGGAATTGTGGGATCGTTCCAGTTTCATTCAGAAAGTTCCAGATACAATCCTTGAGAAGTTGCTCAAAGATCTTACCCAGAACGTTCGTTAGGGATATAGGCCTGTAGGAGTTGGGGGATGTTGGGTCTTTTCGGGGTTTGGGGATAAGGATGGCGTGTGAAGTTTTCCAGCAAGTTGTAATGCTGAACGATAGAAGTAAGACATTGAATATTCTTTTATTTACCCAATATAACGCATCAGCATATTCAAACATTTTTCTTCCCCTCCCAGTTAGCTAAGAATTTTGTATGTACTTTTTATAATTTCTTTTAAGGGCTTTACACGTATTTTCAGAATCAATTCCTGATATTTTTGTTTTGGTAATATATTCGATTTCTTTAACGATTTCCTCCAACATTTTTTTAATTTTTTTTTTATTTTCAGTGAACCGCGCTGCTCCCGGTATTTTTTTCTACAGCTCTAGAAAAATTCTGCCCACTTAGAACCTTCCTTCTCTGGGTTGTTTGAAAAGACCAAAAATTCGGATACTTCTAGAAATGTTCGTTGTTAGTATAAAAGTAAATCAATTAATGTAATTATTTATTTACCTAATTTTATTTTATACGTTGCTTTTGCCTAGTCCAGATTATATTTCAGGTTATAAAAAGTAAGAAACGAAAACGAGAATCGTCTGTTGTCTGACATTCGAAGTTCTCGTTGGTTCCGAAATCGTTGACGGTAAAATAAAATCCAGAACCGGTTCATAACTAGGCATGCCCTCTACACCAGTTATGGATTAGTTCGGAATTATTTCAGAATCGGACCCGCGAACAATGCTTATAACTATATTGTTCGATTTATTTAGAAGATTTTATTAACTCATTTTCTGAGTTGAATATTTCGGAAACAGCGATATTTATGACTAAAATTTACTAATAATATTTTAGCCTGATCTACACAACCCTAAATATCTCTAAATAAATTTATAATACCTAAACTAATAGATTTACTTGAAATGATACAAAGAAATTAGAAATGTCAAATGTCATTAAGAATGTTAATATTTATGAAGAAAAAAAAACAGTTACACTGCTTGCTATTTATATAATTTTGTTTAAGAATTTTTAATTGTTCTGTCACTTAAATTCTCAATACGCGAATAAGTTATTTTTAAACCATTATAATTGTCCAAACTTTTTGATAAATAATTTGACGGTTCAATAAGTCACCGCATTTTCTATAAAACCCCTTTTTTCGTTAGAGAAACTTTCCCGTATCAATTTCAAACATAATAATCCTCAAATATCCCCACGATGCGTTTCCTTCTGTCGGAACACCTTCCTTCACCCCTCCCTCATCGAATCTGAGAGGATGGAATCCACTAAAAGTTTCCAACTGTACGTATTTTCCATTTGGACTAAATCCAATTTTTAGCCGTCCATTATTCAAATACGTAGATTTATGTGCGCCAACGTTGGGATATAAATCCACTGAAAATACGAGAAAATGGTTCAACTCGATCCTAATTTATTGGCCGAAACGCTCGGGTGCCAACCAAATTGTTACAAAACTCAACGTCGAGTTTAGAAAGAACGGAACAGAGACTGGCAGAGAAAAGGGAAACGCGATTCTCACTGGCTTGTGTATTTGCAAATATTTTATTGGTGATTTTAAAGTGATTTTTCTTTTTTTTGGAAAATATGAAACTAATTTGTTCTGTATCCATGTATTATAACAATCGATTATTCACAAGATCGATCTTTTTACCTGCGATTCTCGAACTTTAAATCGATCTTTTTATTGATTATTTTATTATAAATATCGGATGTTCCCAAAATATATCCTTACTGCGACATCACGAATTCTAGTATATTTAAATTTAAACAGAAACAGAAAATTGCTATTTGTTTAAGTTCATAAATATATTAAATTGTAAATAAATAAATAAATAAATAAATAAATAAATAAATGATTCCCTTAAGGGACAGACAGAAGGAATAAAAAACTACCAAGTGTTAAGTATTCTTGTTTCGTAAACTAAAATAAAATTTTGTGTATAAATATTAAATGATAAAATCGATTTTTACGAAAATCGATTTTTCGATTCGATCTTTAAGTGCACCGATTAAATAGCAAATGATCTGAATCGATATAGAAAATCGATCTTTTGGAAAGAATCGCACATCCCTGTCTCGAGGTACAATGATAGGCAGCGGCATATAGATTAAAAATACAAAAATCACTCTAAACCTTTACTTTGGTTCTTTGAGTACCTGCGCTTTTCCAAGTGAAAAATTATTGTTCATATTATATGTATATATTGAACATAGTGCCCATCCACCTATAAATGGGCCTAATCTACAGAAATCGGAAATTTTTTACCTAAGTTTTTCCTACCAATACCATTCCGAATTTTGGATAAAATAAATGAAAAATATATGTATTATTTTAAATGGAACATCCTGTATATTTTGATATCATTCATAAGAGCGACTCATCTTCTTTTTAATATTTTTTTCTTTAGTAACAAGAAAGTATTCGCGTTTTTAAGTATATGGGTAGATCCAAGACGCACGCTGGCAACAGCAAGTAGTCAGATCAAGATTTCCAGCATCGAAAACCTCACTCAGCCAGTTTGGCCATAAAGCAAGCAGGTGTAGGCAGAGCAGACTGGGTAGCCGCCAAAACAGGTCAGTCAAGCTTTGGCACACTCAAATGAATAAGCTGAAGTGACAATGTTACAACAAAATTAAAACCTGTAAGAAGTGACATACATCCTATTAACAAAATAAGGTCAAAAGGGGAGTACAAACAACATTTTCCGCAATTAGTTACCAACACAAACAGATTTTTTGAATACTTTAGAATGGGACCAGAAACTTTGTACTTTATTTTGGGGAAAATCGAGCACAGGTTTACCAAGAACTGGACAAATTACCACAAAACACCAATCCTGCCAGAAGAAAGATTGGTTGTCATCTTAATATAACTGTACACTTTAATGGTATTTACTATTAATGTTATTAATGATAAGAGATATGAGTTTAGAAAAATACCCTGTATAACTGAACGTAAGTGTATTAATTTGAAACTCGACTTATAATCTCAATTAAACATTATGGTCTAATTATAATTACAAACTATAATCATAAGCCATCTGATAAGTATCTTGTGGAGCGAACAATGAATCTTTGAGTGGTAACTAGTGATAGATCTTTCTCGAAGAAGCCGTACTATCAAAGGATGAACTGATTAATGTTCTAGGTGAGGGTTGCAGAACATGCCTACTATCTCCCTAGACAAACTCCTAGACAACTTCTTGAATCCGGCAGCGAAATCACAGTTTTCTTCTGAAGGTATTTTACTGACGTATGTGAGCAGGCTTTTAAAGAACAGTAGGTCATGGCTTTCAGGATCTCGCTGGAAAGCACTTTGTATAGTACTCATTTCCAGAGAAATCTTTTTCCAATAGGCGTCGACGACATTCCTATTTAGAAATCAAAACCTGGATATCCATAATATTAAAATAATAACTTATAGAATACTGTACGTAACTAACACGATCCAATTCATTTCGGTAAAAACCGGAGTCAGACTGCAAGTGCGCAGAAAATTTGCTCACAGGTGCATTGTGGCCATTCTCGTTTGGATTACATAAGCCGGACGGCGTTGGCTATCTGACTCAGAAAACCAGCAAGCGTCTTAAGCTGGGTACGCATATGAGCACGAACGCGAGAACGAACCATTTACCTCTGGTACGGAAAGTTCGGGTTCCCGATTAGAGGACGCACGAGGCGTTGTATAAAATCGATCCAGAAAATGTGTTTCCGTCCAGACTGATCTCACACTGAGCACGTGCCTCACTTTGATGTACCGCCAAGAAACGGATCGGGGCGAGGCGTAAGCATACGGATTCAAACAAATTCGCACGTCTCGTTCGGACGTACACATATACATGCTCATGCGTCCTCGGGTTGCCTCATTCGGGTTCGTGCTCATGCGTACCCAGCTTTAGATGTACCCTATAGGTCGAGCTGCGTCAATTGAGTAGTCACCGCGATCTCCTGAGTTAAGGAAGACCTGGGCAACGAGATCCCCTTAAGGATTCACTTCATACATTGTTTTTGAGTTAAAAGTTAGGGCATTGGATTTTTGTACGAATGATAACCGAGCATTCTTGTTTTTTCAGTCGCTTAAAAAATATGGCCGATTCAGATTCTGATGGCGAACGCACTGCGTATTTTATAATTTTGAGCAGTGTATTAAAAAAGATAAGAAGAAAAAAACAATACAATACTAGTTACGACCGACAGAGTAGGCCGCCTCGACATGAAATTTTCGTTTTCGTCCAGACTGAGCTCACACCGAGCACGTGCCTCACTTTGTTTGATGTACCGCTAAGTAACGGATCGGTGCGAGGCCGCATGCATACGGATTCAAACAAATTCGCACTCCTCGTTACATATATACAATGCTCATGCGTCCCCGGTTGCCTCATTCGGGTTCGTGCTCGTATGCATACTCAGCTTTAGATCTTGGAAGTGATGGCTTTCAATAGAGTTATGTTTTTGCTTCAGTGTTTACGCTTTGACAACGTCGACAATCGACAAGATCGCTTGGAAATAGATAAACTTGCAGCTATCTGGGGTGTTTTTGATAAATTTGTTTCAAACTGCCAACAAACATACACTCCAGGTCAGTATTTAACAATCAATAAAAAAATAGAGTCTTTTCGAGGTCGCTGCCCTTTCCGCCAGTATATATTCCTAATAAGCCAGATAAATATGGAATAAAAATCCAGGCAATGGTGGATTCTCGTATATTTTATGTGCTTAGCATGGAAATTTATGCAGGAACTCAGCCAGATGGGGTTTATCAATTAAATAACAAACCTGTTGATATTGTGCAAAGATTTGTAGCACCCATTTCTGGTAGTAATCGAAACATCACCTTCGACAACTGGTACACTTCCGTTGAACTTGTAAGTACTTTACGTGAAAATCATAATTTAACGTCGGTAGGTAGGAACTCTTAGGAAAAACAAGCGAGAGATACCGATAACGCTGTTAGAAGTAAAGCAGAGACAATCTAAAAGGTCAATGTTTCGATTCCAGAAACATATTACAATGGTATACTATGTGCCCAAAAAGAGTAAAAAAGTGATTTTACTTTTTTCTCTTCATCATGATGACAAGATCAATGAATCGACAGGGGATAAAAACCTACCAGAAATTGTTAGTTTTTACAATTTTACCAAGGGAGGCGTAGATGTCGTTGATGAATTGGCAGGAAATTACAGTGTCGCTCGGAATTCCAGAAGATGGCCTTTGAGAATATTTTTTTCTTTAATGGATACAGCAGGAATTAATAGTCAAGTCATTTAACACTAACGGAAATTTAAAAAAACGTCGATTTTTTTTAGAGGAGCTAGGTCTGGTTTTGGTAGAATCAACTAAGCAACTTAGGAAAAATATCCAGGACTAACCAGAGAACTTCGATCGAAAATAGCTAGCATGTTAGGTGAAACAGAATCTCCTCCACCTAAAATACAAAGAACAGGACGCGGTAGATGTCAGGAGTGCTACAGAAACAAAGATAGAAAATCAAAATATTCCTGTGAAGAGTGCGAAACATTTTTGTATTTAGAAAACATGCATTTTTTATGCCAAAATTGCAGCCAATTGTCTGACGGCTAGTTTTAATATTTTTCTTCGGTTTACCACACGAATTTAATTTGTTTTATAGCGAATATTTTTTTGCTTTTTTTTTATTTTTAAAAATAATTTTTTTAGTTCCTCAATTTTTTGTACATGTATGGTTTTTAAGGAGCACAATTTTGATATATTATGTTTTTTGAAAATATTATAATAAATTTATAATTTTTAGGAAGTTCGCGTATTTTTTTTTAATAAGTATAAAAATAACACTTTTGCACAAAAATATCAATAAAAAATAAAAAAACGTATTTTTCTTATAGTCTTATAGTCAGGGTATCAGACCCCACCTGGTTGGTGATGCACAAAATATACATTAGGAACATTATCGAAAACATTCTGCCACATATGTTAGAAAAGTGAGTTGAAAATTTAAAATTTCCTTTGAATATGCGCATTGAAGAAGAGATAGAGGAGAAGATTTATTGTAATTTTTACATTCTCTAACAATAAATATTTTGTCAAATTTGTAAAATGTTATTTAATGTCACTTATTCCACAAGGAAATACCCAGTGTCTGGAAAACTCCAATATATTTATTGTTAGGAAAGCAAAAGATAAATCGCTATTAAGAATGATATCTAAATCTACAGGATGTTCCACTTAAAATAATACATATTTCTTCCATTTATTTCGACCAAAATTAGTAAAACACCCTGTATTGATAGGGAAAATGTAAACAAACTTCATATCAAATATTTAAATTATACAAATCTTTACGATTTCAAATTAAAAATTTAAATATTAATAACTTTAAAACTGTATCAAAAAACAACTTGTTTAATCCTCAGACTTAAGTTAAAGACAAAGGTCCTAAGTAGCAGACTTTCTTGTGTTCAAAAATAAAAATAGAAACTAACGCGTTTTGTAAATTTTTTTTCTTCTTCTTTCTGTTTGTTATTACTAAAATGTACAATTATACCCACAAAAATGCTTGCAAAACTTATATCACTATCACTATCATTTATAATCTGTTGAGGGTTAAGTGGTAGAAAATGCTCTGTAGATGATATTTACAGAGAATGAACTTCGCCCCTTATTTCTAAAACTTGTGAATATTACATGTCTTAAATTTGTATGGAAATAATAAAGACGTTATTATTATTATTATTATTACTATTATTATTATTATTATTAAAACACTTTACGGTAAATGAAAACAATTAGTGAAAATCCGATTTCTTTACGACAATTAATAAACTGTGCCTTTACATATTTAAAATCGATCACTCTTATTTGGGTCACCCTCTATATAATATTTGCGAAATTCTATTTATTAAAAGTTTAAATCAAACAATACAACTATTAATAAAGTTATTAATTTTAACAAGCATATATGAAGGAAGTATTGAACGTGTTCATTCTGTTTCTGTTGAAAATTCTCCCAATTTATGGATTTGGTCTCCTCGGCGTTGACAATAAAGCTGTAAAAGGACGGCTTTAGGGGTATCAATCACTTTTAGTGGCGTTAGGGTCAAGGGATCACGTCTATTCGTTGCCAACGAGGGAACTTTAATGGAAAGCTAATGCGCTACTAATTCCCACAATCCTATTCAAGTGAAACACTCAGAGCCTTTTTTCCATTTTAATCGATCAACCATTACATTATGTTAGATTAAATATAAGAGATTTTAACAATTGCTCATGTTAAGATTAAAGAAAGTACTTAAATAAATAAAATACTTAAAGTGTATTTAAAATTTCGAATCGTTTTTCTGAATCTCGGATTTTTTTGAATTTAAAAAAAAAATGTTATTGCTAATGAAACAATCTTTATTTTAGAGACATAAATCTGACTTTAATTCATTAAGAAATTCCATGTTAATATTTGCTGAAAAGTATCTCAATTTATTTGTAATGCGTAATAATTATTGTTGTTAATTCTATTATTTGCTATAGAGAAATTATAATATACTGTAATGATATTTACAAAATCTCATATTTTTGGTTGGGTTCTAGTCAAAAAAAAATAATAAACATTACAAAATTTATCATAAAAAAATTTAAGTTTGTCCTATTATATGCCTGTTGTAATTTTCTTATGTATAAATTTCTAAACCATGATTCCTTCTCCTTATTTCAAATTTCCTATGACTTCAGTTCGTTCTCCCAGTAATACGTTTTTCTGACCAAGCTTTTTCTTCTTCAATAAATTTTTGTATTTTTTTAATTTTACAAAATAAAATTCATCACTATTATTATTGGTATATACTCTTCATTTTTATTTATATTTTTTATATAATATAACTTTCAATTAACCTTCCTTTTATAAACTTACAATTGCATTCCATATCAGACTTTTTTTTAACCACTAGATTTTTTTTAATATCGCAAACTTAAGTTTTTTATTAACCATTTATTACCTGTTTACTAACTTTAGCTACTTAAATTTCATGTATGACAACTCCAAAATTTCAATTTTATTATAGCATCTTTCATTATTTTAATAAATTTTAAGATTCTTTCACTTTTCTTAAATTTATTGCCAATTTAACTAGATATAATACCTTCGTTTCCTTTTCTTTACTTACATATCAACTCTTCTATCCCATTTGATGAACATAACATTTAACTTTTAATAATCTTTTAATAAATTAAACTTGAAATATAACTTTATCAACATTAATATAAATCTTTATGATATTTAAATCATTTCAAAAATTATCATATATAAAATTAATTACTAACTTGTATATTAACTCCATTATAAACATCTACTAATATTTGAACTCAAAATAGTTATTTTCCTAACAAGTGCAGAAAGTTATAATTTTCCGCACGCAATTGCAGTTGCCCGAACGACGCGAAGCGGAGTTCGGGCATGCAATTAAGTGGGGAAAAGATACTTTACGCAAGTGTTAGTAACAATATTTTTTCTACAAGCGCCTAGAATTAAAAAAAAATTTTAGCAAATAGTATTTTTTCTACAAGCGTAACAAGTGTAACTTTCCGCACTAGTGTGCGGAAAAGTACAACTTTCCGCACGCTTGTAGAAAAAAAAAATTTATTTACTTTATAAAATTCCCATATACAGGGTGAAATATTTAAATGTTTATAACAATGAATAGTTAAATTTCATACCAAACATTGCAGGAAGAAAAGCAAATTACAGTGAATATAGACTTGAAAATTACGAAAAACTTGATTAATTAACAATAATTTAAATGAAATCATTTATGATTCAGGGTGTTAGCGGTCAATTTTGTGAACGGGGTTCCGTAATCCCACCGCTCATTTGGTCTTAATTTTTAGAATTAGGTGGGATTCTTGGTCACAGTGGTTATCAACCATAAAATAACTTTTAAATTTTAAATTGGAAATGATTCCTTAAACACGAAAGAAACTATAATAAACATAGACGTATACATTTTTACACTGTATCTAGGAATAACCCATAATTGAAAAGATTACAAAAATATTATTTAATCTTTAAATATTTCTATTTTATTTTCCTGGAACCCTTAATCCAGCTGTCACGACCAGAAAGACTACACCTTTAGAAGCGACAAATAATTAAATTCGGGTATAACCGACCGCGCCAAATGGGCTCCACATATGATTCAATATATCATAACGGAGTAGGAAACAAAGAAAGGAAAGAAGAGAAAGGAAATATTGTCAGATTGGTCATTAAGTAATTCAAGTAATAATATTTTTTTGGTCGTACCCAAGTTCCTCCCGGCGACTACTCTCTTACCTGCATTTTTCTTATAGAGGAGTTTCTCCCGAAGGTTTCGCAGAAATTCAAATAATAGAAATTAGGGACAATAAAATATAGATTATCAATAAGGTATTTATTTGTATTTTGTAAATCAGTTCACATTACTACATATAGGTAAATTATAATAACTTATGGTATTTACAACTTCAATTATGCTTATGTTACCGTTTTCAAAACTGCTCATTATACTCTGCATAGAATTTTGTCATTTGATCTAACACTTTTGGTATTATGTGCTTTTATGTTTTCAAAAGTGGAGGTTTGGAAACTTAATGATGTTTTTATAAATATATAAATTGACTGATGACTTACATTAAAACTGCTTTTGAAATGAGAGTGAAAGCCCTCGCAAGCATTAGTGGTTCAAGTTGTGCTCGCTGAAAAAGCAGCCCATATATATGGATTGAAACTACATTCCTCCTCTATATAATTATGTACTAGAGAGTCTACAAATTTTGTCAAATTTTCGTATACAGGTATTACGTCGTCATTAAATTTCCCACATCTTCTAGAAGTTAGTACCCAGATAGCACAGACACGTTTTAAATACATCCTAAAGACGTTCATGACGTTTTGAAGATAGATGTACGCTAATATCCAAAAGCTGTTTTAAAGACGTCTTTAGGACGTACATTGTTACAAAACAAGGCGTCTTTACGACATAAAGTTTTGTACGTCTTTAGGACATCCTGTTTTGTACGTCTTTAAGACATACACTTTTGTACGTCTGTAAGACGTCTATTTACGCGATGGAAATTCGTTTAAAAAATAAATAAAAATATCCACTATATAATACTTATATGTAAAAAATAAAGAAGCTTCTCACTACGCAATAGCTTGATCAGATGAACAGAAAAAAATTAAACTAGTAAAACGAATAATCTCTTCGCGATTTTTCAAGACTACGGCCCGTTTCCGTCAGCGGAAGAAAGTCCGATTCGAAAAAATCGGAATTTTTCCAATAATTTTTTTTTGTTCAGTATCGACAAATTTGCTTTCCTTATCGAGATATCTCGAATAGAAGTTTCACTTAGTAGGCGGGACCCGGGATCCTCGGACCCGAAATTGCTCATCTTCTGATAGAGGCTTTCTTTTTTGAATAAAAACCGATGGCCCGAAAGAATTTTCCGGATCGGCCGTACCGTTCTCGAGTTATCGTGCGCACAGACATCCACACATCCACACAGAGAGACTTTTTTTTTGCACGATTTCCATACTACGGTTTGCCATACTTCACCAAAGGTGAAGTATTGGCGGGCCGTAGTAATTAACATTTAATATTAAGTTCAAATGTTTACTGGGAACTTGATGAAGTTACTGTGTTAGTGAAACGTGTCGTATATTTTTTAAATAAAAGTCTAATATACTGAAAAATTAACTTATTATAGTTAGTTAATTTGTTTTTTATTTAGGATAATAAATATTAGAAATTATGAAAGAAATAGGTATATGCTGCAACTGTCTTTTATATCAAGATAACTTTAGACTTTTATATTGGGAGTTCTAGACTATACACAACTACAATGAAAAAATCAATTACTTTTTGACTCTCTTTAATAAAACATTATTAAACTACTCTACTTCAAAACTTTTAACGATATTATTTTTCTTTCCGATGCTCTCCTTAACCAGTTTTGAAACGTCCGCTTTACGTACCAGGACCAAAGTAAGACATGAACTGGACGTCTTTAAGATGTAATATGCTATCTGGGTAGGACAAACCAAAAATATGTTTTTTTCTATTTCCCTACTTCCGATGTCTTGTCATTATAAAATTTAGCTAAACCTAAGTTCTGAAGTTTACGATACCATGCTTACTTTAAATGAAACAGTCAGCCGCTTATTTTTATTAATAAAAAAACATCTCTCAATGCAATATGCATTGATATTTCGAAATCAACGTAAACATGTTTTGGTTCAAATAAGAGATCCAATTCTTTACATTTATCTATATAATAATTTCCACATATTGCAATACACAAACCTGCTTTTACTTGGCAGATGAACAAATACTAGAGGCACATATTGACCATTTTTGTACCCATGAATAGTATACCATCTATATAAACATCATCTACAGAACAGAAAAAATGTAAATTGGTAAAACAGGAAAATATTATTATCTCATTTTTTATAGTTTTAATTTAATGGTATTTACTGCATCATGCACATCGTTAATGTTTTTTTGGTAGAGGTGGTAAAACTGAGCGTCTAGCTGCATAAATATTTTTTCTAATATTTTATATCTATCATATTATTTGAACAATCCTGTGTGGCGATTACGATTTCTTGGTGTATTAATTTTGCTGGCTTCTCGCAGATATCTTCCAGTGCTTTTCTTTTCACTCTGTTGTTAATTTGTTGTCAACGTTATGGTTATAGACCAAATCCGTATGAACCACTTTGTTTTCTGAAATATAAGGAAGATATGATGTTTTCTTTCATATAAAAAAGTAAATTGTAGGTAATAATTAAATTTTAATAAAATAGGCTCTCGCGCAGTAGATAAAACTATGATTAATAATAATAATATAAATAATAGTAATTTAAAACATTTATTAAAAATATTTTTGCAGTACAAAACTTTTTCACACGTCTTCGCAACGTATTCGGTTGTCACCTAATTTTCTGCTACCTGCTAAATTACCCACTATAATCCTCTACCACTGACCTATACCGTATCCAAATTTTTGACCGACTGGAGGAACTCGTCTGTGCTCTATTTTTTATGTCTCTTTGTATAAGTCAATAAAAGTTTATTGCAAGTACATGTTATTTATATTTTATTATACCATTAGTGGGATAAAGCACTCAAGGCCGTAGCCAGAAATTTTGGGGGGAGGTTATTGGCTATGTCACATAAAAAAATGAGTAATTTTGCTCTATATTTTTTTAATTTTGCTCTAGATTTTTGCAAGTCAATAGTCTAAAATTCATACAAAATATAAAAGGTATATGTATTTATAAATTAATTAAAGGCAGAATAATAATAAAGTTTAGTCTTCTATATTTTTTTGATGCGAACATATCAATAACGTCATCTGCAGAAATGCTGATGTCGTGATGAGTTGATATAAGGGCTAAACCGCTTAATCGGTTATGCCCAATTGAGTTTCGTAAGTACGTTTTCAATCTTCTAAGTGTTGAAAATGTTCGTTCAGCAGTACAAGTTGTAACCGGAAGAGTTGAAAAAATCTTCAATAATGTAAAATTCTCTGTTTCATTCTCCCAGAGCTTCAATAGCACATAATGGACGGTCAATTTCATTCCTTTTTGGCCAGTAAATATTCCACAAGTCAAATTCTGCTTCAAGTAATGATAGATAAACTTTTTTCTCATACATTTTTAAACTTTCAATGTTTAATGAAACAGAAGCTTTCAAACATGCCGATGGCAACAACGAATTTAAAGATGAAAATACTCCTTTGTGGTCGAGGTATCTAGCTTTTAATTAATTGCTGAATAAAATCATTAATGAGTTTAATGGCCACGTCTATGCGAAAATAAATTTCCGGGTCATCTGTTTCTACGTTGCAGCGGTGGCGTTGTTAGGAAATTCGTCTGGCAATCTCAATTTCTTCTTCAGCATCAGACATAAAGTCTTTAGCAGCTTCATATACTTTGCAAAATTCATATTCAATATTTTTCAGCATGTTTTCAAAATGATCAATATTTTGAACGTGATCAATTGCAGATTTCAAATCACAAAGAGGTGATTGTAAAATATTGCAGAGCATCAAGGCATATGATGAAAAAACTTTGGCAACAAATCAAAGACTCACGATAACTGTCCATTAACCACAGCCTTTAGAAATGAAGAGGCTTTGAAGGAAGTAGCTGTATCCATATCGTTTTATTTAATTGTGAAATAAATTGTATGAATTAAAAATGGGTTTTGTTTCAAAATTTCGGGGGAGGGGGGCTTTTAACCCCTTAATCCCTCCTCCGCTGGCTACGGCCATGAAAGCACTCAATGTATAGATATAATATAAATAGTAATAAAAATACTGACAAGAAAGATTGTTAAGATTTGAAAAATATTCAAGTCTTCTATGACTCTTGAGAAAACTAAAAACTATTGGAACATATTTGATAATAGTGGCTCCAACCCAGATAATGGGGACCAGGCATTAGGAGTGGACAATGCCAAGCAAATTGAATTAATAAGAAGTATATGCTAAGGGCAATGAAAAACTTTCGAATATCCAATTAAAAACTAATGCGTGGAATGATAAATGCTCAAAGTGTAGTACCGGGCAAAAAAAACCAACTAACAAGTTTCACAAATCTGAGTAAAAGTATTGACCATGAAATGGTTATAGGAAGAACATTTATAGAGAAATGATTAAAAAATACTTCCAAGTTGCATTGTGGGATTTACTCAAGAGATAGCAAGAAGTCATTTGTTATGAGCAGCTAAAAGTTGGTATAATGCGATGCAAGAATACATGCATGGGAATAATTTCACGTTTGAATTTGAAATTACATTTTCTTCCCAGAACGGATTTAACAGCAAGATGAAATAAGATACAAACGGGAGTTCAGTATGAAAATGAACACCTATTTCGACTTATTTAGATGAAATAATTAAATTTGTCATTAAAACTAAAAACCAATTATTGGACTCATGGCTAAAAATCACTACGAACTATCTGAAAACACAATTTACTACTACATGGGACTAGCAAGATAAAGAATAGAGGATTTGGATTAAGCCCAAGAGCAGAGATTCGGTAAACCGAAAGACTAACATTCGAAAGACCAACCGATCAAGAACCCGGAACTAACTAAATAGAACCGCAGACACCACATACTATGAGCGATCGAAGAAAAGCCGAGAAATCACAGGGACTAACCGAAGAACAGCCAGGAAATGCCTCGGCGGATTTGGACTCGGATTCTTGGTAGATCTGGGTTTGCTCCGACCCAGCGATGATATCTCGACAATCGAAATCTCGGACTTCTGTATTTTGGCCTCTTACTTACCAAGGCATTTCCTGGCTGTTATTCGATCGATCCTTTTTCATACCTTTATCTTTATTGCGTGAACGATCTTAAACTTTTCGAGATAAACTTTATCTACGGTATAAGAAATGTTAGACAAAAATAATGTATTTTAAATACAGAGTAAATACAAATGAAGCTTATGTATTTAACTATACGTATTTAAACACATTGAAAGTATTTAAAATATAATTTTAAATACATGTATTTTACCTAACAATACTGCAAAGTGCTTAGCTAAGAACTAAACACAATGCTTGTCATTATTAAATACTAAAAATTGAGTTGGTACTTGTAATGCTTAATATTAATATAAGTACTTAATTAACATATTTAAGAAGCGAAAGTATATCTAAAATAAATATTATATTATATATTATTTCTATTACTTATTAATAAAAACTACAAAAAAAATCGTGTTTGAACCCTCTTGATTATCTTTCCCACTAGACCACAGCGCAGCTTGCTTTAAAGATAATCAAACTTTTACATTATGCTTATCCTATATAAGGATAACTATATTATGATAGTGTATTTAACTAAATTGTATTCCACAGAAACATGTTGAGAACGTCGACTAAACACTAAATACTCCTGCAACCGAAATTCATCATGGTGTAGTTAGAACCTATTAGGTAACAGGCAAAAAATTATAAAAATGAAAGAAGAAGAACAAATGACTTTGATAACTTTGACAGAAATGAACATGTGAGTTGAGTTAACCTAACATATTCACATTGTCAATATTTAATATATTTTTTATCTTTTACATAAATAGAGTTAGAATATTATGTTTTAATCGTATCTAGAGTTAATACTTATAAAATATATCATGACTTCATTTGATTTCAATTGGAAAAATAATAATAAACAACCCAAAGGTAAAGTATTCGCTAAAAAAAGGAAACCTATTCCAAAGGAAAGTGAAGTGCCTAAAAATACATTATCAAAAACGATTGTTAGTGAAAGTGTATCGTTAAATAAGCCAGCAAAGAAACCCAACATTGATACCAAAACGTCAAATGTTTCGACAAACAAAAAAAAAGTAAAAACTAAAACTCCGAGTGAATTACCAAATGAAAAAACAACATTCAAAAATGTTCAAAACAGAAATGACTCTACAAACCAATCTTTAGAGGATAAAAATACCCATTTTGAAAAGTTTGGTAACAATAAACAGCTTGAAGAAACCGATAAACCTCAAAAATATATAAAACGCAAATGGAAAAAAGATAAATTATTAGCTAAAAAACTAATTGCTGAAGGAAATGCTCCTACTAAGAGTCAGCATGATTCCTCTAAAAAACCACCTCCACATTCTTTGTTTGCAGTTGGCCACAAAGACATTTACGTAAAAAGTAATACTAGAGCCAAATCGGTAGTAGAAAAAGTATTCAGTGCTGATAAAAGCTTTGGTGATTTAAATATACACAAATATATTGTATCAAATTTAGAAAAAATAAACTTTACAACTTTAACGAATGTTCAAGAAAAATCAATTCCTGTTATTTTAAAAGGAAATAATGTTTTGGTAAGTAGCTGTTTTGATTTAAAATAATATGAACTCAATATATTTATTACAAATACAAAGTGTTTTCTGGAACATCGGAAGAGAAAGCAAAAACATTTGATAAATAATAATTTTCAAATGTATTTGATGGTTTCCTAATTTAGCCTTACTTATAAAAAATATTTCTATTTTTTGCAATAAACGCTTATAATTGTTTAAATCAAAAAATAATAGGGCAGTGTCATGTGACGCCATAACACAGCTGATCGGGGCACAAAATGGGATTAAGCAAAGCGCCCTCCTTGGAATTATAATTTTTGTAGTAATTTGTAATAAAAAATTGTTGTTTTTGTAATTATTATTAATTATTATTATTATTTACATGATTATAATAATAATAATAATAAAATGTCTTTATTTGTACAAGCAAAAAATAGTACAATACGTTAGGCTAGATTTAGCCTGTGGCTACTCTTACATCTAACCCTTACAGAAAATAAATAAATAAATAAATGAAATAAAAAAATAAAAAGGATAGTTATCCAATCAATAACAATTGATTATTACAATAAAATATTTGACTTAAATTAACCTATATAACATAATTAAATGTACCAAATAGGTGAGACGCTATGAAAAGAAAAGAAGAAAATAATTAAATAATTATAATTATTGAGATTTTATGCTTAGAAATGAAAATATAACAGTAAAAACATAATAAATAGTATAACAGTAAAGACACATGAGATAAAGTGCATTAAATATAAGTTAAACATAATTATTGCGAAGTTAGTAGCTTTTCTTTTAAGATTTTTTTTTTTAAGTTTTCACAGACGACGCTTTTTTCAATGTTGCGTCCAGATTATTATAGAGATAAACAGCATTGTATGAAAAACTGCGTTTATTATTATTATTATTTATTTGAATCTAGTCAAAAGATGTGAATTCATTAATCACATTAAACCTAACCTGACATATTTGACACATCATGCAATAACTATTAGTTTACCTTCTGTGCAGTAACTATTAATGTTTAAATTATTAATTACATGATTAACGGACTTTTGCACTTAATTTATCTTATTCGCAATGAAACAGTCAATAAATATTGCCTAACGTATAGGTTTTTGTAAAAAATCGATAAAACAGACACACACAAACTATTAAGAAAAATGATCTTGTTTGCTCCCCGATCAGCTGACTGTTCTACGTCACTGATACTACCTTATTAAATTAATCAAATGAGGCAAATTTAATATTTTTATGTTTTGTTTTAGATTCGATCTCAAACAGGATCAGGAAAAACTTTGGCTTATGCTATTCCAATTTTGGATGCTTTACAGAAGATAACACCAAGAATACAAAGAGGTGATGGAGTTCAAGCTATCATTGTAGTTCCTACTAGAGAGCTAGCGTTACAATCACATGAACTATTTGGAAAAATCAATGTATGTGACCAGAAAACTTATTTAAGATAATTTTAACTTATAATTAATTGTAGACTTTTCAATGGATAGTAAGTGGTCATCTTTGTGGTGGAGAAAACAGAAACACTGAAAAAACAAGACTTAGGAAAGGTGTACACATATTAATTGCTACACCGGGGAGATTATTAGATCACATGCTTCACACAAATGCCTTTAAAACAGAGAATGTGAGGTGCTTAGTTTTAGATGAAGCTGATCGTCTATTGGATATGGGTTTTAAGAAAGATATTGTAAGGTAAGAGTCACCATTAACTTATAAAATCATAATCAAATTGTTACAAATTGATAAAGGTATGACACCTTTGACATAATTATTACTATTTTAAGTAATTCCCTAGTTTTTTATGGGTTTGTCTTAAAAAATCTTCATTGAGTATCCATAATTTTGATTTAATAGAACTAAAACTGCAATACTTAAATATCTGAGACATAATTTTCATATTAACTCAAAACTTTTATAGTAAGTTGATTTAAATGCGTTTTTTTAAATTATAGCAATTAAATGTTCAAAGATAAAATTCTTGTAACTACTAATTAACTTTATTGTTTTTCTATGTTACAGAATAGTTGAAGAACTTGATAAGACTAAACAAAATGCAGGATATAACCCAATGGATTTATTGAAAAAGACGCACTTCCCTGTTAAATCTGATGATATTCACAATAAAACAGACACAAATAAGCCAACAAGTACTGATTTAATGTCGTTAAAAGATCCTACAAGTAAAATTAGGCAAACAATTTTACTATCAGCAACTTTACCCCAGGGAATAGCTGAATTGGCTGATTTTACAATGAAAGAACACACTTACATTGATGCTTTAGAAGAATTTGGAACATCTAATCCAGAAATGATGGTAATACCAGATACCGTTCAACAAAAGTTCATTGTAACTCATATAAAACATCGTTTATTCACATTATCAGCTCTTCTTATATCGCAGTCTAAGGAAAATTCTAAAGCTTTTGTTTTTATGGGTACAAGTAATATGGTGGATTATCATTATGAGCTGTTTACCAAATATTTGGTAACACTTCCAAAAAACAGCAAAAATGTGGAATTAGATGAGATAGAAGATAGTGATGATGATAATGATATGGTCATTGATATAGAATTTTTTAAATTACATGGTAATATGGATCAGAGTGTTAGAAAAGAAGTGTTTAAGAAATTTAGGGCTGCTAAGAAGGGAGTTCTCATATGTACAGTAAGTGCAAAGTTATTTTTCTATTTAATTTGGTTAAACATATTTTTGAGACGTTATCCCATAGATGTTTTTTAGTTTTTTGTTAAAAAGTACAGGAGAATTTGCTAATGTCTATATATTTCGTGAGGTTAATTTAAAAAATCTAATTATTCATACCTAAATACCATATTATGAACAATCAATTTATCAACTGAATCAGTTTTCTTATTTATTTATTGTACAATAGTGAATTTTTACAATAATTAGTTTGAGTTTAATTTAAATATATGTTAAATAGTATGTATCACATTTTTACATTTTATTTTAAATTTGGCTAACCCCATATTAAATACATGTAAATTAATTTTATTCAACATAGACAAATATCTATTACTTAAGAGATTATTAGCGCCTTAGCTCGTTTTATGAAAAGGAATATTAAAAGTTAATGGATATCTCAGATTATGATAATAAGACACATTTACGGCCATATTTACCAAGAAAATGTTTTATGGTTATCAAAGAGTTAAAGTTAATTAGAGAATATCTCGATGACCAATTTAGTGGTAAATACATTCGTAGATACTCTGTAAATTCATGGCCAGCAATGTCTCCAGATCTCACTTCTTTAGATTTTTTTATGGGGGTACCTGAAGGAAAAAGTTTATGCTTGAAGACCATTTTAAAATATTGATGAATTAGAAAATGTTATTAGGGAGTGTTGTGCCAGTATACCAACATCTTTTTTAAAGAACGTTAATAAAGAATTTTGTGCACGAACAATAAAATGTATGGAGGTGGAAGGTAGACATGTGGAAATTTAAGGATTATTAGAGAGATTTTAAGCCCTTTAAAAAATCTCCTTATTTTGGCGCTGTTGTAGTTATTTTTGCTAACCATAACAATAAGCACGGCAATGAAATTAAGACATTTTAAACCCCAACTTTAAACTTCACAAAGTGACAGGTGATAACATGTGCCTGAGATTGGGATAGTGGAAATCCCAGAATTTGATCTTAATGCTATAGAGGATAAGTTTGTGAAACCATATTTCAGGTTCGAAAGGCCGGAAATATTTAGAATAGCAAGGGTTCTTCGAATTCCTAATAAAATCAGGACAAGATCAGGACTATTCACATACCTAAAAAGTATCCACAAAGTATACACAGTTAAAATATGTTGTCGCAGGCCAACGTCAAATCTGACAGAACTCTAACAGTAGTTAGGTTATGTTTTTCTCAAGAATCTAATATCACTTTTGCGCGTTGTCAGATACTCAATTTAAATTTTACAATCACGACATTGCAAAAAAATTTAACATGATATTTGAACATTGAACAATATTATTACGATATAAAGAAAAAATATAACAAATACTCCGTAGGTTAAAGGAACAGATATTTTTTTAAATAGTTTAATGTTAAATATTTTAATCAGCATCTCCTTTTTCAAAAGTTAAAGGAACAGCAAACTTCCGTTGCACATGCTCACAATAACGATAACGGAAGAATAGCGAATAATTAAAGGGCTTAAAATCTCTATTAAATTATTTTTTTTATTAATAGTAATTATTTTTCTTTTGTGATTTAGTTTTTAATTACTACGGTTACTACGGACATTGTAAACCTGCTGATATGCAGAGTTGTGCAGTTACTTTTAATTTAAGTTACTTTTAGTAAGTTAGTTACTTTTAGTAACTAAGTTACTGTAACTTAGTTACTTTTGAAATCTAGTAAAAAGTAACTAGTAACTTAGTTACTTATTGAAAGTAACTGAGTTACTTTTAAGTAACTAAGTTGCTTTTTTAAAAAAAGTTACTTTCGACAAAAATCAAGCCGATTTTCGCAAATATATTTGGGCCAGCACAGTACAGGACACTTGTCAGTGATTCACGATTCACCGGCGTTCAAGCATAGGTTGGTTTTAGGAAGACTGTTCATTTGTTTATTTTCGTTAGCTGATGCTGATGCTCTACCGACAATTTTTGTCTTGTTGGACATTGTCTATAAGGTCATTTGAGTTATTCAGGAATTACTCGCTAGAACTTGTACTATGACTTATTGATAGATTAAAATTAAGATCGAGACTTTGATTACATTGAAAAGTACGTTATGATACTAGAACCGCTTGCGGTAACATTAGATATACTTCAAGGAGAAGAAAATTGTTACTATGGTTATTTTTTTGCCATTTATACTAAATATGCATAAAAAATTCAACAATAAGTTGCTGAATCCTGCTAAAATTAAATTTTAATCAAGAGTGGTGGATCTATGTATCCAAAAAGTACGTTTTGAAAAATTATTTACTTTTACAAAAACTAATAAACAAAATACTGCTTTATTGGCTGCTGTCTCTCATCCCAAATTTAAACTAAAATGGATGACTGGATCCAGATATCAAATCGAGATTATCAGTAAGAGATATTCAAGAAATGGTGATTGAAGAAGCAATAAATTTAAATCCTGTACTTGCACCTGTTGAAAATCCTTAAGTTCAATTTAGAAAAACAGATATTGCCGATTTTTTCGAGTTTGAAGAGTACCTAGAATGCGACACGGACACAGACACCAAGCAACAGGACGTGGATATAGATGGTAGAGCTAAAATGGAACTTTAAATTTTTGCAATAGTTACAAGATCCCAGTTGTTATTTGCAATCCCGATAAAAATATCCTTGCATAAAATCTATTTTCCGAAAATGTAATACTCCACTGCCTTATTCGTCTGCGCCTGTAGAAACGCTATTTTCTTTTGCTTCATTTGTGAATTCACCTCATAGACATAACGTATCCGATACAAATTTCGAACATTTGGTTTTACTGCGCGCTAATGTTCACTAAATAACAAAAAAAAAAGTTTCATATTTCTGTTTTGTTTAAAGAACGTAGGAACGGTTCGGTTTAGTAACGTTCTTCTTACCCCTTTATTCATGAGATCAGTTACTGTATTTTATTATTAGTTGTTAGCTTCCTGGTTGCTGTATTGTAAATAGCAATAGCTAAAGGCTACATGCTACAGCTACGGAAGCTATGTCATAAAAATTGTCAATAAATGAAATTATTAGACCATTTTTATGTTTTATTTAATAGTTATGTAGGTATATAAACCAAAATTATAAAGCAAGCTTCAATTCAAGTATGTTTATTTTTTCTGTTGCTTCTTTAAAGTAACTATAAAAAGTAACTATTTTAAAAGTAACTTAGTTACTAGTAACTGTAACTATAGTTACTTTCCTCATAAAGTAACTAGTTTCTAGAAGTAACTTTAGTTACTTTTATAAAAGTAACTAGTTACTTTTTAAAAGTAACTAGTTACTTTTTAAAAGTAACTATTCCAACTCTGCTGATGTGTATTATTTAGTTGCTTCGTTTTTTTGTTAGCTTATTTAATTTGAATAAATTAAAATGGTAGTTTTTATGTACATGTCTACAGTGTGAAATTTCAACTTTGCACCAATAAAAAACCAAAAATCATAAAAATTTAAAAAAAAAGGTCGAGAATGGTGTAAAAATAACGAAGAAAACCACTTTTTTAACCAAAATGAATTATAGTGATTGAAGGAATGCCCCTAAAGTGCATATGTTGCAGCAATATAATAATAATAGCAATAGTGGCGGCAATAGTTTTATATCGCAATATCGTGCAATATGTTCTATGGAATCGTGCTATAGAAAATCATATATGTTATGCAGGTGTTCACACTATTCGCTGTTTATAGTAGCAATTTGTTTAGTATCATTTAAGTAGTACCTATTGCAAAAATAGGTATATAAATATCTGAAAAAGTATTTTCTCTGGATACTCGTCGGGATAGTTTTGGGGGACAAAACCGATTTTTTTTAATAGTATCATTTAAACAGTGTTGCGAGAAATACGTATTATAAAATATGAATAAAAAAATTAAATATATTTATGATCCTTTGGATCTTATTGAATTAATTGAGTAAAAACCACTTTCCCATAGAGGAAGACAATGAAAAACTACAAACAATTTGAAATATTATTAAAAACATAACTTGACTATTATAAAAGCTTATGAATACTCTTATATTTTCGTCATTTCACAATGCAAAGCTCCTTCAGAACTCATAAAATAGTTTGGTTTTGTTCTCTTCTTTGAAGAAGAGCTTGTAATAAAACCCTATATCTTGTTTCAATTTTAATTTTATACCAACTAACTTAACTAATTATTTAAAATGGGCAACACCGCAAATTTCGTAGTACCATTTATTGCATCAATTATATCGCGTGTGAAAATCATTTACAATATATCGGATTCAATGACTTATTGCTCACAATATATTGCTACGTGTGAAAACGCTCTAAATCTTAACAACTTAAGGCGGGGGTTTAGGCGGGAAAACCATCACTCAGATTTTCAAATAAAATATATATACCTTTCTGTATATATATCCTGTATACATGCTGTATGTTAGTGAATATCCAAACTAATATCAGTAGTTTCCGCCTTCTCAAGCAGCCATGTTTTATTAAGATTCATTTGTTAATTTATAGTTAACTTCGCACAGAACTTTCATATTACTTTATTAATCGACAAGTTTCATAAGCCAAACTAAAGAAAAATTGATATTCTATGCAATGGCTATATCAGAATTTAAATTTTTTAGTTAATTTTAATAAAAATTAAGATACAAAATAGTACGATAATTTACACGATTTTTAAGATTTATTTGTGATCTTATTCGTAAAAGAATTTTATTAAAAACCAGCCTATGGCAAAGAATTAACCTTTATAAACACATTTTTAATTTAACTTTCAATATATTTGCTTTTGTTTGTTTGACCTGTGTGTAGTACGGTGAACATGTTTTACACTATAGTTTACATATGTACATTTCCCGCCTAAAGCCCAGCCTTAAAACTTTTAGGGTAATTTAAAATAAGATATGTAAAAACATCAAAATGACTAAATAGTGAGATAGACGTTGTTGCCATTTACGTCACGATTTGTTTATATCAATACTGCAACAAAAAAAATACTTTTAAATATATAATACGATGCAAGTTTTTCATCAATTTCTCAGCGCTCCTTCCAACGCAATAAAAAAACAATTGACATTGTACAGCAGCTGATCATAGATGACTTCAATTAAACAAATAAGATTTTCTAATGTTTTATTCGATTTTTAACTAACTGTGTTTATGGAATTGACAGTTTTTTTAATAACATACAAAAGTTATGTTTGACATTAGTGTCTCATCCATCCTGTCAGATTAATAAGACTTTTTTGTGATAACGCACAAGTGTCTTTAAAAATTACTTCGAGAAAAATATGTCAACTTTAAATTGCATAAAATCTGTTGCTACCAGAACTTTGAAATCATCCTGTAGATGTTTCTGTAAATGGTAGATATAAGTTCTCGGCGAGTGGTACCTATTCAAATCGATCGAGTTAATTACGTCGGTGACGATTAGCTTTATTGGATTTCATAAGTGAAGAGGCTGATGTCCCGCTGTTTCGGCAACTAAAGAATCAACCAAGGAGCACCTACGAAGTGGAGTAATAGTATTTTTTGATTAAACGTACCAAAATATTTTTTTACTACAAAAGAAACTACATAAGCATACATTTTTATTCTGTAATGACTCGCTTCATCATATTTTTCTCTAGATTAATTTTTATCTCTCTTTTATTCCGTACGAATTCGGTTATGGGCGCTGGTAGGAATAATTTAATTATCTTTTAATGTTTCGAAAAACCAACATGTTATGAAATGCGAAAATTTCAAAGTAAAGATTCATATAAAAATATGTTAAAATAGTTGTGCACTTTTCTATTAAAATAGCATTTAAAGTTAGTTAATTACATTTTAATTAAAAATAAATCAAATCAAATATTTGTGGTTGGTCTTGATTTTTTAAATAACTTAATCTATAATTGTTTGAAGTTACTTAAGCACAACCAGAGAGATAAAGTCACTAAAGAGCTATTAAATATAACTTTCCTAAAGACACATATTTAGTATAGTAGAAGTAAATATTATAGTGCATCTTAAAGTAATCGGTCTTTTCTTAGAAGTCATTTCTTTTTTTATATTTGCTAGAATCGTTAGTCCAATCAAAGAGATAAAGTGTGGACACGTTATTTAGTACATAAATGCATTTAATAATATTTAAACTCGCCCTAATGATGCGTTCGTCTGTTGTCTTCTTTTTATCAGTTTAAAGTAAGTCATATATAAAATGGTCAGTTGTTTATTTCCGTAGCTGGAATGTGCATAATAGTGCAAAATAAGTACTCATTCTACGGTGATTTTTTTATGTTAGTTAGCTCCTGTACTAAAACTAAAGAGGATAGACCCTTAGATAGATAATTTTCACGATAGCGATTACTTCAATTAAATAATGGAAATATATAGAATCTATTTGTAATCAAATCCTGTTCGTCTAAACTTCTTGTTGATCTCCTGGTGAGCCACAATCACACTCGTTTAGTCATTTACTGCATTCAACAACCGAATTTAATTCCGACTTATCAAATGTGTATCATTCCGCCATCAAAAGAACGCACTTAACGTTTTTTTTTTCTTGTCGACAAAAAGGTACATTATGAACACCGCAGGTGAACCTCCCGAGAAGAAACACATGTTTCTAGATGCCTTTTGTTATATACAAACTGAAAGATCTTCGAAATTTAATGAGATTTCTGTTAAGTGCGGTTGATTTCTTTAAATTTAAGATTACATTTTTAATTTTAGTTACTATAAGCATACCTGTATTATTATTGAGCTATTCCATATTTGACAGTGTTCTGAGGTCTGACATTTATATAAAAATGGCAAGTCATAGTCTTGTACCAGAACTTTGTTTAAGAGAGGCCATCGACCGAATTTAAATATATTTGAATCTAATTATAGTGAAATATAGGGTTTGTTTTAGTTTCTTCTGAGAGTTCATCGTACACGTTAAATATTCCGCAATTCGCGCATTACTGAATTTGTGTTTAACTGATCCGCTGAGTTTTCGGACGGTTCACAGCGGTTCTTAAACAAGTAAAGTAATTTAAAACAAATTTTTAGAAAATTTTCAAATTTCTACGTTACATCTTGACATACAGACAGATAGAGTAGCAAAAGGACTTAATGGTTTTTCCAAAATTATAAAACCAAAAAACTGATAATCCTCACTGGTAAAACCTCTCAACAGTTTGTCCTTTGCTGCTACTTAAAAAATGTGCGTGTGCTGCGCTCCAAATGTCAACACTTGTACCCATCAATAAGTGTTTGTGAATTTGACATAACGTACCTCTAATAGAAAAGTGACCGAGGTACAAAAATCAAAAGTTTTCAGAAGAAACGTTTTAATTTTTGTTTTGTAGTCATTTTCCTTTATAGTAATTAGGAGAAAAAATCTGTAGGTGTAATAAATATAAACAGGTTATTTGGTACATCAGCTAATACAGAAAAATAAAAAAAAATCGGGACTTTTGACAGTAATATCGACGAAAATGTAAATATTGCGCTAGTGTCACTTTTCTATTTTAGGTACGAGAATAACTTTGTATGAGACTAACTTCTCTTCTGATGTATACTGCTGATGTATACTGTAGTAAATACTTTTCACTACGTATTACTCAAAAAATTAAGTGGTGTGGCACTTGCAATAAGCAACTCAAATCACTCTTCTATACTGGATGTTTCATATGTAGATATTAATTTCCCTATAATTGATGTACCTATGTGCAGATGCCCTGTATCTCAAGTATTTTTATGTGGCGTTATTTATATACTACCTGCAATAAGCTACGATATTAATGAATATTTCAATACCCCAAATTTTGTTCAGATGAATTCGACAAATAGAAAAGTTTGCTACAATTAATAACTTGACTTATTTTTTACTTTTGAATACATTAATTTAACGAATAAAATAAACTACTTGATTTTGTGCTTAATGATATAAAATGTAGGATACGAAGGGATATTGCTCTGTTGGTACTAGAAATTCATTATATCATCCAACTATAATCATAGCGAGAACAAAATGTTTATATTTAAATTAGTAACTTTCCAAGCTAAGTTGATTGGTCCTTTATATGACTTAAATAAACCCAACACTCCTGTGGGTCAATTTTACCAAACAATTTATAAAGTCGTTGACCTATAACCTATAAACACCAATATCCAAAATGGTACACTGAAGAAATAATCTGTAATATTAAGAAAACAGCAAAATTACACAAATAATGCATTAAGACATCTACAGTGAGAACTTTGTACATGGATATTTTTCATCCAATCCTCAATACCTTTTTCCATTTATTCATGCAAAAAATAAGGCATCTGGAATACCAGAGAAAGTTTTCTACAATGGCAATTGTTCAATAGTTGTGATTCACCTCATGAGATTTCCAATGGATTTGCGGAATACTATTAATTCCTACAAATGCAAATCATGCTGTTGATAATGACATTCTCAGTAATTTCTAAACTGTCAGTTGTACTGATGTAACAGAATCTAAAAGAATTTCAGTATCTAAAAAACTTAAAAATAAACGCACTGCTGGTTCCAATTTGTTTCCGTCCTTCTCAGCCACTCTATTATATATCTTTTATCCTATCCACTAATTGGACCCTGTTATGCATAAACGATTCAATCCACAAAATCCTAAAATATCAATTAACTGGTCCAAACTGTCTCACATAGAACTATTTTTGTTTTACAAAAATTATCCAGTCCATTTTAGTATGAGATCCTGTTAAAAATATAATAGTTATCCAACCCACAATAAACATTCAAAGATAATGCAATCAGCAAAACTGATCCAAGTGAATTGGAATGGACTCTCATGTGGACTGGATCATTTACGCATAACAGCATCCAATTGTAGTATGCAAAGCTGTTGATCCAGCCGATATCAAAAAAGTACCCTTAGAAATAATTATGTATAATCGTATCTATATCTCAGTGCAAAAAAATTGCAACGTCTCAACCTGGGTTCATGGACAAGAGATCTACAGCTGAGGTCACTCATCACTCATCGATTTAGACAATCGTGTACAAATCGACGCTATTTATACTGTTAATTTTGTTGCATCGTCTGGTGGTTCACAGAGCTCCAATTTAGGTCACTTATTATTTATAGATGATTTGAATCATTATCTCGATTATCTAAAATTATTCTTTGCGGACAATCTGAAGATGTCTTCTCTATTAGCCAAAATTGAGGGTCGTGATGTCTTACAAGTTCAATTAACTAGAGTAGTGTAATGGTGCAATGAAAACAAACTCTACTTAAATGCTTTCAAATACAAAACTTTTACATGGAAGAAAAATACATTTTTGTATGATTACAACAAATGGAATTGTTCTAGTTCGCTGTAAAGTAACTAAAGAATCATGGCGATTATATTTGATAACAGTTTAACGGTCACATTCTAACTAAAGTTCAGGAAACATTCAAGTTTTATGGATTTATAGTGAGAAACTGTAAGTTATTTTCAAATACTTTTGCACTATGTACATTATTTTATGCGTATGAGGTGGTTTCTCTAGAGTATTGTTCTGTTATCCTATTATAAATTTCATTAATTAATGATTGAAAGAGTTTGTTGTTTGTTTCAAAGTCGATGGTTTTTATCCGGTCAGAGTCATTTTATACCAAATTCTGCTTGACGGTTTAATATACAAATACTTGACCTGTGTATAAAACACGCAAGTATAATATTTTTATATAAACTTCAATGTTTTTACCTTAATAACCAAAAATTCTGTTTCGTTTTATTATATTCGTGCCTATTTACAAAATGTGCACTTTAACACGCGTTTTTGTGACTTACATCATGATTCAGTGAATCATATCATTGAAGTAATTAGATGAGGATATAATGCAATGTTTGTTTGATTATTGATTATGGATTACTTATTTGTTATTAATTTTTTTTCCAATGGTAATTTATAATATAAATTTGTCTACAATACTGTACTATCATTGTGTATTTTACCCTATAACTGGGAACCTGTTGGGTAATAAAGCTATTATTATTATTATTATTATTATGGTTTATATCTGCTATTTACAGTTTTTGCAAAAGTTCATCTACCGTGAAACTTCTGTTGTTATATTTCGCATTTTATAGATCGTCATTATGGTTAATATACGCTGATTATCTGAAATCCGTTTTGCTTAACGAATACTGGTTGTTCATAATAATAATCTTCCTTCCAATCCTGCCAATTGAAATTATTTCTTATAGCTTAAAACCTCAACATATAACCTTTTATTACACCATCAATTGTATTTGTTCTATTACAACTAGAATTTAAAATACATCAAAGTTCAAAGAATGATACAGTTTATACTTGCACCCAGTTTATCATTGCACCGTGACACTAAAACGACCCAACCCTGAATGTATAACACGTGAAGTTGTCAAATATTTTTAAGTTTATAGGCGTAAATCGGTTGTAAATCGAGCAAATATTTTTAATGAACAGAAATAAGTCCTAAAGATACTTCATATTTTCTGAGCAGGTTTAAGGTATAAAGGCAAAAATATTTTTATATAGGTAGACTTAGGAGGAGATAAATATATTTACACGAAAGATGACTTTTATTTTTCTTTTTGAAGTGAAAATTTCTTTAGGCGCGTTGATCGATTTTTGATAGGGGAAAATCTTATGGGTTCGCGTCACCGACATGCTGTAATAGCAGTAAAGTGTTTATTTTAGTATTATTTGTAATGAAGCTGTCCAGGCGATATTCGGTGACTTGACTAAGGGGTTACATTGTGTCAATCCTATAAAATTGTTGTAAAAGCTTCGATTTTATAAAATAGAAGTAAAACGTTGTATTGATTAAAATATTAACTTTCAGAAAATCGTAAGAGCTAGTTTTAGATATAACTTTTGACAGGGGTAGAGACGGGAATATCGGGATGTATACCCCTTTCTTCAACTTAAACAAACTTAGAAATATGGACACACGATTGTTTTGTTCTTACAAATATTAATTGTGATGTCAAAATAGTCTCATTTTCTTTTTAACAGTATTCTAATTTTATTGTAATTCTTTATTGTATATAATGCGAAGTATCTGCAGTTAAATATTTTATTTCATTGTGTATGGTAGTCAACAAAATATTCAACCGAGATAAAATCGGTTAAATTAACAGGTATTTTCAAGGAACTAATGAGAGAAAAGTTTCACTGAAAGTGATTCAAGAATTCATGGGCGGATTCCATATCCCTCCCCAAATTAAATCCTGACATGGGGATTCCCTAAATGTTCTGTTTTGGGCCCATTCTTATTTCTTTTATATATAAGTAACTAAACAGTGCAGGAATTTTCACTTTATTTGAGTTTAAATATGCACTAAACTGCGTTTTTAATAAATACTTATTTTATTTTATTATTCCTATCCATCTTCCTATATCTTAACTTATTACTTTTTTATAACACTTTTAACCATAACCAAATTCCTTATACTTCACTCAAACTGACATTTTCATAACCAACCGTGTTTCTTTATTTACACTGTTCTCAATTAATCATCCTTTATTAATTTACATTTTATTACATCAATTACTTTGACTCTTTCATACTTACATTCAAATCTTTTTCTTATACTATATCAACCTTAATGAAATAATCACATACAGGATGTACCCACTTTCAATTTCATTTCCAATTATTAAAAATCTTACTTTAAAAATATACTTTCATGAATATCAGGCCAGGAAAACAAAATGTCTTAATACAAAACTCATTATTATTTTATTATAAAATTCTAATTCACTTTTAACCACATGATGTGTTTGTCTAGAAGTCATTCTGGTATTGTTACTGTAAAAAAATCGATAGAAATTAACTACATTTTTTTATTTCAGGATGTTGTGGCAAGGGGTATAGATGTGCCTAGTGCTGATTGTATTATTCAATATAATGGTCCGCAAAGTATAGAAGATTATCTTCATCGTGTGGGCAGAACTGGACGAGCTGGAAAATCTGGTACTTCTTATATTTTCTTAACGCACGAAGAGCAAGATTTTGTCACCGAAATGGAAAAACATCGAGTTTAGTAAGTACAGAAAATAACTAAATAGGAGAAAGATTATTGAAAAACTTAATTGACTTATTAACACCACCATGCGTACTTCTTTTTGTCATCATTTTCTAATCTTCAATTCATATTTCTCTTGTATCCATTTTGATTGTGTTAATCTCTTTTCCTTTTTTCGTTCTTAAATGTATTTACCTTATTTAATTCTCCTTTGTCATGGTCCTTACCTTAATTTTTTTTATATGTTTCACGCCTGCTATTCTTACATATTTCTTTGTTTTTTTTTTAGTTTGCAAAAGCAGGACACCGGAATTTTTTTGAAAAATCTGAGTATCGTTATGAATGAATCCGATATCGAAAGAGCAGCAACTGCCTTACAAAAACGTTTTGAAAACGCTTTAGAATCAAATAAAAATTTACACAAATCCGCATGTGTAGGTAAGAAACAACAACACGATTGCTCTTATCAGCTCCTATTTATTTCTTATTATCTTTTTCTAGCTTATTCTTCTTGGTCGCGTTTCTACAATACTTACTCAATTAAAATGCGACCGATTTTTGACTTCAAAAAGGCGAATTTAGGTCATTATGTTACTAGTTTCGGGCTCAAAGAATCTCCAACATCTGTTGCTAAGACTGCTCAATTTACTAAGAAAGAGGCGCCTAGGCTTAACCAGAAACTTCAAATTCATATTGAGTAAGTACAGAAAATTAGTTACTTTTTTATAAAAAAAAACATTTAAACTAAATGATTTTTCTACTTTATTAACATACAAATATTTTTAATTTATGTAAAAATATTGTTTATAAATTATCTCATCTCATCTTGCTGTACAAACGTCAAAATGAAACAAGTTTGGTTTTTTCATAAAAATATGGCACATTTTTTTTATGACACTCTATATTTAAACGTGGAGAATAGAGTACATAAACGTGTATAAATAAAGACAATTTTAAGAAAATGGTTTTTAATAAAATTTGGCTGAGCGCTTTCGGTCAACGACCATCATCAAAGCCTTCCTAAAATGGTTTTTTACATGAATTAAATTAATAAAAAAAAAAGAAGAAAACTCACAGCACAAAGATGATATTTCCTATCAAAAACACAAAATGATAAATAAAACGTATTTCTTTATATTTCACAAAATAAACTCGCATAGTAAACATAAAATTACAACCCTAGTCTTACTCCATCTCTCAACAGCTTAAAACATAATAATCCCGACTGAAAAACCCCAACCCTCTTCTTTTTCATCCCTACCAACCTCTCAGTGTCACCAACCCAAATAAAATGATCCGGTGCCTCAGCACGTTAAAGTAGGCAACCACAGACAAACATTGTTGGTTGTCTATCCAAAACCTCCACATTAAATATTTTTTTTTGTCTTGCTGTCGAAAATATTCCTATTGGCTAAAACAACAGTTTCTATTATGTTTTTTTTTGCATAATTTCTATACGATTCGATATCTACAGCATATCTATAGAAAATTATATTGCAACATAACATTAAAACGTTTATTCAGCTCTTCTTAAATTGCTGTGATAGAAGATGTAAGGGCATATTGGAACTGGAAGTATTACCGTCATGCGGGTTTTAAAATTGTCAAATAATATTCCTGTTTTAGTTTTTTTTAATGCAACTTTTTAGTTCAGTAAGCTTCTGTTTGTCTTTTTTGCTTCGCACTTGCTCGTCCGGAAGAAATGCATCCTAAAGAAGGTTAAAAGCACAAATCGTGTAGTGTATATAAAGTCTTTATTCATGTTTTCTCGTATCTTAATTATTTTACAAATAATTCAAACTTTTAGGAAATACCCTACAGATTCCACATGGTTAAGTTACCGTATTCCACATACTTAATTTGGTGTGTCCGTTTTAAAGAACTATCATAATTTGACTTACAACCGGGTTTCACTATCAATCAAAAATTAAGACGTCAACAAAAAAAGAATATGAAAAAAATTATTTTTTTTTGTAAATCTGGCAACAATAGTAAAAGTTTTGAAAATTTGAATGATACGAAAATAAACTATAGTATATTTTTGGCTACAAATCTGTTACAACTCTACTGCTAAGACATATTTGAGACGATTTTGGAGAAAAATCAGATTTGAGAGCCCAACATTCGGGTTCGTGGCTAAGTTTTCAAACTTTGCATAGTAAATTTTTTCTTTGATTAATGATATGTAAAGCCTATAATCTTTATTAAAGAAATCTCACAGTTTTAAAGTTATTAGGAATTTATCAAAACTGACTTTTAACGGTTTTCAATATTATCATAATTTTAAAAATAAAGCCTACTGACTTTTTGGTAAAACATTTATACACAATTAATATTTTTTTTAAATATTCATCATATGACTAAAGGACCATGGGCATTTTTGCCCCACTCTCAACACCAATGAGTTGTATGTCATTAGAAAGGTATTTTTACCTAGAATGTTTAATTCAAAAACATACCTTTGGCACCGCAGTTTCGAGTTATAATGATTTGAATCGATATGATTTTTAAGCTATGATATTTACTTTTATTTACAGGGTATTAACACATGACTTCGCGCCAATATTAAGCTATAGATTTTTTAGTATTCTATGCCAGGTTAGTACCCAAGGTCAACCTTCCTTTCCCCTTCCAAATCACCTTGCCTTATCTAATCTAACCTATAACCTAAAAAGGTACATACTCATTTATAAATCGCTCAAATGAAACATTTAGTTCAATTCTGATTAGGTTTATTAGAATAAAGTATTATAACTTAAAATTATATTCAATTCTTCTTGCAGTAATAATTTAAACTTCATCAACCATAATATTATTTATATTCGCCACAGGTAGCTGGATTGACATAAAGAAACGACAGAAATTAACGTAATGTAGTATAATATACCTACTATAGGTATTTTGTTATGTTATGGAAATGTGGTTTAATTTAAAAAAATATATATACAAGATGATTTACGACCGACGCCACGGAGTTTTATGGCGAAATGGCATATATTCGTTAACTTCTATTGCAGTGGTATTACGTATAATGACTATATTTTAAAAATATTTTGAAATATACTGGCGGCTCCAAACAAAAGTGCCATACCATAGTTATGTTTTTTTTAAATGTAACACCCTATATTTTTTTACATTTTTCTATTCGTCCTGAAAACCTGATTTCGAAAATCTTTTACACCTATATTATAAAACGAATTGTTTTGAAGTTATAGCCAATTGAAAATCGCATTTTTTCAACTCTAAATGAGTGCTACGGCCAAACAACATAACTTCGGATAAAACAGCTTACATGCCGCTATCTTAACTTTTTGAGTTCTACTTGGTCGCATAAGGGTGATCAATATTTGCGTATTTTTGCTCACCCTTTATACATTTTGATAGAACTCAAAAAGTTAAGATAGAGACATGTAAGCGATTTTCAATTGTCTATTTCAAAACAATTCATTTTATAATATAAGTGCAATATTTTTTTGAAATCAGCTTCTCAAGACGAGTCCAAAAATATAAAAAACTATAGAGTGTTCCATTTAAACAAAATATGAACATCATATGTTTCACTTGTATATTTATAAATATTTTTAAAATGTAGTCCTTATTGACTTACATAATACCACTGTAATAGAAGTTTACGAATATATTCCATTTCGTCATAAAACTCGGTCGCGTCGGTCGTGATTCACCCTGTATATACAGGGAGGTCCACGGTATTCACAACAATCTCTGACGTACCTTCCATTTGGAATATCCTTTTAGTGATTTATCCCTTTTAACAGATGTAGGTACATTTTCTATTAAATACAGGCATTTAAAATAGGCAAGTGATAATTACCAGTCCAGGATGTAGTTTGCGCCCAAGCCATAGCGAGGGCTGGCAAAATAGTCCGAGACTGATCAAGAACACTGCCTTCCGAGTTGTGTATTATATTGTTTCTACTCCAGTTCTCCTAAATAAAAACAAGTTTTTTAATTATAAACCTGTCATTTAAATCAGTAATCCAATAACTTTAAATCCATATAACTCGGGACTGCGGTACCTAAGGTACGTTTTGGAATTGACATTATTATTCTATATAAAAATACCTTTCTGATGACATATATTTTATTTTAATCAAAAAAATAAAACGCCAAGTCAGTACCACAACATGTATTATAATAGTTAAACGAGAAGATGAAGAAGGCGACTAGTTTCATCAGGCCTAAAATTATTTTAACATTCAATGGTCGAAAGTTAACAAAATTAAAAACTTACAAATAAATAAATTGAAATAAAAATTAATTAATAGTGGTACATGAGGAAAATATATAAAACTAAACACTAAGATTAAAAAATAAAACTTAAACGGCAGTAGCAACTGTTAAGTACATGCCGATAATGGCTTTGAAGCCCGAAAAGACTTCAAGTATGAAAGAATGAAAAAAATTTCAACCAATGGTCCCAGAAAAGGGCCATGATTGTAAATTAATGAAACCATCAAAGGTTGTAACATGTGAAACTTGCAAATACTACAATCAGCAGGAGACACAATGGTTGCCGATCACGTACCATCGCTCACATCACAGTACAAAATTGAGATGGAGGGATGACAAATGACAGTCGACATTGACAATGACAAATGACAGTCGACATTGACAATGTGATGTGAGCGATGGTACGTGATCGGCAACCATTGTGTCTCCTATTGATTGTAGCATTTGCAAGTTTTCACATATTACAACCTTTGATGGTTTCATTAATTTACAATCATGGCCCTTTTCTGGGACCATTGGTTGAAAATTTTTTTATTCTTTCAGACTAAAAGTCTTTTGGGGCTTCAAAGCCATTACCGGCATGTACTTAACAGTTGCTACTGTGGTTTAAGTTCAAATTTTTTAATCTTAATTTTTCCAATTTATTGTTATACTTCTATTGGTAAGTTTTTAATTTTGTTAACTTTCGACCATTGAATGTTAAAATTATTTTAGGCCTGATGATGGCTTTTTAGCCGAAACTAGTCGCCTTCTTCATCTTCTCGTTAAACTATTATAATACATGTTGTGGTGCTGACTTGGCGTTTTATTTTTTTGGTTAAAATACTTGGACCATATTTGAGACATGGATAACCTCTTCGATTTATATATTTTATTGCTGTTGAGGGCAGGTCCAAAATGCCCATTGTCCTTTGCCCTTAAAAATTCAAGAAATTGAAATTAAAACAAAATTACTTAAACACCCATTTATTGGATTGAGTTGTGCCCATGGAGACATTTAATCAGAACGTCAAGATCTATAATATACTAAAATTTAAAAAAATTGGCCGAAAGCCATTTTCCATAAGAGAAGTGAGGGGTCTTTTTAGTATGGATAATATACTCTGAAAAATTACTATTTTAGTTCTGTTTAATGACTTTTGCACACTTCGTACCTTGTCGTCTCGGACCTCTAAATTTCCCACTTCGTACCGCGTCTCAAATGTAACGCGTCTTATTATTTCAACCACCTAAGTAAATATTTTTTTTGTCGAAAATTTATGTATTGATTTTATAAAGAATACATTATTTTGCATGAAATATGTTTATTACATTAAAAAAATGTTAAGAGTAATTAATAAATTTATTTATATAAATATTATAATGATATACATTCTTGAATTGGGAATTTGGAACCTTTGGTTTTCAACAATGTTTGAAGAATATCGTCACCATTAACCAAAACTACACATTTTTATCACTCTACGTCAGAAAATATACATGATGTTACATTTAAAAAAGCAAACAAAACAAAATTAGAAAAAAAACCATTTTGTTTATTGTTTAACCGGAAGTGAGAAAAAACTTTTATCCATTTTATTAGTAAGCCGCGACTGTCATCTAAAAGTCAAATTAATAGTTTAAATTGAAATATCAAACTTTTGACTGCAGAATATTTTATTAAAATTTTTACTAAATTGTAATAAAATAATAGATTGAGAAAGTGAAAATGAAATGTGCTTAACACCGGCACCGCCAGAAGTAAATATCAAGCTCCCTACAAGTAAATGATTCTAATTCTTATGCCAGCAATCAAAAATGTCAACAAATAATTAGAATATTAATGTTGACGTGAATAATAGCCATCATTATATGATTGTTGAATAATATACTATTGTGAGTCTAAACAAAACTTGTACCATTGTGAAGTATTTGAATGAAAACAGCATATAACTGTCTTTATTCGTTTAAAAGTTATAAGCTGTTAAAATACCAGAAAATATAATGGAACACCCGGTATATTTTCACACTTACTCATAATTTGATTTTTAATAATCTTATTAATTATTTCGTGCGAGAGACAAGAGGCACAATTTCAAAATTTAAATCTACATCAAGTCAGTGTTACCCGCTATAACAACTAATTAAAGCACGAATAAAAGAGTTAGAAGTAAAAGAAAAGGGCAACCTTTTTCGATGCGAAGCCGTCCGTTGATTGATGTAGGGCTAATTATCGCGTTAAAGCGCAACGTTTCGAACGGACACATGGCGCGCACACAAAGGGCTACTTTAAACACATAAATAATTCGTTTTTATTGTTATTATTTCGCGATGTAACACGCGGAGACTTATTATTCGAGCCTATTTTTCATGGGCAATTTGTAATATCCGTAGGCGCTATTGTTCGCATTGCGGTTCCCTTTTGTTTGTGTTAGAAGAGCGATTTTTTACGGTTCTTATCGGTTTCTACCTGAATGTACTAAAAATGTGCCTAGTTTTGATGCTTTTAATTTGAATAGACTTCGTCATCCCAATCTATAACAAAAAAAATAATTACAAACCAATTGACCGCGATAGATATAACGTAATACTAACGTTTTCCAAACATATGTATAACCCTTAATATAGACATCAACTTTTATGATATTTTTATATGATATTTGATTAGTTTTGTACTACAGTAACAGGAAAAAAATAAAAACATATTTGGTTGAACAATTCATTGAATATGTGTAACCGGTCACTACATAAATGTTTACTCGATTTTATTATTAATCATACAGTGTGTTTCATTATTACTACTGGAGAATCCTCGATTCAAAATATGAGAATGTAACCTGAAACTGTTAGAAATATTCCTAATAACAAAGATACAAAATGTTTTATTTAAAAATTATTATTTTCCATAACTTCAAAATTGGGATATATTTTTTTTACTATATTTAGCAATCACTTAAAGTAATCTAAAAGATCAAAAACTGCCAAAAAAATCGTTTGTTCACTTTTACTTTTGGTCGTATTTTTAACTAGGTTCGTTCCAACCTCAAATCACAAACAGATTTTCAAATTGTTTTTAACGCGCATGTCTGTCAAATAATACGATTCCTAATCATTCTGATCAATGATTGGAATAACGAACAATTGATAACTTACAGTCTGTATTAAATTATATTTATTTAGTAATTTATAAACTGCGCCAGAGGGTATTTGTGGCTGATTCTCATAGATAAATAAAAATAGAGATATCATTGTTTACAAAATTCTGGACGCCAACAACACCTCACAGTCTAAACCACCGAGAGGTATAAAGTCACAATGATCGTTCATTGTTGCCAAACTTATTTTTAAATTTGAGTATTTACTAAAGTATATTTCAATAAAGGATCAGAAAGACTCTTTAAGTCGCTTAAATGATTGTTTTAAATTTATAAAAGTTTAATTTTTAAATCGATGCTAACAGTGACAAATTTAATAATCCATAACAGTAATACATTACAATATATAGTTTAGGTTCTTAATTCATATATAATTTAATTTGCCATTTGGCAACTGCGATCACTAGAGTTTCTTTCAAAATGACAGATTTGTAAGTTTAATAGTAAAATATTAAGGCCCTCTTACATTAAATGTCATTATGTGTCATTTGGAATAATCGAATATTTAGTGTTTTTGGAGTTCATTAGTGATTTAGAGACTTACGTTAGATAAATATGGTTAAACAGGCCAAGTGAGCAAAAAATTGGACTATTTAAATCAAGTTTTATCATTTCACAAGTAAGTTTATTTAAGGTTATATTTCTGAACCATGGGCGTTCGTACATGTTTTTGAGAAAAAAAACTACTGCAACCACAAATTTTTCAAGAATCCATTTCAAGGTAAAATTTATCAAAATAAGTATATACACATGTACATAATTTTATAATATATTCATGAATAAAATCAATTTTTTAAGAAATGTTTACCTTATTTTATGGTTCCTCCTCGATAGTCTGCAGTGTTGAAGATATTAAGATAATATAATGAATTTTCTTTAATTAAATGCCTATACAATTAAACAGCATAACTGATATTTATGAACTATATATTCCTTTTTGTTTCGTTACTACAAAAAGAATGAAGAACATTTCTACCAAGCTTCTCGACTATTTAGTAATTTATTACATGTTTATTGGAATTTTGTTGCGTATTATACTCTACTGTATTTGCTTAGATTATTATTTTTTTGTATGAATGTAATTATTGGTATTTGTAAAGACTAACTTAAACTGTTGTTTTTAAGATATTACATGTCCTCTAGGTATAGATAATTCTAGTTAATAGTTAAAGCAAATATTGGAAATTTTACTGTATAATATAAAAGTTTCTTTCTTTTAACTGTTAGCTATAATTAGTATTTTGATGAATTTTTAATAAATCTTTATTTTTTCTATTATTACTTTTTAAGTAATTTCCTTTTCATTCTACCTACCAAGAGATTAATTTTTCATTGTCTGCAATTTTAAGTATTAATTTTCGCCATATCGAAGAAATTTACCCTTTACCGTTACGCCTATGTATATACTTTTAAAAGTGACGTCATACTCACTCCCAAACATCCCCACTTCTACTTTCTCCTTTCCTCTCACCTCACCTGGCCATGTTTAATGTAGGCGTGTAAACAAATAGTAAATTATGAATGAGTCGTTGGGGATGTGCTGATTCTAAATAACTATATTTTTACGTCTTTATGGTTAGTTAAAATAAGAAAATATTTGTTAGAGCCAAATATTTTCTAATTTTTAGAATTATTGGATATGCTTACATTTTCAGGCATAATGGCTTTGAAAATTAAATAAATAGGTATTCTTAAAAAGAAAAATAATAAACAATCGAAAAATTCTCAAAAATAATAAAAATAATAATGTTAAAAATGGCAACTTAATGAATTAAGGCTTGAAATAAACCACCTTGTACCAATAATTAATAGCCAAATATCTTGTAGAGTAATAATCAGAAGGTGGTCTATAGCTGAATTCGATCTGGCACGATAAACCGGATAAACAATGTTACCGTTTTCAATAAACCGTATACTACCAAAATCTACTAAACCTGAAACTAAATTCTACTAAAAATCTACCGTTACCTACATCTAGCGGAAATTTTATGAAATACTTAATTCGTATCTGATATAAATAAGTTACTGCCGCTAGAGGGAGAATTTTTATTTTTTAGTAATGAAATTGAAACAATCAAAAAAAATGTTTATTCAAATAAAATAAAATAAGAAACATATGTGAAAAAAATCTTGCGTAGCAGGCCAGAAACAGATTTAAAATTTTTAGTTTCCCAATTCTGATATTCCCTGTTTGACATGCAAACGGCATGATACATTTATTGTTTTTAATTAATTTTCCAAGTCAGTTTTTACAAGATTAACATGAGAAAATACGCGTTCGCAATAAGCATTCAATAGTGGTAAACACATCATATTTTTTGCAAACTTAGAAATTGAAGCGTACTTAACTTCATTAACATTTTTTAATTTATGTTCATTTCCCCAAAATTTTTCTACGGTTAAGTTACCGCCACTTGTGGATGAGGAACACATTACATTTTGAATCTCACCGTCCAGTTTTAGTTTACGGTATTCTTCGTCCATAGTTTGAAATAACTCGCGAAATAACACTGTTACTTATTTAGTGTGATTTACAAATACAAAATTATCGAACCTTAATAACTGCAACAGTTGTCTAAGTATAATTAATTAAGTGAGTTCAATGCTGAGCCAATAGGTGTCGCATAGGCTAATAGCTTAAATAGTTATATTTTTTTTGCACTTGGATCAGTTTACTTATATCACTTCTGAACGGGTCAAAACTGACCATGCAAAATACAAAGAATACGCGCATAACCAAAGCACCTGACACAATTAAGAGTTGTCGTTCCGCAACTGTCAATTACCATCTGTGACTGGCATCAAAGTTTATCTATTTTATCTATAACCAGCATTTTTAAGGAGTTTGGCAAAGAATGACGTCCTTCTTTCAATTTGTGGTACAAAATAGGGAATATTTGTGATATTGAAATTGCAAAAAAAAGATATCAAGAAATGGATACCGACACTTGTACTTTAAAGATAACAGATCCGAAAACAAATAGTATTGCTCTTGATCAGTTCACTATTTTTAGGTTATTGTAACGCCGTTAATTACTATCAAATAATTTTCTGCCGTCTACTTCGGATCACTTTTGAACTATTTCAGCGGGTGGTGCAGCATCGGTAAGGGGGCAGGTGATCCAGATCATTTTTGATTCAGATCAGTTGCAAATAAAACGGTGAAGCAAGTGATCTAGATCTGAACTGAACTGATCCAAGTGGAAAAGAAATACAGCTATTATGCCATAGATAGCGATAAAATATAGTTTTAAATTCAAATCCAAAAAGTACTGAAATCTACTAAAATTATCAGTTCTACTAAAATTCTACTAAACACCCTCATTTTTATTAATAATCTAATAATTTAGTAGGAAATCTACTGAAAACAGTAACCCTGGAATAAACTCTCAGGCCGTCCGTGTATTTCCCCAATCGCCGACGCAGATCCGATGCGCTTCGATAAATTACGGATGTTTTTAAAAAGGCGCGTACCAAAATAATTTGTTCTTATTCCTCGCATATCGTTTATTGTGCTTCTTGCCTGTTGCATGAAATACCCAAAGTTTTGGTCAAATTTGTATATTAAAAAAGAAAAATGAAACAATCCTAAATCATCGTTATCGCTACTTCCCATTGACGATATGTCACTCACCTTAGATTAAAATAAGCTTTTTTTGAATATTCAAAAACAAGCATAATTCGCATTTTGATAGTTTTATTTTATAGGTTATGTTAGTGCAACAATGGACCCATCCAGTGATTTTTTTTATATTTTTATTTTATAATTTGGGCCCACCATAACACATTGCACCGGGTCCAGCCCTTCTGAGACCGATCCTGAGGCTGTAATTAATTCTTGAAATTTGAATATCGGGGCTATAGTGGCTTGTGACGTGGCCCAATTGAAACAGATTATATTTGGCTTTGTTGTCATATCGATAAAACTGGCTAGAACAAAGCTAGAATCTTGGCAATGCTGTAGAAAGTAAAACATCAGTTATTGGTCAAAAAGCAACGCCACTTTCAAAATATATTAATTACTTTTTATTAATTTTTATTAATTAATGAATATTATAAGAACAATGAAAATCAACATAAGCAACTAGGTTCTTTAAGCTATTCATTCATTAATATAAAACCAATAAATTCGTTCCTACTGGATAAGTAAATTATTATTAGAAAGTAAAACAAAAAAATAAAATAATGCGCAATACGCATGTGTCAGATAAATGACTGGAACAAAGTCGTCAAACCGTTCTGATAGTTTTAAAACAGTTTTGAATCTTGGATCAAACAAAAAACTGATCGTTTACTAATATTTAGTTAGTGTGGTTGGAACACGTTTAAGTTATTGCGCAAAATCTTTAGTGTAAGAAACGGTTTCTGATTTTGGTTGGAACGAACCTAAATATATTTTTCGAGATATTCGTACATAAATTTGTAGGTTTCACTAATGATTTAATAAAATATTTCGATTAATAAAATTAATGAAACACCCTTTATATATATTTTCATTCTGAAAATCACTTAAAAAGATAAATTATCGTGAAAGACCCTGTATTTAATACAACTTCAACTATAAAAACTTCATTTGATTAAAATTATCCATTAAATCCGATAAGAGAATGTAGTTTTCGTACAATGAAATTGTATTATGCTCCGCATTCGTCTCAGTTCATTAAAAATTAGTAAAACAACCGTAAAAATAAAAATGATACCGTGGTATTTGGACGCAATGAATGCCACAATTTACATTTAGTGACGGTTTAATGTAATAATGAAGTTTAGGTACGAATACTTTCGAGTTCATTATTTTCATTGATCTTCCGGATAACTGATTGTTAATATGTTTTCAATAAAATAAACGTAAAGTAAAAAAAAATTTTTGAAGAAAATTAGTCTTCGTCAGTCGCATTCGTTTATTAGGTTTGTATCACCTACAGAAGTTACTTGAATTGTTTTTAAAATAATATCAGAAGAATTACTTGAGTAAAATTTCAAAATGGCGGATCAAACATAATTATCCTAAGAGAAGGAAACATCATCAGCTTTGAGACAATGATAACAAACATTAACCAGGGCGACAAAGGATATTAAGTTTAAGCTTTTAAAAAGAATGAGTCCAAATTGACTATGGCTAAATCGTGGAAAAGGATTAGAGAACCTGAGGAGATACAACGCGCAAGAAACAATGACAAACGTGGATTGGATGTACTAGCACTTTGGTATAGTCTGTTTTTCTGAATGGTAAAGACCAGTACTCTACCAACTGGTCACATATTGCTGAAACGGCACTCCAAAGCGGATTATATACCACCAATATTAGTTTACTCTTAATTTGAAAAATACTAAATTACAACTAAAAACTGGAAGGTCACATCGTCTGATCTAACCTAACTCAGCGAGACGATGATTTGTTACAACAGAAAAAAAAAATAATTTGAGAAATAAAACATATCAACTGTCAGAAACTTCCAATACAAATTATATACTCCAATAGGCAAAAACAGTATAAGGATCTTTAAAAGTGTATCCTGAAAAATACCAAATGGAAATTTTGCTGTTGCAAAGTGTCCGACCTCTCAATGTGACGTTGCATGCTCCACGACATCTTGTAACACTAAAAAGTCGTAAATATAACACTAAAGAAGGTGTCAATTATGTATCAGTATTTACTACTGTTCTTTGATTAAATAACAATTTAACACGTTGAGTGCCTATTTTGTAGCAGGAAAACTACAATCTTATTAGAGAATTTATTACTATTGTGACTCTTAACCTCAAATCAAAAAAATAACAAAAAGTTCATTGAATTTTTTTTTTACAAAATAACAATTATGCAAGAGGAAGAGGTAAGAAAATAAATGTTGTATGAATAACTTGGAAATAAAAACTTTGCTGTAAATTGAAAAAACAACAAATTCCACTTGAAAACGCACACCCCTTTCCCCCGTTACATTTTTCTTCTTCTCCACACAGTGCGAACCCATCTTGACAATAAAATTGAAAATATAAACTGACAACTAAGTTAAGTTGACGTTTTTCGACAGTTATTGTATTTTTTGATAGAATCTATTCATCTCTCTTTATTCCCGTTGTTGGAGAGGAACAGATAATAAAAGACTAGCAAAGTGACGTCACACAAATCAAATGCCTGTTTAAAAGCGCCTAATCGGGCGATCGAATATTTGAATTTAAATTTCCATTTATTAAATCATCCACCCTTCCATCTTCTCAACATTATAATGCTGTTTATGAACACTTTCTAATACCCTATTGTTGATTTAGGATATTCTTCCATACCAATTAAAATTAATATTTTTTTTTAAATATCAATATTTTTTAAATATTAAATTATAATTGTAAACACAAAGTTCTTAGATTACAAAAAACGGCGTTGCAGATTAAAGTAGTTCAAGACAAACTGATACATTAAATTACCCTAAAGTATTTTTCGAAAACCGTTGAATCCTGTTTTGAAAAGGATAAAAAAGGAAAACCCTGTATATATAAATAAAATAAAAAAGTAACACCTATGCCGCTTAATAACAAACTTTGCGCATACACTTTAATTTACAATTCATTGTTTCCAGATATATAAATTGGACATGAACTTTATTAAGCATCAAAAAAGTAATAAATCTAATGAAGCAGCCGCTTTTTTTGGAATGAAACCAACTATTAATCATACGGATTCATTAATTACTGGCATACATGGGCTTGGAAGTAGAAGCTGAACGAAGAAAAGAGTACCGCGTTTAACTAGATCAAAACATAAAAACACGCCGCTCTAATATGTGGGAATAGCGATATATTATTCTTTGGCTACTGAACTTCCTCACTAAAAAATTTTTTTGTTGAAACACTTAGAAACAGCTAATTATCCGCCCACTGTCGTTTTGAAATAATTTTCTATTAAACTGAAATAAATAAATAAATCTCAAATAATATTTTTAATTAAATATTTAGTGCTACCTAACCATTACCAAAAATAGGGTTGATTGCACGCATTCGTGTCTGACACTTTTTTATATTTTAATTGGTCTAATAATATATCCTTTAAAGTCGGTAACGGACTACGCGCGATAATATAATATATATTATAGCTGTGTAATGAGATATAATATAATATTATATTATTAGTGCAACGGACAAGGATATTATATGCACTGTTCTTTCGTCCTTTGACAGGTGAACATATTCTTGTAATCAAAACGGCAAAACTGAAATATGATTTGAAGATCATGATCCAAAATAATTGACGAAAGAAAACTTCACCGGCTATCTCCCTAGAGAAGTAGTCACTTTGATACGTCACAAAAAAATTCAATAATTCTGTCACTTTTTTCTGTTTTACTTTAGTATTCGATTTAATTTCTTATTATTTTTTTAGTTGTATTCCTGACGTTTGCATTCTGTTAATAAAGAATTAATTTAATTTTCGCGGGAAATAATCTTCCTAAATATGACACGATCTTGATTAATAACGTTTAAAATAAAAACCATTAAAAAAAAATAAAAAATATAATTTTTGTGCTCAGCTTGTTTAAAATATGATCTAAATGTCACATTCTAGCTATTTTTTCCGGACAAGCTCAGATTGCAAGAAAGTTTAATGAGAGATTTAATTAATTGCAACTGTAATATAAGAACTTCTTATAATTTATAAAATAGTTTAGTTTAAATCCAAAATGAAATGAAATTTTTAAATTTGAATATATTTTATTGGTTTTTTTTTATTTTAGCGCTGATAAACCTCGAGTAAAATATCCATCAAAAAGAAAAATAAAATCCTTAAGTTTGACAACTTCTGAATTTTCAAGCGGTTTGGAACCTGTTAAGAAGAAAAAGAAGAAGAAAGACTATGATAGTGATAATTAATTGTATATATTTATATGTTTGGGTATGTTTTAATATATTTTATAATAAATTTAATTTACCTAATTTACATTATTTTTATTCTATACTCCCTTAATACTTTTTTGACTTTTTATAATAATACCATCTTTACTAAGTCTGTGAATACACCTCGATAAATTGGTATAACTTTAGTTTTAGAGTTTTTGAGAAAAACAACTTATAGAATGGCTATAGCCGTCCGTCTGCGTGTCTGTCCGTGACAAGATTCAACTCCAGAGATTAATAAATAGCTACAAAGGCAATCGACTCGGCATCGTTAAAAACATCCAAAGTAATATTAATCTTTGACTTGTTTCTCACTACATATACTATATATACCTGCTATAGTATATAAGGTATACAGGGTGGGCCACGCTCAACGGGACGGAGCTTACTGGGAAAACGAAAAATGTTATGAAAAAGTTATTTAGCAGGAGTACGTAGGTTAGTGACTACTACATTTCTAAATTAGTTAGACATATACAGGGTGTTCCAAAAAAGCGTGATATATCAAAGTTATGTTTTTTTTAATGGAACACCCTGTATTTTATTTTATTTTTGAAGTATATTGAACAAAATAATGTCACTTTATTAAGGGCTCCCTATACCCATTCTTGATAGTTTTCGATTTAAATGACTTATTGCGAAATTAATATGGTTTAAATACATTCATTACACTTCGTCGCATAAAAATTAACTAACGCATTTTTGTTTATTAATTGCCGATTAGAGAGGCCATCGATACGAATTATTGTAATGTAAAGTTTATTTACAGGGTGTTGTTAATTGAGAGTTTCATGACAATACAATATTTTATACGATTACTGCGTTATTCTAAATGGGACACCCTGTATTTTGTTATTGTAATAAAAGGGTAAAACAATTCCCTTTCAAATTACTAACCTACGTACTCCTGCCAAATAACTTTTTCATAACATTTTTCGTTTTCCGAGTAAGCTCAGTCCCGTTGAGCGTGGCCCACCCGGTATACAGTGTCTTTTGATAAGTTCAAACCTCGTATACGACTGAAAAAAATTGATATATTTTTATGGTGAATAAGTTTTTGGCATAAAATTAATAATACAGAAATTTGTTTTCGTTACTTTAAATGTTCGAAAACAAAAAACTTAAGAGAAATATTGCCATTTTTCACTTTATGATATGTATTGTTTATAAAAAACAAATGTCTACTATATATTTTAAATATAAAAAATGTGTACTCTTTTTTAAAATTCTATGTATATTCTATAGAAAATGACTATGGTAAGTTATATATGTATGTATTCTTTCACTAAATCAAAAAGCCTATCCGTATCTCAAATGTGATCAAATAATCAATTAAAGGAAAAGAAACTCAAAATCATGTACCACAGTATGTGTTAAAAAAATAAGCGGAGACTATTTTTTGGCTAATTAGCCATCTTCAGTGTAAATTATTTCTAGTCCTGAAGATTAGCCGATTCTAGTAGTTGCTCAAGTTTTAAATACATTTTGTAGTACATGATTTTGAGTTTCTTTTCATTTAATTTAGATATTTTTTTATTTAAATTAAACTTATTTATAGATTTAGCAGCCAAGCCATCTCTGTGTGCAAAATATAATTTTATGCCCTTTACCTATTTTTTAGTAAAAATTTATACATTGGTAGGTACACATAAATAAAATTAAAATACGTGCTATAATACCTATATTTAATTTTGATACTGATACATCAGGCACACACACAAAATTGAAATTTTCGCTATTACTTATTTAAATTTATATAATGTATAATCTATAATAAAATTTTAAATCATCATTATTGCTGTTTACAGATAAAGGAAATATTTCCGAAAGCCCAAATAAAAAAATGTACTGATTTTAGCTTTCAGGTAGTCTTTAACTATCAATTAAAAAGAAGAAAAGTTTTAGTTTTTAGTTACGTCAAGATCCTAGTTAACCTCACATTGAAAAAGCGGCCCTAAGGTACCATTTCCTTTTACTTGTTGTTATCTTAAATTATTTATCAATAAAAAAATATTTTTTTGCTTTTCAGCTTATTAATATTGTCATATACTATTATTTCACAACAGCATAATTTATACTTTGTTTAAAATTTATTTTCTATGCTATGCTATTACATCGTGTATTTCCCTGATAAATAATATAGAAATGTAATAGCTGGTGTTTTGAGCTATTATAAATTCCCTCACTTGTGACTAGGGTGCAGTGGCGGTCATAAATCTGTTTTTTAGCTGGAAGGGACATAAAATAATAATCCAGACCGCAATTTTAAATTTGGAAAGTTAAAATGGGCTACAACTAGACTTATAGAGCTACAAATTACAAATTCCCATATTCCACAATTTTCTATTTAATAATTTAAATAAATTACAAAAATGTTGATTTCCAGTTAAAATTAAAGATTTTTTATTTTATTTTGGGGGATGGCATGGCCTGGCCCCTTCATTCCCGACCGCCAGTGCTATAGCGTGTAATAATATGACATTACTCATCCAAAATAACATAATGAAATGTTGGTTAAAAAATGTTATAGAGATGTACACTACAAAAGACGTACATTAAAGAAACATTTCAAAAGAATAAAAAATCGTTAAACATTAGAAGTGAACTGACGTTTTCTAACCTAACCCTGATGAGATACCGCCCACTCATATTTAACAAGAAGTCTTAAGAGTAAGATAAAGGCGTCAAATCATTTATGTTTTAATTTTAGCGGCTATCATTTTAAGACGTAAACGAAATCACTCGCAGCTCTAATAGATTGTCATCTGTTACAGGAGATGGAATACCTCGAATTTATCTTGTCGTCTGGTGCATTATTAATGTCTTAATATTCCCTTAATTTCCTACACGTTAATAACCTAGGCTAGTAAAAATGATGAAGACTTTATTAACGTTTGTATTGGTTTTTATTGACAAGAGAGGAATGAAAGTTATACGCAACATTTAGTTAATCTTCTGAAAATAATATTTTGTGCTACTGCAGTATCTAAAATTAAGTTTACTTTCCTCATATAAAGCTTTAATCAATTGAAAAATTTAAATTATGGTACATGTTAAGGGCGATTGCCCGTTACGATAAATTATTAAATTTTAAGTAGATATCGCTTTGGATTTAATTTTGTACAAAATATTGTTTAAAAAAATATTTTTTTTAAACATTGATATACCTACATATATTTATAAATTTTGTAGTAAATATATAAAAAATTAAAACTCTGATATTATTTTGTATTATTGCAAATTGTTTTTAATATCCAATGATTTTTTTATAGGCACAACACCTTCCATTCATAACTTTAGTTTTTAATTTATCCTCAATCAAAGTCTATTTCTTTTTTCTCACGTTACAAATTCCTTATAAAAATAGATTATACGTAGGTTAGGCAGCAGGTTTACTGAGTAAAATTAATGGTCTTTTGTTTTAGAATTAGTTACGCTTTAATAAAATACATTAAAGTGTTTGCTGTTCTATCAGAGATCCGGAGGGTCATCTTTACTAATTACCAAAATCCAAACAAAAAAATTTCTTGGCAATTAAAAACACCTGTTTTTTAATACGAAAAATGATTCTTAAAATTGTTATTTCTAAACCGCTTAAAGGGTAAATTGAAGTTTTTTTTTATTTAAGAAATTATACCTTTAACAAAGTTTACTGTAAAAAAATTGTAAAAAAAATGGAGGGATAAGGGCAGATTGTATAAAAGTCGCTTAAAAGTTTTATTAATTAACAGACCAGCTATTGATTATAAAATTTCCGTACTATTTATGGATGTGTTCGGAATTGAATACTTTCACGTTTATATACTAAAGGAAATTCACCAAGGCACAAAACAAAAGTTTGCTAAAATTTAGTTACTTTTCATACGTCGAATTTTAATTCAGTTGAATGCATGTAAACATAGCCGTACTACCACTAAGTTTTTAAGGCGAAACGAACGTGTATTTGGAAAAGGTATTCATTTCTGATTATTCAGTCGTATAAAATGAATATGGACGTATATGTTTGTAAAAGTATTAAGTTTTACCGTTTTACCTAATGCATAATTAATGAAAATTGATAGGGAAAAAATAAGTAAATATGCGTTCTTCCAGTATATATATTTATCCAAAACGACTATTTTATAATACATAATACATTATTCGTCTAATGTTTCTTCTTCATCGTTGATGTTTTCTTGATCTACATGAATTATAAATGGATCAACGTTAACTGCATCGCAAACTTTTTCAATCTCCCACGTATCCAAAATAACTTTTTCGGTATGAGGGACATATGGACTCCACTGTTCTTCTGTAAGAGAATTAATTGCTTGGACCCACACATTTGTAATATCTTTACGAGTTGAATTGGGTCTTTTAAATATTACTGTCATAAAATCTTTTAGTCTGTGAATATACCATTTCTATAGAATTGTATTGGTAATGGTAGGGCGGTAATCTTAAAACTTTATATCCATTTTCTTCAGCGTATAATCTTCGGTTAATTGGATGTCTGAATTTCTAGGCGATTTTTTCAACCTGTACAGGCTCCTCCTAGAAACTTTGAGCGCCGCCGCTGCCACTTCAATACAACTTTTTCCCTGTTGTTCACAGAAGTCTGTATGAGTCTTGAAAAATGCTAACACATTTAAAATTAATTCTTTCGACTTATCGTTGAAGCGTTTAAGCAGATTTAATTTTACTTTTACAAATAATAACTAAAACACCGAAATGGCAAACTTCTGACAGTAGTATTAAATCTCAGACTTTCGATTGGTTGACGCTGGGTTTAACAGTACGTAAATATTTTTCAGCCATTACAATACCAGTATTTTACTTTTATTTTTGCCTGTTGAGCTACTCTAAATCCAATTTTAAGTTACGACATTAATTTTGGAAAGCGTTTTTCATTTCATCAAGTTTGGTTGAGATAAACAAAGAGACATTTGTGCCTTGGTGAATTTCCTTGAGTATAACAATACGGAATCTATAATTTTCGGTGGTAGTCGTCGAAAAAAAAATAGTTTTCTGAAATCACTCCAGAATGCCCACTATATCTCGGAGCCAATTCATCCTCCAAAAGACACTAATCTAGTATTTTAGACCGTTGCTAAGCAACGAACTTTCCCGGACTTGACTTTCCAGACAAATTTTTGCGACCTAGACCGTCAAAATCGGTCCCTACCAGTTTTTTATATAAACAACCGACTCACATTAAGATCATTTATTGAATATATTATTACATATATGGACCATTTGTTTTAACTATTTTTGTATATTTATAGTATAATTTGTACAACTATTAAACTGATTTCAGAAAAAAATAGTATGTGTACCTCGTAGTAAAAGCACATTTCCAGACATCAATGCATTGTTGTCCGGGAAAGTATTGCATTTACTACTAGATACACAATTCACTATTTCTGTTTGATCGTGGATTTTTTTGAACTGTTTTTCAGTTCATCGCCGATTCAATTTGCAGAAGTTTTGTAATAATTTTATACAAATGTATGCTTCATTTTCTGGCTCGTTTGCTGAATATACGTTAATCCTTTTGGCAATATTAATATTAAAGGGAAAGCATTTTGCAGATCTAAAGAAATCTTTGTAAAGTAACAATTAAAATTTCAATACGGTCAATTTCTATCAGGAATTTGATGATAAAAAGATAAAAAGATTGGAGACTATTTGAAAACCCATTTGCTTTCGCGCCAGCATCTTTCTGACTTTTTGTGATGTAGAAAAACACAGCGCAGAGAAAGATTTTGAGCATCATTAGCTTTCTGTAGTGAATCAAAACAAGCTTAGCGTTTCGGTGAAACATAAACAAATATAATCTCAGCTTGGAGTTCATGTTAAGAAAGCAGAATATGACTTATTCATGATTGGAAATATCTACAGCTTTATCAATCATAATAGTTTAATTATTTTACACAACACCTGGTGACTCAAAATTGTACAGATTTCGTATAGCGATATCGTGTGACCACCATCTATGGTTGCTCTGCTGTAACCACGGGTTTAACACAGGCATGTTTTCTGATCTGAGCTTCAACAATCGAGTGTAATTTGAATTTTCGTACTAGTGGCCCCTTATGGCTAGACATCCGATCACTAAAAAAAAAACGGAAAGTTGAAATAATTTTTAAAAGGGCGGTTCTAGCTCTTTTCATATCTTTCATATTTTGTGCTTTTTAAACCTTTCTAAAGCTTTATTCCATAATAAAAAACTACTTTGAGTGAATGCCTTAATAGAATTATTATCTCTTGATGACATTTTCGGTGCCGAAAACCCATTAGACGTGGTTTATTTACAGATTTGGCAAAATACTTTATCAATATCTTCATCGTACAAAAGATATGGAAAATTTGTTTGCCACTTACTTTGATAATACTTTTCTTCTCCGCAACTGAATTTACAGAAAATACATTTTCCTGTTGGATTTGGTGACTTGTACTAAGCTGAGAAGAGCTGCTAGTGGAGGGTTCTTCAGGTTTGGGCAGTTTCAAATTTCGATCGATGAGTTTATCCATCGAAATAAAATAACACAATAAAAACATGTACGTCGCGTCTTAGAGCACGCGATTTAGACTGAGAATGAATTAGAATTTGAACATATGTCAAAGTTTTACACATCAGTAATTTTTTTCAATATTAGTAGTAGATGTCTTGACCCGCAATGTGCAAATATTACTCAAAACCGATTCCTCCGCACCCACTATTTGCCTTTCATAAGTACTGGAGCCCTCGAGCACCCACTTGGTCGGCGCCGGCGTCCTTGAACTCTGATCTTGATACACACACAAAATTAATACGATGTTGTTCGGGAAAGTATTGCTTTTACATTTAAAAACACAATGTAATATTTCTGTAGTAGTCGTCCAAAAAAAAAACTCGCCTGATCAATTTTGACTTATCAAACATGTTTGATGTTTTTAAACTGTTATCCAGTTCATCATCTATTCAATTTACAGAACTTTTGTAATTTTTTCAAACAAATTACAATGGAAAACAAATGAGAAAAAAGAATTTCCGTAACTTTTATTCGTTACTTTCTAAAAGTAATGCGTTATTGTAACTTCCTTAATTCAAAAGTAACGCATTACTAAAAAAACAACGTGTTACTAAAAAAAGTAACGCGTTACTAAACAAAAAAGCAAAGCGTTACCAAAAAAAGTGACGAGTTTCTAAAAATTAACGCGTTATAGTAAAATAAGTGACGAATTACTAAAAAATATCGCGTTACTGCAAAAGTAAGAATACAAAATTGCTGTACATTTCTACTCCTTTAGATTTAATAGAACAAGACAGTAAAAATAATGGTTATATTGTCATTTATAATTCGCACTTTATTTAATTAAATTTCCAAATTTCAAATATTCAACAGAAAAAGTAACACATCTACAGTAAAATTTAAATTTTTTCTTGTAACAGCTGAAGCCTATATCTTAGTTGTCCGTTATTTCTGCAGTAACGCGTTACTTTTGCAGTAACGTGTTACTGTGACGAAGTAAAGATTTCGCGTTACTTTTGGCCTACTTTATAAAGTAGATTAACGCGTAACTGAAAAGTATCAAGTTAGTTTCGTTACTCCAGCTCTAGCACTAATAGTATTCCTAGTTTTCAAAACTTCTGCGATTTTCAGTGCAAGAATAAAGCATTACGTTAAAGGTTTTTTGCAATTTACACAACTAACCACAAGGGTGTAGTAAATGCGAAGACTACGATCACTCCCTTCCCCATTTTTTTTGCACAGGCATTTTTTGCATACATGATGAAACGTCGTCGATTATGCGTATATTTTACTTGTCGAACTATTTAAGACTGACAAAAAAGTTTTCCTGACATAATTCGACAATTGAACTGGTAATTTTGGAAAATTTTCTAAGTATGGATAAAAGCTTTTCATAGGATATTTTCATGTAGGTACAGCAAAAAAGTACTCTTGTTTCGATATGCCCCTCGTTTCCGAGATTTTCTTTTTTTCATATTTGATTTTTTTGAAAACTTTCTCATCAATTTTATGAAAAATACTTAAAATAAGACTTGTTGATCTATTTAATTCCTATATTTACTTATTTTGGTTTTTTGAATATCTTTGAAAACAAATAGGCTTCATAACAGTACTTCAAGGTATCTTTTCAAAAAATTTGAAGAGGTTTGCCAAAAACTACGAGTAGAACAAAGTGAGAAAAACCCGGAAAACCCCCTATAATTATTTTCCGATTCCTCTTATTTTCTGTTAAACTGTAGTAGTCGTGGGTCTTTAAAAATGGTAAAATTTCATGTCGATACATTGAAGAATTAAAAAGGTATGGCATTTTTAAGCTCTGTGGACGACAACCAGACATACAGACAGACACACAGAACGCAGCAAAAGTTGAGATATTCAGAATTCGTTGGGGATCATGTCTCCAGAAATTATAGCCCATTTTCGCAGCGATCTCATATAGGTCGTAGTATGCAACTTCCTATGGGGTCGTCTCATAACAATGTTCCGTTCACCGCAGACTTCTGTAAAATTTTATAGTTTGTTTTCATTATTGCACTAACACACCATCGAAATTTTAAAAACTTTTAGAATTTAGTGTGAATTCAATATCTTCAATGACTGCCCTATACTATGATTTTAAGAAGTAACCAATCAAAAAAGAAAGTATACTAATCACGAAGCATTTATTCTTTCTATATTATATAGCAGAAGCCATCAAATATGGCGCCATTGTGACAAGATTCAATTAAAAAGTTTCAATTTTAAATTTTTGCCCGCCTTCAAAACATAACTATATTTTAACATGTATCAAATTATCTCAATTTTCAAGTAATATTATTGACTAAATCATTACTAATGACACTTTTGGGGCACAAAATCATTGAATAAGAGGGTCGGTCCTTGTTCACTTATTCGTCAATCGTTTACTAACAACGTAAAGGTCTACATTCACTCAAATTCAACTTATACAGAAAGCTAACTTAATTTAGGGTAGTATGCTTACCCTATTAGAAATTAGAACTTGGGGTTTATATATCGGTGTAATGATATTATTGACGGATCTGGATTTTAATCCATGAGCGTAGTAAAAATAGTTTCTAAATTTAAGTACCATTCATGACATTTAATTTTTTTTATCTACATGACATGAGGATTTCTCCAGGATTTGTAGAAATATCAAGGTAGAAGAAAGACGAAATAAAATTTTACAAATAAACGAAATGGTGATCTGCAATTGACGGTTATGAGAAGCTGACTGTGTTCATAATTTTATTTATGTGTGCAAAATGTAAAAATGTAGAACGAATTTCAAAAGTTGAAACAATGCGTGCTTTATCAATATTTTTTTAATTGGTCGTCATAAGGTGAATGATTAAACTAAATATCGCTTACTGAGAAGAACGGGGATTTTTTTTAGTTGGCTAGCCGTGTAGATGTTTCTGGTCATTGATAATAGAGATTCAATAGAGTTAAATATAAAGTACCTTTTAATATTTTTTTTTTAATAAATTTGTTATCTTGTGTAAAACTAGTTGGTTTTGATTTCTAGTAACTACAAACTATTGGGGTATCTTGGAATCTACACCTTAAAGTGAATTTAAATAATAATATTGATTTTCTAGACTTTTTTTGAGTTAAATACCTTGTATCAAAAACTTTACTTCTACCATGAGCTTCCCAGTAAGGTGAAAAGTTTGCTACAGTATTTTCCAGATGTGTAAAGAATTCAGTCACATATTATGTTGGTTTAAACTGATCTGATTTTTGCTTTTTTGATTTCTACGAACTCCTTGAAAATTTTGTGAATGCTTTTCTTGTAGATCCCGACTTAGACTACCTTTGACGGCCAATGTCTGAAGAAGTTTTTGTTTCTACAGACATCGATCGCAGAATAAATTTGATAACACAAATGCAAGTTTAGTTTGAATATCCTTGATCAAATTATTGACCAATGAATCCGGTTTAACCTAACACGGTGGCCAGGTTGGTTAAAGCATAAGCCTTTATACTTGGTCGATGTCCGGGTCGTAGGTTCGAATCCCATTAAAATTTAATTTGGAAAAAAGTCGGATAAGACATTGGGCAAGTGCAAAAAGGTATTTGTGCCATGCGCAGTACCATCACGCCGGTAATCAGGCCGGATGATATCGGACATCTCGTGGACCTGATAAGGGTTGGTGGCACAGAAACACACTTGCATTTTAAACGAAAGAATGTTCGGCGGCGATGCCAGCTTGGCGCGGCAACGGAAACGGAACAGATAACTAGGTCCTGGCATGCTCAACCTTCCGTTTTCTAACGTGTCCGACTACCTGACATCGGCAGCAACCCTGCGATCCATAAGACTCACACTGAATTCTAAATCTGGCTTTCACTATAGTTGGTAGATCACTTGAATGACTACGGCATAGTCCGGGGTTTAGGGTGATCGAGGACCGTGGTTCAGAGCTCACGATAAGCTGTATGTCCCGTCCACATTAGTCCTGATAGCAACAAGAGACGTTAAAATAGAAAGCAAGCAAGCAAGCAAGTAAGAATCCCGTTTACATATTAACAGGACCGTAAACATGTATTAGTGATACATCATTGGGTATGAGTACATGGACATATATTTCTTTAAAGCTACGTTACATACTTTTTTTATAAAATGATCCCCCGGTCCTATTTTAGGACAAAAAAGAAAATATATGTGATGCTCCCCCTTTATAATAGTAAAATAGGCTCTGCATTCATCAAAAAAAATGTAGCAATAGATCGACAGGAAATTCTGGTCATATCAGGTGATCAGATAATATTCCATTAGATTTTTTTTACATGGATTTATTTTTGGAAAATAGCTTATGAAACTCGGGTAAGAAGATAAAAATAATTATACAAACTGGGAATGATTTGTAGGCAAGAACGGTTAGAATGATTTGTGAATTGTATTGTGAACGATGGGATACATTTCAAATAATCTTTGATACAAAATTTGTTAAATAAGTTTTTAGTATTTTTTTAATATAATAATTGGTGTAAAATTTTTCTTTTTGATAAATAATAACTGCCCGTACACTGTCTAAAACTATAAGTATTTGAAAATGTTTTGATACGCCATCTTCGCCCTATAATAAGTGGCTTATTCGTAGCTAATGGATGAGCACACATTAACTTAGTTAGAGGGTTACAAAGGCGGATTTTAGTTGCCTGTATCGCATTATTGGCGAATTCCTGGATGCTTATTCTTGCTCGAGATGACTACGACATGTCGCAGCTTTGATGTGATATCGCGGTTTGTTAGGTCTCTTCTTAGACCGCCGGGTGGTGTGTATGCGTAAATGTCACATGGGGAGTGGCAGAAGGGTCTATTAGAATAAATTCATTCCATATGATGAGTTAAAAGAAAATCTGAACTAAGAGATTTATTCAATATTGTTATCCTTTTCCTGCGTCTTCTTCAAATTAGCACAATTATACAAGCAAAATTTAAGACTATTGTAATAAATCATCAAAAAATTGAAATTTTTATGTTAAAATTATATCCAGTTCCATCGTAACTTCTACATGGTAAAATATGCGAGAAAATTCTCGGACAGTTCGATTTTTATTTCTAATGAAGCACATTTGTGTAATAAAAAATTTACCCTAATTTCAACACTTTGAAATTTTTAAATGGCAACAGGGACCGACCGAGTTCATTTAAAAGACTATTAAATTCTATATATTCAACATTTTAAATACTTTTGTAGAGGATCGTTATAAAAAATATTAAGAGCTATAAAATACTGAAACACATAAACTTGACAATTTTTAAAATAAAATTCACATTTTACTGAGGCCTCAGTATTAATTTTGTGATGGCGAAAAAAATTTCTTACCCCCTACTTTCTATCACGTTTCTCGAAGTTATTGAGCTACCAGAGTCCGAAATTGCAAAAAAATTCTATCCGGACGTCTGTCTGTCTGCATGTTTTCGGTTGACAGTTGGGATTTGGGTCCGATCAACCAATCCAATCCATTTAACTAAGTTTTTGCTTGATTTGTATTTTTTTGTTTTGAACATATGCTGTTTCCATGAAAGTTTTCTATCAATCGTTATTCCTAGATGTTTGACCTGACTTGTCACTGGTAGTGGTATATCATTCATTCTAATTGGTGGGATATTTATAGTACTGTTTGTAAAGGTTAGATGTGCGGACTTAGCTTGGTTTACTTTAACTTTCCAGTTATTGAACCAGATTTGCAAATGATCAAGATGGTTTTGTAGGTTTCCTCATGCTAATTAAGGATTGCCATCGGCAAGTGTTGCAATTTTTGTCGTATTTGTTGTAGGTATAACTGCTGTGAATAACAGGTACAGGAATGATCCTAAAAAACTGCACTGTGGTACTGCAGATTTTATTGGATGATAAGGTGATATTTCATTATTGAATTTTGTTTGGAAGTAACGGTTAGATTTCAACAGGAGATAATAGGGTGGTGGAAGGCGTTATGATTAGTGAATATAAAATAAACCCAGTAAGCTAACAGTATCTGTAGCTCAGCTACGGATAGGCGGTTGTAGAGTTAACTTGGGTCACTGAAAATATTACGTGATCGAGCCAAGGTGACCATCTATCGAAAGCTGAAAAAAGGAGTTCCAAATGTTTTTTTCTGTTTTTTTTTTAATTATGTCTAACGCTTTTAGTTTTTGAGATATTTGCAAAAAATTAGATCCCTTTTTTGCAATCTTAATTTATTTATAACCATTGCAATTGTTTATGTGCGAGTTTTAAATTTTCGCAAATTTAAATTATTCGCTTTACCTTTAAAACGCATTTTTGAACTTGTGAAGTAATGGGTTATATTTACTGATTTTAATGTATACTATGATCTACATGTTTAAAATATTGACCACTTTTATCATCTATATGTGAAGTCTAGTTTTAAAAGAACTCATTTAAATTTTAATAATTAGTTTTCATTTGTTCTATATTTTATTTATTATTAACATATTAAATTTTATATAACCGTTTACCAATAAAAAAATGTAAATATTACACGGAAACTTGGCTGTTAAGAGTTTTCTTTAATTTTTCTGCAATTTGTTTACTTTAATTTAAAAACTATTATTATACCGCGGGCTGCTAATAATTTGTCTGTCAATTACCATACGATTGTTTCCCATATTACCTGAAAATTGGTTTCTGTTAGTCAACGTCGGTTTTCTGGGAACCAGCAACGAAAAATATGTGTGTATCTACATTGATCAAAATATTCTTCACTTCTTGTGTTTTATCATTCTACTTGTAAATCTTTACCATTTTGTCTATATTCTACTTAAATGAACAACATGCTTAACTATCCTTTATTAGAGTAAATATTTTTGACATCTGTGTACAGTAGTTTTTTATACCTACATTTTTAACTATGTCCTCGTCTAGGAGAATTTAACCCCTAATCCAAACCTGTATAGTGAAAGTTGGAACATAACCTAATAATCAAGGTGTCAATTATGATATGGCAGCGTGTATGCGCAGGGCGAGATTTTTTGATATGCAATTAGGTCCATAATAAAAGTCCCATTGTAATGAACACAATGAAAACAGGTAGTGGGCCGCTAATGAAATGTAATTGGGGTGGCTGGCGAGCCGAATGAAATGGCCGTGACTCCTGCAGAGATCTACCATCATTCGTTAATGTCAGGAAAATTCTCAAAGCCAAGTAATTATTGGCTTTTAAACCGTGATAGTGTTGAAAGTTTTTCGCTTTTTTTTGACTATAAGTTATGATATCGAAATTCATTAATTTCGCAAAACATATTATACATGATCAGATGAAGCCTATTTTTAATAATTATTAACCAGTGTAGGACTTAGGAGTGTTTAGCAAAAGAATAGGTTCTTTAGACATTTAGAATTCACTGTTATGAGTTATCGAAAAAAATACTCTTAAACAATGACAATAGTTTTAAAAATATTTCAGAAATATTTCAAATGTTTCAAACAACTAACATTAGCGGGTTTACACATACAATGATTTACTAAAATATTATCCATAATTCACAAAACAAACTTAATTTCCTTTAAATTTAATAAGATTCATTTTTAATCTATACTTTTTGCCAGTACTGTGACCTCCTACCCCCTGGCCTGTTTATCTCATGAAAAAGGCGAGTACGAAGTAAAAAACCGATGGCTATTTCGGTAAGAAACTTCCGTCCTCAAATTTATCACAAAATATACCTGATTATCTAGTATTATTAAGTTAGGACCCACGTTGTGTTTAATAACCGTAGTAATAATAATAGCATTATTATTAATAGTTATAATAACCCCAGAAATTCTTTTAAAGTTTGGTGACAAGGGAACATAAATCAAAACACAAAAATCTCAAGAAATTATTTATTTATTAAGAAAATTTACTGAAGAATGATGGCGCCATTTGGCATAAAAGGTATGGGGAAAACCGGACAACCGGAAAACCTAACCACCTTCATAATGAATGTTTAATTATAAATTAACCAATTGTGTTGACAATAAATAAATTGAAAATATCCTTTTTGGAGCTTATAAAACTCCAACCAATGGATACCTACCACTGGGACATTTATGTACAAAAAGTTCTTAATAACTTTAAATACCGTAAACGTCATCAGATGTTCACTGTCTCTCTCTGCGTTATTGGCAATTATTATTGCTCTTTTGGGTTATCAGAAATACCTCTTTATTATTATATTGTTTGTATGGACAACCCTATTGAATTACTGCCAGATCAGTACCAGCGATGTAACCCATATTTCAGGCTGAATACTCGTTGAACCATAATGTAGAAATACATAATGCAATTGACACAGTACGCCTCTGCGTAACATTGACAATATATTTTAGAAAAATATATGATAGAAGTTGTTATTTAGGGATGGTATAAACGTCACCCCCTCGTGAACAATGCAAGATGGAAATTTTATCAGCTGTTTCATGTGAAAATACTTATTCTGATTTATTTTTACGAAGGTAAAATAAAGACGCCGAAATATTTGGCGTTGGAACGTAGAGCGTAGCGTCGTGAAATGGCGTCGAATATTGTAACTTCTGGTAACGTCGTTCGTAGATTTAATTTGTGCGAATGGACTGGGTTTTGAAGAAGTAAAACCCAACTATTTGTCGAAACTATTGGCGTCGGCGTCACGACGCCAGATACAAGACCTTCGGTGACGATGTTGGCAGTTTGAAGTTTTATTTTTGACTGATGTTTCCTCCGAGTTTGAGTAAACATTCAATGTTCTCTGGTACCGTGTACTATTTGTTTTTCTGTAAACACAGACATCTAAAGTATCTTGGGAAAAATGCAAACGAAGACAAAATAAACTATAATTAAAAATAATTAGTTTTGACAATCTACACTCAGACAGATCAAGTGGTTTGAGAAAATATCGAATGTCTTAAAAAAAATCAACAAAGTCTAAGGGGATCAAAACACATTAAATATAATGGGTTTTGGTTATCTCTCTAAAATTTCTTAAAATAATAATTCAATAAGGCGAAACAAATACCATTAAATTTCTGAAAAAATAATAATATGATATACCGGGGATTGGCTGGTTACAGTACTGTATATTTTATCAATCCATAATCTAAAAATAGATTTAATTATTCCTTTCATGCGTCATTGGCGTTAGAGCCTTGTGTAAAAAGTACAGTTTGTAAAAAATCATGTACCCCATCCCGAGCTTGCTATGGACATCCGTCTCCCTCTAAGTGCTTTAATATTAATAAGAGCGACAAGCGCAGATATAAGTCTGATCACCGGACGAGTTAATGTTCTTACTAGAAAGAAGAAAACCGTTACAACTCCCACTTATAAATCGTTTGGCAGCTATAAATAGGGAAATAGCTTCAGAACAATTCAGTATCTTATCATATCTAGCAGAGTTCAGTTGACATAAAATGCCTGGGCATTATAAAAACGGTTGGTTAATCGCACCCTAAAATTCTAATATTGTATTTTCTGAGGTTTCTAAATGTAAATAAATTGTAAATATGTTTTGTATAGTAATATTCAGTGATATGAGTTGCTCTTTAGAAACAATAATAAATTGTATAAAAATGTAAGATTAATAATTTTTTTGCGAATAAATGGGTGAGTAAACGGTCCTTACAGTTCATTTAAATGATTTATTTGTGTTAATATACTAAATCCTGATACTATGTATTAAGGTTGGTCCTTCGAACTGATAAAGTTAGATTTCAACAATTGTCGATTGATTAGTTGCCATTGATGAAAATTTTATTAAAGATTTAAAACGGAAGAAAAAAACATAGAAGGAAAGGTCGTGTATGGGTGCGGAAATAGATTTCTCAGAGACCTACATTGGACGCTTCAAATTATTTTTTAAGAGAACTTTCAACAGAAGACCAGCAGAGCTTTAGAAATCATTTACGAATGGTAAAAGAAGGATTTAATTTTCTTTTAGAACGTGTAACACTACAGATTGAGAAATAAAACATTCATATGAGGGATGCTTTGTCTTGTAAACTTAAACTTCAGATGACTCTAAGTTATCTACTCACTGGTGATTCATTTGCTTCCTTACAATATTTATCCCGTATCCCAAAATGTATCATATTGATGTTTCTGCCAGAAGTAGGAGAAGCTATTTATATTGTATTAAAAGAATATATTGAAGTACCACAATTCATTACCAATTTGTTTTATTTGCTTATAACATTTAATTTAACAAGAAAGTAGGCATGTATCAAAAATATAAAATATGCACATTTACAATACAATATACAAAATTGTTGAACGACTTAAAAACTTTCATTATCATTTAGAATTGAGTTAACAGCGGCATGATTATGATTATAATGAAGATTAGGTACTTCCTGACGACCACCAGGTTTAAAAAACGTCTTAAAACCTTACACGAACGACCGTTGGGACGTTTTAAAAACGTTCATTAAAGTACCCGTGAACGTTTAAGGCGTTTTTCTCTAGTGCAAATGCAAATGTTGCTTCTAACGAAAAAAGAGGTTTTAAAAACGTTTCAAAATGGACTAAATAAATGGTTCGTCAAAAGACGTTTTTTGGACATATTTTAGTACGTCCACTTATACTCTTTTGGACCTAAAAACGCAATTTCTTTTGAAGGTTTTTACATTGGTTATAAAAAAGACTTACAAAAACGTATATTTCTGACTATTTCTGAAAACATTATTAACATTAGACCTAAAATAAACGTTTTTATAAAGTTTTTAAAAAAGACTCCAAGACTCAAAATATTTGTGAAGCCAAAAATACAACGCATTTTGAACGTTTTTTACAGTGGTTAAAAAACGACTTACAAAAACGTTTGAAAGACGTAACTTTTTGACTTTTTCTGAAACATACTTTTTGAACGTTTTTACTGAGGTATTTAAAAACGACTCAAATAAAACGTTTTAAAAACATCCCTATTGTGACTTTATAAAAAACATTCTGACATGGACGTTCAAAAACGATTTAGTAGTCCTTTTTTTATCGTACTGTAGCGTACAAAACGTTTAGTTTTTAATTTATGTGTTCGGACGTCTTGTCGACATATTTTGGACATTTCTTTATGTCCATTTTAATAACGTTCTTGCAGAAACGTTTATAAAACTTTTTATTTTGGTCCTCGGACGTTGTGACGTTAAATGAACCATAAAAACTTCAATCGAACCTTTTGTGCTATTAGCGTTGCTTTGAATGCAAAATCCAGCTATATTGGCAACTACCTCCTCCGTAGACAAAAATACGAGGTAATAACGTTGTGTTTTATCTCGTTATGACGGCCAACTATTTCATTGTCTTCCGTCAACTATCCATTATTTAGTTTTATTTTGCAACGTTTATAGAACGTTGGAATATTACTGTTTTTTGCCTATTGGTGTTCCGGTGGGTGTTCTAGACTGCAGACGCAACACTAGAATTTGCTTATACGTATTAGACCCTGACGACAACAATAGAGCCAAATTGGCGTAAACATAAAAGAAACCCACTAACCATACTTTTCGAAAGATTATTTTCTGTTTCGTCCTGTTTATACGTTGTGGTGAAAGGAACTTCAGTTAGAATCTAAAGAAACAACATGGTGAGACAATCGAGGAAGACATAGATTCTGAATATGGTAAATCTAGTACCCGAAAAACCTTTGAAGAGGACGATGTATATTTGTGATGGTAAAGCTACACTATAAATTTATATATTTCTAGGAATCCGTAGTTTGCAACAGTTTGACCTTGCTTGCTTGCTATTAATTTTAACGTCTCTTTTCTGCTACCAGGGCTCATCTGGTTGGGACCTACAGCTTATCGTAGGCTCCGAACCATGGTCCTAAATCACCCTAAATCCAGGAGTATGCCTTTGTCATGCAGGTGATCTACCGACTAGCAAGTGTGTAATTGTACCACCAACCCCTATCAGTTCCACGAGATATCCAATCTCATCCGGCCTGGTTATCGGCGTGAATGAAACTGCGCATGGCACAAATACCTTTTTGCACTTGCCCAAAATCTTATCTGACTTTAATTCCATTTGAGATTCATGGGAATCGAAACCACGACCCAAACAATGATCAAGTATAAAGGCCGATGAATTAACCAACCTGGCCACCGTGTCCGGTACGGTTTGACCTTGAAATAGGAAACATTAAACATATATACAGGCTATAAATAAAAATTCACTTTTTCGGTTAAAAGAATTTTATAAAAATCTAACAAATCACTTTATTTCTAACGATTCTCAAAAACTCAATGACAATTCTCTTATGCCAAATTAGTTTTCTACTGGATTTTTTTAAAATCTGACAGTTATTGGAGCTTAATTTAACACCAGAAGTAAGAGTTTAATTAAATAGTATTTTAAAATATCTGGATTCTTTTGAATGCATTCAACGTGGCTAAAAGTACAATAGTTGGCCTAACATTTGGAATGAATGTAAACTGTGAATATCAAACGAACTAGCTTCCTCCACGAAACATCAAATGATTCATTACAATTTTATGAAGAGGAATACTTTATTAGAGTCAAAGTATTTTATTTAATATTAGATGCTGATATTTAAAAATTATCAAGATTTGAAGCAGCTAAAAAAATTGTAAATATGTTAAGTGTGTTATGGAGATTTCTAAGTTTAGAAGATAAAGAAATTGAAGAGCAAGCCAATCGTCTTCAAAATCATTACGATGCAGATATCAATATTCAATTCAAAGAAGAAATAAAACATTTTTTGCAAATTTTGAGGATACTGACATTACCCCATTTAATCTTTTAAATAAAATTCACAAATTAAAATGAAGATTCCTTGTTTCCAAATATAATTAAGGCATTAATACATTTTGTACTCTCCCTGTAACCGTAGCCAAAGCAGAACGAACTTCAGTAATTTTTCTAGAATTAAAAATAATTTAATATCTACCATGGCTCAGGAACGGTTGAGTGGTCTTGGTATATTGGCTATTGAGTCCAGTTTAGCTAGAAACTGCGACTTTTCTAAAATTATTGAAAATTTCGTATCTGCAAAAAGTCGTAAAGCCTAGTTATAGTAGTTCACGATTTTAGCAGTCACAAAAGTGTTTTGTAGATTTTAATAGTTTTGTTTTGTTAGTTTGTAACAGAAAAAGGATTTTAAAAAAAATTATTTCAATAGTTTTCCTGTAAATCTTTGTACACCATTATCAACAATTTTTTTCTGTACCATAGGGCTCCCGTGATTTTTGTGGGTACATCAGGGCCCGTCACGGCTCTCGGCGGACCTAATGTCTAATTAACGCTCAACGTAAAAAGCCCTGCATAGTCGACACTTAATATCCACATACAATTCGAAATGTGACGCCCATGGTATACGACTTTTTAATACATACGGCTAATGTTTTGGGCTATCAATGAAATATAGTAAAAAAGTCTAAAGAAATGAATAGTTCGATTTCTTGTTCCAAAATAGAAAGAAAACCTTACTTATATTCCTACTTTATAAGGTAAAGCAAAAAAAAAATACAAATTAAATAATGTACAACCCACAATTCCATACTTATCTACCGTATCCCTATTATAAGAAATCTCATTCTTTAAAATAAATCTTGACCGTACCGCCCGACGATGCATCAAACAAGCAAAAAAAGTGTTACATTATTTAATAATAATGTCGAAATTCTTCTCATCTAATGAGCCATTGAACAGTGAATGAAGCAATTAAAAAAGCAGTCGGCCCCCTTTGGAACTTCCATCTGAGACAATGGGAAAGTAATGATGTTTAGGACCCTGTGTGTACAGCAGCCGAGCTATTAGGCTCCCATCAAGTTCGAATTGACCGCCATAATTAATTAATGTCGACGTGTATCGCCGCCGCACAAAGTGCGGTAGTAAAAGAACGGATATCTGAGCGCAGCGGGATCCTCTACAATCTTCTTTCTTCCATATGTAAAACTTCATTAAGAGCACAAACGTACTAGAGGGGAGTAGACAAGTCAAAACTTTTAGATTAAAAATAAAGTAATTGAATGCGGCTTCGAAAATTTTTAAATTAATAAAATTTAAACATTAGAATGTTTTTATCAATAAACACAAATATCAGGAAGGTATTATGCTGACCACAACCTCTATTTTTAGAAATCTTAAGATTCGGGCATTGTGTTACACATTATTGAGAATAAAACTTGTGAAAAGCGCATATTCGTATTCATACTATTTTTTAAGTAATAAGTGCAGATAGTAACCATTTTTAGTAATAGCGAACATAAAACAAAACATCATACAACGAAGGGACAAATAAAAAAGTAGGCCAAAAAAAGTTACAATCGGGAAAGCTCATAGAAAATTAAAACCATTAAAAGAAAATGTCTGGTAGAAATCAGAACCAGAATGTAAATGAGGAATGAAAACAAATAGAGGCAACTATAATAGAAATAAGTCCACAGAAAACAAATAGATGAAAAGAGACAAATGGTTCGATGCAGAATGTAACTAACAAAGAGGAAACAAGTCAAACAGAAAATGTTACAAGCAGGTACAGATAAAGACAAAAGAGAGCAAAGAAGAATAACAAATCATATATGGAGGGCAAAAAAAACATGATATGGAAGAATAAAACGAATCGAAGAAAAATTTGTGAATAAAGAAATGAAGAGCTTATATCAAGAAGTCAAATAAAATAAGGGGAAAGTAAAAGAAAAGGACAATATGAATAAAAGACAAATATAAAGAGAACTTCAACAATATTACCTATGCTCTGGTACACAACATTAACGAGTGCGAAAATAAAACCACCAAATACCAGTCGCGTCAGAAAACGCGCGAAGACATGCATGTAAATGGCACACCTGAAGCGAAGAAGGTTTCCTCCCCATCCTCATCATCCTTATGAACGCCTGCTTTCAGCACTCCTATTTTCCAATTTGCTGGAAAACCTCCTCCCAATCCGAATCGACAAACCATACAAAGATCCCCATTCGTACAGACCTATATCCCTGACGAATGTCATAGGTAAGCTCTTTGAAACTCTAGGAGCGTATCTGGAATTTTATGAATGAAATGGGAACGATCCCCCTTTCCAACATGGACTTAGGTCTGAACACTCCATCCAAGAATGCCCTAGCCTCAAAATTCCACAACCTCACTGTGCATCGGAAGTCCAGTTTTATGTCCAGAAGGCTTTTGATCAGATCTGGCACTCCATATCCCACTCATAAAACATCCATTCCTATCTCAGAAACCGTTCTATCGGTGTCAAAGCGTGAAACTCCCTATCATATCCCTGCACTTCTCTTGCAGAAGTTCTCCAAGGTTCTCTACTACCGCACCATCCACAAGAGCTCTGAACACCAAAATCCAACAATTCATTCTATTTTTATACCGTTGGCGCCACCTATCCCGCAATGTTAAATTCTGATTCCACCAGCAAAGAGCTACATTTGTCGCCTGCAGCTTGTTGTTCAGTTACATCCTAAAAGTTAACTAATCCCTCAATGATATTAACCTTAGGCTCTGGCGAGAGAGACTCGTTCCCTTGTAGAAGATCACCTACTTGGGAGTGTGCTTCACGCGCACCCTCAGTTGGACGACCGAAGTCCAAAGAACTTTTGACAGAGTTAGGAAACAAACCGCTTTCATCTCAGCACTGGGTGGTCAAATTGGTAGATGTAATCCTCAAATGTTGCTATATACCTACATCCATCCCATAATTGACTACAGAGCCCTCAACTTCTCCTCCCTTCCTCCTCCTCTCTTGCACACCGCTACGGCAACCGAGAGGAAGACTCTCAGGAAATGTTCCTACCTCGCCTGGCGATTCCTATCAAACCAAAGTTACAACCATACTATAGTTTCCAGACTAAAAACTCTACAGGGAAGACACGTCAGGAGAAGATTGTACACACACTACGGACAAAGTGGACAGATGAAAGGAAAAGAAGAGCCTTCTCCAAACGACCACAGAAGAAATTTCCTCAGCCGAATCCAAGGATTCTAAAAGAAGCAAAAGATCTTCCGGACGAGCTCCTAGATGATGTACTTCCTGGCATCAGATGAAATGTCTTAGTTGTTCCTAATATTTTTCCTTTTCAGCATTTCAGCACAACATCCTACCAAGTATCTCTGAAAAGGAGGAAATGACACCAGGACACATAACCGAGGAGGGTTCGCCCTGACTCTGCTCGCAGAGCGACCAGGGGAGAGTCCTGCATACGCAAAAAAAAATTGTATGGTATTTCTTAGCATTTTGCTAAAATAAATGACTCTAATTTTTTTTAAATCCGTTGAAAAAAGGAACTTTAAGAAATAAAAAAAATACCTATGAAAATACTGTTGTGCATTAAATAACAAAAAGGCCTTATTTTTTTGAATTTCAGTCTTAAAGAAAATATATCAATTTGAAAAAGTGTCTCAAAACAAGTTTGTACAACTGGATTTATGTATTATAAGAGCTGACTTTCATTAGGGAAAGTAAATAAAACTCGGTTTTAGCAAATACAATTGCATTTATTAAGCAATATAGATAAAGGGCACCAAGTGCTACAACAATATAATACAAAAAAGGTTTCTTATCAAAAGGCGTAGACACAATTATATTCGCAGGCCACACGTAAAACACGTTCTGCCTCCTCCCTTCAAGCAAATACCTAATACTAGGAAACCGAAATTTGTTTATTTATAATGTACATAAATAAATTAAATAATAATTATTTTGATTTCAAATTTTGACTTCCTAGTTAATAGTAAATAAAAATATATTTAATAATACAATTTTATAACACCTCACGACACATCTTTTCTTCAGATGGACCATATCAGAGAATAGTTTTTTAAAGTGTCTTAGTCTCAATTCAAGTATTGTTGTAAAGAAATTCCTTCCATTCTTCAAACCATTTTCAAAAGGATAAATGCCACTTCGGTAATTGTAACCATTTATGGAATCGTAAATACTATTTCGAGAAGGAGTTGGGAACCAAAAAAACTGATTCTTACACAACCTTTTGGAATGACGCCTCTAAATTTGTATTTACTGGAAACCTTGCCAAAAAGTTCTATAGTGTAGATACTGAAAATTTCTTATTTCGTTTCATTCTACATTCCACTTTAATAAATCATCAATACTCAAAAGCAAATATCAACATGAAAGTACAATGTAGTAACCTTTTTTCGGTTAGTGTCATCTCTCTTTCTCATCAAAGATGAAATTGGTCAGTGTGTATTTGTAATTTTCAATTTATATATTCAAGGTGAATCTCTTTTGTTTTCTTTTTCTTTATAAAAGCGGTTGGTTATTCAGCAAGAGGGAATATGGTTTTTGTAGTGCATCGGTTTCTGTCTATAGTTTTGGAATGATTTGGCCTGGGTTTATTTAACTTGGTGCCATTCAACATTGGAACGATATAGAGAGAACAGCGTTCAATGCCAATTTGAGGAATGGTTCATCAATTCCTCTTCTTCTGGTTGTATGTGGCTGGTGCAGAGCATCATACATATAATAATAAAAATGAGGGATAGAAGTTTTCGTTTAAAAAAAAATATGTTATTTTGTTTGACAGAGATATTATTTAGGTTATAAATAATACTAACTTAACAATTTTATATCTAGGTATATGAGTCAGGATAGTGAAAGTTATTTAATGGAGTTACAGTGACTTTTAGTAAAATTTAGTTAGTCATATTTTTATACTTCTGTACCCAAAACTACATGACAATAATTTATTACATTTTATGTAAATTCAATGTACAAGAACGAAAAGAGAAACAATAATATATTACAATATCAACTGTTATTATTGTTTATACAAGCGTATACTCTCAGCAACGCATCAAATTAACATTAATTTTTTGCCATGGCGAATTTCAACACTTAGGTCTTATTCCAATTATCTCTAGTGTTTAACAGCAATATTTTAGAAAAATAATATTTTTGCACAGCAGGAACTAAAACATGCGTTTCATTTTATCCTTTTAGGGACTAAAGTGCCACTTTTACTCCTTTGGAACTAAAATATTTAAAAATCTCTATACGTCATTAGGAAACGTCAAAATTTTAACTGTGCATAGGGGACACCCAGATGATTCTAAAAACTATATGTCGGATTTGATGCTCCTTATAACCGAGATACAGAGCGTTTTATTCATTTTGACCATTTCTTTCTTGCTTCATAACTTTTAAACCACTCTGTATATTTGGCACATGTACTCACTCTATATCCTGACAAATCGATTGATATATTAACGATAAAGAATTCTACTTGAAATTTTTTTAATTCGGTCGGCTAGAAAATAACACCCTGTGTATTTGAATTTTTACAATTTTTTGATGTAGTTAAAAAGAGCTTAAGAAAGCAAATCCAAAGATGTAGGTACTTTTAATTTATTGCGCAGACGAAGAATTTTTGGGGTACCCTATAACCACTAGACTCATGACAGGTTTTGATTAATACATATTCAATACATAATTTTTTCATTTATTATTACTTGTTTTTACATGCTATTTATAAAGGTGTTTATTTAATTTCATACATAGGCAATATTTTTTATGATGGGTCTTATTTTATGTATTATTGCCTATTGCTAAATAAAAAACATAAATATACAGAAAGTTGTAAAGATAAATCTAACGATTCTAATGTGATATTTACGTCTTAGTACGGACTTGCAACATAATTTTCTGTAATATAAATACATGCCAATAAAACTTATTACTTACTTAGGCTAAATAACCTTAACTAGATAGAAATAAAATTAATCAAAACCTGTCTCAGTGGTTACCATAAATTCTAAAAGATAAGAATTTAGGACAAGTAAAATCGTCTGCGCAAAAATTTTTAGTAGAGCCGACTCTGAAATTTCTTTATCGTTAATACATCAATCGATTTGTCAGGATAGAGTGAGAACATGTGCCAAATATAAAAAAGGGTGGTTTAAAGTTATGAAGCAAGAAATAAATGGACAAAATGAATGAAACTCTCAATATCTCGGTTATAATGAACAACAAACCCGACATATGGCGGTTTTAGAATAACCTTTGTGCCCCCTATGCACAGTTAAATTTTTGACGTTTCAGAATGAAACAACCTGTATAGGGACTAAAGTGCCACTTTTACTCTCTTGGAGCTTAAATATTTAATAATATACATATATCAGTCTGGCGATAAGGCAGAGCTCCTATCGTTTTAAACAAGAGCACCCAGGTTCAGATCGATTTTTTTAATTAAAAAATTTTTTTCAGTAACTTTTTATAACCATTAAGTAATAATGTTACAAATCCTAAAAATATAGTGGTTGCCGTGAAAACCATATACATAACTGTTACATATTTTGTTAAGATTTTTTTATATCTCTTATAATATCTTGAGCTGCATCTTTAATGGAAGTTGAGTTTAGATAAGAAATATTTAGGGTCCTTTCGGTTTAGAATAAATGATTTTATAAAATCTAATAGGATATCCACTTCTCAAATATGGTCAAATTCTTTATAGAAATAAAACTCCAATAAAAAATTTGTTTGTCGAACTAGGTAATTTGTTTCCAGGCCTGAAGATGGCTCATCAGCCGAAACTAGTTGACCCCTAAAACTTCGTTTTTTATGAATATATGCGGTACATGACTTGGAGTTTTATTTCTATAAATGATTTTATATTTGACCAAGATGAAGGGATGACGTGATTGATGTGATCTACAGGGAAATCGTGTGGATCTTAATTATTCTCCACTCACGCGTAATTTACAACTGAGTTGTATAAACTGTGTCTCTCAGAGTAAATTTCTATCTGCAATCACAAATAGGTAATTGGTAATAATGTACAAGGTCTAAGGGTAGAATGCCCTAATATTAATTTACCTTTTTTAGTTGCTTTTCCATGGTTAAATAGTCTTTTTGTCGAATGGATATGTAGAGGATGGATACTAGGATTAAATGAAGAAATGCTAAATTATCTCTTGACAATTACTGTTTGATGTTGTTTATCCTCGAATTACAATAAAATTTACTTTCATTTATTAACCAATAATTCCAAGCTGCGTATAATGTTCTTCAACAATTTATAAAAAAAATTTGACGTCCTTCTCGTATATTTTTAAAATTACTCTGAATTCTTGGTTGCTATAGATGTTGATTGAAATAGATTGGAATAACGCCTTTTTTGCCCTACTGGTTCCTTCTTTCTTTCTTCGGGTCCTCACAAACCATCTGTCCTAACTTATTTCTAGAGTTGTAAATTATTTTTCATATATGTCTTATAATTTAATTAATTCTTGTATTAAGGAACACTATTCACATTCTACTGTTATCCTTGGTACATTCAGGATCAAGGCGTTCTTTTATTTTCTCATTTCCTTCGTTCTATACTGAATCGTACACTAGAAGTAGGATCAAAAATCATTAATGGGGAATCAAACCATTGTTTTCACAACAACCGTTTTTTTACCTTTCGGTGTCTTACCAAACCAAATTACAAGTTTTTTTTTTAATTTAATTGTAATTTTTTGATACGGATGTCTAGACTGTCTAGTAAGTAAAACATGAAACGTCGAAAATAAATCGATTTGTATATAAATAGTGCTTCTTAATTTTAGTAAGATCGAAGGAACATATATATCATAACTAAAAATATGATTGGAAGTGCTTTCAAGAACTTTTCTGATACCACTTCTAGGTTATGTGTGTAGTGATCACTGACCTGCACAAAAAATTTTATTCAGAATACTAATTTTATTAAGTCTAGTTACAATACAGTAACAAAGAGTTTGTTAAACATAGAGACCTATTTTGTGACAGTTCTAGCATTTGGATGATAGTTCTGGATGATGAGAAGTTGGTCGAGGTATGAACGTTCCTATTTTTGGGCCTTCCCCTGATTTTAAAAATTCTATTTTTGTTTTTCTCAAATCTGTTCCTGTTTTCCTTAAATATATTCTTATTTTCCTCAAATATAGTCCTGTTTTCTTAAATCTCTTCCTGTTTCCCTCAAATCTATTCCCGTTTACAAATTTTCCTTTGGTCATTTCTTAATTAATCCCAGATTTTCGTATCATTGGTTGCGTGACTTTAATAGATGAGCAACCATATATACGCTGCTCCCTCAAGAACTGACCCAAGAAAGCTCCAAACATTGACTATTGCCGTTTACTCAAAAGCAGAAATATGCATGGCTTGTACAAGGGTTAAAAGTTCGTGGTAAAATGAATTGAGGTTTCGCTGGTTTTGTGTCCTGATTAAACGCTATTACTGCTCAAGGCGGTAGTGTTAGTATCCTAGTTTTGTTTGTTTCCGTAGTTTTTAATGTCACTGCAATGTTTTGTTTCGTATCCTCTTGTACAGGTACTACTCTGAGCTTAAGAAAATTAATGCAGGAGTGTCATAGGGTAGTTTGTTGGTACCTATCCTTTACCTCTTGTATGCGAATAACATTCCTAAATTAAAAAGTTATGCTTTATTAACATTTGCAGATGGAACATTCACGTAGTACTTTTATTGAATTTTAAATCAAATATATTTTCCACATTTTTAATCCGTATGTTAATTGTTTTAAAACTATACTGCCTGTTCATAACTTTGTAACTCCACCGAGTTTTTTGTGATGGTATCGATGGATGCTGACACGACGTTGGTTAATTTTAATAATTTGATTTTCAACGACTTTTCGTCCATCTGTTGGCGATGGATCCAGTTCATGTTGTGTCGATACTCTACTTCACCATACCAGGCCATCACCTAAAAGTGCAATGATAAGTATTGACTACCCTGTTGCTGTAATAGATATTTACGCAAGTACATAAATGGGCAAAAAGTTACCTATTTTGGAAAACAATGGCCAAAAAAATCTATAGGGACTTACTCCATCCTGAAGTTATACAGGGAGAACTAAAAATGATATTTTTTTTATTATACGCATAGAATTTTTATTAAAAAAATCCAAAAATGGAAAATGAAACTTTTATTGTATCTCAAATTTGTTAGAAAAATGTACTAATAAATCTTCGATACGACGTTTCGTATCTTAACGGCCACCATCAAGTTATTTTTTTAAATACGGATCTGCCTTTTGTTACGGTTTAATTTACCGCTTATTTTATTTAGAATAAAATTCTCATGATACGCCTATGTTCGGTTATATTTCTTCAAAATCGATCGCGCATATGGATTGGGCATGTTGTTTTTACAACGGATCTACGACGGTATATTTTATAGTTTCAGAAATTTTTCTTTTGTGGTAGAACTGCCTAAGTACAAAGTTGGCAAATTATGTTATTTGAATTTGTAAGTTTGTGCACTTAGATTCTACCCATTGGTGAGTTAAATTGACACAGTATAAGTTATTTATATTTTAATTTCATTCTTAAAATTTATTTCTAAATTGTAAATCTCGTGTTAGAAGTATATATTTTTTTGATAGGGCGTGTCCCATTTTATAAAATTTTATTATGTATCTTTTCATTTATCTAAATTTTATTTATTAATATTTCAATTATTATTTTGTTTCAATTATTATTTTGTTTTTCTACAATATTTAAAAGTAAGTAATTATTTCTTGTTAATTTCAAACGAATTTTTGGCTATTGTTTTATTTCCTTTTACATAGATACATGAGTTTTTTCCTGGGAACTATTTAAGCAAATGAGAATATTTTTTCCTTCGAGCTTTCTAGCCAATGAGAAATTTTTTTTTGGGAGCTACCCAAGCAGTTTTTTTAAACCACCAATGCAGTTTTTTGAGCTACCACTGAATTAGAAAATTTTATTTGGATCACCAGACAATAAGAATTTTTTTTTGGGAGTACCGTTGAGCCTACCAACGTTTACTTTCCTCTACTACCTCTCTACTGCAGTAACCCACAGGTTATATCGTTTGGATTCGGAAAAATTACCCTACAGATATGGAGTTTTTATTTTAAATATTGTATTAAATTTGTTGTTAAAAAAATTCAAAAACTTTATTAAATTTTTTTTTTAATTCGTTTGTTTATTTTTTTTTTCTCAGAAGGGAAAGGTTTATAATTTTTGTCATTTTTTGTAACAAAATGTCTGGCGCCCACTAGTATATTCATTCATTTTTTTTTCTTATAAACCTTTCACTCAGCTTCCGACCTACGAATTGACCCCTAAGATAAGAGTCTAAATTAAAAAAAAGATCTCATGCTTTTAGTTCAAAAAAATTTGTTATAACTATTACGTTACACTTTATTATAAAAAAATGATAAACCGTTATAATTAAAATTTAGTTTAACGACGTTTTATCTGAAATAACCAACATCATCAGTAACACTAATTTTTAATTACTGGTGCACCGTTTCAGGACTTCAGCCCATGGGGTACCGACATGGCTAGTGAAATCCTGGCCAAATTTCTCACATACATGTAGGGTAATAATTTACGTAGATAAAGTTCTAAAAATTTGAACTGGAAAATAGTTTTCTTATGCAAAACACCTAATTTGTATGCGAACACCGATCCTGCTCAAATTTAATAGGATTCGTCCTGGAGAAAACTTACTAGAAAAGTGGAACCGCAACTCGATGGGAGCTTTCGTTCGAGGATTATAGTGTTTACATCCAGACAGGCAGACAAACGTCCAGACAGACAAACGTACAGAAATATTTTTTTTCATTTTCGGACAATGGAAGCTCAGAAACTGATATTTTCTTCATTTAAGAATATGAGAATTATGAAAACGGATTGTAATAAAAATTGATTCAGGAGAAATCAGATTTGAAATCTTCAAATTTCGGTATGTTGCAGTATCTTTTTTTATCCAAATTGTTAGATAATCTCAAAGTATGCCTATTATTACAGTCGTTTATAAAATATATAGTGTGATTGAAAGAATACCTACATAATTATGAAACACATCATTGTTGCCAGATTTACTAAAAAGATATTTTTCATGATTTTTTGTGGTAACGTGATAATTTTTGATTCAAAGATTGCGAGAGGTCATGTGCTGGTCAAATCAGATTTTGTAATTTGAAAATGTGTCCAAAATGTACCGTGTCATTTAAAAAATACGTAGATTATCATTATATAGGTCATTTTCTTTGCACACTCTGTAGTTTTGTCAGGAAATTTTATTCTTTATAAAAGTTTCGAAATGTAATATATATTTTTGAGAAAGAAAAGTTTCTTGTGACTTTAGTTGATGTTTACTTTTATGTAGTTTTTATAGGATGTAAATTTTGTTTGTGTGGTTGTCCAATAATAAACATGCACCTGGTTAACAATCTCTAACTATAGGTACAGGTAGTTTTTAATTTTAATATTTGAATAATATGAATTATGTTACCTACATATTTTTTTTCTAAATATACATTAGAATAATTTAAAACCGTTTAGTTTTTGTATTAAATAAAAGATATATATTTAAAATGTATAAGTTTAAGGGGCGGGCTTTTTACATTTTGTCCGAGGGCGATGGTCACTGTGCATATATATAATATTATTCTAATACATACCAAAGTTTTTTTAATTAGATAGATTAAGTATTACAACCGTATTTATTTTCTTTTCGTGTCAAGACAGTGGCGGGTTTCCTTTGAATGGGGCTATTTGCTGGCAGACTTGAAGAACATCCAAATAAAGCCGCGACAGGGCCGCACCCGGAAAAAAAAATTGTCGCAGAATCGATCGAAGACAATGAGGTGAAAAACTGAAACATTTATCTTCATGAATTATTGAGAAAATTAAAATAAATAGTTAAAAAAAAAACTTACTGCTTCATCATATACTTTTGGACTGTCAGAACTATAGGACATGATATAAACACCAACGAGCAGAAAATCCCTAATAATTATTTTGCACTGAATCACAATGAACCAAATTATGAAATTTGCGACATTGTTGAAATGGAAGAACGTTAATATGTAATGAAGAAAATGCTTATTAGAGACAAAATACGAGGTCAATAAACATCGCACACCAGTACTTTTTCTGTTAAATGTGGAAAATGCTACATTAGGAATATCATATCTAGCACAGGTTCGGACTAGCCAGAGGAGACTTAAATTATGAATAAAAACTTTTTGTGTTATAAAGATTCAACAGAGGATATTGTTTTTTGTTTTTTAAGTGAGGGAATTGAAATAAAAATAAAAACTACTCAAATTAAAAATTTTTAAACAATATTAATTTTTATAAACTGTTTTTTTTTAAGATTTTTAAATGGTATTGTCGCTGATCGGCGAGTATGATACGGCTGACTTTTAATTCTTTTGAAGTGTGTTATTGCATCCCAACGGGCTATAAAAATTGTAGTAGGTACCTTTATAAAGGATTATTTCGAGATCAAACATGAATAGCTAATAACGCGAGTGTAATTACGCGGTGGCCGTCATCAATCAGCCGCTTGTCACCCAATCATAACTCGGAACTTGTTAATGGCGGCCAAACTGCCCCAGGTCGCCCATTAAATACCATTGCCATTGGAATACACGAATAAGTGTGAAATGCAATTTACCAGAAGTAATTTATAAGTAATTTATTATTTTTATTTTTATTTTGAAGTACACGGTATGCAAGGCGCTTTTAGGTGGAAAAAGTGAAAAATGGTTTAGTGAGATCAAGTACGAGATTGGGTTTATTGTTTGAACTTGTGCGCTTTCAATTAATTTTCCACTGGTTTTTAAAACGTAGATGCATTAACACGCTTAGGCACGTCTGAAAAAAATCAGAATAAGGAATAAAAAAAAAACATACATTCTACTTTATACCTACATGTTCATTAAACCATTATTGTTGTCTTCTAATATCGCATTTTTTTTACATTTTTTTTTTCAAACTAAACTACTTATGTTTCTTGTTCTAAGAGTTCGTGTATTTTTACTTTAACAATTAGTTGCACTAATATTATTATAACCTGCATAATCGCACCAAAAACTCTGCTTTTCACTTATAACACTAAACTAACTCAAAATGTTTTTTTTTCTGTTGCGTAAACTTATTAATGGCTGTATCAACAGTTTCCATTCCCAGGCAGGTCCCGGTGGACTACGAAGCTTCTACAGTGTTCCACAGCACTTTATTTTGAAAACGTTGTATGGTTTCTCTATTACTTTTCATGGCGCAACCCCATAGTTGATAACCATAGGTTTTCATATCTGCTTTTACAGCAGGATTTTGTTATGTAGAGGCAGAGTGTAGTTTCTTCCAATCAACCAATACATCTTTCTGTATATCATTGCAAGTTCTTCCCTTTTTTTCTTTCAATCGAGGTTTTGCGATTAGCGTTATACTTAGAGGTATTTTGCAGTGTTTGCATAGGGAATGTTATTATTATTTATTTTGAGTGGAATAAGTCATATTTTTTTATTGGCGAAGTAGATATGTACTGATTTGGCTTCATTTAGTCGAATCCGCTATGTTTTTGTCCAAACATTGATTTGGTCTAGCAGACTTTTGTAGTATTTCAGTAGCATCTTCACTGGTACTGCCAACTGATAAAATCGCAATATGATCTGCAAATAATATAATTTTCGAACGTTTGAATATCACTTGTTTATATAAGGTACAAGACCGGTCCTAGAACAACTCCTTGTGACCTACAGCTTTCACATTTAATTTTGAGCAGGCATCTTCTTGTTTGACTCGAAAATATCTTTCATAGTAATATGACTCTAGCATTTCTGAGTCTTGCCTCGACAGACACTGTCGCAATTTATAGTTTAAACCCTCATGCTATGCCTTATCAAATGCCTGTGCTACATCCAAAAAGATTGCAGAACAGACTTTTTTGGATTATATTGGTTATCCTATGTACCTGGTCAATGTTTATTTCTAAACCTGACCTGATCCTTTGGGATTAAGTTTTTTGATTTAATTATCGGTATGAGTCTCTATAGTAAGATTTCTTCCAAAGAGTTTCGATTTTACAGGCCACAGTAAAATTGACCTGTAGGGTGAGGCTTCGTGTGGAGACTTCCCTGGTTTTGGTACCATTATAACTTCAGCTACCTTCCATAATATGGGTACATACTTCAATCTGAAAGCTGCATTTAGAAAGTTGGTTAGTTTGACTATTGCATCAAAAACAGAGAGAGTAAGTTCTTGAAAATATACACTCCGGCCATTAACATACATGTTTCATCCTTATAGGAATTATCAGTGGTACTTCGTCGGAATGCATAGTTTCAAAATTCTACTCTGTATGTACAATAAAAATGATAGATAGTGACGACATCTATCGGTTGGTACCCATCAACCTAGGATAGATGTCGTCACAATCTATCATTTTTATTTTACTATTGCTTTTTTCGGAAGATGCTTCAATATTTCAACAGTTATGAAATCAAAGCCGGATGCTTTTTTCGACTTATTATTCTCATTGATCTCTCTTTGGGAGAAGTTAGCCTAATTTCTTTTCTTATTATTGGATTTTCCCATAATGGTTCATCAATTTATCGATCACTTTGATTAAATGTGTGATCAGCAAATCTTTCTGCTTTTTGTTGGTTACTTCTGGATCAGTTTCCGTTCTCCAGTTTAAGTGGCTCTTACATAATTGGTCTCTGTAGTCTTTTGGTAGTCTTCTAAAGGGAGTAACCATTGCTGCTGTCAACTGAGATATTTTCCAGATTTTTACTTATTGATTTATTTTTATTTGTTTTATTTCTCTCTATAATTATTGGCTGGCATTATTCAGTCTCGATTTTAAAATAAATAAAAAATATAGGTTGTGGTTAACATAACGTTTTCTTGCTATTTAGGTGTAGTATGTTATTTTCGTTTGTTTATTAGAATTAAATGTTAACTCAGGATGCTAAATTGATTTTATATAAATAAGAAGTAAAAGATCTCTAGTGTCTATCACCCTAATATTGATTGTGACATTCTGAACGCTCCTTACAGACAATTAGATAGCTCTTTGACAGCTGTCCGTTATACGACCTGGATGCATAGGAATCAGTTTCAGTTTATACTGGCGCTTATTACATAGGTGGAATCTTTTTCCCAAGTAATAAGTGATACCGTGTCCCATTGATATATGGCGTTAGATATCTGCCTGAGTACAACATCCCTTTAATATAAAATATGTTTTTAACAATTTTCTAAAACTAGGAAATATATAGGATTAGTAATAATACGGCAGTTTTGAAATGTTCCAAAAATATTGCAGATTTTTTATTTTTGAGATTCCGAAAGTTATATTTTAGGGTGCCTACAAGTAGGCACATTTTAGGCGAGTCCTGAAAAATAACGAGTCCCATAAAACACTTTTGGATCATGTTTACTACAATATTTTTCTGCAGCCGTTTATTGATGATTGGAATTAAAAATCTAAAGCAGACTAATACAACTACAATAATCGTTTTTGGACATGCGTATAGGCAAAATAAAAATCAAGTAAAGTTTGATTATAAAGTAGCCTACGTAGATATTAAAAATCATACCGAACGTATAAAAAACCGTTTCGAAAGTAAAAATTGTACTTTCGCTTTAATAAATCATAACGTGTAAGTTATTATTACTGAACTTCGGAATAAAATTATTTGGCGAACTTGTTGTAATTCACGAAGATATTGGTAAAATTATTTGATATCAAATTTGACGTTTAACATTTATCCAACATCTTCGTAAAACGACTTCACAAATTTATTTTTTAAAAACTGATGAAATCTAACTTTATTTGATATACGTACCTACAGTAGATAGGGTACCACTATAGCACACTTTTTCAAGATGGCCGCAATGGCGAAAGAGAGAGGAGACTGATGGCGTGAAGAAGCTGAGATGGGTAGAGATGGAAAAATGACAGATGGACAAATGATAGATGAACAAATGACAGGCGGGCAAAGAACTGACCGACGGTCGAATGAATAAACGAGACGCTATAACTTCTAACACAACCAGAGGGTGCTGATAGAGCAGTCAAACATGACGGACCTGAAGACCGCCTCTAACGTACTACATGTCTGTCAGGCCGTTCTGCTCTGGCAGCACCCTCTATGGTTGTGTTAGAAGCTAGCGTTCATTCATTCGACCGTCCTTCTGTCCTTTATGCCCGCCTGTCATTTATCCCTCTGGTACCTGTCGCTTGTCATTTGTCCATCTGTCATTTGGCCATCGTTACCCATCTCAGCGTCTTCAAGCCATCAGTCTTTCCTCCCTCTCTCTCTCTCTCTCTCTCGCCATTCGCCGCCATCTTGAAAAAGTAGACTGAAAAAATGGGCTATAGTGTTAACCTACCTAAACTACCTACATAAAATTTTAAGACGATCTGATACGTTTTTATATAATACAGGTGTGATCGTATACGTATTTATTCGAGGTACGAAATATTTATAATCGGCAGAAAAACATTATTTAAAAACTGCTTAATATAGATTATAAAAAAATCCTTAGTAATTTGAAATAAGCCAGAAAAAATAAAGCACGTGTATATATATCCACTTTAATCGCTGATTGGTTTTTAAATATCAAAGAATCCAGTTCAAAAAGTAATCATCTTTCATTGAACTGGAAAAAAATTCAAATTAACTTTAATTTGTACTGCGCTTAAAATCCCCTGTGTCACAGTAACACACCGTGTTGGATAATTTAAAAATTCCTTTTTTTAACGTCAACTTTGAATTTGATCGAGAATCAAATACATCAGTAAAAATTAAACTCTTTAATACATACAAAAATTAAATATTAGTGAATAAAAATTATGAAAATACTGACAGCCGCTTAGTGTATAGAATGAAACATTTATTTTCATTAATTTGTGCCTACTTAAAACACAAAACTTGTATATAAAATTGGTATTTATTTCTATTTAATGATGTAGTCCAGTAAATGAAGGCAAAAAGGGGACTTACTTTATCAAATGTCGGGTAGTTCTTGATATGTTGTATGGGTCCGTTGGGTAGGAAAAACATTCTCGGCACTTTTTTAGTTTTTCGCCTATAACTACGTTCTGGTGAATTGTAGAACAAAAAAATATTTGCTGTGTATACAGAATATAATTTTTAGTTTCTTACTCCACTTGCGGTTGTAATAACTTCGTAATAGTTCATTTTAGCATAAAAATCTTATTATTCAAGTTATAGATAAGAATAATTAGCTACAAATTTGATGTATCTTTTTTATGAACTTCAATGCAGAGGAGTTATAAAAAGAACGGAAAATTTAATTTTTTTTGAAGTTTTGTTTAGTAAATCTTTTATTAGTATAAAAGCAATGCCTTTACTCAAAAAATAACCCTTTAATCATCACAGGTATAAAGTAACTGCAACAGGAAATTCTAATAAAAATAGACACCGACGAAATACAGGATTCTATTCTTCTACAAAGTACAGGACTTAAGAATCGATCTTGTTGAGAAAGATTTTAAACCCTATAGTGTTTGCTGCAAACAAACATATACTTTAAGATAGGTTGTCCTATGTTCAAGATATTCTTCCATTTCTCGACCTTAACTGATTTGGGTCCATAGGAAATATATGTAGAGAAATAACAAATCGGTTTACATAGCAGGTAATAGAGGCAAACCGTAGTTCAAAATGAAATTTATTTTTGGTCTGTCCAAGTTTACGGCATCGGTATATACGTTTTCTGTCTTTTTTTAAAGATCACTCAATAGCCTTACAAAAATGAAAAAAGTAATTAGATTTTACAAAATGAAGGTGGGTTTCACAGCAGGTTAAATGAAATGAAAAAAGAAGAAATGTCTCTTCGTCCACTCGACGAGGGTATTTATTGAGTGGCCTTTAAAAAAGAAGACGTTTATGCCAATTCCGTAAACTTAGTTTCCTTGGAAATACAGTTTTCTTTTAATACCTGTTATGTAAACCCATCGACGGCAGAAAAATCGTTGCAACTTCAATATGGCTTGTATTCTTCACAACACATCGTCCAAATATGTCACTTTTAATCCATAAATTGCTTAAAATACCATAAAAAGTTCGCTTTTCACCCATGTAAACGTTCACACCTCGAGTCGTTCAAACAGTTAAAGATAGATGTCTGCCACTCCGGGATTTTTCAGTTTTTTACTGTCGTTTTATAGTAGGATTTCTAGTACACATTATTTTGGTTTGATCATTTTCGTTTTATTCATAGTAAATATTTTGTGCAATTGTTTATGTGAAAAATATTGAGCACTACTTACTTCAAAAACAAATTCTCTGGTAGATGGCAGCTTGATAAACGATTTGTTTTCTTTGTTTTCGTTTCTTTTCATTTGTTTTCGTTTGTTTTCTTTGTTAATGTTTTATTTGAAACATTTAAAATCAAATATTGATTTATTCGAAAAAATATTTAACTCAAATCGTAGATAGGCAACTCAAATTACATATCCTGTTTTAAGCGCATAATTTTTTAATGGTTTCATTTTATTAGTTTGATTATGTAATTGATTAGGATGATGTAATCTGGGATTTAGTTTTAGTATAGTTTTTAGCTTCTTAGGTACATTTTCTTAATTAGACAGAAATGCCAAAATCAAATAAGTATTCTGGTTGTATTGTAAGAAAAGCTAATTTATCAGATGCAGTGCAAGTGTTTCAAATGATAAAGGTAAGAGGAATTGAATGTGAAAAGTCAAAAGATAATCCAACAGACTGCTATGATATAAACAAAAATAATCATGTACTATTAAAAAAAAAATAGTTCTTTACTAAATTGTTAGCACAATTGGCATTATAAACCAAATTTAATCAAGAATTGGTCTTTTTCTATTATAATTTTGCACAGAAATTATAAGTAGGTTGGGTTGCCTACACTACCTAGATAGATTCTTACTAGACGGAAAATCTGCAGCTGATTTTTAACAGAAATTTTGATATTTTAAATGAACGCACTTAAATGATATAATTTTCCTACAGACTGATATGATAAACAAAAATAATCATGTACTATTAAAAAAATTAAGTCATTTAGGGGAGATCAGTTGAAGATGACGCATCTAATTAAAAAAAAATATTGACTAATAAATTAATAAACAGTAAACATTGTCATATTTACTAAGTATATTTCAAATTTATAAAAAGAAATCTTCATAATAAGTATATGATAAATTTGCCTTTTTTGAAAAAATGTCACTGCGTCGTTTTTCCCCTTAGCAAATTATTGGCTAAGACGACGCAAAAAAGAGGTAGGGTAATTCTAATTTGATTTATACCTGAATAATGAAAATCTTTATTAAACACATAAAATTCTGACAAAAATAATCAAATTAAGTCTATATAATCATGGTAACTAAAAAATGAAAGTATTTTCCTATTATTGAACAAATTATTTTGAGTCATTTATTTACAAAAATCACATCTGTAATTTTTAGCATTCTGGACTCTGATACATTCTGTGTGTGTCCATTTACCACACATTATACACCGGTACCAAGGTTCACTTCCTAAACCCGAATTCGTCGCAAATCAGATACATATCAAGTTCAGAGGAACCAGGAAGGTCATCCATTTCGTTGTCATTGTACATTTGTCTTTTATCTGTCTCATCTGCGTCACTGCTATCACTATCGAACACTTTTTTCTTCCCTCTTATTTTTTGTATCTGAATCTGTTTTTCCGTTTGAATTGTTTTTGGGTTTTAGATGCCCGATTCTTTTTCTCTCTTTTCGTCTCTTCTTATCTTCCAGAATTTTTTTCATTGGGGTAGATACTAGAATTTAAGAATGTTGTTTTGAAGTCCTCTTATTTTTCTTATTTCCTTATGCAGGAGATATGGTTGAAATACTCATAAGTGCCTTAATATTTCATTTTAAACTAATTTGGTAATCATTTCTGGATGTTGATGGTTGAAGGCTTCTATTTAAATCTGTTGTTGGTACTTGGTACTAGAAACACATTCAAAGTGCTGACAGGTTCAATTTCAACCGTTGGTAGTGTTTGGCTCCACTTCCTCAACTTAGTTGTTTAGTATGTTCATATTCTCCTTATCTTGATCTTCCTCAAAATTAAGTGATGCAGCAAAATCATCTTCACAAAATTTTTCGTCATTGAATGGTAAAATTCCAGTTGCCTCAAATCTTGACACACCTTTTTCTATATTTTCCACTTGGTTATATGCAGAATTAAATATTTCTTCTATATCATATTGGTCAGAAACAGAGTTACTTTTAGATATCATTAAAAGCTGGGCATATCTGGTGAGAGCGCTCTTGAAAGGACCAAAAAATGAGGGTTGGAGCTTATGTGATGTGTGGGATGGTAAACTAATCATTACGTTAGAATTTTTCTTACAATATTCGTATATTTCCAAAGCGATGTTGCTACTGTGGTTATCCAAAATTAATTAATAATATCGGATTTTCATTTGTTGCTCAAACTTGATTTTAAAAGTGCTGTAACCATCTATAAAATATGTCTTCATTACTCCAGTCGTTCTTAGTATAACAGTACAGTGCACCTGCTGGACGATTTTTCTCCAATAAATGAGTCATCTTTTACCCGGGGTAAACAAATAAGGGAGGTATATACGAACTTACCGCAAAAATAACTAAAACATTTTTTCCACGTTCTCCTGATGCAATAACTACAAACTGTTATACTTTTGTTTAGCTGATTCTTTTGGAACAATGCAAATCCCAGTTTCATCCACATTATACATCCTTTCTGGAGGAAAGTTGTTTTTGTCAATGACAGTGTTTAAGTTTTGAAAATATTCATTAACTTCGGTTTTGTTAAACGCTGTTATGCGATAAATATACACTAGTTGATTCTGGTTGTTTATTCCATTGTTTCTCCTCAAAAAGTTCTTATGCCAGTCATGGCCATTCATTTGATTAGTTCGGTTAAAATTATGATTAATATTATTGGCTTCTGCATGCTTTTAAAGCAGTCGATACATTTCCTCTTTGGTACTACCAAAAAATAATGTAGCCATGTTTTGTAAGTATTGCAAAATTTCATTTTCTTGCTATGGAGTAAAACTGGGTGCTCTGCATAATGACATAGATTTTTGTTACCTGACAATATTTCTAATTTTTCATAGTGCCTGGAATTTCATAGTGCCTTGCCACTTTACGTATTTTCCTATTTTCTGCTACAACCTTGTTTACAGTCGCGGCAATACGATCTGTATGTATTTCTCTATTTGTTTTTCTTGCATATTTCTCTGTCTAAAAAAATATAAAGTTGTAGGTAACAAGTATTTTATTATCGAGGGTAAGATGACGCACGTCATCTTAGCCATAAGTCAGTGCCGTAACATATTTGAGGTTAGTTTAAAAAATGTTCGATTTAAAAATATTTACGCATATAATATATAAACAATAAATACCATAAATACTCACAAATGAATGTACTTTGCAAGTTTACAATTAGATTTAAATATAATTTAAGTAAGTTACCATCTTTGCAACTGGTCACTGAAATTACATCAATTCACATGTATTTACACGTTGGCTTCTCGTCTCATACTACGCTGCAAGACCGTTTAACTGACACTTGGCGGTAAGAGTTGGGTATGAGATAAGGGCGGGAAACTTAAATTAAAAAATGTACCTATAGTGTTACAATAACCAAGAAGTAGAGGTGCGTCATGTTAGCAGCTGCACCATCTTCAACTGATCCCCCTACTCAATTGTTTGCACAATAGACAGTATAAACGAATTTAAATCAAATATTGGTCTTTTGTATCGTAACTTTGTACAGAAATTATACGTATATAGTATACTCTAGAGGCAGATTCTCACTAGGTGGAAAATCTGCAGCTGATTTTTAATAGAAATTTTGTTTTTCTAAATCAATTTATTATAGGTAATGAATCTAGTGAAATCCGCAATAACTTGAACCAAAGTCAACTTATTTGCGTATCCGCGAGAAAATTGGGGGAAATTAATTCGAAATTGACCAATAGAATGGATAAACAAAATTTGCCCGCAGATTTTCCACAAGAGTCTCGGAAGAGGAAGTCTCGGAAGAGGAACGATTTTGCTGACAACATTGCGAAAGGGAATGATTTGGTTAACATCTGACAAGTCTACCGCATAACGGCAGGCGGGAAATTGAATTTAAATTGAAAGTGCCGAAACGGGTGGGGTAGGGAAAAATACAGCAATTTTAAATGTATTTTCGGCAATGACAATAATGTAAGCTTATTTCTAGAGAAAAGAAACTATAATAATTAATGAAACAGAACTTTTGGAGGGAATTGCTAAAATACACTGTTGAACTGAACCCAATATATATTCTTTATCAATGAACTGCACTGACATAAAAATATGAAAAAAAATTAACACGTATGAGTTATTATTATGACAGCAGAACACTGACACTTGACACTGTTCAGAATTCGGCAACCACCTATACTTGAACGAATATTTATGAATGGAAATTTGGCAACCTTGTCAGCCAAATCATTTCTCTCCCGAGACTCTTCTAATTTTCCGCCTAGTGGAAACCAGTCTTAAGTAGTTGTAGTTATTTTGCGCGCTACTAGATGGCTGTAAAATTTTTTTTCATATTTTAGGATTTAGCAGAATTTAAAAATATGAGCCACAGAGTGACAATCGACCAAAACTCATTGGAAAAAGAATTTTCAAAAAATTCTTCTAGTTTTCAATGTGTAGTAGCGGAAACATCGAACGGACCTCTCGCTGGTTTTGCTATCTATGGACAAATGTATTGCACAAGAGAGGGATGGACTGTTTATATAGATACGTTATATGTGAAACCAGAAAACAGGCAAGTACCCATTTGTTTAAATTTCGATATAATATCCGAATTAAAAAGCAGTTTAATTTAGAAAAAATATTAAATATAGCCAAATCAGGAACTTTTTCATTTTCAAAATAAACTAAACATTGGCAAATCTGATTAATATGGCAACGACGCCAAATATATGACGAGCCCTCTAATGGAATAATTTTGAACATATGTAAATGGTGACACCAGACACCAGAGGACGTATCGCTTCTTAATATTCACTAATACAGTTTCGTAGAAAAACGTTTGCTAAATAGTTTAAAGAGAAAATAATATTCGGTTTCTATTTTAATCAATTATAATAATAAGTTTTTAGAATTACATAAGCACTAAGCAAACTAACCATAAAATAACAATTTAAAGTAAATAATTAAAATTAGCTTCATAGGCCTTCAGTGTAGATCCCAAAGTAGAGTAATTAAAACAAAAATAGTATTTACTTATAAAAATTGATAGCTTAGATAGATTTTTTGATTTTCTCAACTTTACCACAATTTTTTACTCCGCAGTACTAATCACAATGCCTCACAGGCAAAAAACAATAATAAATAAATAAACGCCGCGTAAATAATTCAATCGTTTGTATGTCGATGGAGTTTTTATTTTGTTTTAGGCTTCAAGGATTAGGCAAAAAATTACTTAAAGCGGTCATGAAAGATGCTTACGCGGCTGAATGGAAAAAGGCGTATTTATATGTCTTGTCATGGAACCCAGCCCTTGAATTTTACACAAAACTGGGTGCAGTCAGTGAAACAGAAATTGATAAATATCAACTTTTCGAATTAAATCAGGAAATGTTTACAAAGTGTTGTAATTAAGTTTACAGAAATAAAAATATAAATTCCTGAAATAGGATTATTATTTATAATAGTAGGTACCTATATATTAATAAGCAATGAGAAAACTTCTGAGCCATTTTTAAGTATAGGTAGGACAGCCGAATAGGCTAGGGGCTGATATTAAAATGCCAGACTCTCCAAGGCATGGGTTTGAGTCCTTTCCATATCAATTTTTTTCTTATTTTTTTTTTGACTAGTTTTTACTTTTCTTTATTGTAATTTTATTTTTGAAGTAAAAATATTTCTAGGCGCACTGAACGATTTCTGGATATGGTAAAAAAATAGGAAAAATTATAAATGGCGAACATAGAAATGAATAGGAAAAAAGAGGGAAAAATAGGAAAACAGGATAAAAGTATAACCATACAGAGTTAGAAAAATAGGATAAAACAGGATAAAATACGAAACAATAGAAAAATAGGAAAAAAAGAAATAAATAAAAAAAAATAGAGAAAAAGAGGAGAACTGGAAAAAAGCGGCAAAGGTAGAAAAAAAATCGGAAGAAAATAGGTAATAATAGGGAAAAATAGGGAAAAAATATTAAAATTAGGAAAACTTAAAAAAATTGCGAAAAACTAGAGAAAAAAAGTAGAAAAAATGGAAAAATAAATAGGAAAAATTGCAAAAAATAAAAAAAATGGTCAGAAATAGGGAAATAATATAGGCAAAAGTTGTAAAAAAAATGGCAATAGCCAAATAAAGTACGAAGTTTCATCAAATTTTCCCGAATACTATTTGAAACTGGTTGCGTTATACCAAAGTAAATAAGTGGTAGAATTCCTAGTGATCATATATAATGAATGCAGTAACGCATTATAAAAAATATGGGTTGTGGCTAACATAACACTTTCCCGCTATTTATTGTGTAGTATATTATTTTTAAAGAATTATTTATTGTGGCTTATTTTTAACTCTGTTTACAAAATTGTTTTTACGCTCTAATCTTTTTACTATATTATGAAAAATTTAAAATGAAAATTTTTTGAAATTGTAATGAAATTTGTTATACCCTGTATAGGATAGAATTAACTTGTTATAAAATATAATAGTAAGTGGGGGTGGTTGAATAAAAAGAATATGAATAGAATTTTGAAGTAAAATAAACAGTTCTCCTTGTTTGTAACATAAAAAAAGAGAAATGTGAATTAAAAAAAAAAATTTAGTAAATGATATTAAAAGTACTTAATTTAAAATAAATTTTCGCTAAAATGTATATGGCTTAAGCCATTTGATGTTTAAAATTCCTTATGACAGGTTGGATGTCATTTCTTATGAGGTGAAATGATTTGTCATTGGGTTGGTGTCAATCCAAATTAAAGTTTAAATTATGTAAAAAAAATTTGATGTGGCCAACACATGACCTCTCGCCATTTTTGAATCAAAAATTTACAGGTTGACACAAAAAAGTATGAAAAAAAATTATTTTTTTGTAAATCTGGCAACAATGGCAAAAGTTTCTAAAATTTTAATGAGATGAAAATAAACTGTAGGGTATACAAAATATATGTGTAAAACTTTATTGCCGTTTTGTATAATAATGGCGTCATCACCCATAACAACTGCCACTTCCGGTTGTGCGATTGGCACCAAAATCTAATCAGATCTAATCTAGGGTCTCAGAATCCTGTATGCAAAATTTCAAATTTTTTCATTCAGTAGTTTTTGAGTTATCGTTACTACAACATCCATCCAAACACACACACACACTAACACACACACACACTAACACACACATACACACACACTAACACACACACACACACACTAACACACACACACACACACAGACATCATCGCGAAAATATTAAAATCGTATTCTAGGGACCCTAAAACGTGTTTATTCATTGAAAACTCACTACCCAATTTTTAGCATGATTCCTATACCTGTCTTATCTGAAGGGCGAGAGGTAAAAAGGATGAATAATTGTAATTATATGAACAATCTCCTCCGAAATGATTACATCCCACCCTTCCCCAGAAGGTCGACCCCATTAGGTATGTGAGCTATTTAGAGGTAGGTATACCCCAAAAAATGAAGTGAGGATTTGTCATCGACAGGTTGACGCAGAGATAAGGTATTAGGTAAGACATAGGCGGGGTTGTCGGTATTTAACAAAAATTTATGTATATCTTTAAACATTGTGATTCGAACACCCAGAGTAATGGAAACTACACATCTGTGTCATTATGTAATCATTTCGGAGCAGATTGTTCATATAATTACAATTAATCATATCCTTCAGGTAAGTCGATTAATTTTTTAATTATAATATAGATCAGGATTTTTGAAGATAGAATTATAACAAGATAAGTTTTTTTTTTATATTTTTTTATATTTGACGTATTGTTGACAAGAAAAATTCCAGATCTGAATCTTTTTTAAGGTCAAAATTTAACACAAAATTGTCAAGTGTAATTATTTCCTTCAAGTAAATGAATACGTTTATTTATTTTTGAATGTTATATTAAAGGAGTGATAAAAATATTTCCTTTTTCTCTGTAAAGATTTTTTTTGTTTGAACTTACCCTGAGAAAGAGTGAATAGTAGATAATATAATAATAATAAAAAAAATAAATTTATTCAGAAGAAGGTAACAGAATAGATCAATGTAATAGATTATATTGCTATACTATTGACCAAAATCTCCTTTTTGGTGGGATCTGTTCTAAACAAAATATCATAAAATTTTACAAAAAAACTAATCAAATAATAAATTTTAGTGCCCTAGTAATTACCACTTTTTCTTCTTATCTAAATCTTTGTTATATGATATTTCTTCTTCCTTTAGTCGTCTTTTATAATAAAACTTCAAGAAATCTTAATTCGTTATGTCAGTAACGAAATAATTTCCGACTCTACTTCGATTTTTTTTTCAATTTGAATTAACTCTTTATATTCAACTATAAAAACCATTGGAATATTATATTTCGAATACACACGGAAAAAAATGACTCAGAACGACGATCCTTTAAAACTGTATCATATACTGGGTATATAAAATTCCAATATTCTCTATATAATGTTTCATTGAAACAGAACCCCTGTCAGATACTGATAAAGAAATAAATCTTACTAGAAATCGTTGTCTAAAGGCAGAGTTTTGGCATATCAACTTAAAAATACATTGTATACGCATTATATGCTCAGTCCTACAGGAAATTTCGCATACTCATTATATTCTCGTCAGATGAATGGAAGATTCACAGCAATTTAAGGTTATCTTCTGGTGTTCTAAAACAGACTCCTTTCTGAATTTTCTTGTGCCGAACGCGCACGGTGATGTACGAATCAAATACGAGTCGGGTCAACGCCTCATTTCCACAATTGGAATCATTTGTTAATTGGTAGTGTTCGGAGAGTGATATGTTATGAACATTACGTTATATTCCCTAAAGCGTTGAAAATGGAAAAGTTTTTGAGACATTGAATTTAGACGAAGAATACGTTTAACGGGTTTTTTGGGTAAGTACAGCACAATATAATATTATCCCAGTTCAATTCCTCGTTGTCGCATAATCTGAACTAAATTTCTTTACAAAATTTGTAATAACTTCCTTTACAAAATATTCTGTGAAGAAATTCTGGCCAAAAAATTAACATTTTTCCGAACAGAAGGGAGTTAAGGGAGAAAAATAGGGAGTTACTTTTTCCCAAAGTGAGTAATTTCAGAATGTTAACAAATATGTTTTATTTTTTGTAGGATTTCGAAGATTATTTGAAAAAATCAATTGATGGAAGCTGCAAAATCAAATAGACATTTTGAAAATCTGCAAATGTACGAGGTGTTCAATTTATATATCGAGGTTGATGCCAGTGTCAAGTAGACTTGATAACGCTGCACTCTCAAAAACTAGGAAGGAAGATCACATCGTAAATAATCAATTTTTCCATCAGTTCTCCGAATAGATCTAATGTATCTACCCTTTAATGACAATAACAATACTGATACTATCTATATATACTTTCTTTTTAAGTTCTTTATTTGTTAAAAAAAAGAAACGCCTGTTTAATAAAATATTAGGTAGGTTCAGCATTCTTTTACAGATATGTTTATGTTACTGAAAAAAGTATTATGTTTGTTTTATTTTTGTTTTATTTTTGATTTAATTTCATCAACAATAATGGATTATTTCAAAGAATTTATCGTTCAATAAATATTTTTAAAGATCAAATTCTTTTTTGTTACATTCATCTGCTATATTTATGTACTTACCTATATATGTTTCTATATACAGGGTGAATCGGGAGGAATTGACCAAACTCTATGAGTACATTCTATACACATGAAAATAATTTAAAAAACTTATGATTACAATGTTAAATTCTTTTTTTTAATTATTTTTATGTGTAGAATATACTTATTAGATTTTGGTCCGTTCCCCCATAATCACTCTGTATTTATAAGAGCAGATCAATTTCGGCCAGATAAACGAGATCACTAGCCTCATATGACAAGATTGCTAGCTTTATATAACAAGATTACTAGTTTCATATGACGAGACTGCGAGCTTTATACGACGAGGCTACTAGAATAATATGACGAGATTATAAGCTTTATATGACAAGATTTTTATTTTCACATGCCCAGGTTACTAAATTAGTAGAACGGGGTTTTTAGCTTAATTTGCCAAGAGTATCTGATCCTCTAGCCTGGTTGTTTGGGAATATATGAAAGTAGTTTAGTTCTAGGATACCAAAGCATATTTGGAACAGGTGACTCCGTCGGATTGTTTTAGAAGTGCATTCTTCTGTCACGCCGGGTATATGACATTCAGCTAATAAGTATATGAATTTCGTATACTAAGTATCGGATTTTTTTTCCGTGCAGCATTTATTTATTTAATAATAATAATGAATTAAATTCTGTTAATCATACTGTATATGATTAATTTCATTCAAGGACATATTCATTACTTTGTGTTTTCATATGCGTGTAATAAGTGTTTGTCTATATTTTAGTAAGTATTATTATTTAGACCACATTTCCGAAAAAAGAAAACAGTTGCAGCAAAATAAAAATGGAACAAAAACTATATTATAATTATTTTTTGTTTATCTTCAAAAATGCACAGTTGTGAAGTGAAATATTTAATGTTATACCTATAGCGCCATCTCGGTGACTACGGTAGGATCTTCTAAATATAAATGAACGAAAGCATTACCACATAACACAACACTGTAAACTTGTGTAGTCATTTCTAGCGGTTACACTTGTAGTTGTGACTCCAACCGCTGTGAGTTCGCTACTATTGGCGATTTCTGATAATATTTAGAAGCGGATGTGTAGAACGACAATTTCATAGACAAATTTATTTTTTTATCCCCCACCGTCAATAAAACAATGCATTACCATATTGATTTATCTTACTGTAAAAAACAATCACTTTACATCCCGCTAAGGAGCCTAATGAATAAAAATGCAGCAATCGCTTTTACAAGTAATTGCTTGAAAGCCAATGAATAAAAATTGCTTCTGCTTCCAGCAATTGCTAAAAAATGAATTAAATGAAACTCGAAATTTTTTTTTTACCATTGACGGTTAGTACGTGCCGATGTTGCTGCTGCACGCTGTACTAAAACACTATGCATACCTCACTTTCATCTAACTTTTCTCAAAAACTATTAATTTTATCCATATCAAAAGTTATGCATGTTTTTACTAAATTAAAACAATTGAAAAAAAATACAATCTTGAAAAATTTATCCGTTGGCTTAAAAAATTGGGGGCAAAATATTTGACCATACCCAACTGGAACGCCACTTGTAAAATGCCTCGTCAAAATGAGTGTCTAATAACTCAGCTGTAAAGTTTCGTTAAAAAATATTTATTTTTATAAAAGTTTACGAGAAAAATCTGTTCTGATTTATTAACTGTATGTACGTCGCAAATTAAGGATTTTTGAGTATTGGTCCATGACTTAGGTATTCTTTATTTTATGAGAGGAGTCTGCCATAAAATGTTGAACGTCGAATTCTGAAACACTCTGTATAAAAGATGACTATAGAAGGTTATAATAAAAATTTAAAACATCATGTAATGATAATGAGTTCTTATTGCGCGATATTGCGAAATGAGATTTTTTTAATTTTTTACTTACAATGATCTATATGTATATGAACATCTCGCCTATGATTTTGATCCTAAAAATTTTACAAAGATGTTATACAGATATATTCATACTGAATTTTAAGTTCTTTACTATTAATATTATTGTAAACTTGATAATAATTACATTTTTAATGTTTTCTATCAAAGAGTTAGCACGGCATGATAGTACGAAGACTCTAATAAATATTCTAGTGCCAAAGGTCTCTCCTGACACTTCACCAAAGATGTATCATCAGTAAACAATAATAATATTTTACAATTCATATGCTAATAGGCAAGTCATTTATAAAAAATAAAAAGATTACCGGTTCTAGAACAGATCCCTGAGGGACCCCACCCCGTTGGTTAAATTTGATTCAATTTAAGGCGCTCTATCGTTGCAAACTAAATCCTAGTTGAATCGCCCCTCTACTTTCTGATTGAAGCAACAGGTGGCAGCACTTACCAAACAATTAAATGCATTTATCTTAATTTGCTCTTAAAACTTAACACCCGTTAGATTTTCTTTTTTTCTTTTTTAAAATATCTTAAATTATTATAGCGAATTGTGGAAAGCTAAAAAATTTACAGCTAGTAAAAAAATATAAGTTGATATAAAAAAAGTACTTCGTAGCCACAAAAATAGATTATTTTTCCCACATTTTAGTGAAAACTACAATTAAATTTGTAACTTCGTAAAAAAGTTATTAGGAATTTAGTATTTATAGGTCGATAAAACGCTCAATATTCATACCTCCCATTTTAATATATTTCAATTTTATTTTTAAATCTTAGTTTCATGTGTTAACTAAAAATATAATTCAATTCATTTCTACTTGTCTATACATGCATATCTCCTACGTCACTGTATACCTTCTAGAATAATCCAAAATTACATTATCAGACATATTTCGTCTCTTTCGCTTTCATAGCTACTTTAAAATATTATATCCAAAAGTATTCATCTAACGAATTTTACTCAAATGCGGCCTCTAAACAATAACACATCATTCTTATTTAAACAATTAAATTAAGTTACGTAGCTCGTGACTTTAATGGATTCTTGAGTAAAAAAGATGTTCTCCGCGTAGAGAAAAATATTCTACTCCTTAATGGAAATGCCACGAAAGATGCCGGTATTTCTCGAATTAATGTAAAGTTTGAAAATTATGTACACGTATTTCTTTAACAATGTTGTATTTTTCAGTAATTATACATATCTACTACCACGTTTAGTGCAATTAAGCAAAAGTAAAAATAAAACTGAAATCGGTATATCTGTTAGATCAAATAAAATAAAAATATGTAATTGTTTAAATGAGCATGCAAAAAGCTCTTTAGAATTAAAAAAGTAGTTTATTCATTTATTCGTGCGGTCTCAGTTCGGAAAACAATCAAGTGGTTCTTCGACAAAAATTATCTTATTCTACTTTGATAGTAACAAGCTATAATTCTTGGCTGTTCACCAACCAATTACACCGGTAATTTATATTTTGCAAGTTGGAAGATGCCTCTCCCACGTTTACAAATATTTTTCAGTAATTTAAAAAGTTTATTATCCACTCTAAAAATATACCCCTAAAACTCAAGCTCTACAGTTGTTTTTTAACAAATTCAAAGTTCAAGCAGTCAAATGCGCGTGAGAGGTCAAAGAATAATTCGGGAACATGTTTGCCAGAGTCAATTGATACAAAAACATGCTCTGATACGTTACACGTGGGAGAAAAATAGGACAGTAATTTGTGATATCGTGTGGATCTTCTTTTTTGTAAATTGGTATAATTGTTGCAATCTTTAGATTAGCAGAAAATTTTGCAGTTGAAATAGTTAATTAAGTATGCTAAATATTCTGCAACTGATTCTATTATTGATTTCCATATTCTACTAGAGATATTATAAATTCAAGTAGTATTCTTATTTTTAAGTTGTCTCACAGTATCTATAATATCTTTCATAATGACTGGTTTGAAAAAAAGTGTGTTTTACCATATTTAAGACATTACAAATCTTAGAAAATGAGTTACGGTAGTACATTCTAATTCGCAAAATGTGTGAGCCACCTCCATTGGGTTAGTGCAATCCACGTTGTTGATTTTTATCCTTGTATACTTTTACCCTAAATATTGTATTATTTACCAGTTTCCATATAGGATTTTTATAGGAGTTAATTAAGCATTGTATTTAGGTTTATTTGATTCTGGCCTGTTTATTTGTTTATTTATTTATTTATAAGTTGGATAAAATACTGCAGATTGCCGAACCATACAAAATTATCATCAATTTTATTAAAATACATATTTTCGAACAAATTTGATAAATTCATTTAAATAAACAATTTACAGCTATCTTTTTTTCAATTACAGATAAGATTAGTAAACAAATAAATTAAGTTTATAATTTATTTATTTGAAATAATTATATCCAACAAAAATGTCGAAAGAGAGCAAGGACTCAAAAATCGCTATACGAAAAGCCGGTTTAAAAGATATGACCGAGGTATTTCAAATGATAAAGGTAAGATTTTCTTAATATTAAAATCATATATGACCATTCATTGATAGAGAATATTTTTTTTGTACAAAACCAATTGTTTAATGTTGTTTACAGGATTTTTCTAAATTGATGCTAATAATCTTTACCGCCAAATCTGTTCACCTTCTTTCGTTGTAAAATTTGTTACACTCTTCTATTCGTAAGTTTCCACAAATATTTTTTTAACACATATATTGTCTATATTGTAACTATATAGCTATTTTTTAGCCAACTAGCAATTTGTCATTACGATTTTATGATATATTTAAATAAACTTACATACACATTTATTTCAATACAAGCTTTCCGGTTTTCAACTTATTCCTTATTCGACATAAGTTAAAAACCGGAAAGCTTATTTCTTCCAGCTTCTAATACTCAAAATAGGTCCCCAATTTGGCGACTAATACTCTTACGAGCTTGATTTTCTCATTAGAGAGGCATGGATTTAAGCTGTCGTATTGTTTTGGCACAGAGAGCTGTATTAAACACATTTTGTTCACTCGTCATCTGTTTTCGAATTTGGTGTGTGTATTCATTTTAGCCCTGATTTTACGATATTCTTAATTAGTTTATCGTGGAAGAACTAATTTAGAACATCCAAAAATCAGAGTTTCGTTATAGTTGCCTGGAATAATGATATTGCCGATTTAGGTTTTTTTTTGGCCTTATTTTTTTTAATTTGGCTTATTTTAATTTTTATGTAGCTCCTATTCTAGATTGGTGGTTTCAGTGGCATTCTTCTTTTAATCTTTTTCTCTCTCTCTATATTCTAAGTACCATGTCTAGGGGTCGTTTTCCTCTAATTATTTTTTAGATCTGGCATATCTTCTACTTCTATAGTTTCATAGTGTAGTCCGATAGCAATGGTAGTTATGTAATACGATGCTGTGGTGGACGTTTCTCTACTTGTATGTTTTTTTAAATAAAGATTATTTAGAAAAGTTCAAAACAGTTAAATAAATTTATGAAGTACAACAAGTTTGTTTTTTATTACTTTTTTTGTTTCTATGGGGTCTAGAAATACGTCGGAAACTTCTTAACATCCTCAAATTCCCACCACTCAGTTGCTATTTTTTTATGACGCTCTTATTATTGGTTGTGATATAACTTAAATGTCAAATGAATCATAGATGCGGACTTAATTCTTCATGTAGTTCTCACGCTCTTTTTTCATGGTTTCCATTATCGGTTTTTTTTCTAGATGCCTGAATATCTGTCTAATCGTTACACACATGACACGTCTAATGCTTGTCTGAGCATTATGTTTTATTAAGATTGTAATCTCTCTGTTTGTTTTGAAGGTGATTTGCATTGAACAGTTTCTGTTTAGTCTTCTCTTGTCAATGGCACTTGGTTGGTGCTCAGCCTCAACTTTTATATTTTAAGTTTTATACGTTTTAATCTTTTACTTCACTTTATTGTAACTCGTACATTACGTTGTTTGATTTTATAATATAAATAACAATGTTTCCTTTTTGTACAGCTCTTTTTACGTCTTCTGTAAAATAGTCAATAGTCTTTAGTATTGTGCTTTTCAAATCTTGAAGGTGCTTGTATTTTCCTTCATCAATGTTTAACCTCTTGTCATATAAACTTTGCTTCACTGATTTCTCTGATTTTGTCAGCTGAGTTGCGTAATTCTGGTTTTTGAATATTGCTTTTTCGTTTTGATTTTCTTGTGGCATCCTCTGATTGTTTGGATTTTTTCTCAGAAGCTGGTAAAAGTTTTTATTATTTTTTGTAGTGAATATTCCCATCATATGAGTATCTTAAAGAGCGGATGTCAACATCTTTGGGATCACCTTTTTTAGATTTGTATATTATTGGTTTTGTGTAGTTCTTAAAAAATGGAATGCACCAAATAGGTCACTGTATACGGTCTAAAGTTCTTTCTAGCATTTTTGCAAATGTCTCTATAGTCAGCCGGTACATGGATATCTCTATGTTTCATGTAACGCTCTACAGTTGAGTGCATTGAGTCACACTCCATTTGAGTGTGACCCTTTTCGAGGTATTTACTCTCGATAGTGATGTTATATTTCACAGCCAAATGCAATAATGCATTACTCAAGATAGCGCTTTTATTCTGATAGTTGCAACCAGTTACAACTGAAGAATACAATTTCTTTGAAATTGTTTCGAAGGGGTAGTTGGGACTCGATAAAGCTGCTTAAAATACTCGAAAACTCATTAGCAGTTAGTTGTCCCTCTGACTCGTTCCATAAGTAACAGTATCCATCGTGAGTATTAAGGTCGTATATACAAATGTTATGGATTGAGAGCTTCTCTTGTAGTATAGGGCAGACGTGTAAGATTTTGGGCATAAGAACAGAAATTGTAAATCTACCGTATAAACATGTTCTTTATTTTTTTCTCTGCACCAGTTTTTACAATAGAACTGGTATAGCTGAGATTTTGAGGTCCAGTTAGACTCTAATTATAGTTTTTGTGAGTATACAAGGCAGTAATGGATTTCAAACATTTGGGAGCGAGAGTAAAAATTCATTCAATAGAGATAATCGCTTACTTAGCTCTTCTTGTCTTGAGACAAATTTTTCTAAGTTTCTTTTTCCATTATTTCATCACGCTGGTCTTCACTATCTTTTAACCAGTGGTTAATCATCCTCTCATCAATTCCTAACGTTGCCATTAATCTATTTACATTAAAAAAGAACTTAAAAGAAAATTTCCGACGTGAAGAATTCTCTGTTTTTCTGTCTCGTGATCTTTGAGTCACAGATTTTACAAAGATCTTCCTTTTTTTCCAACTTAATTAAAAGAATTCATGGAAGATTTTCTGTCTTTCTGTTTCTTCTAATGATTTACAATGATATATTTTGTCATTACATTTGCAGGAAACAGCTCCCATTTTTCTTTCAGGCCTGTTGACAAAACCTGTCACTTTTCCTCCAGTCTCTTTTCTTTCTTTCTATTCTTTACCTTGTATACAAAAACTTTTGGCTTTTTTACATTCCCATTCGTTTTCTGTCACTTGGTGTATTTTCCGTTCTTTTACGTTTCAAGGTATTTTCATACACTAGGCCTGTATTATCGTTAATTTCTTGAGACCCACCTTCTAATACTAAACCCTTAGGACTAACATGTTCTTTAGTTTCTGCCTCCAGAACAAGCAGTACCGGTAGTAGAATCGATTAAATCTGACTTTTCGGAAATCTGTATTAAATCTCCATGTTCATCTATAATAATTATTCCTATGTTGTTTATAAGATTACCAATTGGTCTATTATGAGTGGTTTCATTTTCAAACAATATAGCAGAAGACTCAATGTTTCTTTCTTCATTGTTCTGGATAATATTTATAGTTTTTGTTAGTTTCAATATCCTTTCCGTTCTTGAAGACATTTTTGAGCTGAAGGAAAACGAACAGAAGAATTAGTGGTCAGGAAATAAAAAATAATCGTAACCACTTAACTCCTTAAATTCCAAACATTCCAAATTTTAATTTCAAACAAACCACGTAACTCCTTACAAGGTTTTGAAAACAAACCCCGTAACTCCATAAAAAGCAAATTAACGAACACCCCAAAATACTGGAATACAGTTAATAAAACAGTGAAAATTTTCTGCACCTTTTAATATTACAAACTGTCAAGTTACCTAGTAAACAACTACATTCAGTAGTTAATTGATTGTATAAAAAATCTTTAATACAGGTGAGCTCACAAAAAAAAAATACGTAACTTCCATTTTACAGTCACCTAACCTAAAAGTTTACTACTTCAACAAAGCACGTAACGGACAGAGTTTTTAAAAGGTTATTTATAACATTATATTAAACCACAATGGGGTTAATTTTAGGGACGAATAGTAATTATTGTACTACTTACATGTCATTGAATATATCACTGGATTGCTAAAATGTACAATAATTATTTTAAAACAAGAATTGTTGCAGTGTGCACCAGAAGTGTACATTTGAATTGAGACAGGCTGCTACTAATGGGAGTTACTTGGTATGCAAAAACAGATTTCCCTCTATCAATATACGAGGTTTGTTTTTCTCTTTTCATCACCCTTTTAATGTTTTTGACAGTTGCAAGGATTTAATACTTTTCAACATTTTTTTTACTTTACATATTATTGGTTCTTGTGTGTACAATTCGTTGATCCAGAGGTGCCAGTGTTTGTACTTTGTGCCCTTTTCCTTTGCAGGTTTCTTTGTTTAATTTAGGTTTTCGGTGACGTTTCTGAATATTGTGTGCCTCTTTGTCGAAGATTCTGTGGAACTTCTTAAACTGCTTCTTAGAATATTGTCGTCAGGTATTGTACTCCTGTGACACGTTTATCATTGGAATTGATCCAATTGTTTGTCCAATTACTAATATGTATTACTCATATAATATATTACCACTAACTTACGCTTCCAAAAAAGAAAAGTTCCAGTGGTGTGCCAATAACCTGGTAAATTAAGAAAACTCTTATAAAAAGTAATTTTGTATTGTATTATGTCTTGTACAAATGGAGTGTTTTTATTTCCCCCTAATTTAGGTATAACTGGCATTACTAAATTACTAGATCTCTGAGTAAAACGAGACTAAATTGTTCTTTTAGTTATTAAGTAGTTATGTGGTCTTTCAAACAAATTTCAGGAACTATCAGAATTTGAAAGTATGGGACACAAAATGAAAATAGATGAAGAAACATTAAAAAGAGACTTTGCTCAAAATTCTTCTTCTTTCCAATGCGTAGTGGCGGAAACACCGGAAAACCATCTTGTTGGATATGCAATTTTTTGTCAAATTTATTCTACGTGGGATGGATGGGCAGTTTATTTGGAAGATTTATATGTCAAACCTGATACTAGGCAAGTATATACTAATCTTTATAAAGGGTGTCCCATAATATTTTCTCTAATTACGCTCCTTACAGTTTTTTAACAACTAAAGGTTTTTACTAAAATATGTCAAACTAGAAATTTTTACCCCGTTTACCCCGTTACAGGGTTACTCAATTAGTATTTCAAATCAGACCATATGGTTAGCTAAAGCACCCAAAAAAGAATAGGATTAAGTAATCATTTCGTCATAGATCCCATATCAAAGGCGCCACGGCCACTTTTGTGAATTTACTCCCACCCCAATATCTCGAAAACTACTAATCTGATCAAAGTGTTTAATAGCGCATCTAAAAGGTTTCAATAAATGAAGAAAATTATATTCCGTAAAAAATTCTGAAAAAGGGCCTACTTCATAACGGAAATTGTTGAATTTGCCACGGGGTTTTTACAAAGTAGTCAACTGTACCGGATTTTTATGTCACTTTTGATTAGGTCAAAACGCAGAAATGGTGAAATCATGAAACACCCGTTCTGTAGGAAAACAGCAGCGTAAAAACTTTGTCTGCTTTTTTCATTTTTGTGAATATGATATATACTAATTATTGTCCCCTAGGTGATTAAATTTTTTTATCCTCACCGTGGAGACTCGGCATATTCCTTTTCTTTGAAGTATCAGTTTTAGATATAATTTCCATGCTGTCTAGCTAATTCTTAAAACCGTTTCGTTTATATTTACAAAATTATCTGATATTTAGATTTCATGTGCATAAACTTTCAGTAGCTTTTTCTACTTTCCATATGTCACCAAATATTGCCAACTTATCTGGATTTATTTTTATAGGGTTGAGTCAAAAAAAAGGTAAACAATATTTTACAAACGATAACAGATAGCATGAAGCAGCTGCTCTCCAAACCATTACTCCACTAGAAGTTTTAAAAGGTGTCGAAAAAAATTGTTTTGTGTATCGATTAGAAATGATTTTGGACACCTCCATTAAGTTAAATTAAAATTGGGGTTATTTTAACTTATTAAAATCGGTTCAAGGCAGCAATATGACAGTCAAGATTGACAAATCACTCTTTTATTTTCGAAATTGTTATAATAAAAAAAATTATTTAAAAACCTCCATTTTTGGTATATGGAATTTTAATCTTTCTATAAAAAATATTTAGTGTATAATAGACAAAACATATATTTGGTGCTCCATTTAAGTTAATATTGTAATGCTATTTACAATTTACCTCAGAATTTTGGCTGGGTCCTAGTAAAAAAAATAATAAACATTACAAAAAATTAAACAAAAAAAAATTTTAATTTTAAGTTCTCTCCACCTCCTCTTCTTTAGATCCCACCGACAAATCCACCTTATTCAAATCTTGTAATACTCTTCTGTTTTTTTTTTTAAAAAACCAGCTTCGTCTATTTATTCCCTTAACCTTTATCCTATCTTCTTTCTCCAAAATTCTTAAATTCTTCCTGACACTACTCCATTGTAAATTATATCCAACATACCAATCAGCCTTATCTACCTTTTCAAAAAAAATTCTTCACTTAAATCTTTTGAAATTTTTATATTTTTTCAAATTTCTTTCCTTATTTCAACATTAACAGCCTTTTTTATTGGTACAACTTTATTTTTATAATTAACAACTTTCGATAAATTCCATAAATTCTCGTGACATTCAAAAAAAATTTATCTCATTGATTGACAACCCTTTGTTTATTATTTTTTTTCTTATTTTTTTTGTTACCACTAGATTTTTTTTTTAATACCTCAGCCTTAGTTTAGGTTATTAACCCTATATTCCCTGTTTACTATCTGACTTAAATTTCATGTATGACAATTCCAAAATTTCAATTTTATTATAACACTTTCATTATTTTAAAAAAAATTTAAGATTCTTTCACTTTTGTTAAATTTATCACCAATTTATCTATAATACCTTTCGTTTCCTATTCTTTACTTGCATATCAACTCTTCTATCTTATTTAATAAATATAACATTTAACTTTTAATAATCTTTAAATAAATTAACTATCAGCTCAAACAAAAAAATATTAATTTATAAAATTCCCTATACAGGGTGAACATTTTCATAACAATATATAGTTAATATATTTTAAAAGTTGTAATATATTGAAACTTTTAATGTTCCGAATATTTTTTCTACTTCCTTCAGTTCTTCCTTTTCACTAACTAATGTGTCTTCTGTTAACCTTTTTTCTTTCTTCTTTCTGGAACTGTTCCTGTCGTATCTACTAGTTTATATTTGTTTGTATATGTGTTTTCCAATTTTCCCTCTGTTTCTATCTCTCCATCTATTTTAATCTAATCTGTGATCTTCTTATAGTTATTTTGTCTCTTTCTGTCTCTTTTTATAAAATAAAGCAGTTTACCGTCATATAATTTATTATTTTTTAAATATCCATTAATTATATAACATTACCAACTTTCTTCATCTCTTATATCTCTAAAAAAATCATTTTCTTTTTATTTATCCGATAAATTCCAAAAATTAAATTATCAAAAATTGACACATCTCAAATCTTTATTTTGTCATTATTTGATTAATTTTATCTATATACGTTTTATTTTACTTTATTTTATAGGGGTCAAGGTGTAGGTAAGAAATTATTCTTAGCTGCAATGAAAAGCGCTTATGATTCTGGTTGCAAACGAGCATTCTTTCATGTTCTATCTTGGAATCCAGCCGTCAAATTTTACAAACAACTAGGAGCTGTCAATGTCACGGAAACGGATCAATTCCAAATTTTCCGAATGGAGCAAGAAAGTTTCTCTAAATTATTTAAATAATTGTGAATAATTCTAAATAAATATTTTACTATTAACAAGTTTTTTTTTTAGTATTACTTAAAAATTTATAGGGATATGTGAGCTGTTTTATCCGATTTTATGTTGTTTCGTCAGAGCAACCAATTAAAGTAGAAAAATGCGGTTTTCAATTGTCTATAACTTCAAAACTATTTAGTTTATAGTATAGTTGTAATAGGTTTTTTAAATCAGCTTCTCAGCTTGAATCTAAAAATGTAAAAAATTATGACTCTCTTATTTCTTAGAGCACCCTGTATAATTAAAATTATTTTTAGATTGTATTTTCTGATACAAATCTCACTGTGAAAACAGATTGTAGAAAAATGTTTAGTTTTTGCTCTACAGACCGAGGCGATAAGAAAACAAATAGTGAATTAAGGCTATGTTTAGATTCCAAGAAATACAAAAGCTCATATTTTTAAAAACATTTACAATAAGTTTTTGGTTAATACCATTGGAGGCGTCAGGTGCATAATCCATAAAAGATATACAAAAGGAGGGTGAAATGGGAAGGACATTCAGAGACACTACTTACGATAGAAATGAGTATGGAAGACAAAGAAGTAGCAATACTATCAGTATACGGACCAAATGATGACGAGAAAGCGGAAGAATAAGATAAATTCTGGGACCGAATGAACCAAATCACAGAAACCTCCAAAGGAAATATATACGTAGCAGGATACATGAATGGACAAGTAGGAAAAGAAAAAACAAATTTTGGAGTGATAGGAAAGCATGGTGAAGAAAAAAGAAACAATAACGGGCTCATAATAATAGAATACTGTGAAATGAACAATCTTATAGTTACCAACAACTTCTATCAACATAAGGATATCCACATAATGGAGAAAATACTTATCACATAGAAGAGAAGAAAATTATGAAGCATATAAGAATCAAAGGCTGATAGTAAAAAATAAAGTAAAAGGAGAAAAACCGGAAAAAATTTGGTGAAAAATTAGAACAAAATAGCAAAGACATTCAAAAACTATTTTAAAAAACAATCAAAAATCTTAGAGGGCGAAAAATAATAGACCCCGTAGCAGTAAAAAATGAAAGAGGAGAAATACAAAGATGAAAAGAGTATTTCCAAAATTTTTCTGGATGTAACTCATAATGAAGAAAATGTCGAAGAAATAATATATCTAGATGAGATCCAAGACCCTGAAGAAAATTTTACAATAAACGATTTATTATAAGAAATAAAATCGCTAAAAATGGTAAAATGATAAAATTACATCATAAATGATGAAAAACGTGGGACAAAAGGCTGAAGGTATATAATAGAGCCTGGAAAGAAAACAAAATACCAGAAGATTGGCAATGAGGAATAATATCCATACACAAATCAGGAGATATAAGAGAACGTAATAATTACATTGTTAAGCACAGCCTTGAAGATATATGAGGAAATGTTAGAAAAAAGCTAAAAATACAAATAGAACCAACCTTAGATGAAGCACAAAGTAGATTCCGTGCAGGTAGAAGTGTAAACGATCACATTTTACGACCAAACAAATAATAGAAAAAACACAACTCATTAAGAAAAAACGCATACATCGCATTTACAGACTTGGAAAATGCCTTCGATAGGGTTAACCGAAAGAAAATTTGGATTATTTTGGAAGAAAGCTATAAAAAGTATATACAGAAAGAACATAAATTACGTAAACAAAAATAATAGAACGTCGTAAGAATTTGAAACTAAAGATGGGTTAAGACAAGGAGGAGCCCTAAGCCATACCATTTTCAATATATTTATAGATCACATAATTAAGAAAAGTAAACCAGACACACAAGAGTTCAACGTGGGAGTGAGAAAACTATAACAAGTAACAATAAGAGCATGTGCTTTTGATGATTAGTTGATAATAATGGCCAATACCGAAAGAGGACTACAGAAAAATATAGATACTTTGTACAGAACCCTGAAAAGAAATGAAATGAAAATAAATAAAAAAAAAGTATAGCAATGATAATAGCAAAGCAACAAACAGAAATGAGCATAAAAATACAAGGTAGCAATATCGAACAAGTCTTGGGGCAATAATAGATAGTAGTGGAAATCAAGGACAAGATATCACTTAAAGAACAGAAAAGGCCATCTTTTACTAAAAAACAGATTTATTAATACAAAGAAAATTTCGAAAAAAACTAAAAAACATTATTCCAAACATTTTTCAGACCAATACTCACATATGGAAGCGAAGCATGGGTACTTGAAAGAAAAATAAAGAGTTGAATACAGGCTATATAAATGAAGTATCTAAGGGCAGTCAAAGGAGTTACTAGAAAAGACAGAATAAAGAACACAGACATAAGAACTGAAAATAAAGTCAATCTTAGATTACATTAAAGAAACACAGCTGAGTCTATATCGAATGGAGGATAATGGTAAAAAGAGTATGGGAGTCCAAGATAGTTATCAAAAGACACAGAGGCAGCCAAAAGAAACTTGGGACAACATAATAGCTAAAATGTTATTAAGAAAGGGTCAAACAATAACGCAAGCAAAACAGTTAGCACAAGATAGAAAGGAGTGAAAACAGTTTCTAGAAAAGTAATAGACATTAATCCCTACACCAAAATATAGAAGGGAAATCGATTATACATATATATTATATGCCAAGAAATACGAAAGTTCATATTTTTTAAAATTATTTACAATACAGTTTTTGGTTAATAACAATGGAAAAGAAGCTGGGATATATAGGTCAGGAATCGATATTCAAAAATCCTTAGTTTTCGAAATACAGGGTGTTAAAGTTAATAAATAAAACCAGTTTTTTTCTGTAACTTTTGAATAATAAATATTTTTTAACGAAAATTTGCAGGTGAGTAGTAACTCTCTGGTCAGTCTAGTAACTGACCACCCTAATTGTGACGATACATTTTTTTCAAGTAAAAGGTTAGAGTTTGGTATGGCCGAATATTTTGCTCCCAATTTTCTACGCTACTGAATACATTTTCAAAATTGCCATTGTTTTCAGTAAAAAAAGCATAACATTTTTATAGTTTTTGAAAAAAAAAATAGATGGAAATAAAGCAGCTTTAGTAAAAAAAATAGATGGAAATAAAGCAGCTTTAGTAAATTTAGCACAATTTCATAATGTAAAAAAACATGTTTTTAAAAAAATATAATTAATGCAATTTTAGGGCATTGATCTAAACGACTAATTTAATTTGTTATTTATTTTTTAATGCTAGATTAGATTATGAGTAGTTAGTTTCCGAACAGATAAATAAATGCAAAAGGTTATCCATTTTCTCAAATGAGGTAAATCAAGTACCACAAGATAAATAAAGTTGAGAATTCATTTGTTGTAAAATAAGAAAAATGTCGACAAAAAATTATGAAAACAACATTGTTATACGAAAAGCCGTTTCAAAAGATATGGTTGAGGTGTTCCAAATGATAAAAGTAAGTTTTTTTTATAAGATTCAGGTACTATAACAAGATTTATTATTAAAAATTATAATTGTGAAGAAAGAAATTATTTTATAATTATCGATTTAAAAATAATTGGACTTTTTTATAGGGTTTAATTTTAAGATGCCTTTTGAATCATGTTAACCAAATTATTATTAAATCCTTAAAGTTATCCATATCTCAAATGTGGTCCAATTTTCAATAAATGAAATACAACTCGAAGTCATGTACCACATAAATATAATTAAAACAATATTAGGAAACGGAAACTAGTTTCGGCTGACAATCCATCTTCAGGCCATAATACGGTTGATTACATTTTTAATTTTTAAAAAAATTAACAACTATACATTGTTGATCGAAGAGGTGGTGTAATGCTAAGGGCGGTTTTTTGTACTAGTGGATGAGTCTTATGTGGGAAGGGTAAGGGTGATTGTGGAACATGAAAATTTAAAACTAAAATACATTTCAAGGAAATAAACAATTAAGCTCTCCAATATTGGAGAACCCACACAGTAGGGTTAGATACTTCCACGAGGAAATCGAATAGAAAAAAAAGGATCCGAAAAAGTAAAGGATACTTGTAACATCAGATAGGGCCACTTGACCTCGAGGTTCAGTAAGCACTTGGTAAAGATGAAACATCGCCACTTTTGTTTTAGCGGCGATGTTTCAGCTTTATCTAGTGCTGTTAAAGTTAATTTTGTATTTTTCGCACCTAATCTTCTTCAATTTCATGTTTTGGCAGATGGTTACCCTTCTTTTACTAGCCCCAGGGTGGACTATTTACAACTTTTGGTTTTATTTGGACGGTTTGAAGAAACCGGATTTTACTGAATAAATCAATTTTACTTTTAAATTTTCATGTTCCACAACCACCCTTCCCTTTTATTTCCCATATGACACTCCTCCCTTAGCATTACACCACCTCTTCGATCGATCTAATCAACAGTATTACGGCCTGAAGTTGGCTTGTAAGCCGAAACTCGAAACTAGTTGCCGTTTCCTAATATTGTTTTAATTACATTTATGGTAGGTGCGTTCGGAAACTTTGAATGTTTTAAGTAAAGAAAGAAGCTAAATTGTATTTTTTTGAATAAGTCGATCAAATGACAAGTGTTCAATTATATATCAATGGTGTATATCAAGCATTGATCTACATTTTGGGGAAGAACAGTAATGAGTGTTTCTAAACGTGGATTATGGAAGGGGGTGTTTCCGATGAACGTGACGTCATGGGTACACTTTCAAATGCGATATTTTTTCGAAACAAAAAATATATGACCAAATTCTAAGTTAAATGGACGTTTCATGTGATATACAATCGACATATGTAAGTTTTGGAATGTATTTTTCGGAAAAGAAAAGGTCCGTTATTGATAAATCATTATGGGTCGATTGCACCAATATATATTTAGACAAGGAATAGCTAAGTAATCCATAAAGTTAAGAAGTTCTTAATTTATTATTTAATTGCACCATCACTTCTTAAAGCTTCCTTAGCTAAGTATGTGTTACACTTGACAATGTTGTAAGAATATGGTACATTTTCCTTTTTAAATTAACTAACCTCACTTTTTAATTATCCAAGTTTAAACTTGAGACTTTTCAAGTTCAAGATGAGTGAAAATGAGACGATTTGTAGCCAAAATAAAAGAAAAAACGAAATGCTAATTTCACTCCTAAGGAAACAATGCTGCTAATATCCTTTATCAGCTGTCAGTATTCATTTACCTATTATGCGGATATTCTAGCTGGTCTTCTATCAGAGTCAAAAAATTTAAAACAGCTTCTTTTGTTACCCTAAACCTTCTAAAAAATCCAATAGGATCCATTTCCTCAAAGTAACTTGATCGTATATAAATTTGTCTGGGTACACCTACTTCAACCAATTCTACCAGTTCTATGTCGTCTTCAATGTAATCTGAGTCATCCTCTAAATATTCTAGGTACTCCATTATCAATATGTATTTATACTAACTTTCCCTGGGACGTAATTTATGAATTGCAAGAATTAAACAAATACTATAAATTAAAATACAACCTAAAAACTTCGCTTCCTTGCTAAAGGACAGTTTTAAGTCATCGCTGACAAATGCTTAGCAAATCAACCTTTACGAAGAGTATAAGCATTCCATAACCTTTTTGCAACGAAAATTAAGATTTTATGGGTTGCTTAGTGGTAAGGATTCCTTAAATTCTTTGGTGCAATCGGGTATAAGTCTTGCTTGTAACATGGTAGATCTTAAATAATTTTTAATAATTTTAAGTTTAGAAAATGATCTTTCTTCCGAGGCAACTGACACTGACCATGTAGGTCAAATTCTAAGAACAATTGAAATATGAGGAAAAGTAGGTATCAATTGATTTTCTATTATAAATTGCAAAATTAACTTAGGGTTTTGTTCAGATCTTTCTGATGTTGAAGTTGAGGTTTTATGGCATCGATTCGACTTGATCAACGTGTGTCACTGAGTGTTTAAATTAAAGCCCGAAACATATTATTTTTATACTGACCATCTCTTGGTTGATGATGAAAAAAATGCATAGAGTTATTAAACAATTTCAAAAAACATGGAAAGGACCCCGCACAAAAAGATAGGAAATGGCCGCTCGGTCAAATTGTCTGAATTTTTGGTATGTTATAGATTTCGGCATTCTGAACAAAAGTCTCAATGGGCACTAAGCCCCAAATTCCATGGTTTGGCCGCTATCGAGCTCCGCGACTACACCATATTATAGAAACCTGTGAGACGCATATCACCTCTTTAAAAATCATATTTCCATTATTTGAACGTATGCCCTTGAGTTTTTGAGGATGCTGGATTCAAGTGTGGTGTTGAATACATGGTATGGACAGTTGACAGCTGCTAAATAGCTGTCAAATGCTCTGAAAAGAAATAAATCCTACTTTGAGTAGTTCTCATTGCTCAAAGTAGGATTTATTTCTTTTCAGAGCATTTGACAGCTGTCAACTGTCAATGTCATCGATTTGATATCACATTTGAATTCAGCGGCCCCAAAAAAAATAAGTTCTCATTACTCAAAGTAGGATTTATTTCTTTTCAGAGCATTTGACAGCTATTTGACAGCTGTCAACTGTCCATACCATGTATTCAACACCACATTTGAATCCAGCATCCTCAAAAACTCAAGGGCATACGTTCAAATAATGGAAATATGATTTTTAAAGAGGTGATATGCGTCTCACAGGTTTCTATAATATGGTGTAGTCGCGGACCTTCGGAGCTCGATAGCGGCCAAACCATGGAATTTGGGGCTTAGTGCCCATTGAGACTTTTGTTCAGAATGCCGAAATCTATAACATACCAAAAATTCAGACAATTTGACCGAGCGGCCATTTCCTATCTTTTTGTGCGGGGTCCTTTCGAAAGAAAATTTAGCAGCGTCGTTCACGAATAGATTTAAAGTATGAGCTGAACAAGGTACATAAAATGCTCTTGGATTTATCTTTAGTATTTTGTGATATTTTTGTTGCATTGTTGTTGATGCTTCATATTGTACCATATCCAATGATTGATGTAACTAGTATACGCGGCATTTTGGTGTTTGTTTTATTTTTGATTTGACTTTGAGGTTTGCGCGGCCGACCCATTAAGTTTCCGCCCGTGTGCCTTGCATACCTTTGCACCCATGGACGGCACGTCCCTGGGTGAACCCGGCTCCAGAATATTTAATCCTTAAAAGGAGCATCATCAACCGGCCAAAAAATATATTTAAAAACTAAAAGAAAACATGAAATATTTCAAAATGTGTTTATTTATTATATTTTTAAAAATTACAATTATTACCTATATTACAAAACATTTATACAAAAATATGTTACATATTAATACCTATTACAAAAATTGATAGTAGCGTAACAGACACATTTTATAAAATTTATTCTGGTTTTTTTTTTGTTTGAAACATAACCACTAGATTTTTTTAATTTATTTTTGACTTCTTTGTCTTTGATTTGATGCGGTATGTGTAGATTTTAACATATGTTTTAATTTTCCAATAAAAATATATATAGAGGGGTGTGCAATGTAAAAAGAGGAATTAAACCTTGAGTGAAAAGATTCACATGCGTTAGTAGTTCTACGTATAGAACGTCTTTCTTCAGCCCAAATACTTGGCGAAAATGTGGCCGTTCATTTGAATATAATATGTGTCTAACAAATAATCCGCATATTGATCCAAAAGTGAATTTTTTGGTTTATACTACATTAAATCAAAGACAAAGCAGTCCTCTACTTCACAATGTTAGACCAAATGTATTACTTCAGAATCATTATTTTTGTACTCTGGCACCAAGCCTAATGATTGAATTTTTCTAAACCAAGCCTTGTGCAAATGAAATCCACAACTACTTATTTTTACAGAAGACCAATTTAAAATAAGCGCATTATGGATCGTTTTTTCAAAGTCTACAAAAATTTATTTAGGAATAAGTTTAATATTAAATTGTTTCATTATTTCTAATAAATAAACCTTTGGGAATTAGCTCCCGGTCAAATTGGATGAAATTTGGATATGTTGTCCGTTTTGGCATCCGAAACAAAAGTCTCAATGGGCACAAAGCTCAATTTTGCTTATTTTGGTTCCAAAGATCCACGGACTTACCATTATTTACTACTTAAGTAATCTCTTCGAAAGTTTAGTATTTGTTTTTGCGGTTGCTGAGTTCAAAACTGATGTAAAAAATATGATATTGACAGTTGAGAGCTGTCAACTAACTGTCAAACAACATGTGATCATCAAAATTAATAAAATCCACATGTAAATGTATAATTTTGAGGTTGCTGGGTTCAAAACTGATGTTAAAAAAATCAATGTTGATAGTTTACAGCTGTCAGATAACTGTCAAACAATAAGCAATAATCAAAATTGATAAAATCCACATGTAAATATATGTTTTTGAGGTTGCCGAGTTCATAACTGATGTTAAAAAATCGATATTGACCATTGACAGCTGTAAAATAACTGTCAAACAGCATGTAGCACTCGAAATTGATAAAATTGACATGTAAGCATATGTCTTTAAGGTTGCCTAATTCTAATCTGATGCCAAAAAGACGATATTGACAGTTGAGTACTATCGTTAATTAAATATTTAACTGCGCATGATAATGTGTCAAGATAGATTATTGTTTGTTGTTTGACATTTGATTGACAGCTATCAACTGTCAATATCGACTTTTTTACATCAGTTTTGAACTCAGCAACCTCAAAAACATATAATTACATGTAAATTTTATCAATTTTGATTATTGCTTGTTGTTTGACAGCTAGTTGACAGCTGTCAAATGTCAATATTATTATATTGGCATTGGATTTGAATGAAGCGACCTCGAAAAGATAAGAGGGTACTTTTTGTTAACGCAGCAATTACTAAACTTTCGAAGAGTTACCCTTTTAAGTAGTAAATAATGGTGAATCCGGTGAGCTTTGGAGCTTCGTAGGAGCCAAAATAAGCAAAATTGAGCTTTGTGTCCATTGAGACTTTTGTTCCAGATGCCGAAACGAACAACATATCCAAATTTCAGCCAATTTGACCAGGAGCCAATTCTCATAAGGTTTGTGCGGGGTTCTTTATATACTTTTTCTGCATTTTGTTTGGTAGTATACAATATATCAATGGAATGTAATGTCCGTTTTGAAGGCCATGGATGGTAAATAAATGAGTAAAGTACTTTGTGCAATAAGAAAATATACCATTCAAATATAAAATATCAGTATTGCACAAAGTACGAATATTCGTTTCACAACTAAATATAATAATATAGTAATTATTTTAGACAAATATTGATTGACAGCTTCATGAGTTTCGACTGCATCTCTAGGAAGAGGACCTGGTAAAATTTTTCGACGTGCCTAGTACATATTTCTCTTTAGGCGAGAAATATTTCTTGTTGTCAGCGATTCCGGGAAATTTTCAGTAAGGGCTGTTCTAATAATTTTTGAAGGTTTCTCTGAAATAATATCATTTGCAGCTTTTCTTTTACAGGATTCGTTAATACGTTTTATATTTAAATTTTCTTCATCCTGTCGGTGATTGTGTACTAACTCGCTCCTTCATATAGTTAGTTCCGGGTCAATAGTGAATATTTTGGCTGGACACTTCAAATATTTTTTAGAACATCGCCAAAATACTTCTCCACTTTTTAACACTTTTTGTTTTGAATAATGAAAATTTTGAACGTTCACTTTTTACCAGGGACTCTGCCATCGCTTATGAAGAAATATAACTTAACAATTGAGGGCTGACAAAACATTGAATTTGTAAAATTATAAATTAAAAAAAAGGGACCATTGGGGATGTGGGTTAATTGAAATGCGTAATATAATAGGTACCTAAACGTAGGGTTTTTCCTAATATACTTAATCTAATCTAATAATCTTAGTACCCGATTGACGGATAGGATTACGTGACCTTTTCGGCTATACAGGTAAATAGGGTCGTTCGGTGCCCGGTCGACACCCGCCGGTATTAAGACGGGGTATTCTACATGGTTTGCCTCCTTTCAAGTCATTAACTATTATATACCAACATGATGCAAAGTTCCTTTACGTGCCGGTTCCTTTACGTACTTCCTTAATTTTCCTCTTTTGCTTGATCTATTCCAATCACCCTTCTTGTTTCTGGAGTCCCTATTTATCGTTGGGATCTCAGTTTTCACATGCTAATTAAATTATTGTTTTACCAATTTACAATTTTTCGTAATGTTTCACACACCATCCTAGTACCACCCATGTTTTCTTTTCACCTATTTTATTAACATAATATATTACTTCTTGTACCAGAGCGCGCACATGTTTTTTACGTTTTTCATGTTTTGTACCAACCGCGTAACAAGCACTTTGCTCTTTAAATTTAATTAGTTTCGCCTGATGATAGCAGTTGTAACGAAACTAGTTGCCGTTCCCTCCTCATCTACTTAACTACGTATTCCTTTAAATATAATTTGTGACGAACTAGATTTTGATTTTTAATACCTCATTATTCGACCACATTTGAGACAATAGATAACTTTTTTAATTTAAGTAATTTTAAACTTAAACGGCAAGATAATAGTATGTGAGCCACAGCCAATTTTTTATACAGTATGTCTCAGTAAGTTGGAACCATATGGGAAACTTTTTTATTATTAAATTTACGAAAAAAAACTTAATGTTCATAAAAAGTTCTGCATATTCTAAAATCTAAAATACAATCATCAGATATCAATTTTTTCGAGTAGTAACGAGGTTTGTCAAAAAATATGAATTTTATTCAAGAGTAAAGTACTTTGACATCATGGGAAACTGTTATTTATTTTTTATTTTTTGACAAACCTCGTATACTACTGGAAAAAATTAATATCTGATGATTGTATTTTAGATTTTAGAACATGCAGAATTTTTTATAAAGAATATTTTTTTTTCCTAAAATTAATAATAAAAGAGTTTTCCATATGATTCCAACTTACTGAGATACAGGGTGGCTACTTGCTATCTCGTAAACGATAGACGCTAGAAAGACGGTTAAATGGGGAAAAATGTGCAAAATATAAAAATAGACAAAACGATTTTTTGAAATCTAAAATATTCCTATTGGTTCCGGAGTTAATGACAAAATCCGAATTTGTGGAAAATCGTTTTTTTGGAAAAGCTCTGTTATTATACCAAAATTTGGCATAACTTTATAAATAGTTTTTGTTGTAATCTAACCGCCATAGTTAAATTTTAAATCTGACGTTTTGTCTCTTCGGGGCCACCATCAACTTTATCTTTTTAAATACGGACCTGTCTATTTTATTTAATATTATTAAATAGCTTTGAATACTAAATTCAACAATATATCACACTTGATTATTCCGTGACGTTTTGTCACTTCGGGACCACCATCAACTTTATTTTTTAAATGCGGACCTGTATATTTTATTTAAAAGTGATAAATCGCTTTGACTACTACATTCAACGATAATCACACTTGATTATTCTGTGTTGACCAGGGCCCATAATTTTTGAAATAAAAAAAAAATAATAGTAATATGAAACCCATTGGAAAAGGAATGAAAGGAAATATCTATTTGTGTATTAAGAGCGGAAAGTGATATTTTGCCGCTTGAGGCAGAGAGTTGCCGCGCGACGCGTAGCGGAGCGCGGGCAATCTGCCGAAAGCGGCAAAGCACTTTCTGCTCGAATTGCGCACAAGATTTTTTCTACGATCACATTATTTTTAGACAAATAATTAAAAAAAAAACATGAAAAATACACTTTTCATAAACTAAAAATGAAATAATGACGTTTCATTATTTTCATAGTCTACTATTTGCACAAAACAGTAAGTAGGTACTTAAATATGCAATCACTATTGCATATAGGTGTACCTAGGTGTATCTAGGTGTACCTTCTGACTGTTATATTTTTACTAGATAAATTTTATAAAATAAAGTTTAATTTCGTTCGAAATATCTTCAAATATTAATACTTCAACTAAAATATTCGGACTGCCCTACATTTTGTTTTAATATACCTATTATTTACTACCTTTCTTTAGTTTATTGTAAATGAAAACAGGCGAGCGGAAAAGTACGCGCTAGAGCGACAATAATGTCAATTATTACGGATCACGGAAAACATCAACTTTGCGGTTAGATTTGAGTGTGCAAAAGCCTACTTTGGGTAGTGATCGTAGGAAAAATAATTTACGGCCGATCTGAGGTCAGGAATTTTAATAAATAGCTCAAACTTATACATAATGTATATTTTTTACACCATCCAAAAGTAGAGACTTCAACGAGCAAAAAGCGAATCGATTTTTTTTTAAAAAAGCAGATATTTTGACACGAGAATTTTCGATTCAAAATTAGGGTGCTTTTTTGATATTAAGTCAAAGTAAGGTGAAAAAATAAATATTTTAAATCAAAAAAATTACAGTCTGTTTGGGACATAAAAAGGTAAGTTTTAACGAAATTTCGTGAAAAAATTTTTTTTTGTAAAAGATTAAAATAAAAAACTAAAAACTTGGTTATTTGAATTTTTCACATACATTTTGAGGTTATGTGAAAAAAGTGTAAATACGAAAGTTGTAGATCTTTTTATTACCTATAACTTTTCTATTTAACTTTTTTCCATAGGACTTGTAGTTTTCCTTTCTTTTTTGTTATATTCTCTTCCTTTTCCAATGGGTTTCATCCTACTATTATTTTTCTTTTCACTTTTTACCATTTTCAAAGTGACGTTTTGCCCGATCAAGAAGTAAAAAATAGTATATTCTTCAACAAGCATACAATGAGGGCTATTATTCACGTGAATTAAAAATCCGACACGAGCGGTAGCGAGTGTCGGAATAATTCGACTGAATAATAGCCATAATTCTATGCGAGTTAAAGACTATACTTTCACCTCGACTATACAAGAAATTACGTACCTAAAATCATAGTTTTTATCACAAATCTTTACTTGACACTTAAAATATTAAACTTTGACGTTTGTGTATTTGACATTTCAAATAAAATGGCGAATTATTAGGATGTTGATAAGATGCGATTGGTTAGTTATTTTCAAAGCAATGTGATTTGTGTTGATATTAATGTAAATTCTAGAAATCAAAGGATGTGATTGGCTAATTTACCGTGAATTTTGAACTTTATTCTTCAACTAGTGGAAGAATGTATATCATTCTTCCACAGACAATGTAGTCAGAATTAACTTATAACTAAATAGTCGTGGAGAAAATACATGACATACGTGGTTTTAAGTATTTTCTGAGGGGGAGACAACAATGCACCTGCTAGTAGTTCTGGACCTAGAGAATCACTAAGATACAATAGCATTTGTTATTGTAATATTTAATAAATAAATAATTAAATAGAATTTCCTGATATCTAAATGTAGTATACTTCAAACCACAGCAATGAATTTAAATAAAATTGATAGGTCCGTATTTAAAAAATAAGTTGATGGTGGCCCCGAAGAGACAAAACGTCACGGAATAATCTAGCTATATCGTTGAATTTAGTATTCGAAGCGATTTAATAATATTAGATAAAATAGACAGGTCCGTATTTAAAAAGATAAATTTGATGGTGGCCCCGAAGACAAAACGTCACGGAAAAATCAGGTGTGATATATTGTTGAATTTAGTATTCGAAGCGATTTAATAATATTAAATAAAATGGACAGGTCCGTATTCAAAAAGATAAAGTTGATGGTGGCCCCGAAGAGACAAAACGTCAGATTTAAAATTTAACTATGGCAGTTTATAACTATGTTAGAATACAAGAAAAACTTTTAATAAAGTTATCCCAAATATTGTATAATAACAGAGCAAAAAAACGATTTTCGACAAAATTCGGATTTTGTGGTTTAACTCCGGAACCAATAGGAATATTTTAGATATCAAAAAATTGTTTCGTCTATTTTTATATTTCGCTCATTTTTCCGAATTTCACCGTCTTTCTAACGCCTACCGTTTACGATATAGCAATACTGTCTCTATTAAAAAGTAGCCACCCTGTATACTGTATATATTCAGCTTCAACATTAGTACAACTTCTACCATTAACATTTAACTAAAAATTATGTTTACATAGCATAAAATTTGCTACATTTACGATTACGCTACTGTGTTAAATCGCTTATAAAAGAGTCTGCAATTCATCCGTTTCAATGCAATAAGCACCAGAGAACAATATGGCCGATTATTATTAAACAGCGAAGGAAGCGAAACTATTCATTTTACAATATCCTTCCATCGAGCTGTCTGTTTTTCTGTCTGTCTGTCTGTCCGTTTGTCTGTCACAGCGATAACTCGACAACGATCTCGAATTTTTGAACTCAGCAATCGATAGCTGGTCACCTTAGCTCGCCTACCTCCTATTTTCAGTGATCTTAGTCAACTAAAACCGTTTGTCTGTAGCTGAGCCACTTGGGTATTGTTAGTTTTCTGGGTTTATTAATACTTATATTTCAGGAACTTTTAGAGTTTCTTCGTAAAAGTGACACTATTCAAATAGACGAAATAACTTTAGAAAGAGACTTTACTCAAAACTCTCCTTCTTTCCAATGCATTGTGGCGGAAACACCGAATAGCCAACTTGTTGGATATGCCATTTTTTGTCTAATTTATTCTACATGTGATGGATGGGCAGTACATCTGGAAGACTTATATGTCAGACCTGAAACTAGGCAAGTATGAATTATTTATTTTTAATCGTCAATATCAAAAAGAGTGAAATAAGCAGTCAAACGATAAGTTTCCTAAAACATTAGGTTACATATTTGTATTAATAACCACTTGCATAACGGTTGGTTACCGTAAGGTAAATTTAAATCCTTGGTAACCACCAGGAATCGACTTGTTCAAAGACTAGATAAACGTGATCGACTAGTCGCCCTTAAGTTTAATTGACTCATGGATTTTGTCCGTTTAGAGCTCGGTTAATTTTTCTATTATATTTTTAATTGTTGTTATTCTTCTTTAAAACCATTTGTACCATTATATCTCCTCATTATATATTCCCAAACCATATTTCTTCTGTCCCAATACCATTTGCAACCTTTTTGTTTATTCTCTGTTCATCTCCCCCATTTATTACTAATTTTTCTAACTTGCTTTCTTATATTTCTTCCTCCCCTAGTCCAGTTTTATAATAAACCTTTTTTTTATTTTAACAAATTCTTATTATAAGTTTTAAAAAGAATCTTTTTTACAAATTGTATCTAAAAATATATGACTTTTCTTTTTATTTTTCCGTCTCTAATTAATTTCGACTTTCTATTATTTTTTAAAACCGCCAGCATCATTACTTAATTTTTCAATCTTATCCAATATCTTTTATACTGAATGATTTTAATTTTCATATTTAAATATTAAATTATTACTTTTCCAAATATAATAAAAATTTTATATCTATTAAATTTCATAAGGCCTTCTTTCGATATCCAAAATTGTTGATTATACCAGAATTTTTACTTATATACCCAATTATTTTAAATTAAATCATATTCAACTATAAAAACTTCTGAAAATAATTTTATAATACAAACTTATTTAAAATAATAACAATAATAAATTAACTTCTATAAGTCGTACAAAATGATTTCATTATAATATATAAAAAAAAATTATATTAAATTCATGTGGTATCGACTTTGATTTCTTATCTCTTTTGATATATTATACCACTTTTGCGAATGGATAATCTAGTTTCTTTATAATATGTTATGTTTATTATAGGGGCCAAGGTGTAGGTAGGAAATTATTCTTAGCTGCAATGAAAAGCGCCTATGATTTTGGTTGCAAACGAGCAATTTTCCAAGTCTTATCATGGAATCCAGCTGTCAAATTTTACAAAGAACTTGGAGCTGTCGATGTAACAGAAAAGGATCAAATACAAGCTTTTCGAATGGAGCAAGATAGTTTGGCCAAGTTATTTAATTAGTTAATTATTATAAAAAAAATAATTTACAAATATCTTGTTTTTTTTTAGTTATAAGATTCGGTATCCAAATATTTTTATATTCCAATATTTTTTGTGTATTCCAAAGTTGTATTTGTAACCATTATCTGTATCCGAGACTAAATTTATCAGTGTCTGGTATTCGAATATATTTTTAAAAGTTGGGATACTTTTAAATATATATAAATATATTCCCATCAAATCCTAATTGAGGCAATTTGATTGTTATAATGAATCTCCCATTTAAAATGCATTCATCTTTACGCACTGTTTAAAATTGTGCATAAAGCATATCAGAATAAGTGTGTAAATGCTCGTTTTTAAGTAAGGTCATAGATAAAGATTTTTTTATTAAAAAATGTACTAATAAATAACAATTGCTTAATTTTATTTAGCACTTGTTTATCGGTATTTTGTTCGCTATTTCTGTTTAAACAGGTAATCATAAACTTATCTTAATACACTCCTAACCATATTAGGGAGTTGTACTATAAAATAATTCTGCAATAATTCATTCTAAATGGGTAACATCAGTAAATGGCCTTGAAGATATATATTTTTTTAACTAACTGCACAAGAATAAATCGAGTGAGGTCAAGCCAATTTACTACCTCAATAACAATCAAAATGTAAAAAATCGGCTGACCCCCAGAACTTTCCCGGCTATTCTGTGGAGAATATAATTATTTTAATTAAAACATACAAAATTCCTGAATGGGAAAGTAAAATGCTGTAAAATGAAGTAAATTGACGAAAAAAAAAATTGTAAATATTGCAAAAATGCGCAAAAATTAATTCAAATGAAAAACGACAAAGTTACTAAAAATGGTAACAAGTTATTATAAATTCTAACAAGATAAAGAATTATTTCCAAAAAATTGTTAAAAATGATAACGAATTACTAAATTTTATCAAAAATTAAAAAGTACTATAATAAAAATAGAGTGAAAATAGGCAAAAATCAAAAATTCGATAAAAATCTTAATGCAATTTGTGAAAATTGGAAAAAAGAGTCCAAGATGCAGAAAAAGACAAGGAGCAAAAAAAGGTACCTAACAAAAGGAAAAAAAACGTAAAATAAAGCAAAAAATAAAAGGTGGCCTAATAAAGGCCAAAATAGGAAAAAAGTGTTAAACAAAAATCAACAAAACGTCCAAAAAAAGCAAAATAAGACATCGTAAAAAAAATCAGAAAAGTCCAAAAAAATTAAAAACTATTATAAACAATCTAAAAAGGCAAAAAATGCGAAAAAGTGGTAAAAATGGCAAAAAATGAAAGAAAAGTAAAAAAGCCAAATAGAGACAAATAAAGGCAAAAAAGTCAAAAAGCTCAAAAAGTCTAAAAAAAGAACAAAGAATTAAAAACAAATAAACAAAGCAAGAAACAGGGCAAAAAGGGGTAAAAAGGCCGAAAAAAGAGAAAATGGTAAAAAAGCCAAAAAAGGCAAAATAAACACAAAATAAAGCCAAAAACATGAAAAAACCATAACATTATATGTTAGGATATCCTAAAATCATGGGTGAAAAATATTGGGAGTTCTGGAAAAAGTTTGATACAAAAGTTGTAGGGAATTTTGTGCTCTACAACTTTGCACTAGAACATTTTGCACTAAAGCGCATTGTTTGTCTTCAAAATAAAAAAAGACGAAAAACATAAATGTGTATATTTTTCGTCCTCTAGCGGCGAAACGTTGGAGAATTAGAAAAAAAGTTAAATATAAATGTTGAAAGAAATTTGGTGCTCTACAACTTTGTTCTAAAAAATTTTGCACTAAAGTGCATTGTTTGTCTTAAAAATTTGGAAAAACTACGGAAAAACTACACGCACATTTTTTGCGCGCACTGTATTGGACAGATATTGGAAATTGTGGAAAAAGTTTGTTACAAAAATTGTAGGAAATTTTGGGCACATCCGAATTCTGCCACAAATGAAAATTATACCTGAATTTTACGAACTAAGGGATTAGTGAAGGGTCCGAACTCTGCCAGGTCCATTAAGTTTAATCCGTATTACGGATTTAAATATTTCATACCTAAAGAGTTTTCAGAAGTGATAAATAATTTATATTAGTAATTTTTAATATATATTCTCAAAAACAAAATTGAGGGGATTCTTGGAATATTTTGATATTTAGGGGAATGTTAAGAAGGGGAAAGTGGTTAGTTGTTTATTAATGAACGTCTTATCAAAACAGTTTATTATCTACCTTGCTTGAGTTAAGTTTTCCAAAGCTAATACTAGCAAATGTGGAAAAATTCGATGGAAATGCTGTAGCGCTAAATGTACAGCTAGAGTGTACTCCCACGTTTCCAATGAAGACATAATAGTAGAGGTCAAAGGTGAACACAGTCATGGTGCTGAAATGAAACTTGCAAGAAATGCAGTGAGCAATAGTGTTAAAAGGAAAGCAACTTGTGATCCATCTGAGAAACCATCAAACTTAATAATTCGAGAATTGCAATCAAATAATTTTGCGGAGAACATATATATACTCAGAAGATATCAATCAAATAAGAAAAAATATTCATGCGGCAAGAAGAAAAATCTTGCCAATATTACCTAAAAACCAAGAAGAGGTGTTCAATATTGTTCGCGAGTTACATCTTAATACAAATCGAGGGGAAGAATTTCTAATGGTGGCAGATCAGGTAAAAAAAAATTGTGTTTTCGTGTTTTTCAAATCTAACATTTTTGTGTAAGTCAGAGTGTATTTTGATGGACGGAACATTCAAATTTTGTACAAATTTTTTTTACCAACTCTTTACGATTCACAATTTAAAAAAATGGTTATTATGTACCGGTTGTTTTTTGTTCACTGCCTGATAAATCAAGTGAAACATATTACAATGTATTCCTCCTTTTAAGTAATAAGTGCAAATCATTTGGTTTACATTTTAAACCAATAGAGATTGTGGTAGACTTTGAATTAAGCATTCACAACGCAATATATAAATATTTTGGGAGAGAGCTTATTCTTTTGGGTTGCAAATTTCATCTCTGCCAAGCATGGTTTCGGAAAATCCAAGAATATAACTTAGTTCCGGAATATAACATAGTTCCGGAATATAAAGAGGAAAACTCTGTGATTGGTAGGTATTTAAAACTTCATTTTGGTGGAAGGAATTGCACTATTTGCTACCAAATGATAAAAGAGTAATTAAATTCCGCAATTATTTAAAACAAACATATATCAACAATGTATCAATATTCCAACCAAAAATTTGGGCAAATAGTGCTGATTTTTTTAAGAGGACTACTAACGCATGTGAAAGTTTTCATTCGCATTTCAATAGCTCATTTTATAAAGCACACCCCAATATAATGTATTTTACACGTGTATTATTAGATTTACAAGTAGAAACTTATTCGAAAATGCGGTCAGCTAACAATAATCAGAAAAAAACTAAAAAAAAATGTCCAAGCGAAAGTCAACACCATACAAGAAAATATTGAAAAATATAAAAATAAATCTATTTCGCGGTTTTTGTTTATTCAAATAATGTCATTTAAAAATCTTCCCAATATATAATCTTATTTTACCTACAACGCTTTTATTATTTGTAATTTTAAATTAATTGTGTATTGTAATTTTGTATTCTTGTAGTTTTTTACTAATTTTGTATTGTTTTTTTTTGTATATGTATATAAAATAAATTCGAATAATTTCTTATGTTGTTTTTATATATTATTGCATATTTTTATATGTAAGTATCACAAATAGTAAACAATATCATCAATTTCTTGGATACCTACATTGATAATCATATCGGACAGACCCCCTAATGATTTAGGAACCTAATCTCTAATTGTCAGTAGATAGAACGTCCTTTAACTTTAACGGTTCGTAACTAACGACTGTGACGTTTAGATTGTGACAATTGTATAAGAAATCAACTTGTTAAATTTTATTCTAAACGTCATCGCCTTTAGTTATTGAATCTTTAAAGTTAAAGGACGTTCTACTGACAATAAAACTGTAATCCGTGGCAGAGTTAGAACAACAATTTTTCGTTACCTGAAGTATATGGCAGAATTCGGAAACTCCGGAAATTTTATGCTCTAAAACTTTGCATTACATTTTCCACCAAAGTGTATTTCTTTCCTTAAAATTTAAAAAAAGGCAAAAAATCTTATATGTTTATTCCATCAATGTCGGTCTTGAGTACCTTATACTGCACCAATTTGAACCAAAAACTAACGGTCGCATTCGAGGCATACATCAACCCATCGTACCAAATTTCAAACCGTTCTGCAGTTATCGTGGAAGATTACACACACACAGACACACAGGCAGACCTTACTCTGAAAATGGTTTCAATCTTCTTGGGGGACCTCAAAATGAATATTTCCATCGATATCTCGAATTTTTTTTCACTATACTTTCCCTTTGATGGGACCGGGAAAGTAAAAATCTTTGGCTCTTTTGTTGGTAATACAAGCTTGCGCATTATCTATTGGTTTTGTCAATATATTTGTCCTATTTTAGTCCAATTATTATAATTCGAAAACATATTTTTCTGGATCAAATAAAAAAATCATGTAGAAAATTAATGTTTTTGCATTATTTATTAGTTGAGTAAGCACTTTTTTTAAATACAAACAGCAATCAATAATATCACTTAGTTAATAATGTACTCTATACTGTGCAATAATGGAGACAAAATTAGAACAACTATAAATTAATAATGAACCTCAAGGAAGATCTATAATTTTCCGGAAAAAAAAATACTAATAGCAAACCGTATTGATTTTTAGGTCAAACATAATAACGAAAGCTTTATATTCTTCCAATTATCAGAAAATCTAAAACCTATTAATCCACAAAGTGTTTTTGCCTGTTTTAATATTTACTTTCCCATCTACCATATCTAGTATATAACGTTTATATAGGGTGTCCCACACTGTTTTGACCAACGAAATTTTCTAAAACTGTTTAACTGACAAAGAAGAAATTTGACTGTCTCACACAGTCAAATCTAGGCTCAACATCTAGTAAAAAAAACTTTTCGTTTACTTCGCATTTTCGGTGACGTGACACAAACTTTATGATTTTAAATGGAACACCCTATATACTATTACATTTTTATAACTGGCCATTCAAGAACAAATTTAACCAAACTTGTTATGGTTTTTTAGATTAATGATAATGTTTAAGTGTAGTTACTTAAACTAAACTGGACAACAATATTTAAGTTTTCTTTAAAATATTTCAACTACATTATTAAAAGATATTTTCTTAAACGAGATGTGGTTGCAGCAGGATGGCACATCCCCTCACTTTTATGGAGGACCAATTAGAGAATATCTGGGTTACACCTTTTTTGACAAATAAATTGACAGAAATGGTACGATTTTGTGGCCACCTCATTTCCCAGCTATTACACCTTTGGATTTCTTTCCCTGGGATACATAAAATGTTTAGTTTATATTACATCCCCTACTGATTTGGACGTTTTAAAGGAAAAAATTGGAGAGATATGTCGTACACCCAAAATGATTTAACAAGGTTTGAACATTGTTTAAACGAACAAGGTTATCAATTTAAATAGTCGTTATAAATATTTTTATCCACGACTAATCTATTATTTGGTGAGGTGAAGAGTACGTCAGTGTGTAAAATAATAATTTATTAAAAATCCGGCTAAGCTTTCCGCTTACAAAGCCATCACCAAAACATTCGTCAGTAAGATACCACCACCAGACATCTTAAAAAGATGACAACAGATTAAGAAGTACCAGCATTATGGTAAAGGTTGCTTGAAATACAAAAAATCCGAGTGAAAGAGTGTACTTGATATATAGGCCATGCCGTGTATACAACATTCTTAGATTTAAAATCAATTATGAGATCAGATATTGGTTTTTCTTACTAATATGGATTTCACTCCGATTTGTTGTATTTAAAGTGTAACAGTACCTTATTCAAGGGGGTCTTAGTAAAATATATTCGACATTTTTAGAAGCATAAAGGAAGTAATAAATTTTCAAGCACTTCAGAAAAATAGACTAGTTCGTTAGAACTTAATACATTGTAAATATTCACTTTAGAACTGTTACCAAGATATATAAACCATTTGTACAAAAGCTGTCCTTCTCAGAAGGGCCTGCAAAGAGAATGCCAACGGGCTAACACATGTTATGCATAAAAATAACGTATTTTAGTCAATTATGTTATTAGATAAGAAAATTGGAAGACAGGCGTTGGATGATGGTTTTTTGGCGGGTTCTTCCATCCCTGTAAAGTCCAAAGTTTATGATTGTAACCCGACATATACCTGTCTCGAGAGATCGGACTTAATATTATATGGTGGGGATTCTAATTACATAGCTACTCGCTGCTATATCGCATAATTAAATTCTAGAAACTATTTTAAATTTACCCAGAGGGCAGCACTTATTGGAAGTCAAATTTGTAGTAAAAAGGGATACGCCCTTCTTAGTTCGCTTAGTATAAAGCTCTTATTTCGCTACATTCCAGTAAGATTAAGGTTGGTTCCGGGAAGCTTATTGGGGTCAAACCATTCCGGAAGCCTTTCGCTGTATGATACTAATTTCGTTTGTAACTTTGAAAAGTATTTCCAAATTTGTGTTGGTTAATTTCCAACTTCGCTCGAAATTGGATCTTCTTCCAATAAGCAGTTGTTTCAGGTATTAATATTCACAGCATGTTTTCTCAATTTGAAATTCGGGTTTCATGGTTACGGGGTTGTTTAAGCAAATAATAGTTTCTTAAGCTCCTAGCTATGAGACTTCTAAACTTGTTTCTTTATGTTTCTTTAATAATTTGGACCAAATTATGGTCATACATATAGACATCCAAATGAATTAATTAGTATATAACTCATGTTTCAATCTTTGAAAATAATTATACCCCCGTAACCTAAAATATGAGAAAAATAGTGGCTACCACCTCCTTCACCATGACTACAAGGTAGGTGCAAAATATTTTATACTAGATATAGAAATTCTCTGTACTCACGACGTTTAATTAATTCTGTCTCGCACACACGTGCCACAGGATCCACGTGCTTAGCGGTGATTTTAACCAAATCACTCTAGATAGAATCAATACTATATATTTCATAATAAATAGAGAATAAAATAGAACTCCGGATTTGTAACACAAGCAACCTTTGGCATAATGCTAGTACTTTTTAATCTATTCTTAAGTTTGTTAATATCTCTGGTGGAGGTATCTTATTGACGAAGGCTTTGATGATGTACACCATCCTCAGTCTCTTATTAATCTATTATTTGTTCATTATACATAAATGATCAATATCATTTACTAATAAAGAAGTAGAAAAAGTATTTTGTTCTCAACTGTTTTATAATGAAGCCATTTTTGAAGAATTGGCTATTATTTACACGAGTGATTTGCGACACTCGCCTGCGGCTCGTGTCGTTAACTACACCCTAGTGAATAATAGCCATCATCCTTGTTGAATAATATACTATTATTAAAATAACTTAAAAATTAGAGACGGCGAACTATAATACTATAACTTTCCATTGTCGATGGACAAATTTTGAAGAAAGTAAAGTTGTGACTAAAATCTAAATTAAGTACTTTAGGGCACCTCTGTTTAATACTCTCTTACATAAAATAGACAAAACTTTTAAAATTTTGATTTTGTTCGTAATTATAAATTCTCTGACTGCAAGCTGCTTAATGTCTGACATGTGAGACGTACAAATAAGACCAATCTCAGAATAAATGAATTTATACTTTAGCAAGGAGGATGAGTTAGCACTTGCCCAAGAAGTAGTAGGCAGAACCCTGATGAGGATTCTGGTAGGTGGAACTTTATACAGGTAAATCTGATACAAATTATTGGTAAATCGGCTTCAATTAGAATTCTTAAAGACAGAGTTTAAGTATAGGTTTTTTTATCCTTACCTACAAGCGTACTAGAGATATAAATAACAATTCTATTTCAGATCGGGAATTCAGGAAGAGATAAATAAACTGGATCAAATGTACCATACAAAACAGCTCCATTACCCAAATTTTCATTATCGTTTAAAATATGCAATAATTAAGCTTCATCTAAACTATCGTCGTCAACAAGCACAGTAGCATCTAAAACTTCTTCCATTTTATATCCTATTTTTAATTTAATGAGAAAACTAAGGTTATGTTGTTAAATAAGTGACAACTTAAAGTCTGCTTTAACAACCTTGTTTTGCGTATTATCGCAATTCACGTTACGTTGATATGGAATAAATACGTTTACGTGTTCTGCACACTTTAACTCCCTACTAACAGATTTATTCTGTAATTGACATATTTGTCGTTATTTTTCTGTTATCGTTAAACAAACGATTATTTTTAAAAATCATAAAAGTTGATCATTAAACGATATCGTTAGGTAGCATAGGTAATTCACGTATGGAAATTGAATAATTGCATGATGAGCAGATTAAATTTTGTGCGAGCGTTGGCCTCCATCTACTTAGGTAATTGACCAAGTGCATTTTACATTTTTGTTTATAAAGAAAGGATTACTGTGAAGAGTGTACAATATAATTATAATAATAAATATTATATTGGACTATATATAAAAAACAATACGATTATTACAATTAAATTCACAAATTCGTCTACTAACGCCAACCAAATCACTGCAGTCAACCAACGATCAAATTTTTCGTTCACCGTTGATATCATTCTAAGGATTACCGACATAAAAAATAGAATTTCTAAAAATCACCGTCTATTGAACGTTAATCCAAAACTAAACAATGTATGTCAGTTATAGAATCCTATAACGTTACCGTCTTTGAACGGTTTCGTTAAATAACGACAAATTAAGTAATAAATAAGGGTTAAAGTCGTTCATTCAAATTCGAACAGCTGTCGATAATTAGGTTTGTTTGCGTTGTTATAAAATTTGGGTATTTCTTTTCTACTATAATTTGCAACGCACAATAGTTTGCTCCCGAAGATTTTACTTTAAATTGTATTGCCGAAGAAATTTTTAATGCAGGTAACGAAACTTCCTTTAGTTTTCTTCAAAATAAACGTACTTTAGCTTATTTGGAGTTTTAAATAAATATAATAGTGGCATATCTTTTTAAAAAGCAAAATTAAAAACACCATAAAATCAATAAAAAAAACAATATTACATTTTCACTAGATAATAAACAACTTAAAGTAATTTCAGTCTTTTTAGCTTCTTTCTAAATACCTTTTCCATTTTTTTTTCATCCATATCTAGCGATACCATTGCAAGACAGCCATTAGTCCAAATCCGCTTAAAATACAAATAGCTCTCGACATCCTCCAACTTCGTCTCTCCTTTTCCCTATTAAGGACTTCAAAAAAAGTTATATACAAAATGGTTCCCGCAGAAAGTCCTTCCAATGATACAACCGCAATTGATCTAGCTTTAGTCTCCGTATCGTTATGCAAAGTGATAAGAAGTCCAAGGGCTACACCTATAGGACTGGAAATAGCTAATTCAAGAGCATGCAAAGTTATTACTTTGGTTTTCACTTTAGCTAAAACCATTTCTAGGGTTACACAAAACAAAATGGTTGCCGAGTGGACACATACTGCTATAAACAGGTACCAAATATCTCCGGATTCTTTTTGCAAACCGATGGCAAGTCCTTCGAATATAGCGTGGAAGGATAAAGCAAAAATGAATAAACACCCGCGCATGATTTGTTGTCTGGATTTTATTTCGACTTCCATTACTTTCTCTTGCTCTTCCATCTCTTCCTTATCTAATTTTTCATTCATTTCTAAGTTTTTCATATTCCATTTGGCTTCTTCGGCGTTTAGACTTAACGAATCGTATACTATACTTTCGCGATCTTTATCAATGCTCAATTCTTCGTTTACACTCTTTAATTTGTCGTTTTCTTTTATTATTGAACTTTCTTTATCTTCTTGGTTTTTTGTTGCTTTTTCATATTCTTCTTCGATTGTACAGGCATGATTATCGTGTACAGGAACAATCGTGTTGTTGTTAAGGTTTTTCTTATGAGATTGTTCTCGTTTCTTGTCGGGAATTCTTGTGATTGCCCAATGAGAGATTTCTTCTAAGAAATATACAAAAAAGAATCCCATACATATTGCTAGTTGAGACAATGGGTAATCAGTGTTCAGTGTGCCGAATTTCTTTAGCTCTTCCATTGATTTATATACCTTAAAATTAAAATAATATTAGTTTAAACAGTATTGTATAAAATGTCTATAATATTTTAAAATAAAATTATTTTCATTATGGCAATTTAAGTGACGTAGAAATACATAAAAACAGCTTTTAAAAAATTTACCTGTAAAAACATATTTTTCATAGTAATTAATGTTGGATTGAGATAGTGACAATGTATCAAAACAGTGATTCAAAAATCTAGGTCTATATTTGAAAAATTCAAATTGAGGGTGGCCCTCTGAATACGATACGCCGTATTAAAATTTTAAGTATGTAAGAATAAATTAAAATCGATAGAAAGAAGTGTATTAACTTTGATTTCCAAGAATTGTACAAAATAATTGAAAAATTCTGTTGAACGTCGATTCAGTACCAAGTAAAAAAAAAATCACTACGCATCTGCAATAATTCTGTTAATATTCTGTCAATAATCCATCAAAACTGTTGGTGTCTATTTTAATGGTGGATATGAAAATTTTATATTGAATATTGACAGAACTTTAGGTCAAATAAGTATTACTTTTAAAATGAAAATATATAAATAATAATTACTGAAACCTTTTATTCAATTTTTTTAGGAAAATCGAAAAATATGGCGGACAATGAATATGCTGAATTATTTGTTAAAAAGTCCTAGTTATGCGACGACCCCCATAGGCAGTTGTTATGCGACGCTATCTCTGTAACTAAGCGAAAAGGGCCATAGTATCTTCTGAAGAAATGATCCCCATCGAATTCTGAACAACCTAATTTTTGTGTCTGGTTGTCGTCCGTAAAGCTTAAAAATGTCATAACTTTCGTATGCTTCAATGTATCGACATAGAAAGTGAGTGGCATCGGAAAATGAGTAACGGCGTTTTTCCGGGTTTTTCCCACTTTTTTCAAGTTTCACAGGAAACACGTCGCAGATCGTAGTTTTAGAGCAAACCTCTTGAAATTTCGTGAAAATAACTTGAAATACTGTTACGAAGTCTACTGAAAATCGAAATAATTTCTTGTGGCTTTTATCGGGTTGGATTTCCGAAAATGTCATCATTTTAAAAAATCACTCAACAAGTATTATTTGAACTATTTTCCGAATGTTGAAAAAGTTGGAAAAAAATTAAATATGAAAAAAGAAATTATTCGAAATTAAATTTCGAAAATCTCGGAAACGAGGGGGCATATCGATAAATGTCAAGAGTCCTTTTTTGCTATACATGAAAAGATTATATGAAAAGCTTTTATCCATTTTCCTTCAATTTTGATAGTATTTGAGATACTTCGAAAATTACCAGTTTAATTTTTGAATTATGTCAGGAATTGTCAGTCTTAAATAGTTCGATAGAAAAAATATAAGCATGGTCGACGACGTTTCAACATGTATGCAAAAAAATGTCTATGCGGAAATGTGGATCGTAGTCATCGTATTTACTACACCCTTGTGGTTATTTGCTTGTTTTTAATTCCCGTTTTCCCAATTATAGTAGCGTGTGTGAGTCAGAAGAAATGCCGAAAAATGGAAATATTTTCAGCCGGAACAAGCGTACCTCCTCCCTCAGTTTTCAAGGATGCTGAATACGATGGAGGCGTTAGAATTTCTGTTTGGGGTTGCGCAACCCCTCAAAACGGCCAAAAACCACCCCCACATGAGTGAATCTGATACAGAAACTGGTATTGTAAGAAGGGTATGTTAAATTAGTTCAGGTAAGGTATAAACTAGAAAAATATTTTATTCTAAACCGAGTTTAGCTCTAAGTGTAATATTAATTTTAGTTACGAATTTAAGTAATTAAAGAAAAGAGACTGTAAAAATTTGTTTAAGAGTAATTTGATACCTCATAATAAATTCTCTTAATTATTTATATATATTAAAATAAAACGTTTATATCAATTATTCAGTAGACCTGCTGTCGATATATGATGATATTTTTTTAGATAGACGGTAAAGAGAGACCGTTACAACCAAGAAAAGAAATGCGATTATTTTTCCCACACACAGAATCCTCGAAGTCGTAGAGAAATATATTTGTCGCTGAAATGCCGAAATCATAAAAGTCACCCTCTTGGGGGCGAGTATTGATCGGTGGAGAGGTTAGCATGGATCCGACGCGATCTCCAATAACACCACCGTGCTCGGCATTTGTTACGTTTTTTGTGCCACCCTGTATTTTCATTATTCTTCTATTCAATTGATTATAATTTCATACTCGCTTGTCCCTCTCTTCTCTTGGTATTCCTATAAAATGCCTTTCCCATGTTAATAACGTTCTTTTCTTTATCTACTGAGTCCAAATAATCAATTTTATATCGCCTGTGTTGCTTACCGAAGATTTTTCTCCCCCTCATTCTATAGGGTAAGTTTTCATTATATTATATTATTCAGCGAATAATGAAAGACTAGGTCATACCACAATAAATTTAATGAAGAACATAATGTTGATAAGGGGCGGCGACATGTTTCGGCCAATCATTGGCCATCCTCAGGCCTATAATTGAACTTATCCAGTAGGAACGAATTTATTGATTTTATATTAATAAATGCATAGCTTAAAGAACATAGTTGCTTATATTGATTTTCATTGTTCTTATAATATTCTTTAATTAATAAAAATCAATAAAAAGTAATTAATATATTTTGAAAGTAGCGCGCTTCTTGACCAATAATTAACGTTTTACTTTTGACAGCATTGCCAAGATTCTAGCTTTGTTCGTTTGTAGAAAAATTTGACATAGTTCTTTCCTTCTTTTAATCATAACAAATCAGAAAACGAGAGTTGCCAGTTTTATCGATATGACAACATAGCCAAATATAATCTGTTTCAATTGGGCCACGTCACAAGCCACTATAGCCCCGATATTCAAATTTTAAGAATTAATTACAGCCGCAGGATCGGTCTCAGAAGGGCTGGACCCGGTGTAATGTGTTATGGTAGGCCAAAATTATAAAATAAAAATATAAAAAAAAAATCACTGGATGAGTCCATTGTTAGAATACAATGAAAAGTTTAACTATCAAATATGATTACTTACAAATAGATGTGTTACTACAAAGTATGAACTGGATCAAGAATGTCATTGGTATGAAAGTGAAAGTATATAAATAAATAATAACTTAACAAGTTAAGAACCCATTAAACTTTTTTAAAAACTTTTTACACGATAATTAGTTATAAAAATTAAAAGATATTAAATACAAAAACCCCAAAAATTGGCGAAAACCACCATACGTGTGAGGTCTCCATTAAGGAGGTGTAGCGTTATCGAAATCAAAGTGCATCCTACGATGCACTAGCGAAGTTAAATTAATTAAAATTGATTTAGATACCACCATGTAACAACAAATGGCTGACAGTTTAATATTGACAAATGACATAAGAATTGAATATTTGACACATTGGGCCGAATAACCTCACGGAAGGGGACATCGAACTGGAAACTGACAGGGACTAGAGGAAAAGAAGAAAGGACAAAGAAAATGAAAGAGAAGAATTGTAACCTAAATAATGTCAAATGGATAACAAACAAGAGAAGAGTAAATTGAGGTCTAAATAATTTTCAGTAGGATGGAGCTGTTGGTTTAGACAAGTAATATTAATATTAGAAAGGGCTTTCTTGATTTCAAACATCTTAAGTAGATTTAATTTAGTACCTTTCGTGCAATGATGTAAAAGAGAGGCGTTAATGTTAGTGATGTCTGGATTCCAGGATATGATTTGCAAATGCTGATGGGAAATTAACAATATCGGTATTCCAAAAATTATCAATGTGTTTTTTATGTTCGTTAATACGAGTCTCTACTCTTCTTCCAGTTTCACCAATATAAATAGCGTAACAATCTTGACAGGAGAGGCGATATATATATAATATATCATATTATATTATATTTTCACTAAAATTGTTTAAAATCATTATTAATTATTTCGACGCTTTTAACTTTTACTTACTGTTATTTTCAATTCTATTAATGCCGGTATTATTTATTATTTACTTAAAAGTTCATATCTTATCATTTATAACAGTATAAATTATTTGATTTCCGTGTGTCTTAATATACAAAAAAGAGAATCTATATTTTTTTTTAATTTGTTTTTACAGATTGTCTTAAAATTTTATTCATTTTATATATTTTTGTTTTCATATTTTGATCTAAAATTCATATTTTTCATTTTAATATTATCATTCTTTTACATTCTTTTTTCAATAATAGAGACCACGAAATATGGTAATTTATAAGATTTTATTCTTATATTTACTTTATGTCAACTTTTAGGGTTTTTTGGTTCTCGCATCTGAGACGATTGTTTTCTCTGAAAAGTTTGTTTCGCCTGGTCTGAGAAGTTTCCTCTAGACAGTCGGTGGTTTTGCCGGGTCCAAGAAGTTTTTTTTCTGGGCTGCTGATGTAATCAGAACAAGTTTTTGTCTACAACCGCAAGAGCCTCAAACTTCATGAAGCTAAGTTTTTTATATGAAAAAAAAAGAAAAAATCTCTGAATAGACTAGCCTACAATAAACAAATATAACGTTTCATTTGAGTTTAATTTCATTAACCCAAAAAAAAAGAAAGGACGGATTTTGAAATATATCGTAGTTTTTTTGTCAATTATTCACATCAAAAAATCAACTGACTGGTGTCCAAAAAATTTTTTTTCATTTAATATTTTACTTCTAATATATTTCAAATTCTATTCGTGGAACGAACCCAGAATATAATTTTAGCTTAATAACATTAATTATTTATTATCAACTAATTAAAATTTCGTTTCACATTCTTGAAAATGGTGAGAAATATGTTTCCCGCTGATATTTAAAAACGTATAAAAAACTCATCCCTTTCGGGGATGAAAATTGACCGGTGAAGGGGTTGAAAGGTGTCGAAACCGATATTCAGCACTACATTGGTTTTTGGCCGTTTTAAGGGGTTGCGCAACCCCAAAGAGAAATTCTAACGCCGACATTCTGGTCAGCTTTCTCGAAAACGGGGGAGGGGAGGTACTCTTGTTCTGGCTGAAAATATTTCCATGTTCATCCGACTCACACACGCTACTATGAGAATTTTTTGGAGGTAATAGAGAAATAATCTTACTTTTATTATTTTATTATCTACATATTTATAATACATTTTCAAATCATATTTAAAGATGAACTAACTCCAGATTCTGTTCAAACCAAAGGCCAAAGCAAAAAAGTAACGACAGCTTTATTCAAAACGTATTGGGGAACAGATATTTGTTTTGGGAAAGGTAAAGTTAAAACATAATTATTCATTTATAGGAATGATTCATAATTAAGAATGAATGAAATATCTCATGGGTGTTTTGTGTAGTATAGGTTTTATATTGTATTTTGCTATGTAATTTCTCTCTGTAAGATGTAATTCTGAGATGTCTATATTCCAGTCATTAATGAATGTTTTGAACTTTCTGGTATGTTGCTTCAGTTAGCTATTTTATATTAGTTTTTACTGCCATGAAACTAATTTACTAATAACTGCATTATCCATGTGAAGAATTATACCCATTTGTTCCATGAGTTTGGCAAGCTTGTCCATGTTGTTGATTGGTTAATTATTATGATATTCTTAACTGGGCGTATCGAACAGAACTCTACTTTGTTGCAGAGCTGCCCATAATTATTGTAATTATTGTATCCTTCACAGCCTTTATAATTTACTTTTTGTTTTGCGAGTGCAGTTTTTGTTCCATGCTATCCTGCGCAATAAGCGAGATACCTAATTTTTGGAAAAAAATACCATAACCTTCAGAACGAGAAAAGTGGTTAGATTCAAAAAAAAAAAAATTCGAAGTCGTTTTTCCAAAATAAATTCCCAAAGAAACATTCCTGGTTGAACATTGCAAAAATCGCGCAAAGATGTGACGTAACAAGTACTGACCAATCACTGGAGCGCTAGAGAATTGCTTTGTTAGTGAGCAAGTGCTCTCAAGGTTGTTGCCAGAATAATTAATGTCTTACAGCGTTGCCAAGCGATACCCATAATATTTATTTACAATGCGAGCAGCGCGAAAAAAATCATGACATAGAATTCGGTATACAAAGATATTACTTAAGAATAACTAAATCGAGAACAGCTATCAAGTACGAAGTTTTCATTTCCATATAATCCATACTGACACAAGTTCTGTTTTATTCGTACAATGAAACTGAATATCATTTCTTCAGAAGTTCCGAAAAATAATGAAACTGACAACTCAGTAATTGTCATTCAAAGTACTTATGACGTCAGAAGGAGCGGAAATAACGCTTTTGTTTGAATGTCTCACTAAATTGGAGGGATTTCGAGCGGCGTTTATTCAAATGTTACAAGATATCTTTTAGGAAAAACTATGCATACATAATACATTTTCACTATATTTCTGTTACAAGCACATTTGAACCAAATTTACGCGTTAGCAGTCTCGTCTATTAATACATTTGGAGAATTCATGGTGATACATTTTGGTGTGGCCAATTTCTTATCATCTGTTGCACTGGAGATTACTTGATTTGTAGTGGTTCATATTTCACAATACTATTACCAAGTTTCTCTATATTATACATATATTTGTGCTTCTAGGTTACCTTTTATATAATGTTAATGTAAAACATATAGGGGTCTATTCTGTAACGTTTTAGTTAATTTTAACCGCTGCGGTTAAAATTTTAACCCGAATGTCAATTTCAATCAAAGATGTCATATAAAATATAAAATGGAAAATAACCTCCGGTTACTTTTATAACCTAGGGTTAATTTTAACCAAATTTTTACTGAATAGACCCTATAAAGGCATATTTTGCGCTGGTTCAATCTTTTATATTGTGCATGATCGTCACTTCATGTCCAAGCATGATGAAAACCCCTAATATAAATTACAAGTTCCTTTAATTTTTTATCTTAAATGTATGATATGTGTTTTCGTTTTTGTTCTATTATCGATTTAAAATAATGCAATGGACCGACGTAAAAAGAATAGAGCAAGATCTGAACTAATTTTGGATGTAAAAGTCCAGTGACTGTACCGAAATCTAATTTCATAAATAAATAAAAGGTTAAAATGTATTTATAATAATTAATAACATCCAAATAAAGTAATAATACATCGATAATAATAGTAGATTCTGTAACAAGGTTAGAATTCGACGAGTGGAAAATTCGGAACGCGAGCGTTAGCGAGCGTGAGGAACCACGAGTTCGAATTTTTTTATTCTAACCGAGTAACAGACTATACTTTCTCCACGAGCAAAAAGGAATGAATCAAAATTAAATTAAATCGGAACACAAGTAATTTGTTGACATATTTGTATTACATTGTATTAATATTTATAGTGTTATTGTAGACTTACTGAAATTAAAATCTGGTGCATTGGTGTTTTTTCATAATTTGTAATCTCATTATTTTGTTTAAATTAAAACTTGTTTGAAAATAATTATTACCGTCGCCATTTTATATCTGACAGTGACACTTTTGAAATCCATGGCAATCCATATCGTTTAGTTCGAATACAGAATATCCATTCTTTACCTTGATAAAGAATGGAAATACATGCAAAATACATAAGAAGCAAGTGGTTTAGAATAAATATTCAGACTCAAGAGTGTGAATGTTTACATTCTATTATAAAAAATGATTTCGGAATTGATACATTCAGTAATGGTCGTGGAGAAAAGATTATTATGTTAGTCGCAAGTAATTTTTTTTATTTACTTCCGTTAAATAAATTAAATTAATGGACACGTTTCTAAATTATGTTTTACGTATATTTTATTGATTTTTTAAAACAACAAAATCCCTGTATGCGATGTTATCGATGTCTACAATTCGTGTTGCTATTAGTATGACTTGAAACTTTCGGAGAGGCATAATAATATATTAAATCACTATGATGAATAAGAACCTAAAAATAACTACCCTCAAGTCACGTTCATTAAGTAGATTATCGAAAAAGTAATTTTATGATATAATTTCATTCGTAAGTTATATTATATAGGTCAAGTGAAAAAACTTTAGTCCCAAAACTCTCCGAATAAAAAATAAAAATATATTTCATAAGTCTTTGATAGTCAAAATATGTGCGCGTCACAAATACATAACCAAATTTCTACGTTACGTCGTTTTTGAGAAAAACGTCTGTTGATAGACGAACGGACGCAAGAGTGATCTTATTATAGAGTTTTAGCATCTCATCCGCCATGGCTAACGTTAACGCTAAATTATTGTTAGCCTATAGTATAACCGAGAGTAAAAAATAGTGTTTTAGTCATTATAGAAATTGAGTCAATTAAGTACCTGAAGACTAGACCAGACGGAGCTGAAGTACCTGAAGACCGGCGCTGATACGCTGAACCGCTGCATCCTCTCACTCTAACACATTGAGTTCCCTATACCTAATGTAGGACCGACATGGACTATCTAATAAATTTTTCAAATTAATTATATGCAACTGTCATTGCATTTGTCAAAAGAGTTTTTTTTAATTATTATAAAAAATTCGATAGCAAATAAGCACTTTTTTTTGAATTCCTATCATTTCAAGTGAATTTTCGACCTAATCAAATAAAATTGGTAGAATTAAGTCTTTATCAGATATATTTTCATTTGAAATGGTTTAAGATTATGTAAAAAATATTTTGATATTGATTAGTGCTATTTATGCAATAATACTTATTCTAAAAGTAACTTAAAAATCAATTTAATAGTTTTTCAAATCAAAGTGTCAAATGAAACGAATTCTTTATGTCTTCATTGCAACTTGAAAGTGTTAAAATTCACAGTGCAATTAACATAATGAAATGTCAATTTAATTTATTGAATATTCAATTGTTTTCACAAACTGCTTCTTTTCCATTAAATTCTTTTCAAATATATAACCAAAAAATCCAAAATATATCATTGTAAAAATGATTAAATGTTCCAGTAGTAGAAAAAATAGTATATAAACCACGGTAGAGAAGATTTTCCTCAGCCTCGGCTGAGAAAAATTACTTCTCGACCTTGATGTATAATATACTATTCAAATTATATTGAGTGTTTTTATTGACCTCAGGCATAGTATAATAGTAATAATTATCGAAAATATATAAATGTTTCTATTCACCACAGACCAAGTATAACTAGAAACGTGCTTTTTTTAACATTAAGTCTAGATTTAAACAATTGATAATATATGTTTTCTACTTATTTATTTTGGACACAAATTCTTGATTTTTTCATAGATATTAATATCATATTGTATTCCAGTTATAGGCACCAGAAGTTCAAAAGTTATTTTTATCCACCCCAGATTACAGTATTCCTGTTGTAATTTAGCTAATAAATTTTTGTAATTTAGTCAGCAGATTCAGAAAATCAGTTTGCTCGAAATGAGGTTAGCGGTAACGTTAATATTAGCGGGTGATATGCTAAAACTCTTTAACGGTTCCGTTTTATTTTTTTTGTGTTATGGAACCGAAAAAACTTATACAAAAGAAGTCTAGCGAGGGAAAAAAACAAGAAAATAACAAAAATAACTATAAACTTAGAGAGAGCAGATCAAGAAATAATTAGACAGGATATATTAATAATTAAAAGAAAATATTAGTAGGGTAACTGTTAGTAGCAAAAATTTTGTACATCTTTTTGTAGATTTCGACGTCACTGAAATTGCCTGTTTCGTCCAAAATTTATCACCGTTAAAAAAAATATATCGACAAAAAGTTTTAAGTATGTAAAAAACTATTTAATTTTGAAATATTAACTTAATGTATTATTAAATATTATTTAAAAAAACTACCTCCAACATCATGTGTAAAAAACAGGTAGCGATTAAAACTCCTCCTCCGAATGATTGGCACAAAGCGATAGCAACATTCACTTGATGATGTCTCTTCTGGTTAATAAAATGACCAGATTCATCGTCATCTTCCCATTTTCTCAGTACGTTATAGATTTTCACTGGCAAAATTCCGAACAAAAATCTTATTAGAAAAAACAACACTGCCACCACGATCTTTGTCGTTATTAAGTTCATACTTTTCACCCGTGACTGTATTTCTAAAAATTACATGCTTACTAAAATACAATATTGACGAATGAAACTTTTTACCCTGTTTCGTTCAAGTGCGCATGTAAGATATGGTCAGTTGGAAAACTAAAAATTGACTGGAAAATAATTAGTGTTTTAATGTAATTTATTATTTAGATAAATAAAACGTTTTAGGATTTTCACAAAAATAAATGTAATTTATGTTGTTCTTATTATATCATAATTATTAGACCAAATAATCATGGAAAACAATTTTAATAATAAAATTAAATCAATTTGGAATTATTCAAACCGATAACATAGTACCGTGTTTGCATCATCATGTATTTTTTTAATAATGTTTTATTGATTTGCTAAATATTGTCACGAACAAACTATTTCTAAAAATGTGTATGACTTTAGTTTTTTTTTATTCTTATAAAAAATAATATGAATTTTTTGATTTATCATTAAAAAGGGGTCACAATGAATTCAGATCGAAATGTAATTCAGGAGCGTTCCACAACCCCAACTTTTTGCACTAATTGTTCAAAAACCTTCAATAAATTGGATTTACTCGATTGTACATCTGTTCAACGATGTTTAAAGTGCGGTAATTAGTTGGATTTTTTTCACATAATGACAATTGTCAAACAACATATATAAATCCGTTTCTCCACGACCATTACTGAATGTATGAATTCTGAAATCATTTTTAATAATAGAATGTAAACATTCACACTCTAGAGTCTGAATATTTATTCTATAATACTTGCCTCTTATGCATTTTGCATGTATTTTCATTCTTTATCAAGGTAAAGAATGGATTTTCTGTAATCGAAATAAACAATATGGATTGCCCTGGATTTCAAAAGTATCACTGTCAGATATAAAATGGCGACGGTAATAATTATTTTCAAACAAGTTTTAATTTAAACAAAATAATGAGTGAAAAATCAAGTGAAGTAGATATAGAATTTAATAATATCTGAAATTGCAAATTATGAAAAAACACCAATGCACCAGATTTTAATATCAGTAAGTGTACCACAGCACTATAAATATTAATACAATGTAATACAAATATGTCAACAAATAACTTGTGTTCAGATTTAATTTAATTTTGATTTATACTTTTTGATCGTGGAGAAAATATAGTCTGTTACTCGGTCAGAATGAAAAAAATCGACACTCGTGGTTCCTCACACTCGCTTTCGCTCGCATTCGGAATTTTCCACTCTTTTCGAATTTTTCATTCTAACCTTGTTACAGAATCTACTATTCTTTAGTTTGTTCAGTTCAAAATAAATATCATTATTATCTTCATCTGTCTGTTAACTTGTCACACGAGAAATGTCAATTTATAATTTTACCCCAACCGTCGTGCTAGTTTCGGAATACGCTCCTGTATTATAGGCAGAGCTGGGGCGTTACTAAAAAAGAAGTAACGCGTCACTAACGCGTTACATAAACATTACCGTTATTTTTTTTAAAAAGTAACGATTTATTCGTTATTTTCGAAAACTACCGCGGTGCTTTTAAGATTACAATAACGCGTTACTTTTCTATATATTCTTCTTGTTCCATGTCTTCTCGTTCTTTTATTGCCCATCTCACCATTTATCGCCGTTATTTTTGCACATATAAACAAAATTTTCAAATAAAAGTTGTATGATTAAGCTTGATTTTGTAAAATATTATCCAGTACACAATGGCTCGAAAAATCGACGGGGTGCAAAAAAATAATAAAATTGTTTTTTCACATTAAATAGCGGTAACAAAACAGAAAAACCTTAGTTTTAAAGTAACGCGTTACAGTAACGAAGTAACCATTTCGCATTACTTTTACAAAGTAACGCATTGCCTCATACAACGCATATAAAAATATATTTCCAACAGCAATAATCAATGGATGCTTTTTTCAGTTTTAAAAAATATGAAAAAGCACTGTTGTCTTTTCTGATACAAATATCACTGTGAAAACAGATTTTAAAAGTGTTGATCTACAGACCGATGCGTTACAAGTGGACCACCATGTATATACATTATAATAGTTTTGTACTTTTATTATGTTTTAAATTGAAAGAATCAAATGAATGAATGAAATTTAACAGTTCTGTGTGTCTACCATGAATAATGTAATTTATTTAAAAAACAATGTTTTCTGATAATAAAAGCTTTTTTGATTATTGAAATCCAATGTGCTTATTAACTACCTCCTCTCTTTTTAGAAGCTAAGGGGTATAAGTGAAGATTGATATCACGTGTAACAAAGTTACTTTCCGTGATATTTAAAATATTTAAATTAAATCGCGCACGGCATTGAATTTAGAATTAATTTAAAATTATGTGAAAGGCCAGCCGTACCAGTTATAACCCTCGCTGAAAGATGTAGTCACTCGCGTACTCATTTCGTATATCCAGCCGGAATACGGCAGCTAGAGTCGATCCGGAACCGTCAATTTAACAACGCCAGTCTAGAAGACGTGCCAGTACCCTCAAACATATCAATGATTAAAGAACCTTGTTACACACCCATGTTCTCTCGCTGGATCTTGGTATTCTGGCCGCCAGTGATTTTGGTCGATACCATAACAACTCCCTGAGTATTTTTTATTCACTGATGGTGTCCGTGCAGTGGCCTTCACACTATAAACGAAAGATGGCGCTCAAGGCAATCCGAAACCTGAACCAAGGCTCCAAAATACCGCTTGACGACGCAAAGACCATTACACACGTTATCAATGATTGCTGAGTACAATCTTATTACATTATGTTTTAAAAGTAATAAAAAAATCGGTTGTGTCGCTAAAAAACGTTCCCGACGAGTATCCAGAGATGAATATTTTTTCTGAAATTTAACGTTAACGTTTCAAATTTTGACAATTTTTTATTTATGACAGGTGATAGTTGGTAAAATAACTTTGACTGTTCTGAATAGAGATTTGTCAGGGGCCTTCAAAAATAACATATTGCAAGTCAAACTCCATGACATATTGCTTCTGTCATATTTTGACAGTGGCACTTCCGTTTGACAGATGTAGGAAAAAACTAACTGGTTCTTCTGACGACTAACCGAAACCCATTTTTAGATATTTAATATTAAAATCTCAAATTTTGAATAGAGTTTTTCAAGGGATTTCAAATGACATATTGCAAGTTAAATTCATTGGATAAACGAAACCCATATACCAAATTTCAGCTTAATCGGATTAAGCGTGTGACTTCTATCGTGGAAGAATACGCACAGACAGACAGACAGGCAGACAGACAAACAGACTTCCATCTGAAAATGGTCTTAATCGTCTCAGGGGACATGAAAATGGATATTTCCGTTTTATCTCTAAATTTTTTTTTAGCGCGTTCACAATACTTTCCCTTCTCGGCGGTGAGTCGGTAAAGTAACACTACAAATATTTTTCAATTGAGGGTGGGCACAAAATTACTCAAAAGACTTTTAAGGTCCTCATACCTAGTCTATAATCATTACGCTATGCTTTATGTAGTATGAAATTCTGAAAGACCCTTTATCAATAAACATCCTTTATCAACACTGTCATGTTTCCATGGTTTTAATGATTAAACATGAATGCGTTTCATGTAACATACTACATCAAATCTGGCAGACAGTTCTTAATGCAAACCCTAGTGGTAATGATAAAATAATTTAGAGGAAAAAAGTTTATTAGAAAGTTCAAAATGTCGATAAAACATCCTACTATCCATCCAGGATCATATTTATATGTAAGTTTATATACAATGTTTTAATTTTAAAATATGAAAATATATATATAGAATTATGTTTAAATTTTTTACTGTGTTCATAAACAAAATGATTATTCGTTTAATTTAAACTATTAAGAAAATATCAGTTTGGCAAAAAAGTGCAGAGGAATAAAAGAAGTTGCAACTATTTTTTTGTAATGTTTGTTAAGTTTTTACAGGCTTATTATTTTATTTTTTATTTTAAATTTAATATTACCAATTTTATAGTGCAAACATAACCTAACCCTCCGAGTAACGCTCATCCTGTAAGGCTAGAAATTCTTTTAGTGATGAGTCGTAGCATATAGTCTATACGAAGTCAGTTGGAACGGCATAAAAATTAAATATCTACCGACCGTCGCCGAATTCATTGTAAAGCATTGGCGGCGTAATTTAATTTATATTCAAAATTACTTTTATTTTCCTTATACCTACACGGATATTTTTTTTATTACTAATATAGAGCAATGAAAAAACACACCTGTGTATCCTGCCATGATAATTTAATAAAAAGTTAAGATTTATTATCTGAATTTTCAGAGCTTGACTCTGAATTTGGGGTTATAACAATGGGTCAATGGAAGGTAAAATAAAATATTTATTCTCCTTTTCTGGACACATTTCATCCATTTACCACGAATCATCTCGATCAAGTTTTCTTTTTTTATAGCTTCCAATAACACTTTCTCGTTAGCCTCTAGGAATTTCCGTATTTTACTTTCCATGAATTTAAAAATGTCTTCCTTCTTTGTGCAGCTATTTAGAATTTTGTTACGTAGATAAGATGCATTGTCCATACAATAACAGAATTTGAGGAAAGATTTGCCAGCAGTTGTTCATTGAACTGCTTTTCAAATAGACTGGCGGTCATATCTTCATGGCAGCCTGCAGATGAATTTTTATATATTTTTAGCTGACAATTAGGAACAAAACCCCCATTACTGCCTGCGTGAAGAATGATATCTCGAGTAATTTTCGACATTCACTTTATTTTACAAACTTACATAACATATATTTCGATATACAATATCTTCTTCAGATGTAAAATTATTTTACATCTGAAGAAGATATTGTTGCTAAATGTCGAAATATCAACTTTTAATACGTAGTTGTTGTAAATATTAAAAAAAAACTTATTTTCGTATTTATAAAAATAAAGTTGATGGTGGTTCTAAAGACACAAAACTTTTTATCTCTAATAAAAAATACCATAGGATAAACAAATAGTATATTGACAATTTTTTGTTTTTTTTTCCAAATATTCCCGTTATGTAATATAACATTTTTGTTTTAATTAACCTTGTAAATCATTTACGATAATATCTCAATGCTAGTGTTCCTTAAAAAGCTAATATCTAAAACTTCCTTGCAATTTGGTATTTATTTTATTGTTCATGCTAGATACTTTTAAATTTATAACTTATAAGAATAATTTTTAGATGGGCAGAGAACCAAGAAAAGATTATGTGACGTCTACTCCAGAACGTAAACCGCCTATATTGTGTCCAACCATTCATCCAGGAGTATATCCACATGTAAGTAATATTTGCTGATCATGAGATATTTAATCCAGGTTTTTAATTTTTAGTAACAAACTTTTGGTATATTACGCCGGGTCCACACTGCCACAAACATTGTTAGCTAATACTTTGTTAGCTAATGCTTTATTAACTAACAATAGATCAATAGTAGCAGTAAAGACGACCTTATTTTTGTAGTGTCGTAACATATTGAACTCTCAAGCAACGAAAAGAAATCGAAATTGGTGGGTTACAAGAATGTAGGCAACTGATTTGGAATTTGATTGGTCCAAAGGCTTCTCGCCAAGATACCAACTATAGAAAATATATTACTGTAACAGAAAAACCAGCTGTAACTATGAGCCACCTGGGGACTCTTTTCAAACCTTCATGTATTTCTTTAGAATTTCAAAACAAAGTATTTCCCAAATCATTAACTAGAAATCAAGAAAATATAAGTAGGAACCTAAAAACATTGAAATAACATTTCTTCCTTTTGAAATTTACTGCTCAATCGGCGAACATCGTTTTTTGTTCGCGAACACTGTTATTAGACTGCTAATGTGAGCTGTTGACAGTAAACTAATAAAAGTAATTGAAGCTTTCACATTGGACGAAAACGGTTTTTTTCGTACGGATTTAAAAGAGCCGTATCAATGACTGAAATCTTACTGCTGCCTTGTTATCAGTGGCATAAGTTACTTAATGCACGCTTTCACAAAGGACGATTTTTAATCATCTGCAGTCCGTTGTTCTATTCACTTATTGTATATCATATTATATTTAACACCAATATGACTGATGATATAGAGATAGAAATAATTATAAGTCCATATAACTTTATAAGGATATAAGTGGTACTTGAAAGACGTGGGAAGAAGTTTGCATTCCATTAAGGAAACGAATGTGCCTACTTCATTTCATCTCTGATTAATTGGGCGGAACGTGACACTAGGACGCGGGAACACTGGGACGCGGGGACACTGGGACGCGGAGACACTAGGACGCGGGGATACCAGGACGCGGTGCTATTAGGACTCGGGGCCGTTAGTTAGTTTTCGAAACATTTGCCCATTAAGGTGAATAAATTTTATTTTGACAGCCTAATTTTCCTTAAGTTCTAAAATTTTTAACTATATTTTTGTCTACAAAAGTAAACTGTATTAGTCAATTTAATTTGAAATAAAAATTTGAATAAATTTATTTTTCACATTATTTTCAAAAGTAATAAATTAATATTTTGAGATCGGGTATTATATGATATATTATTGAAATTAGAAAAAAGCTTATTAAAAAATTTAATAATATACAGTGCATATGTTTCTGTACCCTCTAGAATATACGCGACACTGTGTTTCTGATGGCATTTAAAAAAAATTAACATAAAAGAATCAGCCAGTTTTCGAATTAATATTTTGTATATGAAAAAAAATGATAATTGTGGGTAAGATATAATGAATAACCCTTTACATATAAATATTTATTTTTTCAAACTGACCGATGATTAATATAGGCTAATAAAATGCATTTTTGTAATAAATTCATTTAATTTTAATAATTTCGCGTACTTATGTCCTCGCGTCCTAGTGGCCTCCGCGTCCTAGTGTCCTCGCATCCTAGTGGCCGTGTCGGAGTGTCCTTGCGTCCTAGTGTCCTCGCGTCCTAGTGGCCGCGTCCTTGTGGCCGCGTCCTAATGTCCTAGACCCTTAATTGGGCGCAACAAGTAAATACGATTTCCTTGTTTCCGATACTTTTGTATACGACGATATGAAAAAATACAATGACAATAATGCCTTTTGGATACATGTTAAAAACCAACTAAACAAAATAGCGATAAGCCCTATTAAACAGGCTATTGACGTTTCAGTGAAAAAAAAAATGGTCAACAAAAACACGGATAAAAACCGCACAGTTTTTTCCGTAAGTAGCAAATCGTCATGTCTGAAGAAGCCCATACAAACGCAAAACCTTGCCAAACTTATCATATAGCCGAGTTACATTAGATCTCTACAATATGTGTCCCTCCAGTTTTTTTTTTGATATGTATAGAAAAGGATTAAATAAATAAAGAACAACACACGTTAAGTTCAAAATTTTTAATTAAGAACCAATTTCCGTCTAAATATAGTTCAATAAAGTTTTGTTGAATGTATGATTTCCATACGAAAAGATATTTTAAATCTTTTTAATTTTCTATTTTTATTTTTAGTATGGGAAAGAACCGAATTCAGGTCGTCTTAAAATGGCGTATGAAGAGAAGTTTCAAAAACTTAATGAAAGTAAATTTCCTAAACCACCAACTGTAGCGGACCCAATAGACCAAGCTGTAATTTTCAGAAGACAAGTAGAAGATCGTGTTCAGTATCATCAAGTTCAGAGAGATATAAAAAAGAAGATTAAAGAAAAAATCATTGCCTACGAAGAAGCTGTCGATAAAAGAAGGGTCAAGTAATAAAAGTTTTTAACATATGAAAATTATTTAACAATCTAATCAAGACTAAAAAAAGTAATAATGAAATAAGATATATATTTGCCAGCTAAGTGCTCAATAATCTGTTCATTTTTAATTGTGAAGGTGGGGATAAGATAGTTTGTTTGGTATTAAATAATAATATCCTATAAAGTTGACAAACTAGCACGAACACAACTTTAAGATACGTCCTAGTTTCATCGAAAAATCCCAACACAAGTTAAAGAAACTACCATAAATAGAGTCCCAGATTTAGACCAAATGGAAAGCTATATTTCAGCTTCTGATTCAACCTTATGGCACAGAACACCTTAACCATTATATAAAGCGCAATAGGATAGTAGGCTAATCTTACCGGGATAACATTTAAATCCTATTTCCCTTTTTAATCAATGCCCTAATTATACAGAAGCGAAAGTTCACGGCGGCACTTTGAATTTTCGTTACCTTCATTCTTTACTAAATATTACATCTGTCATTTTTGAGCGGAAAATTTGAATTAAATGGAATTAAGGTACTTTGTACAGTATAGTTTTAGTGTATCGATGCAATTAAAAAATATATTCTAGGTTTTCTTCACAGTTGATCTTTTACTTTTGTTACTCATATTCATGTTTCCTTTTCAACGAATGGGGAAAAATAGTGGTGACAGCCAGAGTCAGTCTAGTTAGTTGCAGTGGCAGTCCGAGTTTTAGTTTTAGTTCCAGTGGCAGTCCCATTTAGATTAAGAAACCGTGGGGCACACCTTTTTTCCTCGCCCAGATTTGTTATAAATAAAATTGGTGTATTTGAATTGAATGATTTTTTTTCGCACTTTTAACATTCTACCAGCAGATACTCTGGTCCGCAGCCCAGTAGCGCAAGTAGAGCCCGCCCTTCTGGCCACTAGCCATAATGACCTTGGAGTATTTTATGTTCACTGAGGCTGCCTAGTGCAAGTGACCTTCATACTATAAACGTAAGGTGGCGCCCGGGGTAATTTTAGTATTAGGTCAAGTTTAAAAATTTTGTAATTTCCTTTGTTTCCGTTTTTATTTAATTTTTTTTTGTGTGCGCTAATATACATTAGACATGTACAAAAGTTAGCAGTGTATGTTTCTTTGCAGCTTATATACTTTGTTGTACGTGTTTCTGTTTTTAATAACTTGCAATTTCTTATATAGAAAACAACATTTTAGGTATTTTGTTGGCTGGTAGCAATTTATCTGTGCATGGCCGAACTCAAGACAGTTTTACTTTTAGGTTGTAAATATATTGTTACACTGTAAAATTCATTTGTTGTTTTTTCTATGTCGAATTTTGTTCCTGCTGACTGTTTCTTTTGCGCCTTAGCGAAGGTGAAAAAAATTGCTTGTGATATCTTAAAAGTTTCGATTATATTATTTCTATACCAGGAATATATTATTTCCTACTTTACGTAAACTGTTTTCTTTATTTTATTTCTTCTCATAATTGTATTGGAGAAATTTTCATTTTTACCCCAGGGTGGGTGTTATTTTGTATTTTATTTGTGGCTTCGACCATGCCTACGATTTTGTTGGCTTCTTGGGTTTTTTATTATGTAGTGTTTTCCTTCTACATGTACTCCTTTTGTTTACAATTTGACTGCATTTTTTTCATTTTTTTTGATACAGTCAAATATTCATCGCCCATGTTAGTTCTTTTGTTTTCGTTTTTTTTTTATTCTTTGTATTCTGTGTAAAGATTTATTAGTTTTTTTGTGGCTCCTTTGCTTTTTTTTGAATAATACTTGTATGGAACTTCTCCACTGATTTTTAAAGTTTCCTGCTTCATCTAATTCGATGTTGACGCTATTATATTTATGTTTTATGGGGTTTTTTTCTTGATTTATAAAATTGTCTTCTTCGCCTGTTTCGATGCCGAAACTATTATATCCGGGGTTAGCGAGTGTCTTCCAGTTCCTTTATTCCTTGTCGCTTTTTGTTACTTTTTCACTACTTGTGGTTGCCATATAAATCCGGGGTGAACCTACTTAGTTCAGGTCGGGCCAATTCCTTTAGAACAATTTATATATCCTCTTATAACTTTTCTTTTTGAAAAGTACTACTTTTAATCTAGTAGCATGGGTTTTGTAGACTACTCACGCTACTTACTCTCACACATTTGTTAATCAAATTTTATTGTTGTAATGTAGCAAATTTGGGTCGGACGTAAGACTGATCTTCAACAACAATTAATAACAGAAATAATAACAAATTTAAATAAAAACAACTGAAAAAAATTGAATTGATGAGGCTTTTACTTGATGATGATCCATACTATACGATGAAATTAAACAATTTAATTTGTTTAAATCTTCATTTTTTAATGAAGATTTAAACAAATTAAATTGTTTTATTTCATCGTAAAAACAACTGAGTTTATATAAATATATAATGCAAATGTAAAAAAAAATCTAGTAGATAAACTATTGCAGTGTAGAAAATACTAAAAGAAGGTGATGGAAAAAGGTAAAGAGCAAAGCCGAGGAGAGAAAAAATAGACACTGCGCAAGATTCTATATATTGAAATGAGCAGATAAAAAGCTAAAAAACGATTTACCCTCTCTATAAAATATCATTAGGAATAAAAATAAACATCACTAATTTGAAATAATAACAATAAAAGGTTTTTATTAAGGAATAATTTTTATAGACTCAAAGATCTTCTATATTGCGAAGAGCGGCAATATTATAGAGAAACAGTAGAAACCGCCTTTAAGGGAGAACAAGAGAGATTTGAAGAGATGAAGAGAACAGTAGAGTTGATCAGAGCAAAAAGAGAAGAAGAAAGGCAACAACTAGTCCACAAAAAAAGAATCCAACAATATGTGTAAGAATATTTTATTTAAACATTCCTTTAATCTAAATTTTTACCAATAAAAAATTGCAGAAATTTATGCACGGAATTAAAACCAGAAATAGTCAAAAAGCATTTAATAGAGTCCAAAAATGCCCAATTACAACAAATGCGAGAAAACGAAGCCAGAAGACAAGCAGACAAGGAACTAGACATGATGTGGGCCGAACTTAATGATAAAGAAAATCAAGCAAAGGTAAAAAAAAATGAAGCGAAAAAAAATTAATCTATTCACTTTAATTTTTTTTAGATAGAACGAGAGGAACGAGAAGTAATGGCTAAAAAAGCAGTCGAAGAGGGATTGCAAGAAACATTAGCCAAACAAATTCGCGGGAGAGAACTTTTAAAGGCTGAAGAACAGAAAATGAAACTTGAAGATAAATTAGAACTAGAAAGATTACAAGAAAAAATGCGGCAAGATGAAATTCAAAGTATGCATAATATACACTTCTATGAGTTTGTTAATTCAGTCACTTACTGTGTTTTATTTTTCTACCGATTATCTTTCCCATCCTGGAGAATTGTTATTTCAATTTAGTTAGCGTCAAAATTAAAGTTAAATTAAAAAAATTGTAGGTAAGAAAAAAAACCAAAAAAAATTGTTGTCAATAAAAGAATTTTTGAATATTGGGTGAAGGGAATTTTAAACCGGATTTTGTTAGATAGTATTATGTAGGTGTATGTTTTTTTTTTGAAATGGTGGAATAAAAAATGTATATGAAAAAAAGTAAGCAATATTATTTAATATAAAAGAAGGACGTAAGGAATAAAGAATAACAAAAGTTAGTGCGAAGCTTTAAGGAGACTAAACAAGTATAAAACTGAATAGAGAGCAGAAGTGAGATGCGGAGATAAAAAAATATATCAAGAGATCTAAAGAAAGAAGAAAGCTATTAAAAAATATATTAATTTTGTTATTTTTTTATAATACCATATTGTTAATTTTTTTAAGGCGCCTGAACCCTGAACTCAGAAAGAGTTCACCAGGATGCGAAAGATAGTCAGCTTTTACGAGGGAATTATTATTTCAATATTTATCTTTGTTTATATCTTTTTACTTTATTTTAATATTTATGATATTGATATTGTTTTTAACATTACTTTTTACTTTTTTAGAACTAAAACAGAAACGAAAAGACCAAGAATCTCTGTTACACGACCTCAAAGAACAAGTTAACATTCAGGAAGAGTTGCTGCGCAAGCGTAAAGAAGAAGAAGAAGAGATCTCGAAAGTTTACCAACGTTATAATATGCTTGAGTTGGAAAAGGAAAAAGCAGGACGAATGGATAAAGTAGAACAAACAAGAAAGGAATGCAACTTGTACAAGGAGTTCTTGCACAAATTAGAGACTGAAAAAAAAGAAGAACAGAAGAGACTTGATGAACTTATGGAGATGTACAGACAGGAGATTCAGAAGAAACGTGATGACGCTCAATGTAAAATATTTGCAGCCAGGAAAGAATTAAAAGAGGTAAATATAGTTAACCTAACAGAAAGATCATAAATTAAATAAATATACACGTACTTCCAGAAACTTGCCAAGTACATGTACAAGCTGTCAAAAATTGGTGTGTTTTGCAGGATATCTCGTAAAATAGAGACAGTTAAAAACAGTTAAGATGTTATGATTTCTTTTTTTATTAAAGTAACGATAGCCTAATTAAATCTTTAGTAGCTCCCTGCCTTTTTAAGATACAGGGTGATTATTCAAACTGTCGAAAACTACAACTTAAGGAAAATATAAAAAAAGTTATAAAATTTTTTGATATATATGATATTGAAGAGTTCAGTGGCGCACAAAAAAAAATTATGACGCCTCAGTAGGGAAATATAATGAAACTTATATATTCTTAAATGAGACATCCTGTATATTTTGATGTTTTTTGTTTCCTTTTTTAATTCTCATTCACCTGAAATTACATATTATAAATTTATTTTTAGTGAAAATAAACCATTTATCGATGTTATCAGGTGAAAGGCCCATAAAAAATAGAATATATAGTAACGAAATTTAACATTTTATTATAAGGATACTGATGTATGACATCGTTACTTTACTCTTCTAGTTTAAGAGATGCCCTACAAAACACACCAATTCGGGACACCCTGTATATTTTTTATTTTTCAATATTAAAAAAAGTACGATTTTTTTTACAATTTTTTTCGTTTTTATTTTTTTATTTACGATATTTTTTACAATTTTTTTACGATGTTTTCTTACCGTTTTTTCTGATTTTTTGCGGTTTTTTAAGTTGTTTTATTTTTTTTTAAATATACGGTTTTATACTTTTTTTATTATTTTTTACTATATTTTTCTTTTTTTATTATTGTTTACGATATTTTCTTTTTTTATTTTTAAGGATATTTTACAATTTTCTTACGAGGACTTTTTATGATTTTTTCATTTTTTTTAGAGTTTTTGCGTGTTGTACGGTTCTTAACAGATTTTAAGACTTTTTTAAACGTTTTTTACAATTTTTAATAATTTTTTTTTAATTTTTCACAACTTATATCCTTCTTAACGCAGACAAGTAGATAAGTTATCACTATGGTACAATTTTTGAGTACAAATGACAGGTGACTGAACATATGGCGCGTAGGAAAATACACAATAAATAAAAATGAATCAAAGTCAGTAATAATTATCAATAAATAAGAGAGATTACTAAAGAACTAAATAAATCACTAATATCGGAAAAGAAGCAGAGAGATGGACAAACGACAGATTACTGGTCAGATGGACAAATGGAAGAAACTAGCGCTTTAAAAAATACACAATAAATAAAAATTAATCAAAGTCAATAAAAATTATTAGTAAATAAGAGAGAATATTGGAGAACTAATTAAAACAGTAAAGCCAGAATAGAAGCAGATATAACAGACGGACAAATGACAGATGACGGAAGTCGCGAGAGAAAAATAATATGACCAAAATTAATCTTAAGTCAATAATAATTACAAGTCAGTAAATAAGTAAAAGTTAATCAAGTTTATAATAAATCACTAAAAGCAAGAAAGGAAGCAGAGATCACTGAACAAATGACAGATGGACAAATGACAGATGAACAAATGGCAGATGGCTGGACAAAAGGCGCGAGGGATAATAAAAAAGCACAAAAAAAATAATAACCTAACCTTTTTCTTTAAAAACAAATTTTATAATAATATATTTTTAATTAACATGCTGCAGATTATTTTAACTCTTAGCTCATCACTCGTTCAGGCGTTCATTTATTCATAAAAACGCCTTCAGCTACTTCTTCAGTGTTCTCAGACCCTTCTGCTCTGTCCGCTTCCACTGGTGGTCTCGTATCTGTCAGACCTGCAGGCTTGCGCTGAAGTACTTCAGGTCTGTCAGACCCTCAGATAAAGGAACTACTAGATATGCCCTGTATATCTAATGTCATTTACAAAATTTAAGCCAACATCTAGCCCTCTCTCTCGGCAAAGTTTGTGGGCGAGGGACGTGAGACGCGCAGAAAAATCTCGTGCAGAGGACGAAATCAACAATAAAAATTGATGTGATGTATTAGACAGTGGCGACGCGAAGAATTATAACTTTTTATTTATTATAGCAAAAAAAAGAAAATTAAAATTGGGTATTTTACATGTTATTAATATATCACATTTGAATTAAATATGTCGTGAGAAGTTATATAAACATAGCAAATGCTTGTAAATTTATATTAAATGTACGTATTTAATAATCGAATCAAATAAATAATATTTTGTATTGCTCCTAAAACCATGTTACAGTAAGGAGTACCTAAATGCGAATAACATAAAAAAATGTGAATGGTAGGTATATAACATAAAAAAGAAAGGAAGCAAAATAAAAATTATCAAATCTTATCAACTTGTATTATATTTTAAATTATTCAAAAACTACTTTCATAACTTACTTGTGAAGTGTAAGATTGATTATCTAATGGCTTGAGAAAAGCACCACATTTTTCACATTTCTTTCTCATGGTTAACAACCTCTCAAGAAAATCGCTTAAAATAGTTCAAAATGTTTACAAAAATATTTAAAAAATAAACTATTTAATGTAGGATTTTAAATTATCCTGCTTGAAAGTACGCTTATGGAATCTCTAGAGGACGATGTCAACAAAAGTTAACTAGATGTTGGCTTAATAAAAAAGGATAGAATGCCCTCTCTATATATATTTACTCTGAGGTCAGACCCTTCTGCTTTGACAGAATCCTCTGGTGGTGTTGTATAAAGTCAGCATTAGTGCGTTCGTTCGTTCATCTGTGCTGTGCCTCTATCCGTCTATGCGAGAGTCTAAACGCTAAGCGTCCAAGAGCTTGTTCGTTAGTTCATCTGTCCATCTATACGTTTATGGACTAAGCGTTCGTTCATCCGTCTGTGCGTCTGTCCGTCTATGCGCCAGTCCGTCTGTACGCCTCTCCGTCTAAGCGTCTTTCCATCTATGTGATTGACCGTCTAGGCGTTCGTTCGTCTGTCATTTGCCCATCTGTCATTTGTCCATCTGTCCAATCAACTGTCATTTGTCCATCTGTCCGTCATCTGTCATTTGTCTCTTCTTTCCAACATCTCCGCCCATCTCTACAGCCTGTCTTATCGCCGCCATCTTGAAAGTATACCCAAAAAGTGTACTATAGTATTAACTAACCTATCTATTCAGACAGCATTATTGCAATTTTTTAGAGTGTCATGAAAGGCAGAGCTCAGCAACTAGAATATAAACGACAAGAAGCTGAAAATCAGTTAAAAGCAAAACAAGCTGAAAACGAGCTACTCAGAATGTACTACGAAATGAATACAAGACTTCAATACGAAAGTGATCGTCTAGAAATTGAAGCCGCCAAGCAATATCGTGACGACTTAAAGCAACAGATTGAATATAACAATATGTTAAGGGTAAGATCATAATAATATTTTTTACTGTTTGGTTTATCATTACAATACATTTTTAGGAACGCGAACGGCAAGAATTGGAAAGACAGCTGCAGAAAGGCAAAGCAGAAGAGGAAAAGTATCAGAAATTGGTAAAAGAAATTATCCAAGCTGAAACTGAATCTCCATATCATAAGCATCCGTTCAGAATAGTTTTGGAGAGACATGACTGCCGGTGTAAGCAGCTACCTGTATAAAAATGAAAATTATCTTATAATTTATTTTTATACCTCATTTTCAAAAAATATATATGTTTTTTTTATTAGCTACTTTTATTAATTATTATATACTTCTATACTTATATATTAATTATTCAACTGCTTTTGAGCAATTAGTAGTATCCATAAACAAAAAGCGTGAGTTATGGAAAGGAATGTATATTTACGAACCGAGTACAAAGGTAGAGAGTTATTATAGCTCTCTGGGATCCTACTGTAATTCTGTATGTAAACAGTAAATTCTTGTAAATTTTAAAGCAGATAAATGCGTTCCATTGATGTAGAAATTCTACAAAGATTTTATAACAACTGGAAACGAATGCATAATTAAAAGTTTTTAAAATTATTAAATTGGCGGTCTACAATAAGTAAAAGATTACTGAAATTTACTATACACTATTTACGAACCGAATACCAAGGTGGCTCTGTATATAATGTTACTTAAAGTTTTCGGAACAAAGTTCTTTTTCTATACTTGCATCTTAGTATTTATTGTTATAGTCGTAGATAAAGTATAGTATTCAACTTGCGGTGGTAGTCATAACTCACTTGATGAAATACAGCACTCGCCTGCGGCTCTTTCTGCAAACTTTCATCTGCTTGAGTTATGACCTACATAATCGCTGGTTAAATAATATACTATTAAATATTCTTTCTAATTTTAATAGTCTATTTATAATTGGTTTCTTATTATAACTATAAAATGGGGGTAGATATATTAAACAGATGGTAAAGACATAAATATATAATTAATAATAAAAGATGAAAGTACAATTAATTAACATACCAAAAGCTTAAATAAATATCTAACTTATACAGTGCTTTCAGAAATGATTGTCTCCCACGTGACAAAGATGACATTTCACCAATTGATAGAACATAAAAAAAATATCTTTAGACGTCATTAAGTATCACAAAATTATGTAATATGTATAAAAATAATTAATGTTTGATATTATCTAAAATTCTACAATAAAATTTTAAAAACATAATTTTTCTTGCTCATATCAGTTTTTATAACAAAAATTAAAAATACATTGATAAAATCCAACTATCTTATAGTACTCTTAAACAATAATCGACGGAGTAAAGAGAAACGAACACTAGTACGAGCGCTTATGAATTATTTAATCTAAATAATTATCTAGATATGTAATACATTATTTATTATGCAAGTACAAAAAATGTATTGATTATTCATTCATTTCTGAAAGTCACAAATATTTATTGCTCAATTTCACGTAAAAAAAGCCAAAAAAAGACAACAGGATGGTAATTATTTGTATTCAACGAATTTTACTTAACATCTCAGAATCAAATATTCAGGTATTCAACCCAGTAGGGCAAGTAATGACCGCTCTTCTGACCGCTAAGGTTCTTGTCGATGCCATACGAGCGCTGGAGTATTTTTTGTCCACTGACGCTGCCCGTGGAAGTGACCTTCACACTATAAACGGAAGGTGGTAGGCGAGGTAATCCGAAATCTGGACAAAACCGAGTGACGATGCAAAGAGTGTTACAATAACTTAATTTAAATTTTGTTGCTCTTCAGTGTGGGGTATTACCCGCCCCTATATTGGGGTACTAGTTTTGGATGCAGAATAAAAATCTTAAATTCAAAGTCATATACATTCAATTAGGGAGGATTTTTGAAAGAAAAGCAGACTTGCACAAAAAGAAATGTGAAGAATTCTCTACATTCATTCAAGAAGGCAGAATTATTTAAATTATGCTTATCATTATTTTATAGAGTGTTTTAGAATTGAATTCTGATCTTAAATGGGTGATTTTAAGAAAAATTCTTTACTAGAAATATAACAAAAAAAATCAGTTTTTACTACAATATCTCTGAAATCGCTTTGTTTTTGTACTTTTCCGCTATCTATTCCATATATACAATTGTATAGATAAGGTATAAATAAAGGGAAAGTATTATTTTCGGGTAAAAAATCGATCTCAAGATTTTCAGTTTTCTAAGTCCAAAAAATCCATTTTTGGAAAAACGTATGTATTTATGTCTGTAAGTGTGTGTGTGTGTGTATAATCAAGTTTTTCGATAACGATTTTTTAAAACTACTTAACCGATTTTAACCAAATTTTCACCAATAATTTTTTTGCTTCTTACTTAGAACTGATTAGATTTTGATGACCATCGAGGAACATTAAGAGTAATTTTAATGCTGTCAAAATTTAAAAAAATTCCTAAAAAGAATTGAATGGATCAAGTTTTAATTAAAAATATTTTTTTATTGGTCTTATGGTGTATTATCCTGCAATGAAAATATCACCTTCATACTTTGGCATTTTTAATAAATTAGATAACAAATAAATTTATTTATGGGCTATAGGTGCTTAATAGATAAATAGTCATAATAGCTTGAAGAAGAAAGTGACATTTATTATCCATGAGCTGTCTAATTGTCTATAAGGTGCGTTCAGGTAGTGCCACGAGAAGGGACATAATATACTGATATGGACCTCCCAGTTAATCAGATGTCTTCTTAATCAATAAATTTATAAAATTAAAAAAAAACTAATCAAGTGGGATTTGGGATTTTGTCAATGAATGTTTACAAATTTTTTAAATTGTCAGATAAGAAAATTTTGAAAGAAAATATTTATTTATAATTGTGAAAGTTACAAAAGAAAATAGAAATAAAACAGCTGATTTTCAAAAATGTTTGTATTGTCAATGGATGATTTTGAGATAAAAAAAAATTTGAAATTGTTAAAAAAAAATTTCGTAATTATAATTTTGAATGTTATATTGAACGGATGAAGAAAAATAGAAATCGATTTAACAAGGTGAGAATATTTTATTATAATTAGAATAGATAAAAATAAAGTGTACAAAGCTAATACGAGAATGTGAAGCAAGACGAGGAAGGGAAGAACTATGAGATAAGACAGGAGACAGAAAGAAATAGGAACGAACAATTTTCTTAAGAAAACAGAAAAAGACTAGAAGGTAAGACAAAAAAAAGATATAGGAGTCATAGAAGACACATAGAAAGAGCAATATTGAAGAAAGTGAAGAGGAGATAAGAAATACTGAAATAAAGAAAAGTGTATTTTATTTTTTGTTTAATTTTATAAATTTATTATAGAAAACATCTAAACAACCAGGTGGTCCATATCAATACATTATAATATACAGAGTTACGTTAAAAAATTGCGGCTAGTGTATGTGGATAAAATAGTGATTTTAATATTATTGGCTGGATTTGTTTGTGAATCAAGATTAGAGTGACAAACACTAGACATTTCTTATATTTTGTTTGTAAAAATAATTTTGCAAACAGAGTTAAAAATAAGCTATAATAAATCTTTCTTAAAAAAATAAAATACTACACATAAATAGCGGGAAAGTGTTATGTTGGCTACAAACCATTTTTTAAATTTTGGTATATGCAAAGTTTGCATAAAAAAGCAATTTTTATTATCAAAAACTGTCAAAAAATATCAAAATTAAATTAAGTGTAAAATTCCCGGCTGAATTCGCATTTTATTATTTAAATGGAAAACCACCCGCCAACCGAAAAAAAAACAAATAGTCAATTTTTATAAGATATAGGACAATTAATAAAAATAATATTTATAAAAAAAAATTATTTTGATTAACACTGATGAAAATTAAAAAATCTTTATCCTGGAAAAAATGCGTACTTTGCATGAACCAAAATTGAAAAAAAACAAAGCGAGACTAGAAATATTGCGGAAAAATTTTTGTGATAAATTGTAACATCCTGTATCTCAGAAATAAAGCGATAGCGGACATATGTTCATATAAAGAATATTTTTTAAAATCATCCAATGATTATCGTCCTCTAGGATCAGTATTTAAACATAAAACACCCTGTATATTTATAATATTCTATTCTACATTTATAATAAATCCCGATTCAATAAATTCAAGTATCTTGTGAATCCTAAAAGAGAAATTGAATATTCTCTTATTAAACGTTGTTAATCCTACAATCAACTTTCAAAAATAAATTGCTTCTCGCAAATGGGCCATGTTTTAATTTAACTAAGCACCGCTTGACCTTTTGATCCAATCTAATATGATTTTCATGATTACTTAATCTGAACTAACGACTAACGACTGCATTAACTCACTCAATAATTCAAATTTAAATCTGTTCATGTGATTGTCAAGTATTTATAATCACTATTGGTTAACCATATGCAATGTTGTAGTAATCCTTGTAATTTTCTAGTACTTCTTCTTTATTGGCATCTAATTGATAGTTACTTTTTATAAATCTCATTAATTTTCAACTTTGGCATACTTACATAATTTTATGATGCTTTTAGTACCTAATCCTATAATTAAACTGCTTCGGTTGTTATTATCCAATTGAGTCAAGACAAAATTGCGTAAAATACACATTTAAAATAAATTTTTAAATATTGATAACTCAGAGGTAAATGGAAGAAAAAACAATCTAAACAACGGAGTATGTAGGTAATATATAAAAAAGTATTATACATTTTTTGCGGTTATCCGTTTTTTCAATAATTAACTATAAAAAATTTCTAAATGGAATGCATGATTTTCGATAATACTATTCCAAATACAGAAAATAAAATAATCTACTAAAAGACAATTAACCTTAAAAATTAATTTAAGTTTAAAGAACTATTAAAACATAAATAAATAATAACCAATTTAATTTAAATAACCTGTTTGACGTCCATAAAAACCTTCGACCAAGTCTGGCACGCTGGACTTGTTCGCAAGCTCTCGAACATCGAAGTCCCTACCAAAATAATCAAACTCATCCACTTCTATCTCCAAAATAGATTAATCCACGTAAAAGTAGGAAACTCCCCCTCTGATCCCTTTACTCCACTAGCAAGTTCTGTGCTTGCGTCCTCTACGTCATATACACCCATGACATCTCACTTTCTCCCTCACCTAGCCAAGACCTTCAGCTTTACGCTGACCATACCTTCTACCAGAGCTCAATAACTTCTCAATCGCTTCGTATAATGGTGTAACAATTGGAGGGTTACCCTGAATCCTCAAAAAATCTAACTCATAATATTTAAACATCCCTATCACACTCGAAAAGCTAACCAAAACCCAAATGACATCAACCTACGGTTCTGGGGAGAGAGGCTCGTCCCTTCGGCAGAGGTTACCTAGTTGCGAGAATGGTTCACGCGTACTCTTAAATGGGTGACCGAAGTCTAAAAAACTCTGGACAGAGTTAGGAGACGAGCTTCCCTCATCTGGGCCCTAGGGGGACGATTTGGCAGGTGTAATCCCTAAACACTAGTCCACACTTTCAAAACCTTTATCCCTCCAGTAATGGACTATAGAGCTCTGAACTTCTCAACATTTCCCCCTTCTCTCCTGCACGCCGTTACGTGAAACGAGAGAAGAATCCTACGAAAAACGTCCTACCTTCCCTGGCTATTCCCCGCAAATCAGATTTATAACTCCTATCATTTCCAAAAACTACAAAGGGGTGTTAAGTTTTTTTATGCCATATTTTTAATATTCCTTTGCTCGGTCTATTTGATTACAGCTCGCTTTTTTCTCTTTTTTCTTTCTTCTCCTCGCTATATAGGGTAAGTTTTTATTATATTATATTATATTTTCACTAAAATTCTCTAATATCATTATTAATTATTTCGAAGCTTTAACTTTTATTTACTGTTATTTTTAATTTTTTTTAATGCTGGTATATTTTTTTTTTGTTATATTTACTCAAAAGTTCATATCTTATCTTTTACAAAAATATAAATTATCTGATGTTCGTTATGCTATTTGAGTCTCGATTACAAAAAGAGAATCTATTTTTAATTTCTTTTTACAAAATATCTTAAAATTTAATTAATTTTGATTATTTTTATATTTCATATTTTGATCTAGAAATTCATGTATTTCATTTATATATTATTATATTACCGATAATTTTTTACGAATGCGTGTTTGCGGTTAATTTTAAAGCACGCATGGTATTTAAAAGAATATCTCACGAACTTTAATAACTAAAAATTAAATCATGCATTTTTATTAACTAATAAAACTATTCCCAAATTTGTGAACAAAGTGACACTGACAGATATTTTAATTGCCATACTGGGTTGTCATGACGACGTGGTCTTTTCGTTTTCGTCTTTTCGATTTCGTCTTATGGATTTTGTATATCCGCTGTAAGTTTTCGAAAATACCACTGTCCTTATGGGATTTTTTATTCATCGAGATTATCATTGTTTTATATTCTTTTTCGAAAACAGAGACCCCGAAATCTGGTAATTTATAAGATTTTTTTCTTATATTTACTTTATGTGAACTTTTAGGGTTTCTTTTGGACCAGACTTTTTTGGAGCAAGTCTTTTTCTTTGGACCAGACTTTCTTGGAGTAATTCTTTTTCTTTGGATCAAACTGTTTTTGAAGCAAATTTTTCTCTGGACTACAAGTCAAGCTTTTTTCTCTTTGGATTTCGAAGCAAGTTTTCTTTGGGACTATAAGCTTTTTGGAGCAAGTTAACGTGTCTACTGATCCTAGGTAATTGGAAAAAAGAAAAGCTCAAGAACCTAGATAAGATGAATTTCAAAGTTTTTTAAAAATTTTTTTTTGTTCCGCTATTATTAATAATTTTAGTTTAATTCCCTTAAACCCATAAAAAAAAGAAAGGACGGATTTTGAAATATATCATAGTTTTTTAGTCAATTTTTTCTAATTACACCAAAAAATCAATTAGACTGGAGTCCAAATTTTTTTATATAATATTTTACTTTCTGATATATTTCTATTCGTGGAACGAACCCATAATAAACAGAATTGAGGTTAAATCACATTTATTACTTATTATCAACAAATTAAAATATCGTTGCAGGGGATACGTCAGGAGAAGATTCGACAGCACCAACACCCACGCCCAAGAAACTCTAAGGATCAGTTGACAAGAACCGACGAGCACCCAATAGAAGACCCATCAAGAAATCCATCTAGCCCAACCTTAGGATCCTTAGCAAAGCAAGAGAAGACAAGGATCTCCCGGACGAGCTCTTTGATCTATTGGAGGTAGAGCCACTCAGCGTCAGATGAGCTCGACCGACCACTGACGTTTACAGGAAGCCGCTCTGAGCCTCCTCTCCCGGAACACTCGTAAGTATCAATTAACAATCCACATTGAAATATCTTAAGACACTAATCTCTTTAAGCGGCTTCCCAGTTGCTACCCATCAACCTACGATAGATGTCGTGACTATCTATCATTTTTATAGTACATAGAAATAATTGGGATATACAGAGTAGGTTTTTGAAACTGTGCATTCCGACAAAGTACCACTGATGATTATTATAAGGATGAAACATGTATGATAATGGTCGGAGTGTATAGTTTCAAAAACTTACTCTCTCTATTTTTGATTTAATTGCGTGGTGCCCGCTCCTCCATAAGGCATTATGATGGTGGATGTGTTCCATAATCTAGCGGCACCACAGAAGATAAACTAATGAAGAAGCGAAGGTTCCTGATGTAGCGATGATCAAAATTTAAGTGACAATTGAACTTTCTGCCGCTTAATACAATGGGAAAAATGTTCAAAATTCGTAAATTCGTCTATCTAGACTTACGAAATTTGAACATTTTTCCAGTGTATTAAGCAGCAGAAACTTTAACTGTTACTCAAATTTTGATCCTCGCTACATGAAAATGGCGATAGGAACCTTCGTTTCTGTATCAGTTTATCTTCTGTACTTGGATAGTCGTTTTTAGAGGGTTTTATCCTATTAAGCCGGTTGGTACCAATCAACCTACGGTAGATGTCATGACTATCTATCATTTTTATAGTACGTTCATAACTTTATTTATTTTATTTATTGTATCTGGAAATACAATCCACACTTGCACAAGATAGTTGTAAATCATTTCATTAATAGATATCTGTACCGTAGAAGGGCAAAGTGACAAGAATTTTTAAATATACTGGTATTGAAGTTATTCTCTCTCCTTCGCGCATATGTGGTTCAATGAGATCAATAATAATCTCATTACTTCTTTATTTCTGGTTAAATGAAATAAATTAATATTTTGTGAATATTTTTTTTCTCTTTATTATTTATTTTATGAAAACTGTGAGTTCATGATCATGGAAAGAAGTAATAATAATAAATAAAAGATACATAACTATCAAGCATAAACTTTTTTTGAAAAATTCTAAAATATAAATAAAAAAATTATTATTGCATTCAGTATTTAGGTAAATTATTTTAATTCTTCTAATAGTGATGTTATATCACAAAATTATGATAATACTAATAATATAATAATACTCGCCCTACATTTTACTCCCTTAAGAATGAACCCCAGAAAGCCAATGCCTTGTGCGCGGAAGGGAAGTTTATTATTATTATTTGCCGTGGCACTCTGGGGCGACTTACTGAGAATTGATGGCTCCATTTGGCTATAGGTGTAGGAAATCCCGGAAAACCTCACCACCATCATCGACACAGTGACACAGGGAGACTGGAAATCTAGGCTCCGTATTAGACATTAATTAAATTAATATTCAATGCGGTTTATCTATTCGAGCCAAGTATCTATCTAACACTGAAATTTTTAAATTAAAATTTCACTGTCTGATAAGAGGCACGAACCCACGTTGGCTCTAGCATATAAACAGCCATAAATCAATATGATCGATAGCCAACGATCTGTGCCACCGAGACCGACATTACTAAACAATATATTATTACATTGAACTGTTTTTATGTGTAATTCATTATATACCATTATTACTGTGAATAAACATATTATTATTAAAATAAGTTCCAATAGTAATATTAACTGTAAAATGTAAATATATTTCTGCGTTTTTTTATTAATATTTTGTTTACAGATTTCTGATTAATATTTACGTCATTTATAAGTTATTTTTCTCATACTATAGCGAAGTGCTTACTTTAAAACATACCTAATAATCATCTTCCTACAAAACTTTTACTCTCTATTCAACTTGAGTTTAAACTCGTTCGTTTAAGTGGATTTAATATAAAATTAGTTCTTATTTTCGTTACGTCATAACCCCTTCATTTTGATCTGGTGAATGGATGACCATCATCTTTTAATTTTATGATCTCTACCGATTTGCTAATAGTCCATGAGAAAATACTTAAATTCTTATATTTAAGAAGAATTTTTCCTGGTAATAATTAATTGTTTCATTTAACACAATTCAGTAACTTACAGGGTGTGCGACACAGTTTATTAGTCTCCCTGTGTTTGATTAAATATATTGATAAGAAAATTTAATATGCAATATCTAAGATGATCAATCCAGGCTAAATTATTGCTTGGCAATTAAAAAAAATAATGAAGTAAGAAAGAGAAAATAAAAAATAAAGATACGTAGCATATACAATTTTTTGGCACATGTGGCATTTATCCTTTAACCTATTTGCACTATAGAAAACCTTGAATTGTGTTGTATTATTGACAGATTTAAAAATTTATAAAACTTCACATCTTGAATATAATAGATCAATAATCACATTGTAATATCCCTAGTATACCTTTAAACATTCTACGATTTTTCTAATAAATGCCCTTGATCGATTTGTTCTTTCTGTGAATTGCTGCATTATCATGTTCTATATAATTATTTTTATGCATTTTTTAACACAATGGCAATTTTGTAATATGAGTATAGATTGTATGTAAACGAAAGTTCATAAATTTTTAACGATTTTCGATTAACTTGACATATTTTATTACCGTATTAACACATCTAGCAAATTTAATAAAATAATAAATTTCATTCTAAGAAAGCTTCGTTGAAGATAAAGACAGTTTTCCGTATTCGATACTTTTCTATGCTTAAATAACTTATGAATCCTAAAACTCCACACAGCTAAAGTCCTAACATCTAAAACCCGAAAATCTAAAATCCTGTCGAACCAAAATACCAGCAAGATTTACTTCAATATAAATTAACACTATACTTAACTAAATTCTATTTGAGGTAATAAAACTGTATGTCTAGACATAGTATTCTGTACATTTTGTTTGGTTCTTGTGGGGAAAGTCAACGTGAGGTGACACGCACCTACAGGTGCCACTGAATCAGTAGCATGCCGTTATAAAAAGGTTTTAATTTTTTGGTTTAGTCATTGTTCATTTCTCGACAAATTTATTTTTAAAACTGTTTAACAAAAATGTCAGAATAGTCATGGTGTGAGTAGACGTAGTAGTATGTTGCTCACTGATTGGATAGATGGTGACATTTATGTCGACGTCGGTCTGGTGCAACTGTGCATATTATATAGATCTTGTACAACTATCAATGCAGACTCTTAAAGACCACACTAGAAGCACTGAGCGTGATATTTATCAAAATAACTTGCATAACTCTTAATGCAAATGCTTGAAGGCCTCGCCAGAAGCACCGCATGCGAATTTTTTTCTAAATTTATTCTTAGTAATTAGGTACATTATCTTACCGACCTAAAGATAGCATTTGCCAAAATTAGTCATTACGTTTTTAAATTTTATATACAAGCCTATGTACTAACGATTTATAATAATTATAATTTGAGTGTATCCTCTAATTGATGATACTTATGGTTCGTATAGTAAATAATTATGATGATTGCTTTGAATCTGTTGACTTCTTTATGTAACTAATTTCTTTTTCTTTACAATTTTTTGTACTAATTCTAGTGTAGGTACAATTATGCAACCAACGCATACATGTAATATTTGTACTAATTTATTGGAAAGTCCGCAAAAAAATTTATAAATCATTAATATGTATAAATTATTCATTCTATAGCTTTCTTATACAAATCTACAATTTTAGTAAAATAATTCAAAGATAATAAACGTTTAAACATCATTGACCTTTAATGATTTGCAAGAATAATTAATTGCTCTATATTTCACAAATTAACATTTATCTGCAACACAGATCTAAATTAATGTGAAAGGTAATGTGAATGTGACTGGCGGCGATTTACACAACAAAGAAGATCGCACATATACATCACTAGCTTTGCAAACGACAATACAAGGACATATTTTTGCAATTATAATTGAGATTAATTTATTTGACAATTTTTATCTCTCACCTAGTCAACAAGCTGTTCTTGAGGTTGTTTTAGTAGGCCAGGCACAATGTTTGGACTAGTTAGGAGGTGAACATATCAAAAGTCCCCGCCGGTAACCCTTGAGCGGGGGTGGAAGGGGGTTGGAAGGTCCCATTTTTTTGTATTTTTTGCTCATAATTTGCTATTCAGTCAAGTTTTTCGATATCTTGTATATTTTTCAAGATATCCTCACTTTTAAGTCTGCAATTTTGGAAAAAATAATTTTTGCTTAACATTTTTGCTCTTTTTGACCGAATAACTCTCCAACGATGCACCCAAAAAATAATTGCCGGCCAATCAATTTTCCTTGGCATTTTTGTAAGACATCCCGTTTTCAAATCGTTAGCTCCAAAAAATGTTGGTAGGTCTGGAAAATCAGCATCTTTTTTTGTTATGTTTCAACGCCATATAATAAATAATAATCCCTCATTGGAAGGTAAATAATCTAATTTTTAATTAATTTAAGTTTTTAGCTGTTTTCTTGAAGATTTATTCTATCTAAAATAAATAATAGAAGGCTTTCGCTACGATAACGCGTCTGATAGTTTTAAAAGACAAGAAGCGTTTTGGCTGGCATTTTTCGACATGTTTAGGTTATTTTTACACAAAAAATAAATTATTTTTCTCCACGACCATTACTGAATTTATTAATTCCGAAATCATTTTTAATAATAGAATGTAAACATTCACACTCTAGAGTCTGAATATTTATTCTAAAACACTTGTTTCTTATGTATTTTGCATGTATTTTCATTCTTTATCAAGGTAAAGAATGGATTTTCTGTTATCGAACTAAATAATATGGATTGCCATGGATTTCAAAAGTATCACTGACAGATATAAAATGGCGACGGTAATAATTATTTTCAAACAAGTTTTAATTTAAATAAAATAATGAGTGAAAATCAAGTGAAGTAGATATAGAATTTAATAATATCTGAAATTACAAATCATGAAAAAACACCACTGCACCAGATTTTAATTTCCGTAAGTGTAGCATAACACTATAAATATTAATACAATGTAATACAAATATGTCAACAAATAACTTGTGTTCAGATTTAATTTAATTTTGATTCATACTTTTTGATCGTGGAGAAAATATAGTCTGTTACTCGGTTAGAATGAAAAATTTCGAAACTCGTGGTTCCTCACTCTCGCTAGCGCTCGCGTTCGGAATTTTCCACTCGTATCGAATTTTTCATTCTAACCTTGTTACAGAATCTACTATTCTGCTTTACTGCTGGTTATAACCTAATTGGGCACTCATTTGTTTGTTTATGTCATAGTTTGTTTTGTTTGTTTCAGTAGGACGTTGCAAAATGAGGATTTCGTCAAAATGAGCAGCAAATATTTTGTTTGTGATGAGGAAGTGACTGCATCGAGTTCTGATGCCTCTAAAGTGACTGAAAAATTCGCAGTTTCCCTTAAAAGAGCCAGCAAAGAGAGGGGTGATGGCAAAATTAGCCAAACAGCCAATGTGCCAAATCGTCCACGCGTTATGTAGAAAAAATTACATAAGGACCTAGTTGATCGCGGCATTCAAGAAACAAGAGGCATCAACATCTGCTCAGCCTGAACCATCGGTGATGCGATCTGCATTACCCAAGTTCGATTTCAAGAAGAATTGTTTTATTTGTGGACAGTTCGTTCAACAAGAAACTAAGAAGAGTCAAGACATAATATGGAAGGTAGATCCAATCCGCATTCTAAGGAATGATAGTTGTGGTGAAAAAGTGATTCTTTGCCTTGCCGGTGTTAATGACCTCGTTGCAGAAGAGGAAGTTTATTACAATTACTGCCGTTTTAAATTCATCATACCCTTATATGCTCATGAGAAATCAGGAAGTTCCCATCAGAGTACGTAGCAAAAGCAATAGATAATATTTATGATAATAGTACAGACTGTGAAGTGTGACTGCAAAAAGCAAGCCTCAAATATTTCGCAGAATACCAAAATTGCCAGGGAAACTGCCTGAATGGGGTCCCTCAAGTTGACTCCGAAATCATAGATAATTCTAGAGACGCTCAAACGATGGTGGTTCACGGTTTCGGGACTTCAACCCATCGAGCGAACACTTTTATGCTGTGAAGTATTGGTGCTAAATACATATAGAATACTATTATACATGATCTGACCTATTTCTACCTCTCGCCCTTCAGATAAGAGGGGTATAGTAATCATGCTAAACATTTTGTAGTGAGTTTTCAATGAATAAACACGTTTTAAAGTCCCTAGATACGATTTTGATATTTTCGCGATAATGTCTCTGTGTGTGTATGTGTTAGGATGGATGTTGTAGTAACGATAACTCTAAAACTACTGAATTAAAAAATTTGAAATTTTGCATACAAGATTCTGATACCCCAGATAAGATCTGATTAGATTTTGTTGTCAATCGAACAACCGAAAGTAGCATTTCTATGAGTGATGACGTCATTACTAAACAAAATCGCAATACAGTTTTATAGAATTTTTAATACAAATCCCGATGCACGTCATAGATCATTTATGATGTCAGGACCCTGCAGTGTTACCTGCTCGTCAGAATAGTCGATGAACGTAGAAATTTTCGATAATTTAAGGTTATGTTGTTTGGCTTTGTTATTATTTTAAATGTATATATTATATTCAATTATTTTGAAATAAATAAAAAAGAAACATATAAAAAAGGTAGCAAACTGTTTATTTTTATTAAAATAAAACAATGTTTTGTTTAAAGAACACATATTTTTACTTAAAAGAAATAATTCAACTACTAATATTCGTAATTCCTAGAAAAAAATAAATCTTTTCTCCTAATTCAAATCGAAATCATTTGAATCACTGTCACCGCTGTTAGGATTAATTATAATGGGATTGATTTCTCTTTCGTACCATTTTTGTATTTCTTTTTCTGTATGTTTAATAGAATTTTTGCATACTTCTGGAGTAATTGTTCTAAGAGCTTCAGACCACATATTTAAACAATCTTGTTCTTTGTTACCATCTCTGCCAATATGTTTATTATAATATTGTTTGGAAAGTCCCCAAATAAGTTCTATAGGGTTAAAAACGCAATGGTATGGAGGAAGACGTAACACTTTATGTCCATATTGTTCTGCTAAATTATCTACTATAAATATTTTGGGGGTTTGTGTCTGAAAAAAAGAATATATTTTATTTCTACTTGCTGTTTTTACCTCTCGTTTTATCATATAATGCCAACATCACTTATATTCTAAAACATAACATTTTGACATTTTTTACTTATTAAAATAAATTTCTAAAAACCAATTTTAATTTGCTACGTTTATTTGACATAAAATTGTATTGTTTTTTATCACTTGGGGTTTTCTATTCCGCTTTTCTGGCCAATCACTGTAATAACTTTTGATTTACATAACATGATAAAATTAACTCACATCCACATGAGATGCAAAAAATGTAAATTAGACTTCTATACTCATACAAGTAGTTTTTTTTTTGTAATTTATGCATATTGTTCAAGCATAATGTAAATAAATTATAAAATCGATTAGAATGTCCCAGATGAGATAATTTATAATTCAAGATGACTCTTACCTAATCGATTGTATTCATAAATTCATTTTTTCTGCAGTGAAAGTTAAATTCAACATGTAAATTTGACTTTTGAACCAACATTACACGATTTTAATGTGAGAATATTCATTACGAACGAAAATTATTAATTGATGTAATAACTGTTGGCATAATTAATATTTTTTTCAGTGTCCCATTTAAATACGGCTATTATACAAGCAAATCGATAGCTCAGTGGCTTTTCAATCTAAAGATTGCAGTTTTCGAATCGTTTCAGCACAAAAACCTATTATTGATGTTCAATAATTAAAAATTGATTTCACTGTTTAGGTACAATTCTCGAATCCCCCATTTACTCATTCTAATTCTAATTAACAGTGCTGTTCCTAAAGTGGCGCTCAGAAATGGCAACACAGTCTACACAAAACCTGCAGAAAAAGAAAAAATGAAAGTGAAGGGCCCGATCGTGCTCGAATTCAATAGGGTTCTTCCCTGTTGAGAACTAACCAGTAAAGTGAAAACCGTGTTTAGTGTTTACATCCAGACAGACAGCTAGATAGACATCCAGACGTCCAGATAGGATTTTTTGCATTTTTGGACTCTGAGAGCTCGGAAACGTCGAGATAAGTGAGGGCAACAATTTTTTTTCGTCCTCACGAAATTATTATTGAGGTTTATGGGCCTCAGTAATATGCAAAAATATATAAAATCGAAGAGGTTATCCATATCTCAAATGTGGTCCAATTATTTTTCAAAAATAAAACACGAAGTCAGTACCACAACGTAATATATTATAAAAGGATGAAAACAGCACACTATCACTATAGTTTCGGATACATAGCCATCATCAGGCCAAACAAAAAATTTTAGAAGTTACGAATGAAATTATTAGGTAACATATCACAACCGCGCGGTTGTTAAGTCAACATTTTAAATTATAGTGGTACATATTAAAACAAACAAAATTAAACTTAAATAATAGTAAAAAATAATTAATTCCACAGAAAAAAAAAAATATAAGTTGTTCTATTTTAAAATTCGTCATTAAGGAGATTAAGATGCGTCGCGAGTAAGTATACCTCTAATATCTCTTGTTAGGCCGAGCGAACCTAGACGCGCGTGAATTACAATAAAATGAATATTATTGACATAATTAATTATACAAGTCTTTGTTATCAACAGTGATTTAAGTTCTATCCCGTCCATTTATAGAGGAAATATCACCCGTTTTCACTGATTATTATGTAGTAAAGTTGATTAGTAATTACTATTGTAAATAAAACTCGGTACTTTTTCTAATTTATTGGCGAGCGTTGAATATTTATAAAGGTAAATGAATACAAAACTGGATACAAATGAAACAAATAATTATTATCAAAATGAACACCAAATTAGAAAAACAATTGATAAATTATTAAAAATCCTCGATTGTCTGACAGAAACTCAAGGATGCCTGAAAACAGGTCTTTACCCAACGAAACACAAAAATTAACTCACTATTCAGGGATTTCTAACCGTAAGCAAATTGGCCATTTACTGAAAAAGCTTCTTGGAAAATAACAAACAATGAATAAATCTTTGCATTTCTCTGTGAACAAGCGCAAATCGGCAAGTTTAAGTCATATGATTTCCGGCGAGGTATCAATGTTTATGACAGAAAACTTTCCCAAAAACTGCCAAGCCCCTAATTAAACATATTCTTGTTTTTTGTTTTAACGAGTCAATTGTATTTGCTACCCATAAAAATGGTCACATTTACACAATATATTTTACTGGTTGTTTTTCCACTCTGTTACAGTAATTATTAACAGGACAGAGAATTCATTGGATTTTATTACTGAATTATTATTTTAAGATTTCCAGGCCTACCTAGGGTAGTGGGTGGCTTCAATGTGGCTTCAAGGGAAGCAAAAATTAGAAATATTAAATAGGAAACTTTATCCACTTGATGCATTTCCAACCCCAATAAAATCTTCCTGAATAATAATTTCCTTTTCCTTTATATCTGCAGCGATACGAGGACATCTACTTCTGTGCCTGGTAAAATGTTTTTGCTCTCCCCCCTCTATGTTTCAGCCGGTAAAATTTGGCTCCAAATTATTAAAATTGGTATTACTTGAAATACACTGACATTATTTTTAACGATCTTAATATCGATGTTTAAAAATAACTGAGAGTAAAGAAAGAACAATAGATTTTTGAGAGACACTTATCAGGAAGAAAAGAAGATAATAAAGAAGGTTATTTATTGTTCTTTAATTAGTATTTGACTTATAGGTAGATATATAAGATAGAAAAGCCACGACATTCGCGTGGGTGGGGCGCCGCGGCTTGACAAAAAAACTGATTGTAAATTTTGAATCTTATAGAATTATTGTACATATTTGATTCCGAAGTATCTAATTTCAAATAGTAAAAATTGGAAGGTACCATTAATATTAGCGCTAAATACTGTACATCTAATCTGTTTTTCTCAAATAAATTAGTGAAATAATTTTTATAACGAAAAACCTGCTGTATCAGTAATGGTAAACGTGAGAGTCGATCGATATTATTTAACTGAAATTTTTATGGAAGTTCTATTCTATTCTAGCTAAATCGGGCGTGAAATCCCACCTGCACGGAGGCTCGAGGTCTATTGTACCCCGCTAGTTTCACATCAGACCAGTACCCTTGACAAAGTCCAGAATAGTTCTGATGTTAGCTTTCGCTATCTCTTCGGGTTCAGGATATTGTAACCCAAAGTGCCATGACTTTTCCCTATTCAGGATCCGGCAATGGTATAATATATGAAGAGGAGTTTCGTCCTCTTCCTCACATTTCCTGCATAGGTAATCTTCCCATACTCCTATGAAGTTCAGTTGACTTCTGAGCCCACAGTGCCCTGTCATTTTTAAGATCCCGTCTATTTAGGCATAATAGATTATCTCTGCTCTTAGGTGGACATTCTATTAGTGCTTTGGACTGTCTTAGTCCGGGATGTTCCAGCCAGTATTCCCTGTGTTTGTCCTTTAATTGTTTCTCCAGCATAACCTTGACATATTAGTAGAAAATACCACATGTGGGTTGTGGTTCAATTAAAGGATTTTCGGCTCCTTTACCAGCCGGGCGGTCTATCTCTCTATTTCATGATATGCATCATGTCCAGGCACCCATTAAAACTTATCTTGTGATGTTCTGCCAGGGCATTTAGGTTTTTATGACAGTCTTATACTAGTTTGGACTGTATTTCAACCCTTTTCGTTGATTTCAGGGAAGCTTAATTATTTCTAAGATGCTCGCTTAACATCATATTTATACAAGCATTTATCACAGTAATTTCTGCCTGAAAGACCGTTGCCATAGATCCCACGTATAGAATGCATATGTGCTATTTTCTGTTTTGGACCCGTCTGTATACCAGATTGACCTCACTTTTTCTGTCCCTCTCAGGTATGTTTATATAAAAAACGTACTGTAGAGGGGCGCCTGGTAAAATCTCGAACCAGGCGCTTACAACCCATTCGGCGTCCCTGAGAAAATCTTTCTGACCTGGAAGAGATGAGCAGGGTAGTTCAGAAATTCCTGGTAAAGATTTACCTGAGGTTTTAGATTTAAAACTAAACATTTTTTCTTATTATTTCAAACCGTACCATCACCCATGTTACTACCAGAAAATAATAATTAGCTGGAATATAAAGTTAAAATTAAATAAACGTTTTTTAACAGTCTCAGTATTTTTTTTACAATTTACGTAGCTGAAATTATTTATCTAATTTGCTTTAACTGATACGATTATATTAGCAATGGATTAGCACTATTAGGTAAATAAAACCATATGGAATTGTTATCAATTAAACTCAGTTTAATTATAAACGAGCTGCTAAAATTACCAATTGGCGCGAAAAATTGCCACAATTTATTTGTTTATGTTCTTTTATTACCAATCAATAAAAACAATAAAGATACGGTCCAGCAAAAATTCACTGCGACTTTTTTATCATGTAATTAATATATAATATATATAATAATGTATACAATATAACTTGGTACCTAACTGCTCCTTAACTCGTAGGAAAATTCATCAATTAATTTTTTAGAAATGAAGTTACTCATGATGAAATCTTGAAAAATTTTGAAATGACAAGATTTTCTAATAAATGAAATAAAACTCGAAGTCATGTAGCAAATTAATATAATTAAAAAAATTTTAGAAAACGACGACTAGTTTCGGCTTACAAGATATCTTCAGGATCAAAAGTTATACAATTGTATAAAGGGAGAACTATTGCAAAAATTCAAACGCACTTACCATAATACGGTTAATTACAATTTAACATTTAACAATTATACATTGTAGAACTAAGTAGTGATGTAATGTTAAAGGGGGTTGTTGTAGTAGGGGACGGTAGGAGTATAATATGGAAATAAGAAAAATCTTGTGGAACATCAAATTTAAAAAATTAAAAATTAAAATTTTATAGGATATTTAATAAAACCCAACCAGAAACAATTTAAGTTCTCCTTACTCAGTAAGATAGGATAATTCCACGAGGGAATAAAAAGGAAGGGATCCTTTTAACATCAGGAGGAACCACATGGCCTCCGGGTTAGGTAATTTTTTTTCAATCTTCACGTTTGCTATGACCATTAATAAGAAAATAGGTAACAGTCCACCCCGGGAATAGTAAGCAGAGGGCAAACATATGCCGAAACGCGAAATTAATATAAATCAAGTGCAATATGCATAGAAACAACTGGATTAAATTTAGCATAAACTGAAACATCGCCGCTAAATGGTGGAATGACATTGACGACATTTAGCAGTTTGACGTAAAAAAGAAAAGTAACTTGGGGAATAGAAGAGGGGTTAACATTATTATGCAATGAATCTTAAATTAACAAGCATTATTATCTGAGTTGATCAAGGAACTTGCTGAGCAACAAAATGTCTGAAGTGTAGATTTTATGTAGTTAACAACGTCGCCAAGAGGTGCCTTTCTTCTTGTCGCGTTGACATAGATTCAATGTTCACTTGTAGCAGTGGCAGCGTGTCAAGTGCCTCCCAATAAAAGCAACAGATCACCTCTCCGAATCCTACATCAATTTCTATTCCAACCGAGCGGAGACGTACCATAGTGACATCCCTGAAATAAAGATCAATGGGGTGAGACTCAGGATGCCTCCAGTTATGTTGAGACATGCTGTTCTTTGAATTTGTTCTAATTTGTTGGGTTTTTAGTCCCTAGACGACTGCACCATATGTTAGCATAGGTCTTATGATGGCCTTGAACGTCCGACTCTAGGGAAAAACCTTAGGTGCGGCCTAGAATTCAACGACTCTGTTTTCTAGGTGTGAGCTCCAGGTTAACTTGCTGTCAAAATGGGACCTAGGTACTTCACCTCTCTTGCGAAGTTTAGTTTTGTTTTAAGAAGTTCTGGAGGTTTTTGTTTCAGTACCTTCCTTTTTCTGGAGAAAAGGACCATTTCTGACTTGATTGAAGGTCATCAATCCCAAGATGACACGGTTCTGTAATTCTGAGAGCTAAAATTCGGATTCTAAATTAATCTTAAATCATTTGTAGAGGACTTCATACATTTATTTTATGATTTTTGGTAACTGTATCTCGAAATTTTTTCTTTAAAAAAAGTTTTTTTGATTTAACAAAATTTTTCATAACACAAAAATTTAAAAAGCAAACGAAATTTATACCTTTATAAATGCTTAACTTGATGGCGGAATAAATAGCTCAAACGTAGACGTTAAAGTAAAAATTACTGATATCCCGAAAATACATGTAGAATCAGTTATAGGTAATAAAACATCTTTTAAATTTTGATTTTAGTTTCGTAGCGCGGAGAAGAAATAGGATTTTTAACAGAAAAACAAGAAATTCTTTCTTGCAGACACAGGGACGAGAGATAAAACAAGTAAGACATAAAGGTAAATAGATATATGAATCAAATAGATGCAATGGCTGCAATATGCTTCAAATGTCTATTTAAAATAAATAATCCGAAGGAAGCAAAAGTAGATAGAACGGAACCTCTATATTCCTTTAATACTCGTCTGATAAACCAGTCTATGATAGTTAGGCGGTAATTTCAATTATAGATATGCAAAGAGTGTACTTTTCCTTGCATAAAGCAGGTTTTGCACTGAAAGAGACACGGTAAGTATCGAACAGTAATATAATTATTCTGCTGTACCATGGTCAGTAGTTTTAATATATACCTGCCAAAATTATTACGAATTACTGTATAATTAATCCTAACATTTAATAATTATGAAAATTATTCTTTTAAACCCAAACAATTCCTCAAAATTTAAAAACAAAGCAGTAGGATGATCCGGCGCTGGGGTGAAAAGTTTGGTACATTCTATTCTGAGAGTGCTGGGTTTGATATTTTCACTGCTACTAAGTCTATTCATGGTTAAACAAAAAAGAAACAGTAACTGTTACAAGTGTCACAAATAAATGACTAGAATTATTTTCTTTTTAAGCTTTTTATTTCAGAATTCCTTTTAGAGAATGCCTAGGAAAAACAAGCAATTCCAAAAACCAGATGTCGAGGACGACATGCTAGTATAACGATGAAGAACCAAAAACCAGCAGACAGATGCAGGAATCTCTAAAAATGGCTGCAGAAACTACCAAGAGGGTGGAAGCGGCTTTAGAAAGATGGAAGAAATATACTGAGGAAGATATACCCCCAAAAAGAAGTAAAAATACAACACTAGCGAGGTTATGGACACTGACGAAGAACGACATGCTTCGTCAAACGAGGGCGAAGAAAGAGAGGACACTGTAAAACCTACATCTAGTGCGAGGTGTATTAGAGAAGAGGAAAAAATAGCCAAAAAAGAAATGGCCAAAGAAAAAGTGCACTTTTAAAACACAAAACAGCATGGGAGAACATCTGCTTAGAATCAACACCGAAAGTGCAACAGATTATACAAATCTAGCCAGGTTTTTAGAAACAAAATCCCATATTAAATGGTACACATATCGTATGCTGGACGAAAAACACACAAGAGTGGTCGAACAAGTATGAGGTCAAAACCGACCTAAAGGAAATAGGGCTACACCGCTACACCCTACAAAATTCTCACAGATGAGAAGCCGCCTCGGTAACAAAGAACTGTTCCCGCTATTCCTAATAGACATTCAAAAGGAGGAGAATGAAACATACAAGAACTTGAGATACCTACTCGATATGAAAAAATCAGTAGAAGACAAATGGAGACGCACAGAAGCCACACAGTGATATAACTACAAGGGCTTCCACCATGGACAGTCGCCACGCCGTGGCAAGAAGGCCACTTGAGCAAATTGCCAAGGTGAACACCCGGCAACTGAAAGAGGTGAGCACCTCAAAGGACTCAGAAGTCTATGCATACCTACGATACCTAAATGGACGTAGGACAAATGATAGCTCAATTTTAAAAAATGCAGCAGCATATGTTTACGGCATTTATCCAACAACTAGTTGCATACTAAAGAGGAAGCCAAAACTGACTTACGTGACATTATCAAATACAAGTGTCCGACATGTTCACTAACTGATAGAAACTGTTTTTCAAGAATTCGATTTTTAGAATGACTCGGTAGGAAGCCGCACGCTCCGTGACCAACGAAAAAGCCAGCCTCTCCCATCGCGGTGCCTCACTATCGGTGCGCGGGGTGGAAGGAATGGCCTTCCCTATTTCGACTTTATCAAAAGATAAAAGTAGAAGTTTGGAGGACCAGGCCTGTCTATGCTACAACGACGACTACCTTTTATCTAAAATTAAAGAGGCAAACACATGAGCAGTCACTTGATATCTCATCCTGCGCTTCTAATAGCTCTCATACATAAAGCGAATGTTGCATGTGCATGCAAACTTTGAAGTCCGATTTCAATATTATAGAGTAGATTTGGAGTCTTTATGGAAATTAAATCGGTTTCCTGGCGAAAAACTGGTACCATCAACAAAGACAGGACTCATATTACACCGATGAAACATTAGACAATGTAGAGCATACTGCCAGTTAAGTCAGGGTAGATAAGCCTTTTTGAATGGTCTCTCTACAGGACTAAAGAATCTGAAATATTTTATCTAAAGTATAAAACAAATTTTATTACCTATTATATGCACAACGTACCATTAATGAATTAAAAGCATCAGCAGATATGGTTAAAGGTGAGCAAAAAGTAAAGGCCAACAAGCCTGTTGATAAATATGCATGACTGTCTTATATAGAAGGAAAATATTTTGGGGCTATCATGTACAACCATCAATTAACACAACATGTTCCAGTGAACTAGAACTGTAAAATATAGTGTCGGTTTGGATTGAATATTAAATCTTTTTTTTTAATACATTTTCATAAAGACAATTTTCAGACCAAAAATGGAAAAATAACAAAATTTAATACTTAAATAAATAATTTACCAAAAAAAATTTAGTGGAAACTCAAAAATTAAATTCAACAGATGCGTTCAGAAAGTTGTGTGGAATTACCCATTTTATGATATAAATGTATGAAATTAATTTGTGGTAATTTTTAAGCAAATTTCACACCTAACATTTTCGACCAATTAAAAGCCTGTATTTTGTATCGTTACCATAAAAACTAAAAAAATTTCCGGAAATTTTTCTCCTCCTTGAAGTAAAGGAGCATGAAATTTTTTGACGTTTATAGTAAAATGACATATACATTTACCATCAAAAACCGTCATTGTTCTAGTATTTTTTAATATTTCGGTGTCAAATCTTCTTATCGAATCCCCCACATGCTTGAATTAATTGCGGGAAACTTGTCTCGTACATGAATTTTTAAAGAAAATTCATGTACTCAAAAAAATTCCGGCAAATAATTCATGCCCTAGGGAGATTATAAGTGAAAATAACACTGCAAGATCAAAAAATCACGTATGAAAGCATTTCATATTATTTTATGACTGCAAATTATTCTATCAGGAAGATCACAACCATAGATTAGAAATTAATGACAAGGTAATAAATTCCTTCCTTTAATTAATTAATAATCTTTCATATTTTAGTACTTTTGCATTAATATATTTTTTTTAATATTAAAATAAACTCTTCATATGGTTTCACAAATTCTGATTATTTAATAATACGGAAATGTTTGCGCATAATCTTTTATTATTAATTACTTACTTAAACATTTATTACAAAATTCAAACGTTTTGTAAAGAAGCATTACCGAAGCAGGTTATCTTTTATATTAACCTTTTTAATACACACATTGAAATATATTTATGATTGCAACTTTCAGAATTATAAATAGATGTGTATGAGAACAAATTTAATTGTGGCCAACAGAATACTTTTCCGCTATTTATTTGTAATACCTTTTTTACCTCTCGCCCTTTAGGTAGAGAGGTACAGTAATCATGCTAAAAATTGGGTAGTGAGTTTTGAATGGATAAACACGTTTTGAGTTCCCTAGAATACGATTTTGATATTTTCCTATTGATGTCTGTATTGGGTGTTGTAGTAACGATAACTCAAAAACTACTGAATTAAACATTTTGAAATTTTGAGTACAAGCTACTTATACCTTAAATTAAATTTGATCAAATTTTGGTGCTAAAAACCGGAAGTGGCAGTTGTTGTGAGTGAAGACGTAATTACTAAACAAGATGCAAATAAAATATTACACATATATTTTGTATACGCTATAGTTTATTTTGGTATCATTAAAATTTTCAAAACATTTTTGTGTTAACGTGTTAATTTTCGATTATATTATATATAATTTTGTATCTGAGTAACCATCCCTCAAGGCTTATGGTTATTCTGGTCACGGAGTATCAATATGATAGAGTCTCCCTTGGACCCATCCTATTTAGCTTTCGAATTATGTAAGGCAGATTTTATTATTCCTGTGTCAGGCCTTTCTTCTCCATATACGTAATGGTTTTTTTTTTATTTTTAAAATTTGGTAACAGGTGAACATTCAGTATTAATTACTTAATTTTATTTCGTAACTAAAAAAATATTAAAATCTATTTTCGTTTTTTTTTTTATTATTTAATTTCATTTTACACCTTAAAAATTAATAATCTATTTTCATATACGATTTTTTTGTGCGAAGTTTGCCGGTCACGGTTTCTGACGTGTAGACTGTCCACCGTGGGATGGCTAGTTTTTATTCACAGTGTTGCCATATTTATCGAAATCATATAAATTCACACCTCTCCTTGAAAATGTAAAATGCATCTTTTAAACATTCAACGGATTTCTCTCGAAAGATAACCGTGAATAACATTTGATCTCCACCTTGGGCATGAACAAAAGATATTTTAGCTGTGTTTTTATTTATAAAATTAAAAAAACCCGTTACTTGAACTTCTTATGAATACATGAAAAGTGAAAATCTCGTAAGTAGTCGACGAAATTTAACAATAAATTAGAAAATGATTAAAATATGTCACTTTTCTGTATGTTTCTCCATGTTTCATAAAAATCGGTCTTACTATCGATATTTCGGGCACGAAAAGCTTTATTTCCTCGACTATAAGATGTTTAAGTAGATACACATTTAACTGACTCATGAGAAGTTTGGTAATTTAGAATATTGTGAAAATAATTATCCTCAGATTTATCTTTTGTAACGAAGTTACTTTATCCGTAATAACTTAACTTAACTTAAAATTTTGGGAGAAGCATAGAATATAAGGCCAGTCGTACCAGTTGAACTTCCGCCCGACAGATGGAGGGACTCGCGTCCGTACTTCTTGGAATCCGAACTTCTTATCGAGTAGGACCGTTCAAACCGTTGTCGGGAGTTGCTGAGGTCTTCCCAATTGGATTAGCAGTGGTAGACCGAGTTTCAGTGGCAGTCCCTCAACCTTTAAGGCCGGGTCTCATTGGGACATTTTAGTGGAGTCAACAAGTAGAAGACACTTAAGTTGCTTTTAAAATATTGGTCACACGATAAATTGTTGAATCAAGTTTGCAAGATAAGTTGCGTTACAAAATAGCGAATACGACAGTTGTTCGTGCTGGTATTAATTGTATTATAAGTATTTTCGATTTTGTTTTAACTGATTACCTTAAATATGCAAGAAAACAAAAAAAGCGATCTGTTTGAGTGAGAAAACGGATAGCTGGAACAGATATGTAAGGTGCATTAACGACGCTTTTAAAAGAATTGGCAGATGAAGATACAACAACGTATAGAAATCATTTGAGAATATCTGTTTCTAAATTGGGAGAGCTGCTGAAATTGGTGGAACCCAAAATACAGAAACAGCAGACTGTTTTAAGAAGCCATATTCCTGCAAGAACAAAATTGGAGATTAATCTATGATACCTCGCGAGTGGACATAGTATTGTATCTCTTCAATATGATTTTAGAGTGACAAAGACACAGTATATGCATTTTTACCGGAAGTGTTGTCTGTTATTATTTTAGTACTTCGTCCCTATATAAGTACGCGTAAGATTTTTTGATCAACCGTCAATACCGTTTCCAGCTCTGTTTTAAGTTCCAGATTAAGTTTTTCAAAAGCTGTTTACCTTTTTAGTTTATTTGTATAATCGTCTAGCCTGGTTTCCATAATAATTCGTAATGTTCATAAATATCCAAAAGTTTACAAATTTCTTCAGAATTCCGCCTTAACATTCTGCTTTTTTGTAATATATATCTCACCTACAATAATTATTTAAAACAACTTTACACCTTATACTTTTATTTATTATTATGCAGTTTATTTACAATCATATAACCTCACAAAAAGTTACCACAGACTAAAAAATATAGATCACATTAGGCGATTACATGCTTTAATAAGCCTGGTTGCTTTCCAGTGGACACAAAAATTTGCTCTGAGAGGAAAGTAAATTTCTTCGTTGCTTAGTTGAAGGCAAGTGGTAACTTTGAATCACACTGTGACTTTTTGCGGCAACTTTAGTGGCTTCTACTTGTCGACTCCACTAAAATGTCCTAATGATACCCGACCTTTAGAGAGATCAAGCTGACCACCACGTCAGACCGGAATATGTACCTGCATGATTTTATTTGTTATACCAGCAGCAGCAAGTACCCAGATACTCAACCCAGTAGGACAAGTAAAAACCGCTCTTCTGGTCGTAATCCGAAACCTAGACTAAGGCGCCAAAAGAGCGTTACACTTTAAAAATATAGTTATACAAAAATATTTAAGGTCATCGATGAGAAACGTGAAACAGACAAGACGGTTAAGCGTTAACGTGGCGTTATATCCTGACTCTCCGGTGCGTTAACAATGCATTAAGTTTTAGATAAAAAAAAAATGATTAATGCCATTTGTTATATGTATAATTTACTTCTATTATAAAAATAACAAAAATATTCAAAAAAATATTATTTACTAGTTATTATTTATTGCTTTTTTTTTATTAATTGTTATTATTACTATTATTATTATTATTATTAGTTTCATCCGGCGCACATATTTTACATTCTGCAGGAATTTCTAATATTTGCCTAAATTATTTGTTGATATGTACTAACTTTATATAAAAAATTTTTAGTAAACATTATTATTATTATTATTTTGTTTTAATTTGAGAATCAATTCTAGTTTATAAAACACAAAACAAAATCAAATCTATTTTTTCGAAAATTTAAAAACAATAAAAAATATTGATCCTCATAAATAACACTGTAACATAATACTTTTGATCCTTATTTGTAATGTTTTATTTTTTAAGAAAGGTTTAATCATAAATAATTATTTTTTTAATATAATGGCTACAAAATGATTAATACCATCAATTGATTAATATTGACATTTTAAATTGCAAAATTACTAAACTCAAAAATTTATTTTACTTTCCCGGTCCCATCAAAGGAAAAGTATGGTGAACGAGCAAAAAAATCGAGATATCGATGGAAATATCCCCAAGAAGATTGAAACAATTTCCAGAGTAAGGTCTGTCTATGGGTCTGTGTGTCTGTGTGTATTCTTCTACGATAACTGCGAACCGTTTGACAAATCAAGCTGAAATTTGGTATGAAGGGTTGGTGTATGCCTCTAATGCGACTATTAGTTTTTCATTTAAATGGGTATAGTAGAAGGTCCTCAAGACACATGTAAGACTTTCTGCCTCTTTACTTTCCCAATCCACCTCCGAGAAGGGAATGTATTGTGAACGAGCTAAAAAAAAATTCGAGATAAAAAAGGAAATATCCATTTTCTGGTCCCCTGAGACGATTGAGACCATTTTCAGATTGAAGTCTGTCTGTCTGTATGTATTCTTCCACGATAGAGGCCATACGTTTAATCCGATTGAGCTGAAATTTCGTATATTGGTTTGGGTTAACTGTCGCAAGAACTCATTAGTTTTTGTACGACATCTGTCAAACAGAAGTGTCATTATCAAAAATGACAGATGCAATATGTCACGGAATTTGACTTGCAATATATGATTTGAAAGCCCTTGAAAAACTATTTAGAACAGTCAAAATTATTTCTCTAACTGTCACCTGTCAAAAATAAAAAAATGTCAAATTTTTAAAGTTTAACATTAAATATCTGGAAAAATATTTGTGGATACTCGTCGGGAAAGTTTTGGGGCGACACAACCGATTTTTTTAAATTATAAGGACAAACACTTTGGTAAAAAGTTTTAGAGCATAAAATTTGCTAATTTTTGCATAAAATTTTTTTCAGAATTTCCAATAGTTGCGCCACTAGAGTACGCGCAAAAAATGTGTATGTAGGTTTTCAGTAGTTTTTCTAAATTTTGAGGATAAACAATGCACTTTGTGCAAAATTTTCTAGTGACAAGTTGTAGAGCACTAAATTTCCTTTAACTTTAATATTTAACATTTTTTCAAATTCCCCACGGTTTTAATTTTGAAGACAAAAAATGCGCTTTGTTGAGCATAAAATTCCCTACGTTCGGATCAAAGTTTCTCCCGAATTCCTAATAGTTTTCACTCATGATTTTAGGATTGTGTAATTGAAGCAGTGTGCTATATAATGTACGCATGCGCCCGTTTATGTCATTATCAATATTGAAATATCAATTCGGTTGACATATTCACCATCTGCTCGCTATTTAAAATTTTGTTCCATAAATTAATGTAATGCTTAGTACTTTGTAATTAAAATAATCCTATTCTCTACAGCCGAGCCGAGAAAGTTCTGGGGCGACACAGCCAATTTTTTTTTTAAATAGTACAGTAAATTTTTTCTACAAATACATATATTTATATGGCAATAGGAAATATTGATTTATATGCGTTATTTAATAAATACACAAACATAACTTTTTTTTTGAAAATGATATTTTGGATAAAGTAATTTACATCAAATCGATCAAGTTATGTATAAGGAAATATTGAATATTCATTGCAATTATATGTCACCGTGTAAAAAATGTCTGCACGTTGTCGCTTTGGATAAATTTAATGGATTATTATCTGTGGTGTGCATGTACCTACAAGGTGAAAGAGAAAGCAAAGGATGACACAAGGACGAGTGAAAGTGATTTTTGTCTTGCTATAATGACATCTGAACATTAGCGAACTTTTGTTATTTTTGTAATTCTAATTGATGTCGTAATTCTATTCATTCTTTATTCTAATCTACAAGGCACGAAATGCTCAGAATTCATTTAACACATCCCATTTTTATAGACTATTGTATTGTCATTGGTATCATTAATTATTCGTTGTATTTATTGACTAATTGACATCAAATGAATGAATGAAAACTGGAATGCTATTATTTATTGGATCAATTGGCATTTAAAATAGTTTGTCAATATTTATGATAATATATTACTTTAACCAATAAAAAAACTACCCCATTAAAATAATTACATTTCAAAACCCAATTCATCATTTTCAAATATTTATCACAACAATAAATCATAATGTTAAATGATATTCTCTTGCTAATCTGATAAGATTAAAATAACATATTGAACATGAAATATAACAATGATAAATTAATTTTTTCAGTAATCAGAAGTGGCGGTTTTCTGATAGTATGCGAAATATGAATCATGTTTCTTGTTCGTTTAGCATCACATTGGTTCTTCGTTAAGTTATTTTTCGTGTTATTTTTTGTAACATCCAGGACATCAAAAAATGAATGTTTGCAGGTATGTCATTATTTTATCTAATAATCAGCAAGTATTATTATAATTAATTACTGCTTATAGTTGTTTTTTGACATCTTACGGTACATTATACAGGGAGTCAAATTTTATTGAACTAAAATTGTAGGTAAATACAAAAAAAGCTCGTTAATAGGACTAACAAATTAAACTTAACTAAATGTAAATGTTATACAGGGTGTTTCATCAATAATTGGAAAAATTTCAACTATAGAATCCTGAGTTCAAAATATGAAGATTCAACCCAGTTATAGGGTGTTTTACTTAAAAAAATATAAATTAATTGTGTATGGTACTTTAAAACTATTCGACGTATAATTATCATATGTGGCGGGAAGTGTAGGTACTATACACTACTAAATTATGGCAAATAAACGTTTCTGGCTACTACCAGAGGCGTATGACAGGAGCAAGTGACTGGTAGATTCTTCCCAAATTCTGCGCCACTTTTTGAATTGCAATTTCAGCACAATTTTTCGATTCCCCAATACTTTTTACGTAAATATCGTACTTTTTCTTAATAGCGATAAAGTCGTTGTTTATCAAAATTTCCTTAAACGAATTATGATTCTTAAATTAATACGGCAATAGTTTTAAAGTACAGGGCACAAATAATTTATAATTTTTTAAATAAAACATCCTGTAACTTAGACGGGAGACACATTTTATATAGGTGATTTGGGTTAAATCTTCAAATTTTGAGCTCAGGATTCCATAGTTGAAAATTTTCCAATTAGTAATGAATTTATCTTGAATCAAACTATTAGATGGAAAAAAATACCTTTACATTTAAAAACCCTGTGAAAAGTGAAAAAAACTAAAAATACCAATTTGTTAAAAACGCATTTTTCAACCACTCTAAAAATGTTCTACTAATCATGATCACAAATGATGCAGGTTCCTCCAATTTTGAAATGTGTAAAGTAATTTGAATCCAATAAAAAATTTTTGCAAAGTGCGAAATTCTTAATAATTTGTGAATTCAAATATTATAATTTTCAACATTAAATTTACTTGTAATTAAAAAACTATGACAACGATTTTTAACTCCAGAGTTCTATTGTTTTTTAGGAGGCGCCAGTACCATATGTTAATTTGCCTGAAATCGTTTTTGGACTGACGCTCCGTTAATATTAAAGATAGGAACCTGCGGTTTTTACCAATCAATTCTGTAGTTCATTCTTTAGAGCGCTTCTGTGGCACTTTTTTAGATTATTTTTAATTAAAGTGATACGAATATCAACTTTTTTCTCTAGATAAATTTTGGAAAAAGTAGTACAGACGCGCTCTTCTGATAAATATTTTACATATCATGAAAAAAAAGGAATATTTTTAGTTGCTATATTAGGCGAGTTCTCGGCCAAAAACGAATAATTATGTTTTATGGCGCTCTACCCTGTTCTACGCAGACTAAATTGGACTAGAGGGTAGGATTACTTAACATTAACCGAAAGAAAAATAAAAACGTAATTTTTACACCCAATTCATTAGAATACAAGCACATTTTCCTTGAGTAATTCTCTAACCGGCAACCACAAAAGTCACGTGGTGTGTGGGCCTCTTTAATTCAAAATAAATTACGAAGTGAAATTATTCACTGCGGTAGCTGCTTAATAATAATAATGATAATTCTTTATTTTCCATAAGACAATTATAATTGTATGGGATTCGTCAATATAAATAGATAAAAAAAAAACAAAATACAATAGTAAAACTAATTCCAAATTAAAAATTAAAATTTTACTAAACGCTAAACACACATTAAAAGTCTACAAATCTACAAATTCAGCTACAAAATAAAAGCATTTTTCTAAAAGAAACATGTTTAGGTGTGTTTTAAATCTAACAATAGTTTTAAATTTTTTGTTTCATCTGGTAGTTTATTAAATAATTTTGGTCCCATATAATTTGGTGCATTAGAGCTAATATGTAACCTTGCATAAGGCACTTTACCGTTACTATTGCTAAAAATTAAAGCGTTAGATAAACGTTACCGTTACTTTTTTCAAAAAGTAACTATTTATTCGTTATTTTCCAAAAGTAATGCGTTACTTTTAAAGTAATAACACGTTACTTTTCTATATATTCTTCTTGTTCCATGTCTTCTCGTTCTTTTATTGTCCATCTCACCATTTATCGCCGTTATTATTAATTATTATGAAGCTTCATTTTTTAAAATGCTATCCAGAACATAGCGACGCGCGAAATCGACGGGGTACAAAAAATAATAAAAACATTATTTCACATTAAACAGCAGAATCAAAAGAGAAAAACCTGTTTTAAAGTAACGTGTTACTGTAACGAAATAACGATTTCGCGTTACTTTTATAAAGTAACGTTACTTTTCACCCACTTTAAAAAGCAACAAAATTACTATTAACACGTTACATTTAGTAACGCGTTACTGAAAAGTAACGTTTTAGTTTATTTACTCCCAGCTCTGTCTGATACTGATGAATGTCTCTGTTAATAGAAAAATGTCTCTTATTTTAAAGATATACATACAAAGTTCAAAAATGTATAAACATGGAAGTGAGAGTATTCCATAGTTTTTAAACTATGCTTTGCATGATTGATAGTGATTAATTTTTGCTATGCACCGCAAAACTGCCCTTTGTGCAATAAAAACATTTAAGACATCCGTAGAATTACTCCACAGACCTATCTCATATCTAGGTAGAGAGTTAATTTGAACAAAATACACACTGACAAGTTGATGAACCTCTAGTACCTCTCGCAGATTAATAAAAAGATATTTTAGCTAATTATTTTCCTAATAAGTTTTTTGCAGTGATACTTGAAATTAAGAAATTCATCAATTTGAATCCCAAGAAAACGAACACTTTTATATGTATTATGAAGATGACCATTATATATCCACAATATTCTGCCTTTTATGGAACCTTATGAGGTCTGTTTTATCAAAAAACTAATGTAATTTATTAAAATGTCGAGAAATTGTTGTTATAATGGCAGATGTTTGGAATTTTAATGAATCGTCCTTTTTAGATAAAATTATTATAGGAAGATCATCAACATACGCAACATAATGACATACTCTGTATTATTGATATATAAAATAAACAGTATAGGTCCCAATATAGACCCTTGAGGAACCCCCCTATTTATATGTAGGTAACTTCCTTGAATTAGCATCTTAATTTTATAATTTAAAAAAAACATATTGTTGACGTCATCTAAGAAATGTTGAGATCCACTTCAATGAGTTTCCTATTCCATAAGTTTCCAGCTTAATTAATAACAGATCATAATTGACACAATCAAATGCCCTGCTTATGTCACAAAAGGTCGCCATAGGACACTCAGCTGCCTCAATATGTTCAATAATTTGATTATAAAATGAAAGCTGTTATCTTACTGCACAAAATCCATGCTGATTTTTTGTGATAATTTCAAATTGTTGTAAAAAAAATAAAAGACGATCCAGAAAAGCATACTCAAATATTTTTGAAAATCCACATGGTATTGTCACAGGAATATAAGTTTTGGGGTAATAAAATTCAAACTCAAATACCACAACAATTATATTAAAAAACCAACTAGGTAGTTACGAAGACATCAAAGGGGAAATGGCAACTAGTTTAGACAGAACTGCCATCATCAGGTCAAAAAACTAAAAAATTATAATAGCAAGTGCTTAGTAGATGGTTGGTGGCAACAAAAAAGGCAGCGTGTAAAAGGATATGATTAAAGAGGTTTGTTTATAAAAAGGTAAATCGTTAATGTAGTAATTTATAGGAAAAAATCGTGGTCCCAACAATATATGAGTACCATAAAGAGTTGAGAGGTGATCCAACCCAAGTAGGCAGGATTTGTAAGGTGTTCGATCATAACCGGCAAGTTGCAGAAAAAAGTACCATTTTGGAGTAAAGGGAAGTATTTTTTTTTGCAACCACGAATTTTTCATATAAATTACTACATTAACGAGTCATCTTTTTATAAACCTCTTTAATCATATCCTTTTACCAAATATTTTTTCTTAGTATCACTATGTTTCGTTCTCCTAGTCCCTAATTTACCTTCTTGTACCGGTGCGCTCGTATGCTTCGTTTTAAGTTTTTGTTGCCACCAACCATCTACTAAGCACTTGCTCTTATAATTTTTTTAATTTTTGGCCCGATGATGGCAGTTCTGCCGAAACTAGTTGCTGTTTCCCCTTTGATGTCCTCGTAACTACCTACTTGGTTTTTTAATATAATTGTTGTGGTATTTGATTTTGAATTTTATTACCTCATCATTCAACCACATTTGAGATAATGGACCTGTTGGGTTCTATAATTATTTATTGACATCAGATTATTTTTTTTATACATAGGTAAGACTATAGCGGTAAGTACGTATAGCCCGAAATAAACAGTACTGAACTTGTAATTATTTTATTTATTTAATATATATATATTATTTATAATTTATTACATGTTTTAAATGTGCACAAGACAGACTTCATAACGATGTTCCAAGTTTCTCGTCACAATAAGGGTTGTCTCAGGTCCTCGAAGAAGGCTCTAACGGCGTCCTTTAATTCATTGATGGTTTGTGGTACCCATTTGAAAACGACATTTTTAGCCATGTCTCAAATGTATGCGTCTGGTGGTGTGAGGTCTGGAGAATGTGAAGGATAAGAGAAGACACTAAATTGTGAAATCAATCTGCTTGGAAAATGTTCCTGAAGAAATTGACGAACTGCGGCAGCAGTATGGTAAGTTGCCCCGTCCTGCTGGAAAAATTTGTCTCGAAATGCCAAATTACCTGCACGACAGAATTGACTTAGATTGGGGAAAAGCTTATTAAAATTTGTATGTGTCTCTGTTGATTAAGTGTGACTTGCCTAACATTATCTTCGATAAAATACGGACCAATGATTCCGTGTCCCGAAACTGCACACCAGACACTCACTTTTGGACTATGTAAACCTAGTCTCCTTGATGAACCTCATCTGGTCTTGCAAAGCCCAGGAATCGATTTGTGCGACGATTTACATGGCCCGACAAATGAAAATGTGCTTCGTCTGAAGACCATACATTTTTCAAAAATTCAGGATTTTCATATCGTAACGCAAGAATTTTGGCGCAATATTCCACTCTACTGCGATAATCCCGAGGATATAATTGTTGATATACCTGAATCACATACGAAAATCCACCCCACTCCTTCAGGAGTCTTTGCAAGGAAGTTCTTGTTAAACCAAGATGCAACGCTGTCTTTGTCAGGCTGGCTTTCGGATTTTCTAAGATTAGCTCAAAACACGTTCACGGTCATTGTTCACTGTCCTGGGACGTCCCGAGTTTCTTTTTCGTTGACACAATACCCGTATTTCTAAACTTTTCAATAACCTTTATAATTACAGCATTACTGGGAGAACGTTCATTAAACCGTTGTGTGAATTGATCACACACGTATCGCAGACTTGCACCATTACGTCGGCCGATTCCGGCGTATGAGCGAAAATAATGCGTACCAGAAACACTTTCTCCTCTGTACTTAACACCATTTTTAACAATTAATTATTTAAGGTTTACTTGAAAGGTCTATACACCGCCAACTTAGTTTCAGTACTATTTATTTCGGGCTATACTGTAATATTGTCATACCACTAATGATTTTTTTATAATAAAACTGGGTACTTCATCTGTCCCCGATAATTTTTTTGTTTTAATTTTTCTGTTTAATAAGTTAAATAACTCAATCTGTGTAAAATGTATTAAAAACAATGAATCTCTATTCGAAAATTTTTCGAGTGGATCGTTAAAATTATTTAATGCGGTGAGTTGATAAAGAAATTATTAAAATCTGAGGCTATAATATGCGGATTCTCCTCTAAATTGCCATTTGTTGGTTTTTATACGTTTAGTGCATCTTATTAATTCGGAACTTTTTTCTGAAAATCTCTTAAAAATTTGTAGATTAAATTTTTATTATCTTGTACTGGAATTTCTAAGTTATGGTTTTATGATGTTCATGGGTGTCATTGTTGACTTTAAAATTTTGATAAATTTGAGGAAATATTAAAATTTGGTTAACTTTATTATTAATGATTTCGTTTAAAATTTTAATACCGTCATTTGTTGTTTCTGTATGTTCTATGTAAGATTTTGAACTGTCATTAGAATTGTCGGTTGTGTCACATCATTTAATAAATACAATACTGGCCGAGTATTGGGGTTAATATTGGTTGAATTTTTCAAATTCACTTATTTAAATTAGTATAGCAGATCCTACTCAGATAAGATACTGACTGTTCACACAAAAAGCTTGTGAAATAATGATCTAAATTTGGCAGGGTTGTTATTTACCCGTCCCATAAATCTCAGGTGAAAGATGCGTCTGGAGATAAGTCGACCTAATTTGATTGGTTGACACATTGTGGCCTGATCTTTGGTGACGGTCGTAATGAGTTAAATAGCAAAACTGTCAAACACATTATTGAGACCATTAATATATACTCATGGACGTGCCCAACCTGTATATCGTAATATTTTTTACTGAAAAGAGTAAGGAAGATGGCGTATAGATTCGGGCTAGCGCTATGTGTAACATCCTAACTATACAGTAATGTTTTGACAGAGTTTAGATATTTACCGAACCATCGTTTCATCTTTTTCTCTCAAAATAGCTGCTGGGCTATGAGTATATGTCAATGATTAAGACAATATTTTTCATCTCGTATGAGAGCGACAAAAAGGGAGGAGTTAGAAATATGACGGAGATTATTGCGAAAGAATTTTGTATGTTTCTAGAAAGGATGTCGTGGATGTACAGGTTAGGACTTGCAGAAAAGTATTTTAATTTGTTTTCTTTGTTATATGTAGATAGTAATAGGATGATTTTGAATTTAAAATTGAATTATTAATATGATGTCGATAGAAATTTATCTAGAACCGATAAATACAATTAAACAAATAGAAGGCAAAATAAACAATGTGACAACGAAAATTCGACAGAATCCCAACTTAATTTTTAGATTACATGATTCATTACAAAGATAAAACAGTAGCCTAACAAAAATGAACGCCACTTTGAACCATTTCAAAGAAGTACCAAAATTTATTGTTTTTAATCTCTTAATAGTATTTTATTTTCGAGAATACATGTGCTCCGATTTTTTTGGTTTTTGTAGTAAAACTTTCAATCTTGAGTAAGTATTTTTAATTAATATTGCTCAACAATGTTGTTATTAACCAGCTACAGCGCTTTAAGTATAAATGTTCCAAGGTGTCTTGTTAACCTTAAATGTTATTGAGTGTAAAATATTCGGAATAAAGAAAAATTTAACAAATTTAAATTTTAAAATTTTTTGCTAAAATTGGAGTAATTCGTTTTTGGACATCATCCACTTTTGTCATATTAAATGTACTTAGTTTAATTACACTGGATATATTAGAAGAATTAAAAATCGTGCAATTTAAATTACAAATCTTGTATCTTTTGACAACAGGTTTTTAATAAAGCCCAAATTTGAGTTACAGGGATAAATCCTTTTAACAACATTTTTTGTTCAAGGAATATGACGAAGATCTAATAGACAACATAAGCAACCAAAAATATTGTTTAACAAACCAAAAGTGGAAAAATAGTATCTCCTGCGATAGTCAAGAAAATATTAAAAATCCGTGTCCAAAGAACTCTATTCAAAGCGGTAATCTATGTATTTTTATTATAAATACAACATATCCACCAAACTGTCCCTATGAAGAAAGTGTACCTTTTGAAGAATATATAAAATATGTTAAGGATGATGTGTTTCCAATATGGTTGCCAGTAGAACGAAAAACAGGAAATTATGGTGAAAGTAAGTATTACAATTGTTATTTAATAAAATGTAGCTCTGTTATTAAAAATATGTATTTCTAGCTTTGTTTATTTGGAAAGAGCATTCCCAGCAGTATGGAACCAATTATGTTAATTCCTACTATTACCAAGATTCAATCCAAGAAAAACACTGTCTTATTTTTAAGAACGAAAGTTACATTGAAGCTGTATCATGTACAGATAATCACCTAGCAATATGTGCTTATTCAATTTTAACTGAAAAATCAAAAAGTTTGTGTTCCCAAGTATTCGGCCCAACTTGTAAACAAAGCGACTACTCAACTAAATCAAAGTGTTTTTGTCAAGAACATAGAACCGACGAAGAAGTAAACAAAATTGAGTTATTGGTTCCATACCAAAATTTGCTCTACAACTCGTTAAACGAAGTTTGTTATATAGGACTGGAAAAGAAGAATGAAACTTACATATGGACAAATATAAAAGAACCTATTGAATATACTTATTGGTCTGCTAATTCAAAATGTGGAGATGGATATTCTTTTGGTGCTATGTCATCAGACGGATGGTTATTACGATCAAATAAACAAGAAGATACTTGTACATTAATTCAAAAATATCCACCAGAGGTAGAAGCTAAAATAACTTTGTCGTTGTTAAATGAAAATGATTTAGTAGCATTTATTGATAATGTTGCTTATTGGAAACAAAACGAAAATAATTTATATCCTATGATATTTTGTTTTACTGATGTTTATAATGACAGTACAATCGAAAAAGTTGATACCAAAATTGTTGTTATTGATAATACAGTTGGGGTTCAATTCTCTTTATTAAAAAATGGTCCTGGAAATTACTGGTGCGAAGGATTTTTGTATCCAGAGTTGAAAGTGAAAAGATCAAATATATATTACGAAGAGTAAGTATATATTATAATTAAAATTAACACTTCACCGGTGACGTACGGTTTCACATTCCAGCAAGATAGAAGAGTGTGGCCTATCGCTGATCTGGGGCACCGTACGTCACACCGAATTTAAATACGGAATATTAGACCGACGTCGCCGAAAACGTAAGTTAATTTTGTTCAAAAAATTATGTGATTTCGTATATTTTTTAAAAATGAGTGGTCCTGTGCAATATTTTCTATTCAAATGTTTATTTCTACTTGATCATGAATTATGAGACCTAGTAGAAGTGGCTTCAATGGTTGGCAGACGAATGCTTGTCGGATTCTGAAGAACAAGAAGCCTGTGATAAAAGCGATGATGATGAGCAAGACTATGTCGAAAAAAGAACAGATGATTCAGAAAGTGCGCAAGATCTTGAATATGAGCCCTATGAGCTAGGAAATTTTGAAGAACCTCAACAAGAAGTGTCAGCATCACATTCATCTTCAACTTACTTTACGGAAGATCAAGATCAGCTGTACTATATCGGTAAAGATAAAGTTACAAAATGTAGAAAACATTGCCCTCCATCATCGGCAGGGCCCAAAACAAGATAGAAAAATATTGTTACGCACTTAGAGCTCAATTATTTTTAAATGAGTACATTTAGTTATTGCCACGCCCCAGTTGACACAGCACGTCATAAACTTTGTGTACCTTATTTTATGGCGCTAAGTTCAAATCTGCTGTGGAGGGGTATCTGATATTTTAGCAGTGGCGTGTGTATCTTAATAAAATATTTTAAATCGAAAATACTTTGAAGTAACATTTCAAATTTTAACTATTTGTTAGTTAAATTTCTGTTGAACTTTAATAAAGCAACTTAAAGTTTAAATAAATAATTTATATTTTATGTAAATTTTTATAATTTTAACCATTTTCATCACTATCATCATCTTCGAAGTCCGAAAATCGGAATCCCACTTATTGGATGACCCTGTATGTACGCAAAATATGAGGGAATCTGTATATTCATCCATCAAATGTTATTTTTGAATATATGCAAGTACAGCCCTTGGAAGAAGATTTAGTATTAACTACCTTCTACCCCATTGCGAAAAATTTATTCCAGTTCATTTCATCATGATAATCTCCTTTTTATTCCATTACGCAAATGTATTTTTTATTTATATTATACATCAAATATTTGTTTAATTAAACAAAAATTTAGGATTTACAGTTTCTTCTTAGATTATTATTTAGTTGTATTTAAATGTACTTATCAAAATATACACAAAATGAATTAAATTAAAGTTTATATATGAATTAAATTAAAGTTTATATAGACACACAAATCGAAGCACAAAAACACAAGAAAACCGGTCCAGCGTAATACCTAGTCCAAAGGATTAGTTCTAGTTTCTAGTCCAGTTCGCTGTTGTCAGGGTTGAGCGACACTCATTGCTCGTCCTGGACTAGAAATCGTATCTCTTTCAAACATCGTTCGGTATCAGTTCCATAAGTCCAATTTACCGAACCTGTTCCAGAGGATCAGTTCCAGTAGCCGATAGCCATCCCTACAAATAAGTAAAACTACTCTACTGAATCCAACTTTCATTAGCGACAGGCGACTCGGACCACGTTTAAAGCTGTCTGACCATGCCTACAAACTCAAATTGGTTTCTGCACATTGTGACGAAATATACTCATCTCAAAATAATCGAGCTCTACCTGAAGTGAAATAATTTGCTAAAGGTCTAGTTAACCCTGTAGAGATATGGAGGAAGTTTTTTGATGCTTTTGTTCTGGATATTATCGTGAGGCATACAAATGCACATATAGCAAAGTTTTGCACAAGAAAGATACCCCAGAGACACTTATACAAAACCCACTGGTTGTCATTGAAATTGAGGCTTTGATTGGTTTGTTATACCTGTGTGCGTTAAAAATATGGAACCATCTATGCTGTGAAGAGATATTTGCTACTGATGGAAGTTCAGCAGAACTCTTTCGACTTACAATGTCAATGCAGCGATTCTCTTCGATTTGATGACCATACTACAAGGCTTGAGCGAAAAGAGTTTGACAAACTTGCTCCAATTCGAGAAGTCTTCCAGATGGTTGTTAGCAAATATCAAGACCACTTCTCCCCCTCTCAGATGAAACTGTCCATTCAGACAATATATTCCTTCGAAACCCGCCAAGTATGGGGTAAAAATATTTTCATTATCGGAAGCAAAAATGTTTTATACCATCAACATAGAAGTTTACGTGGGTACACAACCGCTGAATTCACCATTTAAAATGAGCAACTCCACCGCTGATGCCGTTTGTAGATTGGTTGAGACAATCAGTGGAACAAGCAGAAATGTTACTACAGACTAGTTCACGAACGTAGAGCTTTGCACAAGACTGATGAATGAACACAAAGTAATCCTGTTGGGGACGGTACGAAAAAATAAAAGACAGTTACCTTTGCAATTCGTGAATGGTATAAATCTTCCTGTTCCATCTAATATATTTGCATTCAGTGAGAACTGTACCCTCGTATCTTAAGTCCCGAAAGCAAAAAATAATGTTCTACTTTTATCGTCAATGCATAATGTAGACGAAGTGGATACAAACTCTGAAAAGCCTATGATGGTTTTCGATTACAATCACACGAAAATAGTAGTGGATATGGTGGACCAGCTATCAGCGAACTGTAATGTGGTACGCAATACAAGACGATGGCCGCAGGTTGTATTTTATTCTTTGCTAAATACGAGTGGAATAAATGTATACATCATTTATAATTGCAATAAAGAAAATGAAACTAATAGAAATATAAGGAGGCATTTTCTAACTAAACTTGCTATTGGTTTAACCGTAAATCACCTAAGAATAAGACACATTGATCAGCACTTGCTAAGACCAGGATAAGAGAAATGTTAAATACACTATTAGAAGAACCCGGACAAAATCAGAACGAACCACCACATGCAGAACGTTTTTCGGTGTGCACATCCAAACAAAACCGAAAAACTAAATACTTCTGTCAGTTATGTAAAAACTTTCTGTGCTTGGAGCATTCAAAAATAGTTGGAAGAATTTATCTGGAAAACGCATTCTATGGACTATTTTATCTTAGAATTTTTAGTAGACTTTTCTTTTTTAAGCGTATAGACTTACTGCATATTTTTTAGTTTGAGTTAATATCTTAGATGAAATTATTATTTTTTTATCAATATAACTGCTGAAACTGATTGTTTTCCAATTTTTCGCTTATACAATAAGTTTATTTGGAAGCGTTACAAAATCGGACTGTTAGACCTACGTCACCGAAAATGTTATTTTTCTTCACATCACCAGTGAAGGGTTAATAAAAATAGTTTATATTTATTTATTGCAACACTATTCTAAATTCAATAAAATAAAACTTCCAGTTATGTACCACAATATATTAATAAAACAACAGTTTCGGCTTAAGAGCTACCTTTAGGCCTAGAAATAAGAAATTCGGTTAGGTATAACATCTAAAATAATTTATTTAAAAACCTACCATATATAACATATAAATTTAAATTTCAAATAAAGCATAATAGAGAACGCTGGGATAGGTTGAGAGTGGAGAATTTGGGGTACATTAAATAATTATATACAGGACCACGCACAGCATCAATAGGAAATTGGCTTTTAGTGAATTTGCTCTAATTTTTTATATATTGTATAACTCATAATGCTGATCAAAGGTATTCATTGCGCTGATGCTCTAAATTCAACCGATTAGATTGTACAGGGTGCTGAAGTTAACATTGTCAAAATTTCATTGCCATTGTGAAGAATATAAAAACAGAATCAACTATGCATCGATTTTTCATTTAGCCTATACAAATACACTATAGAGTATAATAATTCTAGCACACACCAACGGTATACAGGGCAGAGCTGGGACGAATCCACTAATAATAGATTCGAATAACGAATCCGAATCACGAGACGTGATTCAAATCACGGATACTATATCCGGATCCTTTTTACAAAAAAAGAGATTCGAATCAAGTGATTCGAATCTGTTATTTCGAATTACGAATACGAATCTGTTATTTCGAATTACGAATACGAATCACCATACGGAGTCACCGAGATGATTCTAAAAAACCCCCATATAATGTGTATTGCACTCTTTATAACCGAGATACAGGGTGTTTTATCCATTTTTCCCATTTCTTTCCTTGATGAAATGAATAATAATGGTGGGTCACAAATATTGTAGGAAAGGTAACTTGTTAAAGAGATTAGTTACGCTAAGTAAGATTAAATGCATATCCTTGTTAGGGACACCTTAGAGAACTTAGAAATTCTTATTTTTTAACGTGGAACGCACGTGTTCGCCAAGATGAAAAGGCACCGAATATCTCGGAATGTTGAAAAAAATGAAGGAAAGTCCACATACGAACCACAAACTTAAAAAAATTTAGAAAATACTAAACTGGATGATAAAAGTAGGCCTACATTCGACAAATATAATCGCATTCACACCTAACAGTTAATAAAAATAAAGAAAAATCCAAATAACTATGAAGTGACGACAATAGCCAAAACATCTTAAAGTGAAATTCGATACAGGCCTAAGCAAAACGAAAAAAAGAAGAAGACATGAAGAACAGTGACTGATATATGACTCGGAGTTTTATTTTATTGAATAATTTGACCACATTTGATATATGGATAACCGTTGGATTTGACTATTCTATATATTTTGTCACATTGTTAGATATTGCTCTTATCTTTAATATAAAATAATTGATATTAATAATCATTTGTATTTTATCTTTAAGGTCCGTAGGTCAAGAATACGTTACAATTCTTAATACTCCATATTCAACTGAAGAAAATCCTTTATCTCAGGATTTTATAAAAATAAAATACAACCTTCTAGTTAAGCAAATAGCGGAAACTAAGTTACGATTATCTACAGAAATGTTTTATCCAAGAATATTCAAAATTGTCGATATAATGGAAAACGTTTCAAAAGTTAGTTTTAATTTTCATATAACTCCAAGAACAGGTTTAAATTTATCCAGCTATTCTGATGTGTCCCACGCCATGAATAATCTACCCGATTTTTCTTTTGTTACTTTATTATTTACGTCTTACTGCTTGGGTATACAAACTCAGCAAGGTGATACAACCACTTGGAATATAACTGAAATAGGACAAATGGCCATCAGACCTAGGGAAGGTTGGTGCATCGATAATGATGGATATATTGTAACAAGAACTTGTGGAGGTGATGTATAGTTTCTATATTACTTTTATTTAATAATATTTTTTTATACCTTACGCGCCTAGTATTATGTAATCTCCTACTTTTATTTGTTGAAAAATTTACGTTCGTATATATACAGAATGATTAATAGGCAAGACCTATCTAGATTTCGGAGGTCCGTTCCAAGTTACATCTTCTAGGCTTTGAAGGCTTCGATTATTAAATGTTACATGGCAATATTTGTATGAATGGTTACAAAGGCTTTATATATAGTAATTATATGTGTATTTATTAGGATAAGTACTTTTCAGTCAGATTTTCGCCTTGGGATTCCGGCATAGCTGACAATCAAAATGCATTCCATCCACTTTATCAAGTCTGTCATTGAGTTTACAAATCATTTTGGTACTTACCTTTTCCAATAGAATTATCATCCGGCAGAACAATAGAATTGCTTCGTGTCTTGGACATAATTAAGTAAATATCTCCAATTAATATCACCAATTGCTCTGAAAAAAATAAACCACACTTTTCATACGATATTCAAAATTTTTAATAATAAATTATAATCTGCAGAGCTCTTATAAACGCATTAGGCCATTTTGCTGTGTTGCCAGATCTTTCAATATGGATCGGTGAGCTTGACCTACGATTTTATGTATTTGCCATAAGGCATAATTGAAACATTTTTTCTACATTAAATATTATTCTTCGCATTCAAATTCGAGACAATACACTTACGAACCAGCTTCCTATTGAATTAAATGCACCGGAGAGTTAGAGAAAGACTATAAACGTGTTAAGAGATTTCACCTACTAGACAGTGTCCCTAAACACTAGCATTATTATTAAAACACTGGTATCACATGATTTAATAAGTATATTTGCTGCACAAGTGTTTTCAAGTGATTTACTATTTTAGTATCGGCTTCTTCACAAATGCTACAAATTAAATCTGTTGGAAATGTTAGAGATACACTCTTGTTTCAAGAACGTAACTTCTTCTTGTCTCAATGAACAAGGAGAACCACATCTTTCTATTTGACCAGTATTTTTACCATTTTTGGGCACAATTTTTTTGATACGTCGGTCAGGTCATATATTTAAGATTGTTTATTTTTATTTTCAATGGGAGTTCAACAAAAATATAACCTTACGTTTTTTCTCTATTAACAGTTAGAATTGATCAAATAAAACCCATTTAGTTTAATTATCTGCCGTAATTTGAGCTAGATTTTTGAATAAATGACTTTAAAAATTAAAATTTCCATTTATTTGAATACGCCGCCATTACGATCGTTACGTCACTTATGTGCAATGAAGTTACCGTCAAGCCATTAACTGCAAATATGTAAAGAAGAGAATACCAGCTGTTAAATCTCACTTATACAGACAAAGATGGAGAAATCCATTATATGATAATTGGATAAAGATGAAAACTTGGACCTATCCACTGTGAATTCGCTTTCAAAATCGACAGAGATAAATAGATATTAGATTCCGCTGTTAGATAAAGAAAACGACTATTTTAACGAGATCAGGTAATAATTTGCTGTTTGGGTTGTAGTTTGTACTCTGTAGAGCTGGTTGATGTTGATAATTTTCTGTGTTTATTTGTATTTGTAAACATACGTAAACAAAGGGAAAAGTAAACACAATTAAAAACATATTGACAAAACGACACTTTATAAGCAAACGTCATCTATATTTGAAAGCGTCAATTTTATTTAGGGAAACTGGCCCACGTTAATATTATGCTGCAGCTATTGCACATAAGTGACGTAATGCACTACAAGTTGCATAGATGCAGTAATTTTTAGATATCAATTTTTTTCATGTTAAATCAAAGAAGAAAGCAGCAAAAACGATTTTTTCATAAAAAGAAATTCATATTTTTGTCAAATAATGCAAAAAAAAGATGGACTAATATTTCAAGTTCAACTCCCCATTTACTGTTGTTAAGTTTTATACCCTTTCCTCTTCCTCCTACTTCCCACCTGTCATGTCACTTACGACAACGTCCAAGTACCACCATCTTGTGATACTTTAGCCGTCAAGTGGTTAACGTCGTCTCACATTGATTGCCACAAATATTAATTTAATTATGTTTTGGCCGGTCTATATAAGCTATTTTCGACTATTCCTGGGGGACAACAACTAAGATTACTATTAAAACTATTAATGTACCACTCCGGAGTCCGCGTTAACACCAGCCGAAAAATGGGGCTCGGCTCAGGCTCCACTATTTTACCCAAACTTAGTTGAAATGTGCTGTGTACGCCTTTTAATCAAAATTTTTCAATTATTCTCCTTTGAAAACTTTTCGTTATTAGTATTTTCATGTACCTTTAAATTGTTCCAACCCTAATTTTTCTTAAAATACTCCACTTCCCATTTTTGCATTTTGTTAATATAACAACTTTATCTTTACTTATATAGTAAGTCAGTTGGTTTTGTAAATTTGTATTTTGTTTGTCGAAAACTGTAATTTTTAGGCCCGATGATGGCTAATTAGCCGAAACTAGTTGCCGTTACAATTTTGTGGTACATGACTGTAACTTTCATCTCATTTATTGAATACTGGAACCACATTTGGGATATGGATAACCTGTTACACTTTCCTTTTATTTTTCTATGACTATAAACTCCCATCATTACCATTCATGTTTCATCCTTATAGGAATCATCAGTGGTACTTCGTCGGAATGTATAGTTTCAAAAACCTGCACTATATACTCCAAGTATGTACTTTGAAAATGAGTAGGGGAGAGTGGTCGAATATCAACCGCTGTCCAATATCCATCACATACCCCTACCATATTCCCAAAGCTAGTATAGTAAGTGGTGTATGTTAAATTTTGCCTCATTCAGTATAATATTTTCGACACCGATACCAAAGTAAGTATTGCTTTAATTTGATTGTAGCTTTAATTTTTGTGCAGTAAAGTATTTAGATATGTATGTGCTTATCTTGTGTGACAAATTATCGTTAAATTTTAACGGATTTTTTTGCAATTCATCTTTTTTGTCTACCACGTGCAGTCGGCTAATGTCAACCGGGGTGATCTATATGTCCCTACTATTGTCGATATTGTACCAATGTCGTTTATGCTTTTACAGATGCCTAGTCAAAAGTATACACGCAAAACTTCTCGTGCCTCGTGGTCTGAAAAGGGTATAGAACGTGCGCTTAAGACAATACATGACAAAGTTGCTTCCATACGAAAAACTGCACAAATGTTTAATATTCCATATGGAACATTACAAGACCCTTTAAAAGGTCGCTTCGCTACAAAAAACTACAAACTGGGCAGAAAATCTGTTTTTACTCTTCAGCAAGAAGAAGCATTTTGCGAAATTTACAAAAGCTAGTAAAGATGATCCAGTCCTGTTATTAATGGATAAACACTCCACTCATTCGTCTTTAATGACATATAACTATTGCAGAGATAATGGCATTAAAGCTGTTTTAATTCCGTCCCACAGTTCGCACCGGTTGCAACCACTACAGAGTGCATATAATCAGGAATACGACAGGTATATTAAAGCAAAAAAACGCTTTTAATATAGTGGCAGCTGTTGAAAAAGGAGTCGAGGCTTTCGAAACTACTGGCATTTATCCATCCGAACCGTGTTCAGTGATGAAGAGTTCATCTTACTTGTGGATCCAGCACCAACTGTTCAGCAGATTCAAGAACCGACTATCATTGAAACAAGTCCAATAAATCGATTTGAGAAAACACCATCTCCTATACGTGGATCATCTAAAATAAAACAACCTCACCCAGCTTCCTATACCACCTACCTCCACAGTTCCTCAACCATCTCCATTAAGTTCCGTCGCCTATCGCTGGACCATCTAAGAAAAAACGTCACCGTACACCTTCCTCTAGTAATAGCGAATCTGCAGAATTAGAGCTGGAAGAAATTGTAGAAGATGAATTGACCGACGATGATGATCCGATAGTTCAGCTACCCGTGGAAAATAAGAGCTTTGCGGACCTTCTACCGTTGCCAACAGTGACAACTAGAAACAAATCGCTAAAAACCAAACATTCCCAGATACTGACCTCAACGCCGTTAAAAGAGGAATTAGAAAAAAAAAAAAGAGAAGAAACTACAACAACTGCAGAAGTTAGAAAAACAAAACGATGTTAAACACGAGAAGTTGACAAAAGCTACATGACGTATAGTTCCTGAAAATAAAAAGAATTCTAAAGATATTGACATATGTTCTGTTTGTCACGAGTTTGGAAAATTAAATGAAATATGGTGGAGATGCCGTGTATGTGGTGTGTGGACGCATGCAGATTGCACAACAATTGAAGATGCTAAAGATTATGTTTGTAGTAAATGTTAAATAGTTTTTTGTAACCTTATTTTGTGATTAAACTAAATAAACCGATCTAAAAAAAATTTGCTTGGTATTACCCGATATGGTTGACATTACCCAATTTTACGATTGATATTATCCGACTGGTCGAAATTAACAGTAAAAGTACCGGTATGAGTTTTATACGTTAGAAACAAACAAGCATTAATTTTTCCGTTATCTATTTATGCCATAACGTTACTAACTGTTTTTGAGGTACTTTGGTATACAACGCATCTTTATACCTACAACTACATATACAGTTATGACCACTCTTGCTTAAGTGGTCGATATTCGACCACTCTCCCGTACACAAAGTACCACTGATGATTCCTATAAGGATGAAACATGTATGGTAATGGTCGGAGTGTATAGTTTATTTCTCTGTTAGATTAAAAAATTAATTTTAGAGTAAAATTTATTGTTTTATTTTTTAGGTACTTTTATCGATGGTGCATCTTGGTTGGATGTAGAAAAAGATTGTTCTCCGACATCAAATATTAAACCATCTACTATTTTAAATAAAATACTGAGTCTAGCTAATCCTACTATTTTTTTACCAGAAATCTTAGAAATTTTTGGAAATAAAAACTACGAATTAGAAACTAGCGATGTTGATCTGTTATCCCAATTTTTACAGCAACTTTCAGAATCTTCGTCACAATTAGATATACAAACGTTTATTAAATTAATAGACGGAATAATAAATCTAGATGAAAATCTTTTAAAAGAATCGCAAGAAGTTTATAAGAGTACTGACAAGATTCTTTATTATATCCATAAAGCACTGGAAAGATCAAATTTTAAAGAAAGCGTTACTACAAATTCTGTCTCGATTATATCATTATCCATAGATGACTTTTACAGCAACTCTATATTTTGGAGAAAAACTGAAAACGGCTACGTTGTCGATTACGTAAATTTAACTCAGAGTGATTTAAACGATTTTGATAACGTTCCGGATTTTGATTCAGCTTTAATTTTTGACAGATTCCTTCTAGATGAAATAATTAACGTAAATAATAGCAGAATTATTATCGTTGCGTACTTCAAAGGAAGTCTATTCAACGAAGAATACTTTAAAAGATACACTTCTACAATTTTTACAACTATTTTTCCAAACATGCCAAATTTGAACACAACGGAATTGAATAACCTTATTGTCACTATGTATAATACCCCTAATACAGATTTTTATAATTGCTCCTATTGGACAACTGAAGATAAAAGAGGCTACTGGTATCACAATAGCAAAAGTGAATTGGTCAACTCAAAAATGCTATGCAACTTCAAAAATTTTACTAACGTCGGTTTGGTAAACACGATAAATATAACTGAAGAATTAGAAAAGTTAATGACAGATAATAATTGTACTAATGTTTTGAATACAGTTAAAATGTTATTACTCCAGTATTATACGCAGTTTCAATACATGGATGTCAATTTGGTAATTAATATACTGATGAGATGTAAAAGTAATATTGATTTAGTATCAGATGTTTTTGATAAAATAATGGAGGTGCCTTCTGACGTATTGCGTGATGCTCAAAAAGTTTCTACAACAAGTTTACTAAATGCGTTTGATACAATATTTCAAGCCTACGATAGTCGACAACTTTATATACGAAGAAAAAATTTTGCTGTACACATAATTTATCTACAGTATGAAGATGTAATTGGTTTTCATATAGGTGCCTGTGACAATGAATGTAATATTGTTCTAGATAATGAGAGAAATATACAGACAAGTTACGAAATCAGTATTTCTATGGACCAAAAATTGATTAGTCAGTTAATCACTATTGGTAGTAATAAAATTATTTTTGTTTTATTATCAAATAACGGAATGTTTTTATCGCAATATTCTAACAAAGGAAAAAAATCTTCCAAAGTTGTTGGTATTCTTGCACCGCCTGATATGAACGAAGGATTACAGGGAAGAATTTTAGCTAATTTTAAAATAGGAAGTGAATCTTTTAACCAAACCTGCGATAAATGGGAGCTAAATTGGAACCAGGGACTACCAGTTTGTCCTGAAAATGGTAATATTTACGACTGTGAATTTTGGTATTTCGGGTAAGTATTTAAATAGTTTCAATATCATTTAATACGATTGAGTGGTAGTTAAAAATGTAACCAAAAATACAGGGCCTAGTAAACCTCCCTCATAGTACAATTACTTCTTATATAATATAAAAATTAAAAAAAATGGTATTTTCCAAAAGTGAAGATTTAAAAATTATATTCGATTATACAAGATCATTATCATCATCATCATGGCCGTTCAGTTCCGTGGGATTATCTCTCAAAAGGAGCTGTATTCAATATCATTGGCGAGGTGGATAACTCCTCTTCTATCAGTGCACTTATAATTTTCTTCTGATATGGTTTTCCATTTTCTTCTATCTGCATTTTATTTTCCAGTCTTTGATTTTCAATGATATTATATCTTTCTCTGATTGATTCCACCATCTACTTCTTGGCTCTCCTCTTGTTCTCGTCTTTAATGGAACCCATGTCGTCATTCTTTGTAAGGTTTCTATTGGTGCTCTAATTCGGCTAGGTGGTCTTGGTGGTTTTCTCCGACTAAGTGACGTCTTAGGCTGCGCGCTGCGATTGTGGTGTCATTTGCATACAAGCTGAGTATTGTGTGTGGCGATCGGAGAATATACAGGATGTTGTTACCATTATTAGATACAAAGTTGGTTAAATAGAAAAAAAGTTGCATATTATCAAGACAAATTTACTGAATTTTGAAAATTTTTAATATCAGGTCCGGTTTCCGAGATATATGCTTAAAACCAAAATTGACCTTTTTCGTTTAATTTAATTATCACCTTTATTTTTAAAGATAGAACAAAACTTTTTGAATCTTTTTTGTTGAAGACCAAATACCGTTTAACATAGCGTAGTCAGTTTTTCGATACGACATTTCGTCTTTAAAGAGCATTCCTCAATTATTTTTTTTTAATACCGACCTGTACTTTTTATTTTATTTTTGAAATCTCCATTTTGTTCTCTATTCAAACATGTATCACACTTAATTTTTTTTTTATTAAATTTCGACAATGAACTGTACTTTATAAAATTTTGTAAGTACCTACTGTTCTTCATTTTATTCCAGAATATTTTTAAATACAAATTTCACGACTATACGTTTCAAAAAGTAAAAAAATTGTATCCTAAAGATAATAATAGAAAAGTGCGATTTTGACTATGGTATCGACGCCATCTGAAATGAATTGATTAATAATACAATTTTATGGACAGATGAAACCATATTTATGAATTCAGGAAGATTTAATTCTAAAAATAAATATTTATATGCCACTATTAATCCTCATTCAATACAAGAAATACAGCCACAACAAAGATTTTCTATTAATTTGTGGTGTGGACTAATAGGAAATCAACTCGGAAAATTAAATGCGGATAAATATATTAATATTTTAGAAAGGGTGTTTGATGAAGTACCATTGGATATTCTAGGAAATATTAAATTTTTTATGTAAGATGGTTGTGAACCACATAATTCCAGAAAAGTACAAGAATATTTAAATCATAGATTTTCGAGAAGGTGGATGGGGACTTATGGACCAACCAAATGGCCTCCTAGGTCACCCGACCCAACACCAATGTACTATTTTTTGTGGAGTATCTTAAAGATATGGTTTACGATAGTGAAATTCCACAAAATGAAGAAGAACTACGCAACAAAATTTGAAACGGATTTAACTGTGTTACTCGAAGAGTAAATCTGTGTATTGATCAGGCAGGAGGTCATATTGAGCAATTTTTACAAAACTACTCATACTGGTTAGCTTGTTTTTATTACACTTATTTATTATGTTCCTATTATAATTCAATAGTTGAAAATTAAATTATATTTTTTATTCTCCGATTACTGTTATGTAAAATAATGTACGTACTTACAAAATTTCCTAAAGTGCAGTTCATTGTTAAAATTTATTAAAAAAAAATTAAGTGTAATACATGTTTGGATAGAGAACAAAATGGAGATTTCACAAATAAAATAAAAAGTACAGTACAAAAAATTATTGAGGAATGCTCTTTAGAGACGAAACGTAGTATCGAAAAACTGACTACGTTATGTTAAACGGTATTGGGTCTCCTACAAAAAAGATTAAAAAAATTTTCTTATATCTTTAAAAACCAAGGTGATAATTAAATAAAATGAAAATCTTCAATTTTGGTTTTAAGCAAATATCTCGGAAACCAGACCTGATATTAAACATTTTCAAAATCCAGTAAATTTGTCTTAATAATTTGCAACTTTTTTCCCATTTAACCAACTTTGTATCTATAACAGTTAACGAAATCCCAATAGTGTACATTGAGAGGGTACTTTTTGTTATCGCAGCAAATACTAAACTTTCGAAGAGATTACCCTTTTAAGTGGTAAATAATGGTGAATCCGTGGAGCTTTTTAGCTCCGTAGGAGCCAAAATAAGCAAAATTGAGCTTTGTGCCCATTGAGACTATTGTTCAGGATGCCGAAACGAACAACATATATCCAAATTTCAGCCAATTTGACCAGGAGCCAATTCCCATAGGGTTTGTGCGGGGTTCTTTATCTCTAATACGTGTTATTGTCGATCAGTTTCTCTAATGTGATTATAATACAGATAATTGCCGCTCTCGCTACCTCATTACGTTACAAGAATATTTAAAAGTCGATATTTAGCCCACCAAATGTCTAAAATTTTGGTAAATCCTGGTCTATACTCATCAATAGGACTAATAAATTTGTCAAAGTTAAAAAAAAATCAAAAACAAATTTTTATGCAAGCACAAAATATTTTATTTAGAATTAAAATTTGCTCGACATCCTATTTAAATTGATCCATGGTACATTTTTATTATTCAGCTGGTATGAAGCGAACGCGCTTTTTTTGTTTTCGTCTAATAGCAAAATATGATTCAGAATCCTAAACTAGATTCCTAACCTAACTTCCTAAAGTAAAATCTTAAGAAAACCTCTGTTTCTTTATTTATTGCTACCAAGACATTTTTTTCCAAAGTGGACGAAAACAACAGTAGCGAATTTTTTATGATATTTTATGCTTTAATTATATTTTATCATTGTTATTCAATTTTTAAATCAAGATTATGAAATTTTATTTTATTTACTTTCTCTATCTTTGGAAGATACCAGTTAAGTTTAGGTAAAAATCGATAAGCTATTAATTTTTTTTGATTTTCTGCTTGCGCAGGTCCCTGATGTTTCCTTCGGTCTCGTGCCGACTCTTTTATCTGTCAATAACTTCCATAAACTGCTTTGATACTGTCTTGTTTTCCTCTTCCTTCTTCCTCTTTCCACTGACCCTTCCAAAACATCTTTCTTAACAAACATGGTCTTCTTAGTACAAGTTCAATTCAATTTTTTCTTCTATTTTATATTATTTTTCCTAGATTAAATTCTTCTTCTACTATTCTTAGAACTTTCTTATTCCTCACCTTGTCTATTAATTTGATCTTAATACTTTGAATTTTCCAGAATTCTCTCACAACCGTACAAGAAGACACTACATAGAAAGTACTTTACCAACACGTTGGAAAATATTAAATCTCAATAGATAAAAAACTATTTTTATATAAATTTTATTTTTTTAGATATTACACTCTTGGTTACACCCCTGTAAACGTTACAGCCTTAATAGAAGAAGTTCTCGATAGTGGATCCAGTACCTTAAAATCATTACAAGATTTTAGTAACATTACAAAAACATATCTAAGAAATATTAAAGCCTTGGACATTGATTTAATTGCAAACTATTTAACAACAATAGAGGAATCAAATGAAGAAATAGTGATGCAATATGTAAATGTTACAACAAATATAATGAATGTTGATAGAAAAGAACTTCAACAATCTTCGTCTACAAATAATATTATAAACTCTTTGTATATTGTTGTTAAACAACTTATTGTTTCAAATTCATTTTGTATTTCCAATTTATTAATTGTGGTAAGCGTAGTCAAAGAACAAAATATATCTGGAATAACAATTAATGATATTGGTGAACATTGTCAGTATACACCAATTATAAATAACATTCCACAAAAAATCGAAACAGGAATACTACTTAGCGATAAAATTATTGCAGAACTAAAAAATATAACTGAATTTGAACCCATGATTATATTTACTGTATTCTTTAGTAATTCACTTTTTAAAGAAGAAAATGACCAAAAGAACACAAGTATTATTTTTGGAGTACACATACCTAATTATAATACATATCTTTCACAAGATATTAAGGTATATTTTAACAGTAAAACCGTAAATTCACCTTATCCGTTATGCGTTATTTGGAATTTTTTACAAACTGAACCAATAATTCCTGCATCGTGGGAATTAAAACAACCCACGCATGATTACACCTGTAACTACTTTAAACAGGGTTATTTTACTTTGTGGGACACAAACGTCAATGACATGAATATTACTAAATTGCTTGTAGATATGGCTGATTCATTTGAAACATCCTCAAGACAATTGGAAATTTTGGAAAGTCTTTCAACATTCTACGATACTTTTGAAGCAGTTGACGTATATATATTTTTGGAATATGTCAATCAACTTAACAATTTGAATTTTGACGATCTATTTTTATTAAAACGATTAATTATAAATTACTTTAGAATACCAAGTGCTGTTAAACAGGAATCTCAAATTGAATTTAAAGCCACCGGATTAATTCTGGATTTTATATACAATAGTAGGAGTTTTTTAGATTTCAATGTATTAATAAAATTTAAGAACTACTTCCAAATAATTAAATGTAACGTCGATAAAAATACTAACGAAATATTTTTTTTTAAAGAAACAGTGAACTGTTTTAGCCCAATTAATGAGGAACCTGAGATAAGAGTGATATATTCTTTATCAAGTTCCATTATTACGTCAGTTAGTAGTTTTATTAAAAATGACTTATTTGTCGATAAAAGAAGTTCATTAACTTCTGAAGTCATAGGAATATTCCTTTTCGATAATTCTGAAGATGCTTCGTTAGAACTACGGTTTAAGGACAACCATAATGATTACGCTTGTGGAAGTTGGGAATTTGTTTCTAACGAAAATGGAATATGGAAGTATTTGCCTACTAGACGAAATGGATCTGAAACAATTTGTACTAATTTTAAAGCAAACACCTTTCAATATATCGCTTTAGTGGATCAAGATTTAACTCAAGTACTTCAAGACATTATTTCCACTTATCAATTATATTCTGAAAGAATTTCAATCACTTCAGATTTAATTCAGATCTTTCAACATAAATTTCAACCCACACACATTGAACAAATTTATCAAATTTTGCGTACCGACGAAGAAATTAATGAGAATGATATAGGAGTCCTTGTGGATATAATAAATAAATTGATGGATCTTAATAGGAATATTTTAGCAACTGCTCAAGATCAAAAAAATGCAACTGAGAGGCTATTATTTTGTATTGACAATCTTATCATGCAATTTAAAGGTAAATATAGTTATACAGTGTGTCCATTTAGTGCGGCATTCCTCTATTACAGCGTTGTTTGAAATCTGATGCAAAAATTACTTCGGAAATTTTGGTACCAATTAAGCTACATTTTAAAATTATATTGGCTTCTACAGGGTGTTCCAAGAAAAGGTGCCACAAATTTTTTTTTTTTATGGAATGGTGGGGATATTTTTACACTTTTTAAATCAACCCTTAGGTCTACATTAATAGTTAATTGTAATTTAATATCCCATACACCGTTGCCAAGTTATTACGAAATTTGTCAATATAAACCGCCATACAAAAGACATCTTAATTAAGTAATTTAGTCACAAATTTGTACATGATATTTCGTAAGAACCAGGAAGCCCTCGGTAAAAGTATATTTAATTTCAGTGTTACAGGGTATTCAAAATTGAATGCCAAATTTTCCGATTTTCGAAGTAAATTTATTCACTTTTCTTAAATACGATCCCCTGTATATTATAACATATTTGAAAAGCCCATTAAATTATCGTTTTAAAAATATCCATACATGATACCCCAACTCTTACAGTTTTTTTTTAAAACGGTATAATTTGTAAAAATATCGAGTTCACATTCATGTATTGACAGAAGGCTGTGAAAAAATATTAATATTATCAAATGCAGGTCAGATAATTAAATGTTTCTACCAATAGTTTGTCTTACATTTTCAATATTTCCCTTAATCTTGACTTAAATAACCAGGTACATCGTTGATTGAAAGTTAAAACACGAATAATTTAAATCTGGAAATAAAACTGTCTATTTCAGAACGCATAAATGTAATTTCATAATATTGTTATCAAAAATAAACTGGTAGTGTGAAAATTTAATAATTTAAAGTAAATATTCAAAATGTCGACCGTTAACTTCGATGCACTTCTCCAGTCTTTCCGAAAATGACCGCCTAACATTCTGCAGCATCTCTGGCGTCACGAGTTGAAATGCATGTCGAATTCTGTCTTTCATATTATCTCGAGTTGTAACTTCTTCTTTGTACACTTTTATTTTAACGAATCCCCAAAGAAAGAAATCCATACAAGTTAGACAAGGTGATCTTGGTGGCCACTCAATTGGCCCCGATCTACCTATCCATTTATTAGGAAACGTTCGACCCAAGAATTCTCTGACGTTCCTTTGAAAATGGACGGAAGCACCGTCTAATTGTAATCACATATCATTTCTAACATATCAGGGAACTTGCTGAATTAATTGGGGAAAATCGTTTTGCAAGAACTCTAAAAATAATTGTCCCGTTAAACGTCCTTCAAAGAAAAATTGTCCTACTACGTAATTGTGTACAATTCCTCCCCAAACATTTAAACTCCATTTATGTTGAAAACTGTTGACGTAAATTAAGTGTGGATTGCTTGTGTCATAATAATGAAATTTATGACGATTGACAAAGCCATTTCTGTGGAATGTTGCCTCGTCGGTAAATAACACATTCTTAAAAATATTTTCATTTTCTGCCAACATGTTTTGTGCCCATGTACAAAAACTCGTTTCTGATAATCGTTTTCCAATAATTCCTGATGAAGCTAACACTTATTTTAGGATTATCTTCGACGGCCAAGCAAATCGCTAATTGGTTATCCTGATTCAGAACAGTTTTTCTCTATGTTCTCTTTTTCATAAGCTAAATTCCCAGTTCTTTCAAACCTTACTTTTAACTTTTCGAATTTCCTTACATCTGGGTGCCGCCGTTCTGGAAATTTTTGTGCATAACATCTAGAGGTTAGAAAGCAATTCCCAAAACTTTCTCCAATTGCATACACCATATCAATCAATTCTTGTTGTGAATAGTTAGCCATTTTAAGAATAAATTTTAGCACTTTTACAATATTAAAAGTTGCTGTCAATGTCAACGATGAAATTTTTCATTTAGTCCAGAGCACACTTCTAATTTTAATATAAATATAATTCATGCCAATTACAGTGGTAAAACTATTTTAAATCGATTCTGGAATTCCCCCAATTTTTTTACATTAATTTTAATAGAGACAAATAAGAATAACGAAAATAAAAAAGTTTGATTAGATTAAACAAGCTTCGTTTTCGTCTAATGGGAAGCATACCTACCGACTTTCATACTCTTTCAAATATCCGTACGAAAAGATTTTTTTGTTATTTTTTTTTATGAATAGTTACCTTGAATTGGGGTAACCTTTGGTTTTCAACAAAGTTGAAGAATATCGTCACCGCACTAACCAAAACTACACTTTTTTAAAACTCTAAGTAAGTTTCGCTAACTATGTTAGCATCGTCAGGAGATAATAATAAACTGTTTTAAACCTTCTTCCCGTAAAATTTATAGTTTCAGAGCTATAGCTTTGCAAAACTTGAACCACTTAAATTATTAGTGGAAATGTGACCCGTAGTGCACAAAAAACGCATAATAATAATGATAATAATAATAATAATATTAATAATGAGAAGGAAAACGTATAGAAGGGCATAAAAGAGCTTAATTAATGCAAATTAAGGCCTTGAAATAAAAATGGCAAGTTATTATACTGCGAAGCCTGAGTTTGGTACGCTGTAAATAAAAATCTATGAATTATACAAAAAAAGTTTTAAATAAAAGTTTTTATCTACAAAAATGGTTTTTACTATTTTTCTCGTACGATGCACGGTTCACAAGATATTTCATGAAACGTATTTTTCAAGATGGCGGCTGGCGCTTGCGGTCCACCGTCCCGTCAACTTGAATTTACTTTTAGGGGACACCTCTGAACATGTTCCGATAATAAAATTTGATCTGTAGAAATTTGCATTCTGAACCTATTTTTTTTGCTCACGCACTTGGACCATCTTTTTTAAATGTTTCCAATTATGTATTTTATAATTTTGTTTACGGTATTTATTGTAGAAGAATATAGTTTGAATTTGTTGGGAATTTGATCAATTTATTTTAAAAATCAGTTGTGCTAAACCAAACAAAACCGATGCATGACATCAAACCGGCGATTTTAAATAGTTCTGGGAGCCGTCATACAATTAAAACAGTTTCGGCCTTTTCTTACAAATTACACAATAAAAACTTAATAATAATACATTTTTAGTAGATTGTTTAAAGTAATATTTTATTTCTTAGTAAGTACTTGTGATTATTTAAAAAAAATATTTTTTAGGAGAAAAAAACATAATAAATGGCTTAAACTTTGCTTTGGTAATTAAATCCAATATTTATGGTTTGGTTTTTGAAGAATCGGATAAAGCATACAGTGTCATAGATATTATAGATGATGAAGATGCTATTGATTATATTGGAACAACCAAAACCACATTAATAATAGATCAATCACAAAGAAAAAAATTAAAGCAACCGATTTCCAATCTTTATATATCTGTGTATTTTAATAATGCTCTATTTAATGGACAATTTGATCACATTATTAGAAATCAAGGTATTATTGTTCGAGTTGCAGTTTCAGATACGACCTTAAGTGATTCTTTGAAGTAAGTAACATTTTTATATTTATAATATTTTCTATAATAATTCTGAATAATGCTGTTGAAGAATTTCCTTACCACTAACTGCAATAAAAAAAGCAGCGTATGTTTCGCTATCCAGGTTAGCATCATCAGGAGTTGATGTAATCTGTTTATGTAGTTGATTACTTTACCGCCATGTAGTGGTCAGTCTTAGAAAGAATACTGGGCAAATCTGAAAAGTATACTAGGTGATAATCAATGACGATATCTTCAACATGGAATGATAATAGTGCTCCCTAAACTTGAAGATTAATTTTGAATAATTTGATTTGAAACGTTTAAAAGATGATCCCTAACAGACAAAAACAGCTATTTGGAGATGCAAATCAAATAAATTCAAATTGAATACCAGGTTCGCTCAAACGGGGTGGGACTTCGGCACATTGAACTAGAAATCTCAATAATTATTATAACCTAATGGATGGTAGAGGATGGGCCGGTCCATTCTTGTTCAAATTTAAAAGTGATAAAAAATGGGGAGAAGTTTTTTTTCGCCTTCACGAAAGTAATATTGAGACTTTTGGGCCTCAGTAATGATTTTTACTCGAGATATTTTAAGAAATGAGATCATTTAATGAGCTAGTGTTTTGGTAGAATTTTACTTTCTCTCTAATACATATAATAAGCAATAACAGCCAGTTGATATAGTACTAAAGCACCTAAAATAGTGATGAAAAAGTAGATACCCAACTGACCTCCTTAATGAAAAATCTAATATTTTTGATTAAATTTTATAACAATTTTACTTTACAAGTCTAGTCAAAATATAAACAAACAAGATTTATAAATTTGCTTATGTACGGAACTAGACAAAAAAATATTAGCTTTAGTGAACAAAGAACAAAATAAGGTACTTTTAAGTCCAAAGGCCTATAACGACATTCGGAAAAAAAATCGTCATATAACCTTTATTATGCCATGCATTCTATAAAAAATATAATTGAAAAATAATTTTTTATACAAAATACCTACTAATTGACTTCACACAAAATTTGGTAGATATTTATCATTATTTATATATAAATATCAGTGAAATTAATAAAAATAAGGTTTCGCTCATTTATAAATTAATAATTATCAAGTAAGGATTTGCTGTGTGTTGTATTCCAGTTTTTTAGTGAATATTTAGCAAAAAGTGATTAAAAAGCGAAATACAAATATCACTGATAGAATTTAAGCCCAGTTAACGGTTTTGGCTTAAAAAATGTATGGAAACAAATTTCATACGTAACAGTTCACTTCGAACTTTGGTCCAAGAAAAAATTGGAAAAAATATTTTTTTGAGATAGCCGGCTGTGATTTTATATTCTTTTTAACCAAGTTTTCCAAATAACATTTTCTTGACGCCCCTGGTATAAGGGTAAAAAATGTATTATCTGATGGTTGCATTTTAGGTTCTAGACCATGCAGAACTTTTTATAAAGAATGACTTTTTTCATAAAACTAAGAATAAAAAAGTTTCCCATATGGTTCCGACTTAATTGGACTGTATATACCAAATTTGACAATAAAATAAATATATGTTGAGTTAAAGATACTAAAGGAGTTAATAGATTTTAGATATTATTAGATTTTCAACTAATCAGAACGTCTAATTATTTAAACTGTCAAACTGACACTCTTTCTAAGTGTACAACAAGTCCTCGATCTATAACCTGATAATTTTGTACTTATAGTATTACTACTGATAAGTAGTCTGCACCTGGATATTACTAATTAAAAAATAATCTTAAACGTAAAATGCAATTGAGTTGTCGGGCAGATGTACCTTGTCGGGCAATTGGGCTATAGGGCAATCGGTTATCGGGCAAATGTACTTGTCGGATAATCGGACTGTAGGGCAATAGGCAATGATCTAACAAATATACTATTTTAAAATTAAGCTGCTAAAATAGTAACCGCCGCTGGAATAAATGGCCAAACTCCCAGATGTGACTTCAGCCGCCCTCTGAGAGTACATACCACAGTATTTGAAGCAGAAATATTCGCAATCCACCTCTGCCTAAGGAGGGGATATACACATAAAAATGTCCTTATCTGCTCTGTCAGCCAAGCCTCGATAAAAGTGGCTAACATTGTCAAGTAAAACCCTTAGGTTGGTACCAGGACACAAAGGTAACGACAAAGCAGCCGCCTCTGCACGAGAAGGATCGTTAATCAGGTACAGGTAATTGATATGACCCTAACGTCGATAAGAACTACAATTAACCAGTGGGTGCATAAACAACACCTAACATACTGGCAGCCACTTCCGAAGCTTAAACATAGCAAGTTAATGGTAAAACCTTTACCAAAACTCACTGAAGAAATCGTGAAACTAAACAGGAAACAAATCAGGCTAATAACCCGTTTTATAACTGGACATTGTAGTCTGAGAAAACACCTTCACACAATGGGATCCTATATGCAGATTATGTGACGAGGAAGATGAAACAACCACCCACATAATATTCGAATGTATGGCTCTGCGTTGGTGGAGATATAGGCAGATAGGGCCAGAAGACCCTTCCTCCTATCTCACCAGTTGCGACATGGTGAAAAGGCTCTTAAGCTTAACAAGGTCACTAACCTCTTCGCAGACACAGCTCAATACAATATGCCGATGGCTGCAGTGTTTGGGTACTCAACAGAGCTTGTTGATTTGCACCGAAACAAACCAACCAACCAAGCTGCTAAAAAGTTCTAAATATATGATGCGACATTGATTATAATCGTTTTGCAGAATTTAGCGATTCTAAAAATGATCTTGTCGCGTCACCTAAATTAAAAAGCAATACTTGGGAATAAACCCAGATTCCGAATAGCATTTTGTTCTCTAAGCCCCAATTAATGGTTTAGTTTGGTTTATTGCCAATTAATGCATATTTTAGTTGCTTCTTCAATATTTTTATTGCCTCCTTCTAGGATTTACTTCACGAATTACCAAAATCAATCCAACGTTTGCGCTTACTGGAATCACAAACCTATTAGCAGCGACGTGCAGACTGGTTATTGGGAAACCAGTCCGAAAAACCCTTGTGCAAACAGAATGGGAATAAAATATTTTGCACTTTTAGAAGATTACAATATTACGAGTAATTTACAAGACATTCTCGATTCAGATGTTAGTCTGGATATAAAGTTGGCTGAATTAATGGAGATCGTTAAAAACCACGCTGATAATTTGGAATCGATAGATATATTTCTAATTTCCAAAATTTTGGGTTAGTTTTTTTATTTAAATTGTCTAAATAACAATATCGGTTTAATTACACGAAAATTATTAAATAACTTTCTATTAATTTTAGCCGATCTTCGAGGTAATTCAACAAAACAACAAGTGGAGATGACATCCCAAATAATAAGTGATTTATTTAAAGTAAATCAAACAATTTTGGAGGAAGCACAATATTCGTATGGAGCTACTGATAGTTTGCTTTTTACCACCGATGAAATGCTAATCAATTGTGCAGAAGATATAGAAGATCCAATAGTTTATACGAATTTTACAATCGTTAAAATAGGCGTTAAAGATGCAAATTTCAGTAGTTTAATTTTGAATGATTGTACTTCCACATCATGTAATATTTCGGCAATCAATGAAAATATTATCGAAGTTGGTATAAATAAAAGTTTCGAAACAGCGTTAGTCTTTAGTGAACAATTACTAGAACAAATAAGTAATAATGAAGAACCGGTATATTTGATACTTACTGTCTATTTCCACGATAATTTCTTCAACGAAAATCCCAGACGAGATATACATACTACTAAAATTTTAGGAATACTACTAGAAGGCAAGTATACTCAATCTAGGGTCACAGTGTTAAAAGTAAATTGACAGATATTTAATAAACGGTCCAACCATTAAAAATACATTTACTAATCAGTTGAAATAATAGTCATGTACCACTGTATATTAGTAAAACAAAGTTTTAAGGGATAACTAGTTTCGGCTGATGAGCCATCTTCAGGACTAGAAACAAATTACCGAGTTCGACAAACAATTTTGTACATTTCATTTGAAATTAAACTTACCATATATGTATATACTTACCATAATTTCAAATGTAATGTATAAAATTGTTTGCCGAACTGGGTAATTTGTTTCTATTAAGATGGATCATCAGCCGAAACTAGTTTCCCCTTAAAACTTTGGTTTACTAATACATTGTGATACATGACTTGGAGTTTTATTTCTACTGAAAAATTTGACCACCTTTGAGATATAGATAACATCTTAGATTTATCATTTACTAATAATATAATGCTTAAAAGTATAAATGGATGTATGGTATTGAACGGTCATATCATCATCCAAATTTGTTTTCTTCCACTCTTATCTGATCGCCTTTGGTATTATATTCTTGTCTTTGATATTACCTTGAAAAATACTGGTAGCCTATAATAATTTACAACTTCATGATCCATCAGAGTCAATTCAGATCGATTACAATCCTTTTCGACAGCGTTAAAACATATCGCCATATTCTTAACATTATTAGGAACGTTGGTATACAAAACATTAAAAACAGCCGTTAGGATGATGAAAGAGGTTGCTAGTTGTTTTATCTTGTCGGTTTGGTCTCAATGGATATGCGGAGGAAGGAAGCGTTCTGTAATTAGTAAACACTTTATCCCACAAACTTAGGTTATCTAGTTGTTTTTGGTCTTTTTATATATTTATTTAGCTCTCGTATACTCTGTCCAATTTTTCTTTTTTCTTAAAATTACAGACTTCAGGTCGACTAGTAATTTTGTGTTAAAATATATAGTGTGACTAATCTGTTTGGATGTGTCTACTCGGCCATTACCAAGTTTAAAAAGTATATGCATAACAAATATAATTACAGGGAATATAATTTAGCATATTCTAATCTATTCCTAAATATTTATTATTCTGAAAAAAGGCAGGAAAACTGTTGAAATTTTAGGATATCTAAATCCTTTATTCTAACTTCAAATAGTATCAATAGACACTACTTTTGCCGAATTATTGATAAAATTTGAGCAGATTTAGTGAGTTTTTTTTCGCCAACTCAGCTGGGAATTGTCAAAAAGTTAAAAGAAATATTGAATGGACTATATACGTTTGCCAAACTCTTCTAATTTACGTCTGTAGTCGTCAGATGTCATTATAGAACTGTGTTTTTAAGTTATTTGTTGTCTACTTTTCTTTCATCTCTCTTCCTTAACAGGTAATGAAGCAAATCATACAACGTGATTGGCTGATTAAACTATCTTTAAAATTCTTGGAATTTGAGAATGTTAATTCTTCTTAACTTTTTCTGCGTCACATTTCAAATATGCGGTTTAAATCGGTTCATTAATAAGGGAGATAAAAACTAAGGTCCTTTTAGCGTTCTTTTTGCTCAGTAAATTATTCCACATCACATTTCATATATAGCGCCATTTTCCTCGTTTAAATCGGTCCATTAATAGCGAAGAGAAACGTAGATTAAAAATGACGGCAGATTGCTCGCAGCGCCACCTATCTATAAGATGACAGTAAATGAGGGCACGTCCCCCCCCTGTCCCCCCGCAAAGGCCAATAAACTTTTTCCCCAAATCTATAGAAATTGTGACGTCACCTCATGCGTCGGTATAGCAAATTTCCCCAGGGTAGTTTGCAGTAGCTTTTGTATTTTATTAATTTTTGGAAACCATGATAAAATCCATTTGAAGTTTGTCAAAGTGTATGTTTCCGTGCATTAAATAAACTAAAAACGTCTTATAATTTATTAATGAATAGTGTTTGAAGAAAAATATTAAATGATTAAAATAATAATACTAATAATTATTTAAATTTGTTAAGTTAATGCAATTGACAATCTGATTCTCTTAACGTGTTGTTCTAGTTGATATCAAATAGAATAAGTTGTATTCAATATCACTAAAACTTCATAAACCCCTAATTTATTGATCCCTACACTCGTTATTTTTGGTCGACCTGCGGTCTCCATTTACTCCTTACTATCTATCTTCATGCTCTTCGAAAAAGCCCTCCGGCGTGATTTCAAGTCTTTCTCGTTACTTTCGTAGAGTTCATGATCTACAGTATATATTTCTGTATCATTATTATTTTGACTATCGATACTTTTTTGATTATCACCAAGTCTTTTCTTCAAACCCTCGCTTATTGTAAGTACTGTAGCTTGTTTTGTCTTGTACTTCGTATTCTGGTGCCGTATGTTTTTTCTATATTTTGGGTAATAGTCTTTTCTTTCTCTTTACTTTTTTGACCGAATTTTATTGATCGTGGATCCTCTTTAGTTGATGTCCTCTTTATCGCCACGATGTTAGTTATTTATAATGCACTCGCACCTGCTTCTGGGAACTTTGCCTCTTCACTTTTACTTTATATTCAACTGTAAGTCACTGAGAGGTTTTATCTCACATTTTACTGGGTCTCGGCTTTTGCCTTTATTTTCCGTCTTTTCAGGGCTTCTTTGCATTTGTCTTTGAAGGGTTTTATTACTTTACTCGGTGCACTTGACATTTGATTTCAATATTTGTATAAATTAATATGTTAGATTTGACGCTGTAACTCGCTAAAACTTTCTCTCGCGCGGCGATGAATTTCCCTTCAACTATATGATAGGAATGAACTACATTTAACACCATATGCTAAATGTAAAAAGATTTACATAAAAAGAAATAAGTCAATTAGAAATCCACACAAAATTTGTAAACAGGTACAGCATAGGTAGCCCAACTTAAAAATAAAAAATGTTTGTTTCGTCATTTGAACCGTTTTTACCATCTAAGGGTCAACATTATATTCTAATTTTCTCACTATATTATACTTAACCGAATTTTATTCTGCTGGAATATATGATATGGCATCCTAAAATTAACTTGAAAAAAAACCAGATTTAGTACTCATTTTACGAAATAAATGCAAAATATTTTAAGTTTTCATTAATAACGAGTAATACATATATCATTAATGGAGTTGAAACAGCATATTAGTATTGGCAACAATGTTACGAAATATATCTGTTGTATAATGAACTAGTATAATTTAAAGATAACATACAGTATTTTTTTAGGACTAAATGAAACTTTACAAGGAAGCATTTATTTAATAAGCAATATAGAAGATGTAAGTTCATTTGATCATAAGAAATGCGCTTATTGGAAATACAAGGTAATTCTTAAAATATAATTTATATAAATTGTTTCAAAAGCTTCATAATACACAATTTGTTTTTAAAACTATTAAGTTTTCAATTATTTATTATAGGCTATTGAATACGTTCAAACTTATAGGGTAGAAAAGAGCAATTGCGTTCAAGAGTTTTCATGATTTAGGTCCGGTACTTTGTGCTCTTGTTAAATTTTTGATTAGTTAATCGTATTGTTAAACTAATCATGATCAAATTAACAGAAAAGTAGTAAATGGGTACTTTATAAGTAACTTTGACAAAGATTAGTTAATCAATGTTTGATTTAATATTTGAGTAGTGGTAACACAATATCTTCTTCTTTTTTATATTAAATTGCATTTATTCAAATTTGATGTAAAATGTTAAACGTACGTTTTAAGATAGGTGTCATGTATTAGAAAGAAAAAGTTTTACACATAGTGTCGAAATTTAAATATATGTCAGTTACAAGTTTTAAAAAAATTTGTTTTTTTTAATGTTCGCTTGACTTGGTGTATATTGTTGTGATTTTTATTTTATTTTAATTAATTTGCATGAAATTGACGATATTTTTGATGATGATCATGAACTTATTGATTATATTCGTAATCAACGACCTTATACTGTGGACGAACGTGTAGACCCCATAAATAAGTGGGATGATATAGAATTTTATAAAAGGTTTCAATTTTCAAAAGAATCAGTTCGTTTAATTCTTAACGAAATAAAAATAAATTGTCAATAGGTATGTCGTCGAATGTCAAATCAAATTTATGCACAGAATAAGCCAAATCAGAATTCTAAACCATGAAATTATAAAGTTCAGAGTCAATAATTCTGATAAGCTTAAATTCAAGAAAAAAGGTGATGTTAAATTTAACAGAGACACGCCCACATTAAATCATGATTAAGGTATAATCATAGCATAAAGTACCGAAATTCTCTGTTAAAATTTAATTTTCTGTTGAATTAACTTAATCAGCTTGGAAAGTACCGGACCTTAATATGTTAGTTGGACACTTAAATATGATAAAATTACAAAGTGCTCCCATTTTCTCTTTTTTTTTAAATTTCCTCTTGATTATCTCCATCCTTTTCTTAATTACATTAGGTGAAACATTTTATTGTGTAAATTGTTATTATTTGAAATACATATATAAAAATTCAATTCAATCAATAAGTTAAGACCAGTTATATTTTATACAAAAATTCCTGAAAGAAATAATAAATAAATAATCTTTATAATTCAAAGTATCTATGCTCGAATTGAAGTTTATTTTGTTTTTTAGGTTAATCACACGGAAGCGCCCCTTCCAGGCTTTTGGCAAAACGACAACTCACCTAAATCCCTGAGTGGATTTTTAGTTTGTCAGTACGACCACTTGACACACTTTGTACTTCTTCTAGCAAGTTCCAGTGACCTTATAGACCAACTTAACGAATCTCACATACTGGACATTATTACCAACGTAAACAGCGTTTTGTCGTTATTAGGACTCTTCGGTATCCTTCTCACAACTGTACTTTTTGACAGGTGGAGGAACAATACGGGAAATCAAATATTAATTAATTTTTCAGTAGCGATTTCTATTAAAAACGTTATGCTGTATATCAGCGAGGGGATTTATACAGAAGGAGATAAAAGTATGGCTTGTACGATAACTGGAGGAGTTTTGCACTATTCTATTTTAGCTGAGTTTTGTTGGATGCTTATTATAGCTATTTTACAGTTTAAAAGATTTGTTGAGGTTTTAGGAGGTCCGTTAAAATTTGTTTTATTAAAAGCTTGTATTTGCGGTTGGGTGTTTCCGGCACTACCAGTTTTCCTAATCATCATTGTCGATGTTAATAATTACAATAAAAGTGAAAGTGGCTTATGTTATCCCTCCGGTTTTGGATTATATCTTGGTATATGGCTTCCTCTCATTGTTATTATAAGTATTAATTTTATTATATTTATTTTTATTCTTTATAACGTTTTTCATAAAAAAACCGAGTACAGAGATCAAGTCAACCATGATATTATCTTCCAATGGAGACTTGCCATACTTCTTTTTTTAATGTTAGGTTTGACTTGGTCGTTTGGTTTTTTGAGTTTAGTAATGTTTTCTGACATATTTGCTATTTTATTTTGTTTTTTGGCCACGTTACAAGGATTCATTATGTTTCTGTTTTTTATAGTTTTTAATAAGAACACCAGGTATCTGTACGTTCAATGTTTTAGTTCTTGGATGTATTCTAAAGGTTATAAGGACAGGTTCATTTAGAAAATATTATATTTTAAAATATTGAGCGGTGTAGATTTGGATTCTGGCCAAATTAGACAAAAGTTTCATAATATTATGTACAATACTTTTCTATAAATAAAGTCTTAATTGCATGGCTCAAGTGGTCTTTAGACTTTTAAGCATAGCAAATAAGTTTTCTAATTTTATTTTCGACGTTTTTTCGCTTCAAGACCATTAACTTTATTTTGCATAGTTGTATTCTACTTAATCAAAAAATAATTTAAAACAAAAAAATCCTAAATTCTGATTGCTATTATTATTGAATTCATTACATTATAAAGGTTATTGTGGTATTCAAAATATACTACATTGTATTATCGAGAGGTCATAACTCACGAACACCAAAAAACACACTGTATATCGGTTAGGAGAAAGTATTTTTAGATTAAGTATTTTCGACGTTTTTTCGCTTCAAGACCATTAACTTTATTTTGCATAGTTGTATTCTACTTAATCAAAAAATAATTTAAAACAAAAAAATCCTAAATTCTGATTGCTATTATTATTGAATTCATTACATTATAAAGGTTATTGTGGTATTCAAAATATACTACATTGTATTATCGAGAGGTCATAACTAACGAACACCAAAAAACACACTGTATATCGGTTAGGAGAAAGTATTTTTAGATTAAATATGTTGGGTGAAGAATTTTCCAGTTACAATATGGAAAATTATTAATAAAACACCATGTATACTATATTTGTTTATAACTAATAAAGAATTTGATTAATAAAACTACTACAATTTTTGGTATGATAATAATGTATATGTATTCCTGTCCTATAATTGGTTTTATTCCTGTTGAACAGTGTGATAAATAAATAAATGAAATTTATTACATTACCGAGATTCGCGAACGTTGTTCACAACTAATGATAATTATACTTTCAAATTTTAAATTATAAAATTACCATTGTTTTTGCTTTCATTAGTCGTCAGGTGAAACGGTAGTAGATTTATTCCACAATGTGATTCCGGAAGAATATATTTCAATTAAAACACAAATTAAACCACTTAAGGTTAAACTAAAACACAGTTTATTGTCACTAGTTTAGTTAGAAAAGAAACTAAGAAAAGGTAAATTAGAAAATCCCAAAATATTAAAGTCTTAAAAATAGTACTGACAAATAAATAACTGTAAATATCCACAAATATCTTAAAAACTGAAATAAAAAAATCAATAAAATCCCAATAATTTGAAAATTTGTACAAAGAACAAAATCAAAACAAATCTAAGAAAAATAATAAACCTACTAAGACATTATAAATCAAAAAATATCAATTAGCGAAAAATCTGCAAGCATAGAAAAGAAAGGTATAGTAAAATTAAAAAAATATATACAAACCATATAAATATCCGAATCTCAAATTCAAAATATTACAGCAAATTTCTTTTAACGGGAGCCAAGAGAAAGCAAATTGAATGTTAAACCAACGGAGTAAAAAAATTCATATTTATCAAGAAGATGAATTCAGAAGTAGAATACGGAGAAAATGAAGAATATCAAGAGGGTGAAAATGAAAGGAACGTGTTAACGTGCTTCTGTTGTAAACCGACAATATCGATGAGCTTGATGAGAATATACTCGTCAACCATGATGAAGAGGAAGTTCAAAAAGCCCTGATCAGAAATTTCAAATCGTACCTGTTTCGATTCATCCGACAGATATACGAACCCCATTAACCGCGAAAAAATATAAACAAGTTGAAGCCAGAGTTGTTCAGGTTCTATCTAAAAAAAATCCAAGAGGTAAAATCATTACCAGACCATGTGAAACCAAATTTAAGATATGTAACGATAAATTTGTCGTCGAAGAAGATGGTGATGGTATTCGTACCAAAAGAGCCAGGACAACGCCGGCTGAAGAAATGAAGCCCATTTATGTGATTTTGTTACTCGTAAAAAGAGTGTTTTGGCTACTCATATGCTAAATAATTTTGATGTTATATCTCCTGTTTTTTTACAAGTGTGCGCAATGCCCTTATCAAAGAAAAAGAAAAAATGATATGCCTAAACACATACTGGGTCACTGCAGTAATGGTAATGGTAAAATAATTTTCATTTATTTATATTTAGTATCAGTTTAATCTACTTCAAAAGTACAGATTAAAAATTTATAATAAAACGTTAGATAAAGACAAATTACAATGAGTTATAACAGTTTGTCGCATGACTAGTCCAGGATGTAGGGAAATTTCATGTCGTAAATAAAAGAAACATGCACTTTTCTTATGGCAGTTGAGTCCCTGGCCGATTTTTTTAAAATTTTGTACACATATATCTTGAGTCATATGGATCATTTTGCTCATTTTACCATAACTTTAAAACTATAGGATAGTCCAAAAAAATGACTTTCATTACATATGAATACAAAAATTGTAGAAGATTGACAAAACGGAAACATGCCATAAATCCATTAAAAATCGTGAAAAATTATAGCAAGCCTAATAATTTATTTTCATTACTCTACCATCTAATCAATATAACCACCCCCGCCATGTTTAATGTGACAATATTCTCCAGCGAACACTCTACTGGATGATTAAAACACACCAACAGAAAATAAACAAAGTGGGGAGAAAATTATTAAACAACAAACAGAATAGAGCACCAACAAGCATAAAAAGGATTAAAATAAAGAAGCCAACAAAGACCAACACCTACAAGATAAGAATGCTAGGTGAAGGATCTTTTAATTCAGAAAAACAAGAAGAAAGTAGATACTCAACAAACTGAAATAGAAATTGTGCAAAAATATGTAAAAATTTTACAGAAAATTGTGTTAAAACCAAAGGACAAATATAGAGTTTGAAGAATGGTGTGAATTTCAAAGGGGAATGTTTGTAGTTATTAACGTTAAATTTTCCAAAAAAATTGTCAACTTTAAATAAAAATCTTAAGCCAAAGAAAACGTTCTCTACTGAAATATTAAATATAGTTGAAAATCAGTCGTCTAAGTTTTTAAACAATCGGAACTCGGACTGTTAAATAAAGAACTGGGTTTTGCAATGTCTTCTGGAAATAACCCAAGTGACTTGATTGGATACATTTCATCTTCTATTCAAGGTCTCTCAGAAGGCGAAAAAGATTTTGTTCAAAAAATATTGTTTCTAGTAACAAAGCACCGTCCCCAAGACATTAATATTGCTAAAAACTTGAGACAGAAAGGCTGTTTTTTTTAAAGCGGACGAAGGAAACATGGTAGTTAAACTAAATAAAGGTGATTATACGGAAAAGGTCAATTAATTGATTGAAAGTGGACCATATACGTTAATTCCAAAAATTCCTGTACCAAAAATGATAAGAGAAGTAAATAATACTTTAAAAATGGGCCAAAACCTTGTTTCCAGTTCAAATAAATATAGATTAACAGTTAGTAACCCTACGATGACAAAGTTGTATTGCTTTCCCAAAATACACAAACAAAATACACAAACCTGGATGGCAATGCGACCTATCATTTCAGCAATAAGTACACCTAGTTGTAATATTTCAAAATTGTTAGCGAATGAGCTTGGAAATTTACCCATCCAGCAACAACATTGTTCAGTTAAAAACTCTTTACAGTTCATAAAAAAAATGCTTCAATTGAAGATGAGGAAATTTTAATCTCATTCGACGTAAGTTTATTTCCACAGACCATAGAATATCTTGATAAAGTACTCAGATGGGCAATTTTTAAATATTTTCTGATTTTTTTAGAAAAATCAGTGGTGCCCATAGTTTCTGCAATATCTAATATTTTATCTTTCATTTATAAATAATAGATTCATCCAGAGAACCAATGTAATCTATTCCTTATGAAAAATCAGTTCAGATATAATCCACGCCCTGTTGATCAAACAATAATTGACTGTTAGAACATTATCACATTTAACAACAGGTGATATCATAATTGTCAATTCTGCATACGTCGAAAATACTGTTTCAATGGGTTCATCTTGGTAGGTGTCCATTTTGTGTAGATGTTCCCTAAGGTGGAATGTCCAGCAGTTATTAGTCAGGTGACATGCCTTACTTGATTTCTGCTTAGCTGCAGAATATCGTTGGTCAGTAGTTTTGATGGATTTTTGACAATCAGTTTACTGTTTTTCTGACCCGGCACGAGATTCCAGCTTGTCTGATGTTCTTTAGCAGCCCATCTAGTCAGCTACAATCGTACTGAGGATTTCGGAATGCCAAACACGGGCTAGGGGCTCGTAAATTTGGGCGCTGAGGCTTTTTGTGCCAGAGCTTCCTCGTTGCCTATTATCCTCTTGTGTCCGGAAACAAATTTAAGTGTTACCTTGTTTTGGTTTGCCAGAACCAGTAGGGTTTGTAGACAGTTTCAGACCAGTTTCGATCTGATTTTTTTTTCATGCTAGAGCTGTATATCTGCCTGACAATCGGAGTGAATGGGGATTCTTTTCCCTCTATAACCCCTTTAAACTTTCTCCCTTAGACATAGCTCTATGGCATATGCCTCTGCTTCGAATACTGATGTGTAATTCCCCAGTGACGCATAGTTTTCTGTCTAGGTTTGTCGCCATATATTCCAGCACCTGTTCCACTATCGGTTTTGGATCCATCAGTATACCATACCAGTACTCCCTCTCGACAGTTTGATGTGTCTTCACCCTTCCAAGTTAACTGAATATTGAATGACTTCGTAAAGTTATTTTTGATATCATTAATTTCATCACTTCTCATTTCTAATCACGAGCTTATGATGACTTTTGTTACACTGGTGTGTCCTTGTTCACTTGGACACCAGTTTCCGTTGCACTCCAATCTGAATGCTCCCATTCTTGCCTCCGCTTTGATATGAATATCAAGTGGATGGTTTAGTATGATTTCCATAGCCGCGGTTGGAGTGCTCCTCATGGCACCTTTAATACAAATGTAGGCTAGTCTTTGGAGTTTAGAAAGCTCCAGTATAGTCCTTTTTTGATTTACTTTAGGCCACCATACCAGAGAGCCATAGGTTATCATGGGTCTTACAATAGCCGTGTACAGCCAATGTACCATGTGTGGATTAAGTCCCCATTTGGTGCCCATTGCTCTTTTAGTAGCCATTAATGCCATTTTTTTTTTGGTTAGTGGTGACGATAGTCTTCAACATTATTGTAAACCAAATGTACCAAATTCCCAATTACACAATACACATGGGCCAAATTTCAAGAATATCCCTCGAGCCGTTCTTGAGATAGCGTAGACAAAAAAAACAAACAAAACTGTATTAATAGGAGTAGATTTGAATTATAATTAGTTTAAATTTAAGAAAAGTCACATTTTCATTTTATAACCAATTACAGAAATAAATATATTAGCTAATACTAAACAATTATTAGATATAAAGAAGAATTTTTATTAGATATTTCGTACATAAAAAAATCAATATAATTTATCAAGATGATTAGATTAGCTTTCTAAAGAACCCAAGATATATGCATATTGTTCTTATGGAAATACTAAAATCGGTATGTATCATTACTCATTTTAAAATAATTGTTATCTTTTTTTAAGCAATTATTCCTACAAAATATATTTATACGTGACACGATTATGGTTTCTATGATTTTCGATTTTAAAACTTTCTCATTGCAATATAGTATTACACAATTTCTCATAAGCATTCAGACGATGTACAGAATTTTTAACACCTAAGGCACTTGTCGCTGAAGCTACTAGGATGCTGTGTCACCGAACCACTGACCTCATTTCTACACCACTATCTAATATCTCTTCACTAGCAGCGTCGGTGTTAATTTCATTCAATTAAATTAATAATAATAAATTTGGTAATATTTTGCTTTGTGTAAATGATGTCATTGGTTGCTAAACTATAATTTAATTTATTTTAATGAGGTGTTTTATCGTGGAAATGAGATTATAAAGTTACTATATTATACTTTTGTTACTTTGTTACTATAGCATACACAGAGTATAGCAAAGTAGGTAATATATTTCTATTATTTTATATTATGAAACACAAAACATATATGGAAACTATAAATACATATTTTTAAATCTACGGAGCCAGCAAAACCCACGTTTTTTTTTCATAACATCAGATAAAAAATTGGATAATAATTTGAATTGAAATATTGTCTTTTACCATACACTATTTACACATACGTACATTAATGGGTTTTTTGGACCTAAAAAGGTGATGAACTTCTGTGGAAAATAGAATAATTTATTCGGTAGCATGCACATATGATGTAAAAAAATTAATAACAAAAAATATAAACAACCTTCTAAATTTATTATAAATACAGTGTCCTCTATATGACAGTATCAGATGTATATTTTATTTTAGATTTAAATTTCTTTACTCAATTTTTTCATTTTTTTTAACTTATGTTGGAAATTTTAAAAGGTGTGACCAATTTTATAGGAAAATTCATCCTTACCTAATTAAGCATAACAAACTAAAATAAATTTTTACAGGAATTGATTTTGCATAGTAATCCATTTTTTTAATTACTACTTATATTGTATACAGAAAAAATTAAAACTCAAATGCTAAATCTAATAACAATACAAAGCTTCGGCATGGATAAATCAAAACAACATAATAGTTGTTTCTGACAACTTGTCGTGTTTTAGTGCTTCTATATATCTTTTAACTATTCTAAAGCTATTTTAACGAATTCTGAAGCAGGTAATAATTAATTAAGTTCCATTTAGTTTATAGTTTATTTAATAATTTTGTACCATATGTTTTACTTAGCAATTTATTAAAAGCAGCTTAACTTGTCAATTCGAACTAAATATCTACCGGCTTCTTTGTAAAGCATGGGCGGCGTGATATAATTTATTTTCGAAATTAATTTTATTTTTCATATACCTACACGGATATTTTTTATCAGTAATATAAAGTAATGCCAAAAAAACATCAGTTTGTCCTTCCATAAGAATTTAATAAAAAGTTAAGATTCATTATCTGAATTTTCAGAGCTTGAATGTGAATTTGGGGTTATAATAATTTTGTCAATGGAAGGTAAAATTCAATATTTCTTCTCCTTTTTTACGACATTCCGGACACATTTCATCCATTTTCCATCTTGATTAAATAATAACAACAACAAAATTATTTAGAAAAACACTAATGCAAGCCACTCGTTGAAATTCGCAAGAACCCAGAATAAACTAATTTTATAAATCCTGACCCAAGCCGAAGCACTGTCAATTTACTCGAAAATTCAAACGCAGGTGTTCACAATGGACTTGACATTTTTTGACCTTCATATTTTGCTTGTGTGTCCACGCAATATTATTTATTCGAATTGATACAGCGGACCAACTTTTTATAAGTGATAAGAAATTCATCCAAGGTCTGATCATCAATTATATATGGTAGGTTTTAAATGGTATTAACTAGTAAATTTATCAGACCCGGTACATGAGTCTATTATTTAGCTGTTTGGATTGACATCGTATAGAATATATAAGAAGTTTAGTAATATTTTGAAGACCAATTATAATGAAAGTGTAGAGGGAAGAAAACTAAGTTCAGGGTGTCCAAGGTCTCCAAGGTCTCCTGATGAAAATATAAGTAACCAGCTGGTATCTACAGGCGTTGTCCTGTCCAAATTTCAATAAGTTATTTGTGATCGTGAATTTGTGAAAAGCTATTAGAATTCGAGAGTGCACAGAACATTTATAATTTTAACAGTTTGTTAACATTTTCTGACTTTCAATTATCTTTTATCTTTTTTTTTGGAAAACTTTTTCAGGGCATTGAAACGTGATAATTCACGGTTCGATTAGCCACTACCATTTTTGTGGTAATGTTCATGCGATGCACAGAAGATAGGCGACTAGTTTCGGCTACAAGCCATCATCAAGCCTAGAATATAAGTACAAAGGTAGGAAAAAGAACTTTTAAGAATTTTAAACAATTAGACTTACCCAAGAAAAAAAAAATATAATAAATGATATTTGTTGAAAATTGACAACACAATTGTCAATTAAAAGAAAACTTTATGGAGGTCGCATGTGTGAACTAGGGGAGGGAGGTGAAGGGGAGATTCTGTTTTATTTGAGATAATGGAGATAATGGATAACCTTTTAAATTTAAAAACATTATAGTTTATTTTTTGTGAACCATTTGTGTTATGGTGTACACAAGATTCATGATTAACCTTGAGTTTTTTTCGAAAAAAAAGCTCTTATAAAACGGTTTTGTCCGTCCGTCCGTCTGCTAGCCTGATTCAACTCGAGAACTGTAAGAGATAGAGACAAACGGACAACGGCAATCGATTCAGCATCGTTAAAAACCCAAAAAGTGATATTAATCTTTTACCTATTTTTACTTTCCCTCTACTTATTTCATATATACTGTAATATAAGGTATACATATACCTACTTATATAGAAATTTATTTTCGTAACATTAAATTTTCGAAAACTCGAAATTACGGCAAAAATATTGCTGTTTTTGACTTGTTTGTAGTACCTATTATAGGCCTGATGATGGATATTGTTTGGCCGAAACATGTCGTTGCCCCTTGTATTTTTTACAACCTTAAATTTTGTAGTATGACTTGGGAATGTTTTTTTTATTATTTATTTAATATTACCAAGTTAATTATTTTAGCTTTGTCCTAATTTTTATAAATAAAATCATGTAAATTTTAGCGATTGATTATATTTTACTTTTACTTTACCATTTCATATAGAACACACTGTAGATATTTTCATTTTCGTAGTTTATACATTATTCTAGGCAAAGTTAAGGTTAATAAATTTTTAAGTGAATCATATGTTATTTTTATTTATTGATTATTATTAGTATTATTGGAAATAACAGTTTCCAAAAATTATAAAAAGTTTTACGTTGGATATAACTAACCCATTCAACATTTTAGAGCACTGATAGTAATCTAGAAATTGTAAATCCAGTAGCACAGACGCGCACTTCTTTTTCTATTTTTAGTTGCGATATTAGGCGAGATGTCGTCCAAAAACGAATAATTATGTTTTGTGGCGATCAAACCTGTTTTGTGCAGAAAAATTTGTACTAGAGTGTAGGATTACTTAACATTAACCGAAAAATACTAAAAAAATAAATTTTATACTCAATTTATATAAAAGTACAATTTGCATGGTTAATTCTCTATATGCGGGCCTCTTAAAATGTATTTTTTAATTATTGTTTTTCACTCAATATTTTAAAATTATAGAGAAAAAGTTATAGGGTAAAAAGTTATTTGTGATTATAACACATAAATACAAGAAAAGTATTATGTTGTATATTTTATACATGATTTCACATTAGGCTTAATCTTTAATTTTAGAAAACTATAAATCGCTTTACTTCAACACAAGAAAGTGTTATCGAAAGAAACCATAATAGGAATATTTTCCAAATGAAGATAACTTGTTTTCTTCTTCGTGAGGAATTAAAAAAAAACTGTGTTAATTACTTGTTTCTATTTGTGTTAATGTTAAAGAAGATTTTGATTTCATTTACTATTTAGTTTCACTACAATTTTATACGTGAAGTGAATCATTTTTGTAGATAATAAAATTTTACTTGTATTTGTTTTTAAATTTTATTAGAGGAGAATAGAATAATTTATGAAATGGAAAATTAATTTACTAAAATTTCTTGGACCTTGCTTTATCTAATTATATTCGTATAAAATCTGTAAACCTGATATATTACTTTCCTGCTATATATACTGTATTGTTGCAAATGAAAGCAAAAATGCACAAAACGTGGAAAAAATATCAATCTGTATTTTAAAAAGCACAAAATTATAAGTCTTGGGATAGTGTGGTTAGTGATGACAAATCTGATAATGGCAAATCCAATATGGCGAACCAGATAGAGTGTTTTCCAAAACGTTTCAAACAAATGGAGAAACAGAGAATTGACTATTAAAGATACAATTGAAATTGTTCTCATTTTTGGAGACAATTATAAAACATGATGCGGAAATCTTCACAACTATAAGAAATGAATTCAATAAATAAATTCAAGTTTTCTGCAAGTGTTGAAAATAAAAGAAAATAAAAAAATATCGGACATGGGTTACAAATGAAAATATTGGAAATAAATTGATGCTATCGGTAGTGGAAATTTCAAAAGATGTATAAAATGTAAGTGTAAGTACAGTTACAAGAAGTTTAAAATCAAATTAATTTAAGCCATACAAATTCCAGTTTACTCACACTTTTAAGAAGGAGATATTAAACGAAGGTTAGAATTTTGTGTTTGGATCCAAGGAGAATTGGAAGATTGCAAATTTATGACAAGAGAAATACTTTTCTCTGGCGAAACAACGTTTACGTTTGCGTCAAATAGTAAGTTCTTGAAATTGTTAATGGTGGTGTGATGTTCTATTCTATTCTATTCTATTCTAGCTAAATCAGGTGGGGAGATCCCCCCGCCAGTTTTCACATTACACCTATACTCTTGACAAAGTCAAAAATAGTTTTGATTCTGGTTAAGGATATTGTACCCCAAAGTGCAATTCCCTTTCTTTGTTCAGGTCCCAGCATCAGCACAATATATAAAGAGGATTTCTCCTCTTCCTCGCATTTTCTGGATAGGGAATCTTCCGATACCCGTAAGAGGTTCAGGTATCTACTGACACCGCAGTGTCATGCAGTTAGGTATAACAGCATATTATCTCTGCTCTTGAGTGTGGACTTACTATGAGTGCATTGGACTGTCTAAGTCCCACAAGTTCCATCCAGTATTCCCTGTATTTGTCCTTTAATTGTTTCCCCAGCATACCGTTTACATGTTGGTAGGAAATACCATATGTGAGTTGTGGTTCAATTAAAGGTTTTTCAGCTTCTTTACCAGCCAGATGATCTGCCTCTTCATTCCTTCTATTCCCTAATACCCAGACACCTTATCATGTGTTATCTTGTTGTGTTTTGCTAGAGCTTTTAGGTTTAGGTAGAGAGTGACATTGGTTCAATTTTATTTTTATTTATGTTTAAGGGATTTTATAAACAGTACCGGGTGTCCCACTTAACTTTTCGGGGTTTTGATCGCTTATTACTCAAATAGTTTTAGGAATAGAAACATGCGGTTTTCTCCAGTTTTATTGAAATCTATAGAAGTTTTTTTCTCAATAATGGGATATTTTATCGTAATGCCGGTTTGACCGGAAATTAACACGGTGATTTTTAGGGATAGGGCAACTTTGTTATTTTAACTAGAACACCCTGTATATTTTTAGCCTAACACAAAGCTCAATATTTAAGCTTTCTAAACATATATAGTTTGTGCTACTTTTTTCGTAAATTATGGCTTAAAATTTAAGTTAAACAACTTTAAGCATTTTGTAAGGCAATTTATTATAAATGTCAATAAAATTAACAATTTTGAACGTAAAGACATTTAACAAAAAAAGTTGTTATAACAAATTTTTAAAATGGTGTCCTTGGACGTTTATACACATTCGCCATCTTTTAATTAAGTTTCGATAACTAGCTCTTAACATCTCTCTAGGAATACTTTCAATCACATTTATTGTGTTGGTCTTTAATTCCTCCAAGGTTGTAGGGGGTGGGTTGTAACAGCGATCTTTGATGTAACCCCAAAAGAAAAAATCCAGTACTGTTAAATCAGGTGATCGCGGTGTCCACCCCACTGGACCTCCTCTTCCAATCCATCTTTCACCAAATGTTTCGTTTAAAAGTTCTCTAGTGATCATTTCATAGTGTGGACTTGCACCATCCTGCTGAAAGTAACATGTTTGTAATAAGTTATCTTGCTGAAATTACGGAAAAAAGTACAGTTGTAGCATATCTACATAATTTACTGCGTTAACGATAGGTTTGCTAAAGAAAAATGGGCCATAAATTTTTGTAGAACTCATGGCACACCATACAGTTACTTTGGGTGAATCTCTTACATATTCAGTAGGTCCGTGAGGGTTCTCTGAACCCCAAATGCGACAGTTGTGTCTATTTACTTGACCATTTAGGTGGAAGTTAGCCTCGTCAGACATAATAAGAAGATTTCTGTAATTCATTCTTGTAAATAATCTTAAACCTTGGCGACAAAAATTAACGCGCAGGGCATGGTCATTCTCTTTTAATTCTTGCACCAAGTGAAATTTGTAAGCCTTTACTTTTAAATGTTTTTTAAAATCCTATGAAGTGTGCTCCTAGAAAGGCCCGTAGTGCTAACCATTTTTCTAACTGATATTGTGGAATTTACTTCTACAGCTTCTTGAACTGGAATAACACTATTTAATAAATTGTCTTGGTTACGCTCTCTTTTTTGATGAGCAAATGTGCCTGTTTCCCATAACTGACGGTACCAACTTCTTGCATTATCACTAGGTGGTTGTTTATTAATCATTCTTCGAAATCTCCTTTGTGTCATCACAATTGACTTCGTTTCTGCATTTATAATAAATTACCTTACAAAATGCTTAAAGTTGTTTAGAAAGCTTAAATATTGAGCTTTGTGTTATTCTAAAAATATACAGGGTGTTCTAGTTAAAATAACAAAGTTGCTCTATCCCTAAAAATCACCGTGTTAATTTCCGGTCAAACCGGCATTACGATAAAATATCCCATTATTGAGAAAAAAACTTCTATAGATTTCAATAAAACTGGCGAAAACCGCATGTTTCTATTCCTAAAACTATTTGAGTAATAAGCGATCAAAAACCCGAAAAGTTAAGTGGGACACCCGGTACAATTATCTTATATCAAAAATATTAATGTCTTTGTGTAAGTTGTTACTAAGTTATTGTTTTTCCTGTATTACAATTATTTTAAGAATTTGTCTTTGCAATATATTCACATTTTCCAGATAGGAATCGCCCAACTTCAAACCAACCTATTATCCCATAAGAAAGAAGTGTAAGTAAAACTTGTTTAAGGTGTTTAAGACGAAACAGAGCCTCCTTAATTTTCTTGTTTAATTATTTAGATGTACGTCCCATCTTTAGTGTTGATCTATAAATATATCAAAATATTTTATAGAGCTTCCTTGTTTGATAAATATTCAGCACATGAAGTACAAGCAACAAATTTGGTTTTTGCAAAACTCAATGTTAATTTATTAAATTTAAACTAATACGCGATATGTTTAAAATCTTTTTCCGCTTTCTGGTTTAGCTCCTACCAAGTATCCATCGTATAGATCAGTACATTGTTGTCCGCGAAACTTAGAATGGTACCCGTTGACCTGAGATACAAAAGATTATTAATATACAACGTGAACAAAATCGAAACTGAACGAATTATAATTATTAGTATTCATAACTGTTGAAAGAATACTAGGCTGCGAACGTGTTAAAATAAATTCCAGGATTTCGAAGGACCAAACTTTTTTTGTAGAAGTTAAACCAATATGAATGTTAAAATAAAAATAGTATTTGAAATTGGAATGTAATTTTTATTCCATTTTATCTAAGTACGAATCATGCAAAAATCATAAAGCGGCACATTAAGTTAAATTATGAATCCGAAAAATGAATGTTTAAATTGTACTCAATCACTTCACTCACTGTAAAAACTATTTACATTTTTTGTTATGAAAAATCAGAAAACTTTTTGGGTGCGGTTAATTACGCACCATTTTACTTATTTGAAGAAACTGTTTTGCTCTATTAAGTGCATGACTGAATTGGTTCACTGTCTGGATGCGACAGATGAGTGTGTGCTCTGAATTTTAACGGTAAGGAGGGTTGGTGGTTTTTTATTGGTAGGGGACATGTGACGTGATATGTAAATAGCCTTGAATTAAGCATCGTAATGGGAAGAAACATATCTATATTTTTTGTCTCTTATAATGATGGGATAATATGGGAGAAAGATAGCAACAGTCGCTTATGTATTTAAGTTTTGTTATTGAATAATATTTTGTTAATTTTAAATCTATTTAAAATATACAATAATAGAATTTTAAAAGAAATATGAATTAGTTTGTATTTTCTGGATAATATTCCAGTCAAATTTATCCAGGACCTAATATTGTTCCTTGGAGGACACCGTAGGTAAAAATTCTGTTACTACTTTTTTGTTACGTTTATATTTACAAATAACTTATGAACAAATTATGAACTTTTACCCTTATATTGACAACTTCCAGTTTTTCTGGTACCCTTTCATAAGATACTGTATCAAAAGCTTTACAAAAATATCAGTGGAATTAAATATTTTTCGACAGTAAACAGAAACAACTTGAAAGGATTTGTTTACAAAATATTTAATTTCTCACAAATCTACTAGTTTTGGCATATTCCAAAATAATTTGACACAACATTTTTCATTCAGAAGTATTAAATACTACTTAATTTTTAAATGAAATAATTATCTAATATACTAAATGAACTTTTTACCTTAAAAAATTACATTTTAAATCACATCGTTAAAATAATGTTATAAAAACTTCAACTTATTATATAATAAAAACCATAACAATATATCGATAGGATTCATCTCTCCTTGACTATCTTTTCTACCATCGGTACCCCCATCACCTCCAAAAACCAGCTTTAGCTGGCATATGGACAACTTTCACGGTGCCCCTTTCTCCCCAATAATTCGCCCTTCTCCGCAACAGCCACTGATCGTCTTCAAGAAGATTCTTTTCTTCTAAACTCTTTAGTTACGTTTCTCTTTCTTCTCAGATGAGCGATTCGAAGGATTATTAGCACTGAGCGCGATTTTTATCAACGAGTTATTCATCGTTGATGTGAAGTGATAGTGAATTTGTGATAGTGCAAGCGAGAAAATGAGAAGTTTTGTAGTTTTGGTGAGATTTTTTTTAATTATCTCTCATATAAAAGAATATAGATACATTTTAAAACATTGTTAACAAAAAAATTTGATAATTTGGAAGCTTGAACTTTTTTTTAAGAATTCATTGAATTTTTGGTTTGCATTATTGCATTTTTATGCAATTTTAGGCACAGGTACTAATTTCACTACAAAACGGCGGCGTTCTAAATAAAAAAAATATGTTATTAAATATTAATTTAAAATTTTATAAAAATTATGGTATTATTTAGACACTTAATGGAACAATTTCTCATTGAAAAAAAATTGTTTCAGTGATTTTTCATAAAATGCGCCTACTGTTAATTAACAAAAATTTTTCGATTAATATTTGAAGTCGGATAATTGTTGTACAAAAGCAACTAAAACTATCTCATTTCATGGAGACCTTTTGTCAACTATACTTTATAAAATTATGATATTGCAATATTTTTAATTGTTATAGAATATTAGTTATTAATTATTTAAGCTAACAAAAAAACTAAAAAAATTTAAAAAAGTTGAAATTTTTTCTTTATTTAATTTAAATTATTGTTATTGTTTTTACATTTAAAAATTAGTAATTTTCCGAGACCGATATGTATCAGTATCGTATTGGTATTTGGCCGATAATCGGTATCGGCAAATTTTATCAATTTATATGGGTATATTTAAGATTAACTATTTTATTAGTTTGTAAGTACAAAAATTTTCTTTTATCAAAACAACGAAATTATTTCGATCATATTAATTTTAAATTATTTACCAATTAAATAAAAAAATCAAATCACTCGGGTGGCCGGTGAATTACCGAAATTTATTTACGTTACGTCCGCGTCGATGCCAGGTCAGTATTTTACTTGCCAACGCTTTACAGCGTTGCCATTACTGACAATTTTTACTTGCATCAACGTATATTGCTTAGTTACAGATCTTTTAAAATTGTGGTGCCGATACCGACAATATATCGCAATCGGCAAAAAAAAAGGTATCGGCAGATCACTATTAAAAATGCTTTAAGATAAAATACGTTTTAATATTTTTTATAAGCAAATGGATAAATTATATATTTTTGAACAAATTTTTATCATAAACTTTTATAGGAGTCTAGGTGGGTGTTAACATATAAAGAAAGAAAGAAAGTAATAAAGTTAAGTGTGGGTAATCCACTAATTTAATCAAGATTTTCAAATATACTTTCAGTTCTGATTGATTTCAGATACATTTTAGTATGCGTGGGTTGATTAGAGGGAACATGTTACACATAATTTAGTTAATTGAGTGAAATTCTTCGTATAGATAGGTTAGCTGTGACGAGCACTGACAAAAGTGCTCGTGAGCACTAAGCACTCAAAAAAGTGCTTACACATTACGAGCACTACACTTTTACAAGAAAGTGCTCGCGAGCACTATAAGCACCTTAAAAAATTGCTTTAAATTCACGAGCACTTAAGCACTAAGCACTTTTTGAAAATATAAATTATTAAAATGGAAGTGTTTGTTGGCTTATTTATAGAAATGGAAAGTCCAACAAAACTACCTAGAATTGGACTATGGGAACCAATATCAAAAATTTTAATTTATTTCTGAACTTTTGAAATAGAACAATAAAGCAATTTTTATTATTTTTGAATGTATAAGAACAAAAACAAGTGAAAAACGGCAATATTTTTGCCGTAATTTCGAGTTTTCGGAAATTTAAAATTATTAGCCTAACAGACAGACGGACGGACAAAACAGTTTTATAAGAATTTTTTTCTTCGAAAACTCTAAAAACCATACACGGTTCATCGGGACCTGAGGACGTAACCGACTCGTTTTCTAAAAATGGCGCCTGGACTAAATTAATGTCTTATGAAACTTGTATTTTAATACACTAATAAAACTTTTTTACGAGTTTTTATACGATATGTATATCATATATATATTTTTTTGTCATAATATCAATTTTTTCAATATAGTCAATTGATATTAATATTTAATGGTGTAAGTTTAAAAAATTTCACGAAAGGGCTTAGTGCTTAGTGCTCGCGAGACTTTTCGAGTGCTCGTGAGCATTTTCGAGTACTCACGAGCCTTTTGGAGTATTACTGACGAGCACTAAACACTAAGCCCTTTGGTAAAGTGTTTAAGCACTAAGCACTGTGCTCTCGAGTATAAAAGTGCTTAGAGTGCTTAGCAAAGCACTATAAACAGCGCTTAGGGATAGCTCTAGTTAGGATAGGTAAAAATTATTGGGAGATTATATTACTCATTTATTTGGGTCGATACAGCAAAACGGGCGTATGTTAACTGGGCCAGTCTTAACTGAAAATTATCTTTTTTCAAGGTTTGGGGATTAACTCACCCCCGTGGCCTGTTCAACTGGGCCACGATACCTGCGACTATCAATAACTACCTCTAATATTTTAATCAAATCATTAGACATTAAAAACAAAAATATTTGTTTTAGTTAAAAGAAAGGATTCTTTGAAATAAAAGAAAAATGTAAGAACTGAGTTTAGATTTTTCGCCAAAAAAAACCGTCATAGGTTTTGAAAGAAGTGTCCACAATGCGGTTAAATTGATTTGGAAATAAATACATATAGTGGGATGTAGATTTCAGACTTGGCTCCGAAATATCCAACAACTTGGACTAATAGTAAAACTTATAGTGAGCACAATTCAAAAATTGACAATTTTTTGAAATAATTTTTTGTGTTACCTTATTTAAAATTAGAACTATTTTGTTCATATTTATTTGAAAATATGCCAAACCAGGAACAAATAAAAAAAAATTGTGATTATGTTGTGGAAAATTATATTGATAGTGAAGCTCCATTCCATCCCACATTATGGGCTTACCATAAAAATCAACAGTATAGAATTACCAATTCTTGTGAATCTTTCCATTTTAGATTAAATGTCCAATTTTACAATTCACATCCCAATAAAATAGATTCATTAATAGATACTTTGGTAAGTTTCCAAACAGAAATATATACAGCAAACAAATTAATAAATTTAAGAACTTTATTGAAAATTATGGCTTTTAAAAATTTAATCGTGGAGAAGAGAGAGAGTACATAAATTTGTAACAATAATAGACAATTGTGAAATTGCTTTTTTAATGAAATGGAAGTTATTTCTTTTTTTTAATACACAATCTATATTTAGATAGTCAAGACTTCTTTTAATAAAATAAATTAAAATACACAAGTTAGATTTAGAGAGTCAAGACTTCTTTTAATAAAATAAATTAAAATACACAGGTTAATTACGCCGGCTCTCTAGACTCTTGTTTTATTTTTTCATCTATTTCAAACTAAATCCTAATAGCCGATTGTACGGACATTTTTTAATTAGACACGATATACTTGACCGTTCAAGGACTGTTTTTTAGTAACTTAACTTGTTAATTTAATAACCGATGTCTCTTTAACTTGTGTTTTTTGTAGGAGGTTGATGTAATTTCAACCTCTTTTTTTTTCTATTTTTAAGATTTTACATGTAACTAAACATTTTTGGATGGCTCTGATGATGGCCGTTGACCTTAAGCGCTCTCAGCCAAATTTCATTAAAAAATCAATTTCACAATTGTCTTTATTATTTTTATACATTGATGTACTCTCCTCTCCACGTTTATTCGTTTAATGTGTACTCCTGATCTAGTCTTTTTATTTTTGTAATTTGTAATTTGTTTGTTAATATTTAATTTATTTTCAATAAAATTATGATTAATATTTTTGAATAATTTATAATCATATCCAAATACACCTGTTGATAATAATCCTCAGACACCTCCTGCTGCGCGTGGCCCAGTTGACAAACAAAAAAAAATTTAACAGTTTATAATTATTTTTTCCTTTATTCAATATTTAAAAGAATTATTAATAAACAATTTTATTCTTAATATTTATTTTTTACAATTTTCTACAAGAAATAATATTAGGATAAAATAGTGCTCTTAAGTAAACGTAATTTAAATTTAGCACTAATAAATTTAAAATTAAATTTTTTATTAATATTAAAGAACTACACTTTTTTAACACTCTACATACGTTTCGCTAACTATGTTAGCATCATCAGGAGTTAATGATAAACTGGTGAGTTTATTATCAACTCCTGATGATGCTAACATAGTTAGTGAAACGTACGTAGACGGTTAAAAAAGTGACCAAAATTTCTAAAAATATTTGTAAATAAACAATATATGCTGCTTAAAATAAAAAGACTAATTAAAGTAGATTAAATAAAAATTATGAAATTTTACAAAAAACGGAGAAGAAAAAGAAAATTCGCATGATTTTATAAAAAAAGGTGGTTATTACATATAGTGGATAAAAAAAATAAAATAAAAATGGCGTCTCAAGCTACATTTAACAGTCAAACTGTACGTATTTGAAGACGTAGAATCCAAATCTGTAGAAATGTACTGCGTGTTCCATTTGAATTTCCAATTTTCATGTCATTTCCGGTCAAACCGGATGCCGGCCCTATTGGATTTTTATTTTAAAAAATCCAAAAATAGCTCTATTATAATCTACCAAAATTTGGTATAAATCTATTAATCCGTTTAAAAGTTACATTTTGTACTATGAAAGATTCGAAAATATAAAGAAAACCTTCAATTTTTATGAACAAACAAAAATTTTTAGACTTTTAAGATTTCAGATTTTTTTTTAGCTTCTGGCATGCCTAAAACCGAATTTAAAAATATTTTAATGGAGGAACACTTCTTAGATTTTCATAAATATATTTATTTTCTTATTTTAAATATATGTACTATAATTATTTAGCAAAAAAAATAAAGCATATATTTTTAACGTAGTTTTATTATTTTAACTTTGTTTTTGGTATGCGAGGTGCGTCACCCCGATCGATATGGTTTTCAAGATCGAGGACGCGAAAGTTATATTTTCATTAACATATTTTTATTCATTCATATTCAATGTCGATATTTGACTATCAATTATTATCAGTTATTGACCAGTTAATGGATTGTGGTTTTAATATTATGTTAAAGAAAACAAAATTCCTTTTAATTATATCTAAAAGAACGAATTAAGTATATAAAATTGGAATGTTGACACCAAATAACCAATAAAGTGAATATTAAGTTACTTCATCTTCCGGTTGCTCTTCACCTTTCACCTTCTTATGTCTATTCAAGCATCGAATTTATTGCTCTGTGCCCTTTTGCACTCTTTATATTTATTATTTTATTTTTTTGGGCCAATTGATATTTTTTCTAGTTCCAGTTTTACCGTTTCTTTCATCCGGATATTCCCAATTTCCTTTTTATAATGTTTTCTAATATACTACATTCCATAAAAAATCGTTTGTGTCGCCCCAAAACTTTCCCGACGAGTATCCACGAATACTTTTTCAGATATTTTATGTTAAAGTTAAAAATTTTACATTTATTTATTTTTTACAGGTGACAGTTGGAGAAATAATTATGACTATTCTGAATAGGGGTTTTCAAAGGCTTTCATATGACATATTGCAAGTCAAATTCCGTGACATATTGAATCTGTCATTTTTTGATAGCGACACTTCCGTTTGACAGATGTCGTACAAAAACTAATGAGTTTTTCAGACGGGTAACCCAAACCCATATACTAAATTTCAGCTCGGATTAAACGTGTGGCCTCTATCGTGGAAGAATACATACAGACAGACACACAGACAGATAGGCAGACAGACTTTCATTTGGAAATCATCTTAGGTGACCTCAAAATGAATATTTCCATCTTTATCTCGAAATTTTCTTTTAGCTCGTTCACAATACTTTCCCTTCTAAGAGGTGGGTCGGGAAAGTAAAAATGCAGAAAAATATTAAAAAAGTGCTAAAATAATGATTAAAAAATGCTAAAAAAAAATGGTTGCTAAATGCTAAAAAAATGTTAAAATAATGCTTAAAAATGTTAATAAAATGCTAAAATAATTATACAAAAGCTACAAAAGAGGGTATGCTTTTGATGGGAGAATTTGGGCCTGAAAAAAAATTTAAATGCTTTTAAATGGTTATAAATGAGTAATGTAGTAATACTTTTCATTTTTTTTTCAATTTAGAATAATTTATCTTATGTATACAAAAAATAATAACTTCTGATCAATTATTTTCAAAAAATGCAAAGTGGCAACATTGCTTTTCAATAATTATTTAAATGGTTAATTGTCAAAACTGACATTTTCTTATTAGTGTTGTTGATAACAAAATAGTTCATTGTTTTCTTTTCAATTCGTTTATTTAAATTAATTAGTCAGTATTTTTATTTAATTTTAACACTTTTTTATCTATTTGTTTATTTGAACACTTTTATATCTTAATATGTTCAAATCCGATTTCTCTAAAAAAAAACAGACACGTCGAGTTGACAGTTCCGTAGTTTTTACAATGACGTGCTTAAAATAATCGGCCTGCACATAAGGGGCGTTGCCAAATGTCTATTTTTTTATTATATTGCCTTAAAAAAATTTGCTGAAGAAGAGCTTATTTGAAGGAATGGTTTGAAAGCTAAAATTTTGGGCAAATGTTTCTTTTTTATAGATCTAAAAGTGTGCAAAATATTATGGCTGGGAGCAGATAGCCCAGAAAAGCATACCCTCCTTTCCAAAAATTGTGTATAAGTGCTAAAAAAGTTCTAAAATAGAGGTAAAATATATGAATAAAATTATTAGAAAATGATAAACAATGCTTAAAAAAATGCTAAAAGTTACGGAAAAAAATATGAAAATGCTAAAAATTGTAAAAAAAAAACAAAAAATGCTAAAATAGTGCAAAAACGTTAACAAAATGTTAAAAATGCTTAGAAAATACTAAAACAAAGTGCTAAAATGGTTCTAAAAAATGATAATACAAAATGTTAAAAAATTTTAAAAATTACTAAAAATGCAGAAAAAAAATTTTTTAATGCTAAAAATTACTAAAAAGGCGGTAAAAATGTATAAAAAGCCAAAAAAAAATCTTAAAAAAATGATAAAGAAAGTGGTAAAATGATGATAAAAAATGTTAATAAAATTACTAAAAAATGTTCAAAAAAAATCTGTAGAAAAATTCAAAAAATAATGGAAAAATTTTAATAAGATGCTGGAAAAATGCTATTAAGAAATTCTACTACAATAATACTACAAAATGTTAATAAAATTACTGAAAAATGCTAAAAAAAAAAACTTAAAAAATTTTACTAATTTACTAAAAGACCGTAAAAAAGTAAAAAATGTCAAAAAATTGTAAAAAGGGCATAAAATGTTAAATAAAAATGTTAAAAATAACTATAAAAAACGTTAAAAATTACTAAACATTTTTTTATTTTTGACAGGTGGCAGTTAGAGAAATAATTCTGACTGTTCTGAATATAGTTTTTCAAGGGTTGTCAAATGACATATGGCAAGTAAAATTCCGTGACATATTGCATCTGTCATTTTTTAATAGTGACACTTCCGTTTGACAGATGGAAATGGTCTTAATCTTCTTAGGTGACCTCCAAATGGATATTTCCATCTTTATCTCGAAAAATTGTCTTAGCTCGTTCACAATACTTTCCCTTCTCGGAGGTGAGTCGGGAAAATAAAAAGTGGGACACTCATTTTAGCTGTGTGAATCTGTTTGCCTGTAATTATTGACAATAAAAGGTCATATGGGTTTAAAGATTTAACTATATTTTAAAAAGTTGAAATATTGTCTTATTTAAAAAATATCGTATTCTAATCAGTTGGGAGACCGATGATAAATTGGATAAAGAAAACGATATACAGCGTGTTTCATAGGTAAACGGACACACGTTATCCACAAATAGAGAGCACTTAGATGATTCCAAAAATCACATATTTGATGGGTCTAACCCGCCTCGTAAGTGAGTTACAGGGTGTTTGGTCAATATTGCACATTTCTTCCAACTCTCGTTTCTTCCGAATCACACTGTATATTTATTACTACGGCCCGCCCATACTTCACCTTTGGTGGGCAAACCGTAGTATTGAAATTGTGCAAAAATCTCAAAAAATGTTTTGCTCCAAATGACTTAAAATCACATGACACGCGGAAAAAAATGATTTTCCGCGGAAAAAAGTCTGTCTATGTGGATGTGATGTCTGTGCGCACAATAACTTGAGAACGGTACGGCCGATCCGGAAAATTCTTTCGGCCATCGGTTTTTATTCAAAATAGAAAGGGTTTATCAAAAGATGAGCAATTTCGGATAAAAGGATCCCGGTCCCGCCTACTAAGTGAAACTTCAAGTACGGAAAAAGTTAAGTTACTACTACTAAAATTTTTAAATGTATTATTGTCATTTTCCTGAGCCATAACATTAGAAACGTCCGCTATATTTGTTACATATTTGTATTTCTTTAAAAGCCCAATCGTCCTATATAAGATCTTAAGCTAAATTCTAGATCTCTCTTAAGAAAAATTTGTAAAATTTTATAAATCCCAAAACAACACGCTGTATACATATCAGAATTTTAAAAATTGGACCGAATATTTGATAAAAACGAAAAATGAGTAACACAGTAGAATATTGTTATAAATGCGCATTTCGTTTACTATTAAAATATTTAATTTATCTAATATTTCCGGAAAATTTGTAATACTTACAAAACTCATTAAATTATCAAGTAGGCTTAGGCTAAGATGAGAACTGTGTTAGTTCGTTTGATGAAATATTTTATTGCAGCATAATTTCAGTTGTAAGTTTATGTTATTTTAAATAATTACTAATAATTGTAAAGAATAATAATAAGGCCACTTCAATTTTCAAGACAAGAATATGCAGACACAATAGTTTGTAGTGTTTTTGCAAGGGAATTCGTAAAGCAGTAAGGGAGTATGAAAGGCATTTCCCTAATAGTAGAATAGCTCATTATGATACATTTGCAGAAGATTTTCGTTATCTTCATAACATGGTAGATTTTCTACAGCAACAGACAATGATTACAATGAGAGACAACACTTGAACGGTCAAGATGACATATTAAATAAATAAATAAAATATTAAGCCGGTTAACCTTTTGGTCTGTTACACGCAGGCGTAACCAAAATAACATTGAACCTAAACTAACATTTGTGTTGCAAAGTCAAGATTTAACAAATTGTTTAAAGAGAAAAGCCGAAAGTGATATAACATAGTCCGTCGTTGGTTTATAATTTTACAAGCTTTCCTTTACAAATGATTTACTGTCATTTCTAAATCGATTTTAAAAAACTTTACGAAGCTGAATAGCTGAATGGCAATAAAAAACTTAACAACTGTTTTTTAAAAAATACGCCATTTTTGTTTTGATATAATCAAATGTGACAAAAATTCTTTTCTTGGCTTATAACAAAAATCTTCAGATAAATATCAAAGTTTATTGAAAAAAATAATCAATTTATATTATATAATTATTGAATAAATTTTGAATACGTAAATAAAAATGTTCATGTTCAACCTTAAATAACATTCTAGAGAATTACTTTTTAAAAAATTATTTTAAAATTACAATTTTGTTTTATGGACGTCTCTAGATCAAAATGACTTAGATTTTTTTATTTTCAATGAAGAATTAAAGCAAAAAATACATAATTATGGTTGAAGAATATTGTCACCAATAACCAAAACTACACTTTTTTAAAAAACACTCGACGTACTATGTTGGGGTTGATCATAAACTGTTTTATTATCAACTCCTGATAATGCTAAATTCAAATTAATGATTATTATTGATCAAATATAGAATTCGTTTTTGTAAAGATTGTTATAAACTTAAAAATAAACCAATTATAAACTTAAAAATAAACCAATTAAGATTATGGTATAGCACAAAGTGCTTAAGTCAACTCTGGTAAAAACCACATTTATACAACTTAAATACCCACAATTTCGATTTCAAGAGTTGTCCCACTTTTATGAAATGCTATGTTGATACATTCGTTCTTATTTCCATATTTTTTATCTCGTTATCCCAATATTTTTATCATTTTTTAGTAATTTATATTTCTGGATTATTACTTTTCTTGCCTTATTAATCATTTACGGTCAATTTATACACATTTATTAATCATTTCAGTTACAACGAAATACCTAGACCAGAAAAATATCTTAACCTACTTCAATTTCGCAATAAAAAAATGAATTAAATTAACTTCTTATTTAAGTGAAATGGTTTAACATTGAGATCAAATAATTTTAATAAAATGAAAACTGACCATAACAAAAAATACCATTAGGCAGTGGCAGCGTCATGAGTGCTCATCAATTTGAATTTTACGACATCCGAAACTTATTTTGTTGAAAGAGAAATAGTACAATAACTTTAGAATTGTTAATTATATTTATAAAATAATTACTTTTTGTTTCTATAATTCGGTTATTATTAATTTTTTTTTTTGAAGATTGCATATTTCTTTTAGCCCGGAATTATATTTCTTCGTTGTGTTGAAAACTTCTGAACGAGTCATTAAAAAATTTTGGTTATACAAATTATTATCCTTCATTAGTCATAATTTATAATTATTTATTACTTTCTTATTATTTGTGTTATTTATTTTATGTATTGATTAATTTGTTCATTCATTTATCCTTAGCATGTATTTTTTAAATTTATTTTATTCAAAAATATAGAAATTTTTCCCCAAGAATCGGTTATTAAATTAACATAGTATGAAACATTTCAAATAACGCGGCTTCGGTCATTACACTTTTGCATACTTTATGGTGAATAAACTAGAATAAATGGGTTTCAAACTACAGATGATTTTAAGCTAGCGCAAGTGACACAAATTTATCAATAGAAAGCAAACCAGCACCTAACAGCATTTATAGTTTTGAAATTTGATTAGAAGAATCAATAACTAACATTTATACGTTTCAATCAAAGTGATAATAGGTGGTAATTTTTTTGTAGCTCTATGACTTCACAAATTGGTATCTATCGCGGCTAAAATTACAATATGTGCGTGAAAAACACTGTAATTTTTAAATGTAGTATCAATTAGTGGTATTAACATGGGAGATTCCCTCCATATCATTATACGAATTATGTAAATAGGTAAAGTCTAATTAAGGGGTACAGGACTGAAAAACGGTTGAAGAGCACTGATCTAGGTAATTATAATTTTAGTTTTGGGATCCTTAATGCAAAATTATCTGCTGGTTTTTATGAAATTGTGTGCAATATCTGTAATAAAATAATGGGACCAATCTCAAAGACGCCCTTTAGACTGTGGTTATTTATACTTGAATATTTTAACACATTTGTTACGAAAAAAATGGCTGTTGCTGACGCAAGCGCACAGAAAAAAATTGGGATGAAAAGGCCTATGTCATAGTCACGATTACATATTACACATGCACTGTTTCTGCTTTGTTTCAGAATATTTAGTTCTAAACATTCAGGATCGTTTTCTACCTGGTGAACTTCTGCGTTTATGGATATGTTACAATTGAATCATTTTCATGAATTTTAAGGGGTTCGTTACGAAATTCTTCCCTGCATCTTATGGAATTTGTCGTTTTTCTCAATTTTCATCTTCCAGAATTGCAATGTATAACAGCGGTTGTAAAAAGTCATTGTAGTATTATTAAACTGCTATAAGTATATTTAAACTATGAAACGTTGACATTGATGTGTCTGACATTTTAATAACAGCCTACTACTCATAAAAATATTAAACACAAAGAAAACCTGCAAATTTAAAAAAAAAATCTACTACCTTGCGTAAATTATTAACTTTACACATACTTCACGCCCTAGTGCGTAAAATGAAATACTAGTGTCTAAACTAAAGTATTTTACGCACTAGTGCGTAAAGTGGATTGCTTATTTTTTACTTAATACTGTTTTGATAATTTAAAATAACACATCTGGATATAATTCGTTTTGGGGTTTGCTGAAGACAAATTAAATAAATTTGTAAATAAGTAGTAAATAGGACTGTGACATTTTAATTGGAATTATTAAGGTTTGAAATAAGTGAAAAGTGCGTATCGAAAATTCGGAACATTGGGTACGTTGTGGATCACGGCCAGAGAAAAGAAAGATAGGAGATGTCAGTTTGACAGAAGTAGAAAAATAAATAAGGGATGTCAAAGAAATTTAAAAAAGAAAAATATTAATTTATGGAAATGTGAAGAGAAATAAGAAATAGAAACGATATTTAAGGTATATAGAAATTTCAAAAACTACAAATATTAAAGGAAAGATAAATTAAAAAAAATATTCCAAAGCAGCCTGTTTTTATCAGGCGCATCATTAAAGGAACTTATAACGAAAAATTGATATAAAAAAGACTGAATTATATCATACCAGAAGCAGGTTAGTTAATTTTAGTTAAGGTTTGTTAAGATTAGTTAAATTTGAGTTAGGGAAAGTGACGTCACACAAAAAATAATTAAAATAATAAAAATTAAAATTTAAAAAAAAAATATTTGTCGAATATAGATGACAGTGTATTAAACGAACGTGAATTATATTCAGATGAAATGGTCTACCAATACGATAATGTCTCCATTTCTTGAGAGATTCAACAATCGCATATGCCTCTTTCTCTACAGCGGCATGCCTTTTTTCACTATCTGACAACGTACGCGAGAAGAAGGCAACAGGTCTACCAGATTGTGATAAAGTTGCAGCAATTGTATGATCTGATGCGTCTGTTTCAACTGTGAAAGGTATTTTGTCGTCTATAGCATTTACCATTGATTTCATAATTTCCTTCTTTGAAGATCCATTTAGAATAATGTGAGAACATACCTAAAGCTCTTTTTAACGATGCGCTGTTTTCTGGTACGGGAAATTCAATAAGAGGTTTTAAACGATCAGGATCTGGTTTGATAATTTTGTTTTCTATGCTACTAGGATACATAGAAGACAACATACAACCAAAAATTTAATTTGAAGAATCGGCAGCAGCTGTTATTTGCTTTCCTTTACTCTTACATACTTTAGCAAAATGGCCCCGTTTTTGGCACAGTCTGCAGTTTACGTCAGAAGCTGGACATTCATACCGAGGATGAAATTTATTTCCACAAAAATAACACTTTCTTAAATTAGATTTAGGGCGATCACTTTTGAAGAAGCAGCAATGCCATGAGGAATAGTTTCTGTATTTGGATTCTCAGTGGCAGATTCTAATTTTGACATTACAGCGTTAGTAAAATTTGTGCTTGTTGAATATTGGTCGGAATGTTTTTGAGCCATTTCTAAAGATTGTGCTTGATTATAAGCTTAATCTAGTGTAAGGTTACAATTTTGTAAAAGACGTTGACGAATGGGTGTTGAAGAAAGACCTGATATGAAAGCATTTCGTATATACTCGTTTTTATTTTGTTCTGCTGTAACAGCTTTGAAATCACAATCCTTTGCAAGTTGATGTAATGATTGAATATATGTATCTACATTTTCACTGACCTCCTGTTGTCGAGTAGCAAGGCAGTGTCTAGCAAACAAGATATTCTTGCGTTTCACGTAAATATGTTCCAAAATTTTTATTGCTGTATTGTAATCTTTAACTTCATTGATCACTGAGAACACTTGAGGGGATACATAATTAGTTAACAGTTTTAACTTCACACTAGCAGAGCAGTTTTCTTTATGTGCGTCTATGAAATTCTCGAATATCTGAATCCAGTGCAACCATTCTGCTCCAGAGGTTTTTGAAGATGGGTCGACTTCAAAACGCTCCGGTCTTAGATACTTCTCCATATATGAAAGACTTATTTTATTTTAATAGTTCTGTTGAATTAATTGTAATGAACGAATAAGAACAACCAAAACGTGGCTTTATTCAACAGAAAACTTTACATATAGAATGACATTATTATGTCTAACAAACAACTATCACCTTAGTAATATAAGCGGGTAGCTCATATACAGTGTGTACACTCAATATTCATTACAAAATGTTAAAATAAATTGTTCTTAACATATTACAGAAATCGCAAAACAAAGTTTCTACATAGGAGGAAGGGTGAATCTCATCGAGCAATTGATGAGCTGATGTGATTAACAACCGAGGAAGACCAAACGGTCAATGTAATTGTTTGTTAAAACATTTTACACTTCTTACCAATCATCATCATTTTTTATGTTTCATAAATAATAATCCGATATATTCAATATAATATTAGAACTTTTAAAAGTTTTAGTTAACATTTGAATACTTTTACGACACAATATACATTAAAATATTAAGTGCTTATTAGCATTATGTAGATGATATTCTCATATTAGAAATTTTTATTAAGATTTCTAGTTACTTTCCGAACCCAACAAAGTTGTATAGAAGGAAAGGATTGCGATCATGATATTTTGACCATACCCAGATTTTAACGAATCTTTACGTTTTGAGGTCACCTGAATCCATTTATACCATTTTAACATGATGTCTGTCTGTGTATCTGTGTGTGTGTGTCTGTGTGTGAACAGGATAGCGTCTAAACGGCTGAACCGATTTAGATGAAATTTTATATACATATTTAGGGTCAGAAGGAGACGACCTGTATAGATTTTGGTGTTAATCGGACAACCGGAAGTGACAGTTGATATAAGTAATGAAGTCATTACTAAACAATAGATGGCAATAAAGTTTTACACATATATTTTTTATACGGTATAGTTTAATTTCGAATGATTTTTTTCATATTTTTCTTAAATAATCAAAATAATGCATTTTTATGAAAAATTACAGGATATAAAAGTTGTAGAACATAAAATTTTCTACACATTTTGTTATTACCGTTTTTTTGAATTCCTCATAGTTTCGTCGCTAGAGGGCGTGAAAAATAATGTATATAGACATTTGCGACTTTTTTTAGATTTTGAGACAAAATTATGCATTTTTATGAAAATTTACAAAAAATCAAAATTGTAGAATATAAAATTTTCTACAAATTTCATCTTTAATTTTTTTTCGAGTTCGGCATAGTTTCGCCGTTAGTTTTTATTTTAATTTTTAAGCAATTTTTATCCTTATTAAATTATTATTTTTTGCTTAAATTTTAATATTAAAAATTTTAAAAAAATATCTTTAAATTTATAATAATTAATTTTATTATTATAATTTTTTTCAAAATTTTATTACAAAAATCGAATAACTTCTACAATATTAAAGTTATTGAACTGGGATTTACACCATTATAAAGATAAAATAAAACTCTAAATTTAAAATGTATTTCAGTTTCTTAGAATTTAGAATTGTAATTATTATAGCCAAAATAAAGAATGTTTTTTTAATTTTTTGTAATTTCGTTTTATCAATAAGTATAAAATAAATAAAAAAAGGTAAATAGCATATCCGAAAAGGATCCGAAAGTACTATGTGTGTAAATTATTTCATAATTTTAACATAGTATTTGTAAAAGTTATAGCAAAAAATGAAAAAAGTTAAAACAATTCAATGACCCATGAATTTTTGACAAAAAATTTGATATTTTTTTTAGTTTTTTAAACTAACTTTATTAATGCATTTTGATCCAGAAACCCTAAAAAAGGTCTGTGTTTCCTATTTTGAATATAACGAATGAGATATTAATTATTTATTGATTTTAAAATTATTCAAAAAAGGTTTTATTTCTTTTTAAGGTAATATTAATATTAAAAATTTAAAAAAATACAATTAAATTTTTAGTAAAAAACTATAGTTGTAATTTTTTTCAAAATTTTATTCAAAAAATTGTAGAATTCATAATTTTTTTTTGAAATTTCATATAAGTTTAAAAAAGAATTGAATAACTTTAAAAATATTAAAGATATTAAAATGCGATTTATACCATTCGATAGGTAATATAAAACTCTAAATTTAGAAAATATTTTAGTCTCTCCGAATTTAACACTGTAATTATTAAAACCAAAATAAAACAAAAATTAAATATTTTGTCCTTTTGTTTTATCGTAAAGGGTAAAACAAATGAAAAAAGTAAATAGTAAATCTGGAAGGGATCAAAAAGTACATTATGTGTGAAATATTTCATAATTTTAAAATAATACTTGTAGAAATTATACAAAATTATAAAAAGTAAAAAAAATTACAAATAATAAGTTTTTTTTTTAATTTTTGTAAACTAATTTTATTAATGTATTTTGATGCAGAAAAACTAAAATAATCGATTAAACAATTACTATACTAGGAGTGTTCGGAAAGTTGGGTCGGATTACCTCCTCATTTTTTAATATTATTTTTGTGACCCCTTTTATTATAAAATAATCATAGAAACATAATATATCAAAAAATCATCAACTTAACTTGAACCATTATTCTGGAATAATGTTTTGAAATAATCGGAAGAGGAGTATAGACTTGAAGGATTTAACATCATTTGCACCAAATTACGCTAATAATCTAATCACATAAAGCCAATAACTAATAAAACTTGAAAAAAAAATCCAAAACCATAATATTTTTCAACTGACCAGAATTATAACCTTTAAAAATAAGTACAATTGTTTGTTAATTAACAAACATTTTGAAAAAAAGGTTTTATTTTCTTAAACATATTTCCTCATTATATAATTTATTAATATTACTAAAATCGAGTTAACCTACAAAACAATATGATGAGCTACTTAACGTAGAAGTAAGAGTAATTTTGCATACAGACTGGGCAAATAGCTACCTACGTACTCAAGTGCAACGGCATTTACGTAACCTCTTTAACGCCCATATATTACTCTTGTTATCAAAGAGCAAAGCAATACGATTTTATTGAAATTATATACCCTGAAACACTGTAGATGTTATAAATTATAAATACTGATCATGGACTAATAGTAATACTTTCACTTTCTAATACTTGACGGACAAAGCACTATTTAAAATTAATTAATATGCTCCATGTAACACTGAACTAAGTACATCCTGGGCAAAGTTTAAATAAGTAAAAGTAGAGTTTTAACAACCAGATGAAAGCAAACATACTAATTCTTTCTTTTTTTAAGGTTATCGGCGATTATACATATTTGGATTCATAATTGCGAACAAATATTTGCAATTAGATATGCCAATTTTAGTTTCTTCTATGAGATTTTTGACTAATAAGGAAGCGTATATAATTTCAAATGTTTAAAGACAATTTAACTCCCATTGTACAAAATAATAATAATCATATGAACAAGAACTAATCTAATGAGAAATGGTTCCCGGCAAAATTCGGTATATACAGTGCATTTGAAAAAGTTTGCAGCGTATGGAAAACTTTTTCATTAGTAATTTATCAGAAAAATTTAATCTTAATAAAAATTGAGAGCATATTAAATAAAAACATTTAAATATGGAAAAATGTTATTGGAAAAACTTCAGAAATAATGTTCCCGAACAAATATGAAATGAAAAAAAATATTTTGTTCAATTTTTTTCTTATACGAAAGTGCAAAATTTTGTACATGAAATTTGTTTTTTTTTAAAAAACAGCAAAAATAAAAATTGAAACGGAAATATTTTAATCTTGATAAAAATTGACAGCTTATTAAATAAATACATTTAAAGGAAAGTATGATGTTCGAGAGTAAAGTATCCATAATATTCCCGACCAGATATAAAATGAAAAAATATTTTTTTCAATTTTTTTCTTATACCAAAGTGCAAAATTTTGTATATGAAATTAGTTTCGTCATATTTTTCTACCAATATCGAAAAAAATTGAAAAAATCGAAAAAAAACAAAAACAACGAAAAAACCGACAAAAATCTGAAACTATAAAAAACCGAAAAAAATTGTAAAAATGAAAACATCAAAAATAAAAATTAAAACAGAAAAATTTTAAATATTGGAAAAAGCGGAAAGGTTTTCAAAAATCGGGAGAAATCGGAAAAAATCGCATAAAATCGAAAGAAATCATAAAAAATTAAAAAAAGAAAAAATCGGAAAAAATTCTAAAAATCTGAACAAAAATAAAAAAGAAGGAGACGGAAAAAAATTGCAAAAATTAGAAAATAATAGAATAATAAGAAATCGAAAAAAAATTAAAAAAAAAAGATTTCAACCAAAAAAATGTAAAATTTTGGAATAGCATAAAATTTCAAAACAAAAATTCAGAAAAAATCGCAAATTCAAAGAAAAATTCGAGAAACAAAAAAAGTGGAAAATCCAAGTAAAATCCGATTATTTTTTGTTGGAATCTACAATTGGTGAAATATTCTTGTTAAAACTCTTAAAAAATTGCGAAAAACTAGGAAATTGTTCAATTTAAAAAACATATAGTCAGAGGAAATTTGTTTCATTTTTTTAAAATCTACAATTGCTGAAATAATCTTGTTAAAATTGGAGTGATATTGTGAAAAACTAAAATGTTTTAAAGTTAAAATAATAAATTAGTATTTAACTTGGTTTATTTATAGCTGTAAAGATGCTACGCCAACGTGAGTTCATGCCTTGTATCTTGCAGTGAAATTTTATTTTAAAAATTTCAGTGTTAGATACTTGGCTCGAACAGGTAAATCACTGGATAAATGTTACTGGAATATTATCCAGAAATACAAAACAAATTTATATTTCTTTTGAATTTAATAACATTCATCTTTCGGTTTATACTTTTGGCCAGTACAGTATTTTTTAACATTCCATAATCTAAAAATAGATTTAAACTTAAATTCATATCAGATCTTGTCGTTCAGAATTTGCTTCAGAAACATGTGCAAAAAGCACAGTTCCTAAAAAATAATTTACTCAATCAAAAATAATTTACTCGATCCTATTGTTGCTAAGGACACCTGCCTCTCTCTCTAACACACAAGTGCAGATGTAGCTCTGATCATCAGACGAGTAGTTTATTAAAGCTAGAAAATAAAAAGTTGGTACAAACCCCACACTTGCAATAAGCATTTCGCGCGCAAATTCTTATAGTTGTGGATTTTTAGCTTCTAGGTCGTTGAGCAAAATAGTCAATATAAAAAGCGGGTTTCAGCACTCTAAAATTATAAAAGTAGATTTTCTGAGGTTTTTAATGTATTAATATTATAGTCATGGTAAGTCATAAAAATAATAAATTGTAAAAATTTAAAATTAAGGTTTTAATAATAAACGTGAAAAAATAGCCCTTACAGTCCAAGATAATTTTGTTTGTTTTATTCAAGTTCATGTAACTGATTGAAAAGGAGTTACAAGTTATTTAAAATAATAAGTGATCAGTTTGCTAACTGACCTGGTCCTTCAATAATTAGTCGCATAGATTTTCAGTCCTCATGTGTCACCGTTCCGATAATGGTGGTGAGGTTTTCCGGGTTTTCCTATACCTATAGCCAAATGGTGCCATCAATCATTCGTAAATCGCCCCGGAGCGCCATGAAAAATAATAATAATAATAGCCGTCCTTTCTACGCACGAGTCTCTGGCTTATGGCATTCACTCGAAAGGGGGTGAAATATAGGGAGAGTGTTATTATTATATTATTGTTGGGGTTATTTAAAATTAAAATAGAAAGAGCCTTCCAACTTCCAATGAAAATTTTCGCCGCTACACATAACACCACCATAAAAAACGTTGATAAATTGATCCGTAACGTCTCGCCCACCGGTTTCAGATGAGACGACACCGCTCTAACGTAAACGTCGTCTTGAAAAACATTTCCACTATTATACGCGTCACCTTATTTTGACGGCGTTTTTAATTTGACGAAGAGAAATTTAACTGAATTTAATTTTGAAATCAAAGGTTGGCAATGGTTATGCCAATTAAGATGTTCATCGATATGGCTTCTTAAAAATTTTATGCTGTTATGGGTATTGACCATAATTTGATCATTTATACAAAAACGAATATCCTCTATTTTATTTTGCGGGTTATACAATCCAACTAATTCAGTTTTTTGTACGTTAAAAAATAAGCTGATACTATTTTAAAAATACTTTGCTCATTTCTTTTTCACAATGTGTTTGAAGATGTTGCGCATTTTTGGCTGATATAACAATTGATATGTAGTCACTATAAATCGTAACAGACATATTTTCTGTAACTAGGTTAATTTGATTAATATCTATTGTTAATTTCTATTCAGAATCGTATCGTACAGTGCGACGGCCATCTTCAGTTGTCAGTGATATAAATTGATTCCTTAATCCAACATAGGGGTATTCCGGTATACCCTAATGTTCCAGTTTTGAGAGCAAAATATGATCCACACAGTCAAACGCCCTGCTTAGATCACAAAAGATAGCAACAGAACATCCATGCGTTTCGAAAAACGAAAATGAGTACATTGCTCTGGATGTTGATTTCTGTGATCCAAAATCTGTGCTGATTATTACTAAGAATATTACATTTTTCTAAGAAATTCATGAGCCTATTTGAAAACTCGAGTTCAAATATTTCAGAAGGATTGTATTGGCTGAAAAATACTGTCAAAATAACTGATTATTTCACGTTCACACGTTTCTTGTGTCATGAGTAAAGTCAGCAAATGTTTGTAAACTTTGTACACCTCGGTAAACTCCAACGAGTACATGTATTCAAAAATAACTGTGAACGCGTACTTTATACAAGAATTACATTTTTTTGTAACAAACAGAGTATTTTACAAAGTCTTGGTCCTCGTCATTTCCTCTTCGACATCTTCTAATTCCTTATTCCAGGCCCACCTACAACTTTTATTACTTTTCTCATCAGTATACTCTTTGGAAATTTGGAAATGTTCATCTGTATGTTCGGCCAATCCTGGGAAAAAGATTAATTCTTCTTACAGCGCAACGTGGCTGTCAACGTCATGTAAAATTTGTGACATCTTTTCTAACGTTTAGGGAGAAATTGTTTTAACTTCAAAAAATCTTTTAGGATCGAAGCAGGTAGTACCAATTTTTGTAATTGAAAAATCTGTTTTCCATGACATGAACAGCCGTATCAATCACTACATAAAATACATTAACCTTCATCTCCTCTTGACCATTTTTTGTAGTATGTTCATACTCAGCTTCTTCCTCTGCTTACCTTTTAGCTTTCGAGAAATGGTTTTAATTTCAAAGAATCTTTTAAGATCGAACCAGGAATTACTAATTTTTGTAATTAAAAAATCTGTTTTCCATGACTTGAACAGCCGCATCAATCACTATGTAAAATACATTAACCTTCATCTCCTCTTGACCATTTTTTGTAGTATGTTCATATTCACCTGTGCTTACCTTTTAGCTTTCCTTTTTCTCTTTTCTTCAAGCTCCAACGGTACAAGAGTGTTATCAGTTCGAACCCTTTCTAAAGTTTCACCTTGGGTTGACATGAACTGTTTGGTAGCTGACAGTCTTATTTCAAATTTTTCTCGCAGATTTTAATCTATGTAGGACAGATTCAACTAATCTTTATGCTTGAGCATAATCTAATTCTTTTGTTTGCCAAGTACTTTGATACAGGTGTAGTTTTAACTAATTGAAGGAACGTTCCCAAACAGCACACGTCGTCCCGAGGACCTTCGATTTAGATCCGATTCAGGTCTGAAAGTCGCTCGGAACACCTGATTTTAGACTTTCCTGGGACATCTTTTTTGTACGTCTCTAAGACGTCCGATTTAGGTACACTCTTGATAGATTGATAGATATATTGGAAACAATAGTTTTAGGCCGTCAAAGAAAGAGCTTATGAAATTAAGAAAATGAGTATTAAAAACTTTTTTTGGGTATACCGTTTGCTGCCATAGCAGAAACCCGCCTTGCATAGAAATTATATTTATAACTCCTCTCTAGCATATTAAAATACCTAATGGTTTTTATTACTTGCAGCTTATAGATCACATTTAGCCAATAATGAGGCACAGACTAAATTGTCAATAAAATCCTGAGCGAAACTGAGTACGGAACGAACAAAAACACTAAGCAAAAAATTTTAATACTGTTTTTTACACAAAATCTGTCCTGGGGACGTCCAAAGTCCTGAATTAGACGCACCTTGGAAAACGGACGTGCCGAGGATGTCCTGGGGAGGTGTTTGTGCTGTTTGGGTTATGTCTATAAAAACAATTTTAAAAGAAGTAAAATTCTGTAGAAGAGTTTCTGCATCACTTCTAACCTTCGTATTAAAGTTGAAAGAGTTAAAAATTTTAAATAAGGTAATCTAGCTCAAGATATACACTTTTTACTTGTTGGGGTGGGACTGTTTTGGGACTGCTATCCACATGTCAGTTCTTCCAAAAATCCTTACTGCAGCGTCACTTCTCCATTGTAGCTCCAATGGCTTACTTGCGCTATTTGAAGAAAACCAAAAAAGATATTGTTACTGTAGTGCATTCAGCTGTATTGCTATCACAAGATTTAAGGCGGCCCTACTGCTACAGAGAGTTGTATACGTATAATAGTTTTCTCCCGTTTTGCCGGGTAGTTAAATGGGATGTCTATCTTTCTCGGTGTTTAACCAAGTGTATTTCGCCACCGAATTACCTCAGTCGACATAGATCATACAGGAAGTTGATTACCTGAAATATTTATTATAGTTTTTTTTTAATATTTTAATGTTTTACTCAATAAACAGATGGAAACTTAAAAATCTAGCACAATCAATCTGTAGTCATTTTCATTCACAATTTATTTCTGAAAGTACTTTTTTAATAAAATTAGATACAAAGGCTAACTTTTAATAACAAGAATTTACATATGAGCTTAGCATCAAGTATGTAAGTGATCAGGAACTGCCATACTTAATTTTGCCGTTACTCTGGCCACTCATATTTTCAGCTCCATCCATCAAATGCAATTGCAATACAGTTCTCGATTCGATATTCTATAATCGCTTAGTACATTTTTTAAACTTTCAACAGATCTTCACTGCTGGTACTCATTACAGGTTTCAGTGCTTCTTGTTTATCTTGTAATTTCTATTGCTAAACAGTTAAGTTTTTTGGTAATCTTGTTTTTCTTACAAAAAGCCACTAACTTAACTATAATTACTAAAAACTTTGACTTACACTTAATGTTAAGGTTGGGTTATTTATTTTCTATTTCTTCCATTTATTAATATTCTCAAATTTAATTATTTATCTGCATCTCTATGCTTTTAAACTACGTTTTTTTGTTCTCTTTGATTTTTTCCCTTTTATATATTTTTTATCCAAGTGTCCAACCAGTACAATTTAATTTTGTTTTTACCTTGGCTTTATTATAGATGTTCATTTATTCATGATCTTACAATTATTAATATTTCTATCCAATTTTATTTTTTCTGTTGTCCATTCATTTATTTCTACAATATCTTTAGCATTCCATACTTATGGTCTAAGGTTTAACTATATACAATTATTAAGTAGCGAAGCAAAGCTAAGGTACTTATTGACTTTACAATGTCCGTCTGTCTATCCGTCCGCCCGTCGGTCTAAATCTAGAAAAGTTTCGAATTTTGGAACTCTGTTCTCAGCAATCAATGGATGGTCACCTTAGTTCACCCATCTACTGTTATAAGTAATCTAAGTCAACTATAACTGTATGTCTGTGGGTCTGTCCGTAGCTGAGCTACTTGGATACTGGTAACTTGCTGGATTTATTTATTGTGTTAGCTTTATTTGTTCTTTTTATATTTAAAAAAAGTCTGATCAAGACAATTTGAGCACATTTCCAACAAATAGGTATCTCTAAACGTTTTCGGAATTTTTATCTCATTCATAGTTCATATCAAATTAACTGTAAGACTTTAATAAGCTACGTTTAAGAATGTTTTGGCTCGGTCGTTTTAAATTTCGAAAACCGAATCATTTAAAAAATCATTAAATATGGCCAATTTGCAAGTGCATATTACCTCCTTATTTTCTGTGGTTAAAAGGAAGTGAATAATTTCGCCTGTTAAAATTACAAACGATTCTCGCACCGCATACCAATACCGACAGACCGACCGGCGAGACTTTCATTTTCTCAGTATTGGTTTTTGGTCGGTGTATTTTACCGTGTATTGAACTTAACCTCTTTTCAGATCCGTATAAGACAAGAACTCTAGAAAACAGATTCTGACTTTGTCGCTGGGTTGAATTCTTCGTCGATCAAATTAAACGGTTTTTTCTTTAATGATTCATTGTAGGCTGATTGTTAACAGTGGCGTACATCATTCACTTAATATATTTATAATCATCATGAATAAGTAATTAATAGATTGAGAATCGGCTGAAATATTATTATATCTTACCAATATTTCCATCCAGATTAAATTAATCAGAATTTATAAAGGATGAAATATAACAAGACCATAAGGCATGAGACCCTCTGGTGTATTGTTACTTGTTGGTGATCTTATTTCTCATGTAACAGGTTCCCTGACCTTTCTATACAGCAATTTGTTCATTTATTATTTACATTAAACTTGCACGACATAATGCTCCTCCTCTAGCCCTATGTTCTTATTATTTTTGTGAAACTCTGAAACTATCAAGAGAAATGTACCTAAGCAAGAAATTTAACTTGCTGGTTCTGCAAGTACTTTGAACCAGTCTAACATTTTTACAAAGTACACAGAAACCAGAGCATAGTTACGTGTGTACTCATAAATGATTATTAAAAAAACATAGAATTGACTATGTATATGGCTTTGGATTTTCATTCACGGGAGACGAAATTTGTCCAAAACCAACTTGCGGTATATGTGGAAATATATTGTCGAAGGGTGGTATATGAAACCGTCTTTGTTAATGTGTCAGTTAAAGACTAAACATAAGAAATTATAAATATAAAGATATACGTTATCCATATCTCGAATGTGGTCAACAGATGACGTAATAAAACTCGTAGTCAGTACCACAATATATTTATATACGGAATTAATGAAAGTGGAGTCGGCAACCAGTTTCGGCGATACTCGATATCATCAGGCCTTTGTAATCAAGGGAAATCCTACAGAAATAGTCTTAAAGACTTAAATAAAAATAATATAAAATAAAATTTAAAGGACATTGTTTTGCCCCTGGTTATGTAAGTTTAAAGAGAATAAAGAGGGAAGGGAAACATTAGATAGTAACGTGAAGTGTTACCGAGTATTGCTTGATTAACTGGTGACAATTATGAAAATGATCGATGTGAAATTATATATTCCAACGACATGTGGAATATTTAGCACATAATTTATTTCTTTATTTTTTATTTTTTTATTTTATTTTATGGTATTTTAATTTAAGCCTTTAAGACTAATTTTCTACGGTTTTTCTTGATTAAAAAGGCCTGATTATTTGGCGACTCCACTTTCATTAATTTCGTAAAAATATATTGTGGTACTGACTACGAGTTTTATTACCTCATAAAGATATAGGTTTTTTTGAGTGACTATCAAAATTGTTAGGCATTTCAGTGTAATGGCAACCTATTCGATGAAAATGTTACAATGTTATTTATTTTTTTCTGTTCTGATGTTACTTTCCAAATGTAACACGTTACTTTTCTATATATTCTTATTCCATGTCTTCTCGTTTTTTTATTGTCCATCTCACCATTTATCGCCATTATTATTGCACATAGAAACAAAATGTTCAAAAAAAGTTGTATGATTAAGCTTGATTTTTTAAAATGCTATCCAGAAAACATTGGCGCGCGAAATCAAGGGGTACAAGAAAATAATAAAAACATTATTTCACATCAAACAGCAGAAACCAAAGAGAAAAATCTTAGTTTTAAAGTAATGCGTTACTTTTGCAGTAACGCGTTACTGTAACGAAGTAACGATTTCGCGTTACTTTTACAAAGTAACGCAATTACCGTTACTTTTCTTCCACTTTAAAAAGTAACGAAATTACTAGAAACGCATTACATTTAGTAACGTGATATTGAAAAGTAACGTTTTAGTTTCGTTACTCCCAGCTCTGGTTGAAGGCATGAACAATGAAAGACTAGAACCGAAGCAAATGCGTATTTACAATGTAGGTACAAGTCATGACAGATCCGATCTTGCTTCAGTCAAATATTCTTTTCGACAGGTACTGGTGCGATATCGGATCGAAACTAGAGCGATACGATAGTGAGAAATCTCTGATTCTTTGGTGTTTAAAAATATTTGACTGGACCGGGAACGGACCGAGACCGGAGCGAGATTGAACCGTTAACAGCATCATAGTATGAATCAAGCCTAATGGTTCTCGAGCACTTATTTGAGTTTTCAGACACAAAAATATTGAAATAGCTCATAAGACTTTTTTTATGTTCTAAATGTTATAAAATTAATTTGTTTGAAACTTTTTTCCATTCGACTTAAGGGGATGGAACTGGAGCGGCTTGAAATTTCAAAAAATTCACATCTCCGCTACTTTTGAAAAGACTGAAACAGGTCATTAGACTTTTTTCATGTTCTAATTATTATAACATTTATTCGTTTCACAACTTTTTTCCATTCGACCTAAGAGGATGGAACTGGAGGGGGTTGAAATTTCAAAAAATCATGTCTCCGCTATTTTTGAAAATATTGAAACAGATCATTAGACTTTTTTCATGTCCTAATTATTATAAAATTTGTTCGTTTGAAACTTTTTTCGATCAATTAGAAAAAATGCACCACCTGAAGCTCTATACAAATGTTCCATAAGAGTGGTTGGATCGATGAACACATTTTCTTTGAATGCTTGAGTAATTTAAAAAAAAATTGCATACCCATCTAGGTCGATAACCATTCAAGTCCTATTTCTTTAAAATCTTACGAATTTTGCAAAGAAAATTATATCGTGATGGTTTCTATTCCACCCCACAGCTCTCACAGAATTCAACATCTGGATGTCTCTTATAGGCCTCTTAAAGTACAGTATCGGAATGAATGAATATAATTTGTTTATGAAAACTCACCTAATCAAAACATCACGCAATATGACATTGCAGCATTATTCAATAAAGCTACAGTGGCCACTATTAATAAAGGCGAATCCTGATTTAAATCAGTCGGAATTTATCCCCTAAATCCAAATATATTTACACCACAAGCTTTTTTTACCGTCCACTGTACTGGTGGAACAAAATACATTTGTAATACAAGACAACTAAGCCGATCTATCAATGAACAACAAACATGTTGCTGAATCTTCCACTTCTGCTGAACATTTCACTTCTGCTGGACCTTCTACTTCTGCTTGTCCATCCACCTCTCTTGGACCTTTTACTTCTGCTGAACTTTCCGGTCCTAGTAAATCCTCATTTTATTCAGAAATTATACCATTCCAAAAGATTTTTTCAGAACCTCAGCCATCAGTACGAAAACTCAACAAAGGGCGACAAAAAACAACATGCAACATCTACGCCTATGAAGAAAGAGTTAGAAGGTAGGGAACAAAAAAAGATAGAGAAACAAACAAAGAAAGAGGATAAGGAAAAAAAGAAAGGTCCAAAGTAGTACAAAAAAGGGTAAGAAAATTTTAATGAAAAATGGGCCAATGCACAAAAGATTCTAAAGTAGAAGTCTTGTGTGATGACCATGAGGATGAAGATGTAGAGGAAGATGGATGTTTGGTATTCAATGATTATGGAAAGGACAAGGAAATGTGGTACCGGTGTGTAATCTATTCAGGATGGTCGCATACAGACTGCAGCGATTAGGACACAGCAGTAGGTAACATTTGTGATGACTGCAAAACCATGCACAATTAATGTTTGCATTTTATTTTGTTTTCTATTTTATGGCAATGACAGTCAAAGTGATTTTTTGTATTTTACATATAATTTGTATTGCTATCAATATTTCCTGAATTGGTTCTTCGATTTATAAACTACATTAGGTAGGTAACCAATCTAAGTACAATAAACGATGACGTTAAAAGTTACATAATATTTTTCTTCAGTGACCGCTATTTGCACACTTTACAATAGTTTATATTAATTGTGATTAAAGTGACGGTGTCGTATTTAAAATCGGCCATTGTGCATCAAAAATTTATACAAACAATATTATATATTGTCGACGACACGAGTGGAGTGGATGCTGCTTACCGATATGTCGTTGCCCTTAACGACAACATACCGACACCCGACACGATATCGGCGAGTGTGAAAGCATTACTATAATTTACATGAGATTACCCGTCCACTGGCATGGTACGGTTATCGTGACGGTATCGTGTCGGCCAGTCTGAAAACGCCCATAAACTAAAGCAAGTATCGGCGGTTACATGTTCATTTAATCAACTTGTATGTTAGCTGCTGATTGAAATAATAATAGACAATTATTTTTTATATGTTAAGGAAAGGCGGAAAGAAAAATGCATTGTTATTTAATTTATTACTGTACAAAAATATTACAACTTAATAAAATTTCAAACTTATGATATTATAGAAATTCTATGTGCAAAAAGCATCTTTGTTTTATGCATAATGAAATTTACATTAGTTACACAAATAACTATAATTTTATGATCAATTGGTCGCAGTAGGATATTCGTTAGTATAGCAGTGCAAAAAACGAGATTGTCAATTGAACAAATATTCGCTCGTTTAAAAGTTGATAGTCTATATCAAGTTTCTAAATTGATCTTTTAGTAGAAGCGAAGCACTATAAAAGGTGCGGTGAAATTATTTTCATCGGTCAAGGATTTGCCAATAACATTGATGAAATTGTAGTAGATGACAGTGGCGTAAATAAAAAGTTTTTATATTGTAGTAAAAATAAATATTCTTACCATAAAAAAGAATATTATTATTAGAAGAATGTAATTAGTTCGTGTTAGAGATGGGCTCCTTGTAGGTATTCTAATAAAATGGGTATAAACAATACTTTTTTTAATATTTTCCGATTAATGTTAAGCAATCCTACCCTCTGGTCCAATTTTTCTGTCTGTGCAGAACAGGGTAGAGAGCCACAGAACATAATTATTCATTTTTCGACGAGATCTCGTCTAATATAGCAATAATTAAATACAGAATCGGTAGGTGAAAACTACAGCTTCATATCTTTAATAATAAGGAAGCCTCCGTTCAAAAACCATTTCAGGCACGATAACATATAATATTGGCGCGAACAAATATTTTTTCTAGCTATATTTTATTCGTATTAATAAAGGACTGTGTTTATAAAATTATTTAAGAAAAATTTAGAATAGAATTTCACGTAGGACAAACTATATATAAGCGAAATTTTCAATATACAGGAAGTCTCAAATTGGAAGGAATAAGATTACTATATCAGAAACCGTAAGAGATACAGAGGCGGTTAAATGGGAAAAAGGTTGTATATATATGACAGCACAATAAATAAAATAATATACGCTGTCTATCCTCATTTTCAGATTATAAAAGGAATAAAAAATTATTGGTGCTGCCCTATCGTCTTTATTTGAAATAATATCAAAAAAGAAACATAAGGAAAATAAGTTTTTATACAGAATTTTATATAATAGTGCCTTGTTAAATCTTCTTTGCAATGTTCATTTTTTCAGATCTAGCTACCATCAATTTTTATTTTTTCAATACAGACCTGCGTCGTGATTAAAAAATATTGATAGATAAATTCAATGATGTATTATACATTACATTTTTACTACGTTTTTTTTATGACAAATACTCATTATAAATAATCTGTTAATATGGTCCTATATTAGACCGAAATGACTATCGACAAAGTAAACCTGAAATAATTCATATCAAAGAACTGAGAAAGTAATTATATTCTTCACGGCCATCAACCTCACAAACTGCAAACTAACCTACCCAACCTTTCACAATAAACCAATCTTGGTTTAATTCTTTTATTTTATATATAGAAAACTACTCTAGATATTCGTAGGAATTTTGGATACTTCAAAGTAAATTCAAATGAAAGGACCCCGCACTTTTCTTATGTAAAGTGGCGACCTGAATCTTTTGTATGTTATTGTACTGGACCTAGTAACCAAAAGTGACAATGGGCCCTACTCAATCATATAACTAGTTTTCTAGATACAAGTTGTTAAGTTGAAAAGTGCCCATTTTTATTTATTTTTTTAAACTTACTAGTTAGTTTGAATTTTTGTTACGTACACATTTACTACATACAGATGTATGACGTCAAGGAAGCATATTTTCAAAAGGTACCTCAATATAAAATGTTGACGGGAAAATATGGCATAATACACATTATTTATACAGGGTGATTCATAGAGAAAACCACAACATAAAATTTTTTTTTAATGAGTAATTCAAAAACCTGTACTTATGGATCGATTTTTTAGAAAGGTAATACCACTAACATATGCTTCAAAATATACAAAGTGGTTTATTTCTGGGGACGAACCCTATTTTAAGAAAAGTATAAAAACACCCTGTATTCTAAAATTTTCTTCGTCAAATGTAACCATTTTCTCAGTATATAATAATTTAATATCTTAAAATATATTAATTCTACATGCGATCTTATGACCAGTTTTCGATTTTCAAGTGTAGAATTGCTGATTTTATCAGTTTTTTTTCTTCAAATTGAAAAGCTGGATAGACTTTAATCGTATGTTGCGTATATAATTGCGCCACAGAAAAATTATTGTATACAGTTAATACCTAATCGTTCACAATTTTGATGCTAAAAGATTTCGCTATGATTACTTGTCATACAGGGTGAGCCATACAAACAATCACCAGAAATAATTATACTTTGAAGTTATTAAAACGAGAATTTGCATTTCTTTAGTGACTTTTGAAAAACAACTTAGTAATACATTAGATATCCATAACCGTAATGTTTTAAAATATACAGGGTGATTTAATTGTTTTACTACAAAATATGTCGGTATGCACATCTTTGTCCGATATAATTGACGAATTAATTTTTCTGATAGTTGTTGCAATAGGTATATTGAAATGAATTTCTATGATAATCTCAATTTGGGGTGAGTTCTAAAGAAATAAAAAAAAAATAATAAACATTACATAATTATAAACACAAAATTAAATTTTGTATGTGTCCTTTTACTCTAGTTTATTTCACTTCCTCCACTTCCTGTCCAGTCTCCTGCACCAATCTTTTCTCTCTGTCTTCTCCCTACCTCGACTACTTCTTCTCACTACCTCCTCTTAACCCAAGTCCACGGTCTCTGTTCCTCTACTTCTATAATCTCTATATCTCTTTCTTACTTGTTTTTACTGGGTTAGGTTCTTCTTTCGTTGTCGCTTTTTTAACCATAAATTTTAATATTTATTTTTTCTTTTCTTTAAATGACGAACACTTTATTTTTATTGGTGTACACTTTTTATTAATTTTTTTCCATTATCCCATAATATAATTTGCAAAAATCCATATTTTATATCTGACAATCCTTTTTTACCTCTCGCCCTTCAGATAAGAGAGGTATAGGAATCATGCTAAAAATTGGGTAGTGAGTTTTCAATTGATAAACACGTTTTGGGGTCCCTAGAATACGATTTTAATATTTTCGCGATGATGTCTGTGTGTGTGTGTGTGTTAGTGTGTGTGTGTGTGTGTGTTAGTGTGTGTGTGTGTGTGTTAGTGTGTGTGTGTGTTTGGATGGATGTTGTAGTAACGATAACTCAAAAACTACTGAATAAAAAAATTTGAAATTTTGCATACAGGATTCTGATACCCTAGATTAGATCTGATTAGATTTTGGTGCCAATCGCACAACCGGAAGTGGCAGTTGCTATGGGTGATGACGCAATTATTATACAAAACGGCAATAAAGTTTTACACATATATTTTGTATACCCTATAGTTTATTTTCATCTCATTAAAATTTTCCAAACTTTTGCCATTGTTGCCAGATTTACAAAAATATAATTTTTTTTCATACTTTTTTGTGTCAACCTGTAAATTTTTGATTCAAAAATGGCGAGAGGTCATGTGCTGGCCACATCAGATTTTTTTTAAAAATGTTCAAAATTGATCTGTTTATTATTCTTTTCAACTGTCTGTCTCTCCCAAAATAATTTTTTTGTTACTTGATTAATGAATAATTTAATCTGTTAATCACTTTTGACAAAGTTGCCATTTATTTTTTAATTATACTGCAAAAATTTACTTTAATATTCTTTCCAAAATTTGACTTTTCGATATGATAATACAAATAAGTTTTTTTTTATACTCATCCACAATTGTTGATTTTAAATACTGTATACACCAATTACACTTAATAAATGCTTTAAAATTAAACTTATAACGATAAACTCTGTTTATAAAATTCAAAAATCACAAAAAAAATTATGTTATTCAAACCTCTCAATGAATAAATAATAATTAACTTATAAAAAATTACTCATACAGAGTATTTCATTACAATATATTAGTACATTTGGTTTACTTCTTATCTGTATGTATGTAACCTAAATTAACATATTTTTTTGCTAAACATAAAACACATATTTAGTAGTACCTAAGTGAGGTAATAACTATTATAAGTTTTATAATTTTTAATATACTCACTTTACACGTATATTGTGAAATTGGTGGAGCCCTTTTCGGGTTTAAATAAAATTATTGTCAAAATTTTGGTTTTATGAATGGGGTTGTCTTATTTTACTACTCTAATACTCTTTAATCGGTTATATTCAAATTTATCTATGGGATTCTCGATATTCAGTTAAATGCATTTGTGAAATTAAATAATAGGTATACATATGCCTAGCAAACTTAAAAACTCGAATTGTAAAAAACTCCATGTGTATTTAACGAATTTAATAAAACAATAGAAGAATAACACACTTGTAAGGTGTCAATTTATTAAAGCAGTTTTGTATCATTATAAAAATATAATATAATTTTTATTCGGTATTTTATATATTTTATATTTTTTAGTGTTGTATTTTTATACCTAGTATACTTTTTAATCGGTATTTTATGCAGGTATTTTATATTTTTCTGAGTGTTGTATTTTTCTAATAGTATATTTCTTATGATTTTTCATATTGTTTTGTATTAATTATGAGTTTTTTTAATTTGTTTTAGTTATAGTTTAAATAAATTTTTTGTCAAATCATTCTTTTTATTTTGAAGAAAAAAATGCTTTACTATACAAATTAAACAGAGATTATTTATTTGGAGAAAAAAAATCTTTACCATACAAATCAAATGAAGGATATTTATTTTGAGAAAAAAAATTTCAAAAATCACTGAAATTATTCCTATTATTTTTACTTAAAAATATTATAGGAGAAATCAAAATCTAACTCTTACCACATGAATTTAATTCATGTGGTAAGACTTAGATTTTGATTTCTCCTATACTTACTTCACCACATTTGGGAAATGGATAACCTAGTTCATTTAAAAATATTACTTTGAATCAAAAGGATTAGTTACTTTATGGTCGATAAACACTGTGCCCAAAATGCCCACCTAATTTTAGAATTTGAGGCCAAAAGACCGGTAGGCTTACGGAACCCCCTCTGACAAAATTGACCGCTGGGACCAAGTGAATAACAGCCTGTGAAATAGGGACCTGGTATTTGAATGATACCTACATAGAAAAATGGAGAATTATCATCTTTGTTTCCCCATGTATAAAAACTTGTCAATTATATCGGACAAAGATGTGTATACCCATATTTTTTAATATCTTGTAGATAATTATAAAACAATCAACTCTGTATATTTTAAAAATCTTACGGTTATGCATACTTAATGTCGTTTTAATAATTTCAAATCATAATTTTTTTTTTTGATTGTCTGTATGGCTCACTCTGTATGAAAAGTAATCATAGCGAAATATTTTAGCCTCAAAATTGTGAACGAGTAGGTATCAAGTGTATAAAATAATTTTTTTGTGTTGTAACTGTAGAATTATTAAATGTTTGCAAAAACCTATTGTGATTTATGCGTGAATCACCCAGTAACAGAACATATTTTTAGCTATACCTTTTTACGTACATCTGACCAAAACTTATATTAAACTTTTATACGCAAGATACGATTTAAGTCTATCCACCTTTTAAATTTGAAGAAAAAAAACTGATAAAATCAGCAACTGAGAAAATGGTTAAATTTGACGGAGAAAATATTAGATTTGGATTTTGTACTCTTCTTAAAATAGAATATCTCCCGAGAAATAAACCACTTTGTATAAGTACAGGGTTTTGAATTAATCATTAAAAAAATAATTTTATGATGTGGTTCTCTCTATGTAACAGCCTGTATAAAAAATATATTGATATGGACCACCCGATCTATTAGATGTTCTATCTACGATTCTCAATCCGGGTTGGGTTCACTCTTAAATAAATTTTAAAAATTATCAAAGGATGTACAGTTTATTTAATTTTTTTATTTGGATATTTCTTTTACTTCCTTCAATTCTTACTTTTCACTAATTATCTTCTATACTCTATTTATTTCTTTTTTGTGGCGCTCTCCTGATATTACCTTCTAGTTCATCTTTGTTTCTATATGTGTTTTCCCTTGTTCCCTCTGGTTCTGTTTTCCAATTTTGAATTTAATCTTGAGTTTAATTTTTTATCATTTATGTTTATTTCTTAAAGAAAATATTCAATAATTCGATTTTCTTACAAAATTTTACAATTGCAATTTTTTTTTAATTCTATATATCTATATCTTTCTAGTCATTTAAAAAAATAATATCGTCGCTTTCGACCAGAATCTGGTCATCTTTAGGACAACTAAAATTATCAATATAAAAGGTTAGTAACAACGAAAATTATTTGAGGTTAAATACTTACAAGTCAAACTTAAAAGAAGTGCGAAAAAACAGTAAATTTTATCAAAATTTAACACATACAAATAGACTCGGAAGCAACAACAGGACAAATTAATTCCGTGCTGTTCAGTAAGTCAGGCCATGACCTCAAAGTTATCTCAATAAAGGACAACATTGAGGATATTATGAAAGTTCTTCTTAAAAAATTTTAAAAGGCAAAAATTCTTAATAAAAATAAGATACTTCATTTACTTGAAACTGACAAAGATGACACTTTTAGTACATTAAAAATAGTAACGCATTAATCAGTTAGGTCTAGATGACGCTGAAAAATATTCATTTCAAATAATTTAAAAACTTAAAGAACAAATTAAACTTATTCAAAATTCCATTCATACAATTAAAATCTTTTTTAAAAACTATTTATCCATGTTCTCCTCCGAAATTAAGTAAACTGATTAAATTCTAGAATAGTTGCATCATCCGCGAATGTAGCAATTGTAGATGACAAATAATTTAATTAAACTAGGCTAATTATCTCATTTTAAATATATTTGAAAATAATCACCTATCAAATTTTACGCTGCAAAGTTTTAAATTTCTAAATTAATTGCAAGACTGAATTATCTTTCTAATAGAAATATACATATAACCTGCATTCCATAGAAGATCCATTGTAATTTGCAATGCTAATTTTTATTACCATTCGTATAAACTTTCAAATTTCATCATATAACACTCGGTGAGAATTTAGATTCTTCATCTTGTAAATACATCATTGTTGTGCATTCAAGAAATTACCTTTATTATATTCATTTGGAAACTGATTTACAAACGACAGTAAAAGTGTATAGTTTTATTTCTTCCGTACATGGAAATTATGTTCGATCAGTTATTAAGAAATAAAGGTAATTTACTGAATTTTACCCTAATTACCGGTATACAAATTGTAAGATACAGGGTGACCTAGAATCCTATCGGAGCTAGATCTCGTTCATCCTTAGCGAGAGGAAAAAAGTCAATACTAAAAGTTATAAACATCGCCAGAAATCACATTTTTAAAATATTTCTAAATATACATAGTGTTTAAACTTATATTTTTTTTAAAGGAACACCCTGTATATTATCTAGTTTTCACATTCCCCTCTTTATTCAGATATCACTAGATCTATGAAGCTGTCTGAATATGTTTTAAAATAAATTGAAACCAAAAATTAAAAAAAGCTTCATTTATCCTGATATATTTATATAATTAGAAGTAATAATTAATAATAGATGAAATAGATGAAACGTAAAATATTACACATCCAGAAAATATTATTTAATTAATAATAGTAATAAAAGCTTCAACTCATTATTTTTTATATCAATCACACAAAAAAAATTATCTTTATCTTTTTCATATGCTGGAAGTAATTATATAGAAATTAATAATATGTGGGTACGCTTTTTTCCCGATCATATTTTTAGATTAAAAGATTTAAGAAACCATGAAGTTATATTGATCGAAATTCATTACAATTATATCATGTAAGCATTCTTGCCATTACATAATCGAATTAAAACGATTAATTTTACGGAAAATTATTTATTTTTAATCACAAAGCAAGAACAATATCGCTATGGCAGAGAAAGCAAAACGGCAAGTGCATTGTATCTTTATTAATTCTTTGTAAGCATTTTGTTAAAAACACGTAAAGTTAAAGAAAACGAGAGATCTATGATAAAGTTTAATAATAGTCCAAGCTCCCATAACAAAAACTGTACGCCATTGAACCCATAAAATTTCAAATGTGAAAATGGTTGCAAAGGATGTAAAAATCTTTTTTATCTTCCAGACTAGTAAAAATTGTTATTTTTATGAATTTTTGAATGTAGTAAAAAATAATAATTCTTTTATTTTAAAACGATGACTCCCAGAAGTGACCCCAAATACATTTTTCTAAAGTATATAATACGCCACATTTTTAGATACGTCATCAACGGCCATTTTATTGGATATGTCATACCGTTTTATCCAAACAAACTTTTTGCTTATGGAAATTTACGTTGGGAGTGTTTTATTTCGTGTCTTTTATTTTTTGTGTATTTTTTTGGGACATTTTAGTGGTTAAGATAAACATTAGGTTTGTTCCGGCATGGTGTTTCGAACTGTCCGAGTATGCGCAGTAGGCGACCGATTATTTTCAATAAATGTGTAAATGTTCTGTGTTTCAGCAAACACGGAAACAAGTTTGGAAGCTGCAAAATTGTTCTATTCGAAAGTTGGGACTTTTTATGTGATACTAAGTATGGCGCATGCGCTGTATAATAAATGAAACGTTTTGGCAATTTATAATTTATCATTTGTGAATAAGTGGAATTTCTTTCGTCTATAAAATGTGTTGTAATTTCATAATAAGATCTGCATCTGATAGAGGTCTAGTCATCTGTAGTACGATAAAGACTTAACCTACTACATCATGTACGTTTTTGATTGAAATTGATAATTTATACCGTTTTCGGAAAAAAAAACAGATTAATCCGAGACTCTTTCAAGATAGGCAATTAACTAAGCTTAAAATAGTAGATTCTGTAACAAGGTTAGAATGAAAAATTCGACACGAGTGGAAAATTCCGAACGCGAGCGAAAGCGAGTGTGAGGAACCACGAGTGTCGAATTTTTTCATTCTGACCGAGTAACAGACTATATTTTCTCCACGATCAAAAAGTATAAATCAAAATTAAATTAAATCTGAACACAAGTTATTTGTTGACATATTTGTATTACATTGTATTAATATTTATAGTGCTGTGGTACACTTACCGATATTAAAATTTGGTGCATTGCTGTTTTTTCATATTTTGCAATTTCAGATATTATTAAATTCTATATCTACTTCACTTGATTCTTCACTCATTATTTTGTTTAAATTAAAACTTGTTTGAAAATAATTATTACCGTCGCCATTTTATATCTGACAGTGACACTTTTGAAATCCAGGGCAATCCATATTGTTTATTTCAATTACAGAAAATCCATTCTTTACCTTGATAAAGAATGAAAATACATGCAAAAAGCATAAGAGGCAAGTATTATAGAATAAATATTCAGACTCTAGAGTGTGAATGTTTACATTCTATTATTAAAAATGATTTCAGAATTCATACATTCAGTAATGGTCGTGGAGAAAGTGTTTTTATTTACTTTTTATAATTAAAACATTTTTAAAACCCAACAGCGCCATATCATCAAATAATTAAAAAACACGCACGAGACCCGAAACGTCTCTCACGAGACTCGAGACGAGACCAATAAAAGTTTCGTCTCGCTCCAACCGAATATCAGGCTTGTTCCCGAAGCGAGTTCCTAACTTATTATGAACATACTGAGTTATGCAGTACAAAATAATGGATCAGGAGTGTGCGCAGTACAAAATAATAGACGAGTTATTTTATACTGCGCAACTCAGTATGTTCATAACAAGTTAGGAATTCGCGTCAGTCTCCAGTCTCGTCTCATTTTCGAAACGAGACAATGACAGACTCTTGAAAACGAGACTCTCGTTTGCACCACTACATTAACGTCAGAAAAATGTGGTGTATATGGTATGGAGACTCAGTATGTAGTCAGAGGGATTGTCAGTGCACATTTTGCTAAAATTTCAAAACCTTTGAAAAAAAATTCCACTTGCTAGAGTAGGGTAAACATCAACCTTTATGACTGGTCGATTCACAAAGCTGTTATCTGATTTCTACTGCTATTAATTATTAGTGAAGCATTCTCAAAGTAAGTACTTTAAAGTACATGTATTGCCAAATTAATCAAATGGTGTCAAAATGTTAAAAAAATACTGTGACCTTTCTTAATAACATATAAAAAAAAGTTTTGCGCATTCTTACGCCTTTTTAAAATATCTAAGCAGTGAAGGTGTAAGAGACGAGGTAGGACCGAGGTAGGACCGAGGTAGGACCGAGGTATCTGATGGGCGGTTACATTCACTGTGTTTGCAAGTGGTCAGGCCGAACTCACATTTTTAATATTCATAGTAAAAATGGTTAGCTCAAGGGTAGGTTAGATTGGGTTATTATTATGCAAAGTGGAAGGGATCAGAATTCATATTTTTCAATGCGACAAAAGGTTGTTTTTATATAACTATCGAAAAAAGAATAAACGTCCGCAAAAGAAATATTTTCAAAAATGCAAAAATGATAAATATTTATATAAAATATTGCATAGATTATGTTTACTAAAATTTCAAATACCCAATTTACCGTGAACATTTTTTTTGTTTATTCTGATAATAATAAATTTAAACGGAATATTTATAGTTTAATAAAAAAATGTTAACATAAAATATTGGTAACTGTAAATTTTCGAATTCTACATTTTACTTTTGGTTTTATACACATCTATTCTAGTCAATGAGTTTTTGCTTTTCTTTACTATAATTTTATTTTTGAAGTGAAAACTTCTCTAGGCGCATTAGGCGATTTTTGGATAGGTAAAAAATGGGAAAAATAGAAAAAGGGATAGAATGTGGCATCCTTGCGTGTTCGCTTAAAATATAATTATTGGAAGGGATAACTCTCTAGTCGACCGCTGGTTTTTGAGGGGTTGAAACATAAATTTGGTTAAAAATTCTAAACTGTGAATATTTTGATGCTACATCTGTGCATCCACTAAAAATATTTTAAACATTCAAAATTATATAGAGGGAGGTTTTTCAGGGGGTTAAAAATAAATGTGGTTCATAAATTTTGACAATTTTTAAATATGCTATTTATGAGTGAATGCACTAAAAATACTGAACAAATTATATATAGTATGATTCGTATACGTGTCTGTCTGTGCGTGTGTATCCCTGTTTGTATGTATATTCTTCTATGATAGAGGCCACACGTTTAATCCGATTGAGCTAAAATTTGATATGTGGAATTCGGTTATTCGTCGGAAGAACCCATTAGTTTTTTTATGACATATTTCAAACGGAAGTGTCACTGTCAAAAAATGACAAAAACTATATATCACGAAATTTGATCTACAATATGTCATTTGAAATTCCTTAAAAAACTCTATTCAGTAAAAAATATTTCTCCAACTGTCACCTATCAAAATAAAAAAATGTCAAAGTTTGAAACTTTAATATTAAATGTCTGGATACTCATTGGGAAAGATTTGTGGCGACACAACCGATTGTTTTTTGTCATTTTCTATCAAGGTTTTCATAAAATATTCTTCAGTTGATGATGATAAAATTTTTCCGAATCCAGGAAAATTCTGAATTAATAAAAAATTTGCCAAATTTAAACAAACTATTTTAATTAGGTCATACATATAAAATTACAAAATAATCTTTTTTTGTTCATTTTAAATTTGTTGTTTTCATTTCAAAAACCTTAGACTACTTATCATCTCGATGTCAGTTTATCCAATGTTAAGTTTATCAGTACAATTTAGTTGAGGTGTAACTCAAGGATCAGTATTAGGACATTTACTGCTTGTAATTTTATTAATCTGGCTTTGCACAATTCAAACAAAATTTCTGAAATAAAAAAGATCTTCGTCGCAATAACCGAATGCTGTAATATTTTTATGTAGATTTCTTAATACAAAGGCAATAACAAAATAGCCGTAAACCGCTGATGGCTAATAAAATATTTCAGTGTTTGGCTAAGCTTTCCATAATACATCGTGAATAAATAAAGACTTTGTGAAAGTTGCTCAGCAATTATTTTCGTATACTCACAAAAAGATGATGAAACTATCAATTATTCAAAAGGATCATCGCAATTTTTTCGAATACAAATCAGTTACGGCTAATTTTATGCTAACTATAAATGATACACCTACAAAGCAATTATTACTTTGAATTTATAGTGCAAAGATTTTATTTTTTAATTATTGGAAGAATAAATATTTAATTAAATCGAAAGGATATCCATTCACTAATGAGCACTATTCTATTAATGGAGAAGTACTTAAAATATTAATTAAATAAAAAATTATTACAAAGGTACAAAATAGTTGATTATTCACAACTGTATAGCCATCTTCAGGAGTAGAATATAAATTACCGCAATTTACCATAATGGCATATAAAACTGTCCAACACTTTTGATATGAAAATTCTGGATATGAGGTTTCCGAGAATGTACAGTTAATTTAAAATATTTAGAACCATCAACTTCTTACGGTTATACTGTAAATTAGTATCAACATCCTTATTTTAAATAGATCATTTTGTATATTTTTACATTGATTAATTTTACAACTAATTTTGAAAGTAATTTATGAACCAGAACATTTAATTATACCGTTTTTGAGATATTCACTTTTTTGATGAAAAAATAAATGGTGGTTGTATAGCAATTTTTAAATGTATCGAAATTGGTAAAAAAATATAAAATTCCCCTAAATCCATTATTCAGAGTTATCAAGATGATTACAGCACCCTTTGAGATTTTGTTAAAAAATTGAATTTTGCAAAATAAATTAGGTAATATTATCTAGAGATTGTTGAATTTTTAAATTTCATAATGCACATGCGTGAATCCATCAATAGCACTATTTTTAATATAATAGCCAAATTAATGGCTAAAATGCCTCCTTAAGTGCTGCCTCCTGGTGTAATGCGCTTGTAATTGGCGTATCGTACACGTCCTATTACCCGTGATAGTTTTTAATCTACGTCAGTATTACAATAGCCGCAGTTCATCTCTTTTTGAACTAAGTGGGTGCTTCAGACGTTGAATTCACAGCTCGGTGCTTTACTCACCTAAAGCATGGCAGTATTTTATTAACATGAGAAATAAATATGGAATGTAGTAAATGAAATAATAACCACAGCAGCAAAAATAACAATATAAGGAAAAGAACATAAAAAATGGTATAATAAAAAATTTCAAAAGGCAAGTAAAGAAAATCAAAGCAAGATTAGAATGTACTAAACACAAATAAAGCGGAACAGGAACAGTTGAAAAAAGAACAAAAGAGTGCAACCATCATAATTGCAAACGAAATAAAACTAATAACAGAAATACTTAAAAAAATTATGAAAAAATTCATGTTTAGAAATAATTAAATAATATGAGTACTTTTTGATATTTTCGTTATTTATTATTTAACATCAAGTAAAAGCCACTTCCATTCAATATTTAGAAATAATCTTTATCCAACGAGTTCATCGAAAATTAATTCATCAAAAACGAGTTCATCGAAAATGAGTTCATCGAAATCAAATTAATCGAAAATCAATTAATCAAATGATCAATTCATCAATCGTCAATTCATCTAAATAAGTTTTTCTTGTAGATTTTGGAGAGCATGTAAATATGCGGCATTAGAAACAGAGAAGAAAATAAATTTGGAGGGGTCATTTTAAGGACTTAATACTAGAACAGGAGTAAAAAGGAACACACTAATCAGAATTGAAGATCTGGGTAAAAAATTAGTCGAGGAATCAACTGTAAAAGATGTAAACGAAATATTGAGTCCTAGCCGAAATATAAAAGCACCAAGAAATGATAAAATAAATATTAAACCTATTACATTTAAAGAAAGGATAATCAAATGGATATATGAACTGAGAAAACAAATCTGAGAGAAAACCCAATTGCAGTAGAATGGCCAACATAGGACATTAAAACAGAGAGAAACAGGAACAAGAATACAGTATATAAAAAAAGTAAAACGAGGAAAAGTCTGACTAACTGGTTTCTGCAAAAGCCATTTAACTAACAAAAAAAACAAACAAAGTACTAAAAAAGAGATAATGGAAAAACCAATATACGACATTGAGCTAGACCTGTTATTTGTAGACTTCAAACAGACTTTTGACACAAAAAAATTATTAGAAGTAATAAAGGATATGAGCGTAACAGCTAAAGTCAAAAAGACTTGATGATGGTGATGAAATCCACGAAAATACGTATTAAACCCCATAAAAAAGAACTTAAAGAATTATCGACAATATTGTTTAAGATAGCTCTTGAATAAGTAACGAGTGTAGAAAATTGTTAGATTTTTCTTCCTTCAAACTTCTATGGACCGAATAATTGGAAGGTACTATTCGATAACTGTAAAATTGATTCAACAATTGTATTAAAAATTGTTCTATAATCCGTTTGAAACTTTATGGATCAATACAATTAACGATGGTTAAAGTACCGTCCGTTCTATATATAGATAGATAGAAAAGAAGGGACTGTGGGTACCGATACATCTTTATCTATATTTGTCCTTGTTATTAGACTCCATAATTTAGTAAGTAATAGACTAATAGAAACCTTCGCCTCACAGTAACAAAGTACATGTACTGCGGTTTCATCCTCTTCCTGATAAAACCTGCAAAGAGCTTCCTCTACCAGACCTACTGTATTCATATGTTTATTGAGCTTAGTCTGTGAGTTTTGGCGATGGTGCTATAATGAGATTGTGTTGCCCCTATTCGTGTCAGTTTATTTGCTTCTTCTTGTTCCGGTGCCCCTTATTTCCTGGTACTCCTCCAATTGTTAGTCTATTTTGACTACCAAACTCTGTTAGGGCCTTCAAGCCATATACAAGTTTTAATTTTAGTACTTTTAATGTTACTTTATAGTCTCAATATATGGCTACAGCTTTTGATTACACTTGTTTCTTTTGTAAAATATTGTATTGCAATTAATTCTGTCTGAAACACGTTGTTGCGTGGTTGCGTAGGCTCAGCTTCGAAGCCATCTGTAAACCAGACCATTTCTGCTTGGATTGAATTTCCCTATTTCCAAATGCATCGATCTGGTATTTGAAAAGGTTTTTCAAAGCTGTATTTAGAAAGCATTTCGTCTAATGGCATCCCTATTACTGGTTTACTAACTCTCTATATTATATTTTATAGTTATAGCACCATGTTGACTTATTATGGGCTGCTGTTCTTCTATTAGTCTAACTGTCAGTAGATAGAACGTTCTTTAACTTTAACGGTTCTGTAACTAATGACAATGACGTTTAGATTGTAACAATTATACAAGAAATCAACTTGTAAAGTTTTATTCTAAACGTCATTGCCTTTACTTATTGAGTCTTTAAAGTTAAAGGACGTTCTACCTACTGACAGTACATGTGGCTAACTTGGCTTCTACCTGTATGTAAATATGTAAGGGTTTAGTAAGACCTCTAATGCTGTTAGTGGAGTTGTCTTCATCGCTCCTGTGATACCCATACATGCTTGCTTTTCTATTCCACTAAGAAATTAGTCTGTTGTGCCTTCCGCCACCATCCCACCAAACCATAGGATAATATGGGTCTTTTATTACCCTACTGTACATCCGTACTATCATCTTTGGTTGTAGCACCCAGTTTTTGCCATACATTCTTCTGCTGGTGTTAAGACATACTGTGGCTTTTTGACCCAATTTTTTAAATTGATAATTCCATGTAAGCTTTGGGTCTGATATAGGATCTTAGCGGATCTTCCTCTGACTACGATTGCTATATCATGAGCGTATCCAAAGCAATAAATAAGTTTAGATCCTTTGCAATAAGCCATCCACTAGGATTTACCAAAGTAGTGGCGATAAGACTCTCCCTTGCGGATAACCCCTTTAGCTATAAGTGTAACTACATCTATAGTAGATATTATTGTCCCATTTTCTAGATTGTTTTTGATCTACTTGCGTAAAGTGGTAGTACTCTATGTCTTGATACAATTTACTGGTATTCTGTTGGCGTTTTTTAAGACGAAAACTTGTGTATGTTTTTGTTGAAGAAAAGTTACTCTCTGTCCAATACTACTACTGGTTTGGCAAATTGTGGCTTAATTTTTAACCTCGGATTGGGAGAATTATGAATTATAAACAAATATCTAGTACACTTGCTACCAAACGGCAAAAAACGAGATGGGTATTATTTGTGAAATATAAAATATGTTGGAATGATCTACAACAAAGATGGTTTTGTCATTAAATGACTTAACGAATAATTATTTGTTTTAGTTAGTGTAGAGAAAAAAAAGAAAATGTTAAGAAATGAGACTAGATTTCGAAGATTTGGTATTATATAACATGATATAATTATTTTAAGTTGTAGCTATAGACAACTATTAAATTCGAAAATTTCCAGGCGGTGGGAAAAGAACCACAATCGGTGGATTTTTGAAAGAATCGGCTCAGTGGTAGAGACAGCGAATCACAGCAACTCGTTAGCACTAATGCAGTTTTTCATCAGACCCAACATTCTTGGCAGCGTCAACGCTATTAATTCTTGTAACAACTTCTTTGATAGTAAATTTGTGCGAGGATAGGGTTGACCAAAAACATATTGATGACTGAGGTGGAGGATCGGTGTTGAAGACTGTGTAGGACCGGGCCAAAAGTACTTCACATTCTTGAAAATTATTAGTTTGGAGTTAGTAATAAAGGTAAGGTAGCACAACTCTGTTCTTCGAGCCTTTTCTCAGCATAAGCAGAGGAATTTGCATGAAGACGTGGCCGTTTGAATCTCTTGAGCACCTTCAGTTTGAGGATCAAGTAGTCGAATGCAAGCATACTTGCAGTTTCTAGTACGTTTTTTTTACGAACTTAGCGAACCCTTCCTTGACGATATTGTAGAAACGCTGTACGGTAAGATTTATGTCTTGACTATTAGATATGAATGACCAGTTATTTAGGCAATAAAGTTGGCTTTATGAAACTGGTACGAAGGAATCTTTTGATGGCCACGAAGGGGTTTTATTTGGATTCCTAGGAAAGAGATAAGCAGTGGAGGGTATAAGAGATCGATTTTTGATAAAGGCAGGTCACATTTGTTGCATAAAATGATATCGAGAACATTGGCGAAAACCAGATCGACAATCCGCAGTTGAGTTAAAAATTGTGTCAATTAGAGCAGTGGCAAAAACAGGCTGTATTCTAGATGATACCACGCTACCACCTTCCTGCTTCTACTCTACAAGAGGGAGATTAAAGTCAGCACACGCAATGAATTTGTGGTTAATGTATTTTTTGTGAATAGACTCGTAAAGATTAGCGAAAGTTAGAAAGCTTTCCGGAGAATTTGGAGGAATATAGATACATCCCATTATTATATTGGTGTTGCTTATTTTAGCCTTGATCCAAATATCTTGGTAAAGTGTTGAAAAAGGAGTGTCGACAAGAGTGCTGTTGATGTGAGATATATAGAGTAGCAATTAAATTTCCTCCTCCGCGTTCACCGTTGAGCATAGTGTGGTTTCTGTCCTTTCTAAAAATTGTATATCTGATATCAACAAATTCAGAATTGTGAAATTCTCATTGAGCCATATTTCGCTAAACATCACAATTTCATAGTCGCAGGAATAAGACCTGGTCAACATCTCCACAGATTTAGTTCGTAGACCTCTAACGTTTTGGTAGTATATGGTGGTTGGTATACGGGCAAAGATGAGTGGTTGAAAATTTGGAATAATGCATACTTATATGGTTAAAAACTCACAAGTAAGTAGGCTAACTTCGCACGAGTAAAGTCAGAGTAAACAAAATTAAATACCAAAAAGTGAAATGGTTTTTACATGTATACAGAACGAATAAAGAAGAATCAATAAAAACATTCAGAACTAGCAAAATGCAGACCTAGATTAAAATAGTTGAAGAAAGTCAACGAGACAGCAGAAATCAAGAATGATACTTTTCAAAAATCTTTATGAAATTTTCTTAAAAATTCAGTTTTGGTTAAACACTGAAAAAATTTATTAAATTATATTTTTTACACATTTCTTATTCGATAAAAGTATTTTCCACCACGACACTGCCCTTTAGGTTAACATAAAAATATTAAACAGTGTTTTCCTAATTTTAAAAATAAATGAATGCAGATATAATTACATCGCCTCGTATAATCTATTATTTTAACCAACAATCTAAAACCACTCTGTACTTTGCTCACCAAACCGTTTAAACGACTAAAATTTGCAAATGTATTAATTAACATTAATGTTTTCGCTTCGTCGCCTTAATACCATTTCACTCTTTATTAGAACGGAATTCAACTTAAAATGAATCAAATGCATTTCTTCGTCAGTTACAAAAATTAAGGTCACAACTAATACCAGCGACCTTGAGATGTTACTCGCTTCACGGTCAATAATTTCTCAACAAGCAGTATAGTTTCTTCTTCACTTTTACTAGAACTCGTTTTAACAAAAGGATTATCGATTTATAACCTGTCAATTATTTTAAACAATAAAGTAAAAAATTTTAAATAATCTTAAGGTAAAATCTAAAATATTATCGTTGTAAATTATAAGTTTTATAATTGTTTAAAACTTTCTAAATCGTCCTTTCTAATAATACAATTTTATTACAGCTAACCGATTGAGCAAACCAAGAATTTACCCAAAAAAATAGATTCCCATCAGTTTAGTATCTTACAGTGCGAAAGTATAATGATGAGGCTTTGCTTTATATTTAGCTTCATTGATAACAAACCCCTCGGCATCACTGAAAATAATAATAACCGTTCATAGTATATAACTCATAGACGAAAATTCAATAAAAACCCAAAAATTTTAAGCATTAGCAATACATAAATCCCTCTAAATTGTTATTTAATTGTACAATAAAATACTCACAATACTCATAATAACAACTACAAAATCTTGCACATTAACTAAATGTCCTCTTTTTCCAGATCATCGTATCCTACTTGGCGATTGGTTCATTAGCAGCAGATGAACACCGTCCAAAGAAGAAAGCAGAAGATCGAGGGAAAAGGAACCTAGAGTATCAAATATCCCACCATTACTCAGGCCTACCATCATCATATAGGTTGGAAAGAAGAATAGCTACGGGTCCTCAGTACCAAAATCCATCACAGTATTATTCCCGACCATATCATAAAGGTAGACCACAATCTTATCCTATTCCTCCTTATGCTGTACAAATGGAACCTCTTATCCATTACTCTCAAAGAGATCCTTTGTATGATACTAACATTTTGCCCGTAGATCCACACAACGAAGACCTACTAACAGAAAATAACCACATCCAGGAGAACGTCAATAGGTATGGTGGATACCACAAACCGCGTATTGTCGAAAGGCCCGTTTACATTAAAGAACCAGAACCGATCATTGAAATTATCATAAAAGAATCGAATGTCTCTTTGCCTGCACCACCTCCTCCCCCGCCCCCACCTAAAAAGAAGAAGGAACAAGTTCAAGTATTTTACGTCAAATATAAAAAAAATCCCGATGGTTACGGTAAAGACAGCATTGTGTATGATAAACCAGTACCCGCTATTTCTCCAAATATTCCCGATGAAGAAGAATCAGAGGAACAAGCACCGTATCCGTATCCAGAATCAGCTACTGCTCTTCCAGCACCCAGTACTACACTTCGAACAATTATTAAACCAGATTCCGAAGTATATCACAGTCCCAGTGGTGTCAAAGTAACCTTCGGTAAAGAGGGATTTGATTATGATAAAAGATCAAGTAAACCTGAAGATTACGTTCCTCCACAAACATCTGGGGTATTACCCCAAGGCAGACAACTAACATCATTTTCTAATACCTATTTTAAAAGACCAACTACTGGTAACTTCCAATCCCTACCTCCAGGTTTCAGATCAGATGTGCGACCAGATTTTAGACCTGAAATTAGATCTGTGCAACCCTACAGAACTATCAACTTACCTCAAACTAGCTACAAACCCTTTGGCAGGCAAACTTTACCACCACAACAACAGCCCTCAAATTATCCCTTCCAAGCCCAACAAATAGGGCCAACATTCAATAATTTTGCACAACAACCACCACAATCGCCGCCCCAGTTTTCACATAGCATCACTCATCCGCCACCACCTAGATTCCAATCAAAACCAAATCTTCCTCAAACCAGACAACCGGTCCCATACAAACCTTTCGACAATTTAAGACCACAACAACAATTTTCTCCACCTACCCCTGTTCAACCACAACCAATTCAGTTTAGACCAGAATCTCATTTTCCCAACCAACAACAGCTTCCGCTACATGATCATACACGTTTCAATCACCCCACATTTAATCAACAATTTAACAGCGGCGAAATTCTACAACAGCCACCACAACAAAACTTCCAACAACTACCTAATATCCATTCACAAAGTAACTTCCGACCTACACCAGCTTTCCCGCAACAGCCTTTACCTCAACATCAGCAACATAACTTGCATCAACAACATCAACAAACTTTCCAACAACAATCACTCTCACAAAATCAACCGACTTTCCAGCAACAACCACTTTCACAACATCAACAGACTTTCCAACCAACAAGACCACCGCCACAACATCAACAACCAAGTAATTTACGACATCAGGAGCAAACTAATTTACAACATCAGCAACAAAATAATTTACAACATCAGCAACAAAATAATTTACACCATCAGCAACAAAATAATTTACAACATCAGCAACAAACTAATTTACAACATCAGCAACAAATTAATGTACAAAATCAGCAACAAAAACCGATTTTACAACAACATCAACAATTCCAGCAACATCAAAATAGTCCTCAGTTACAACAACAGAATCAATATTCTCAATTCGGAAATCAAGTAAAACAACAAAGTGTTCAAAACCAACAGAATCTACTACAGAACGAACACTTAAGTAATTTACAAGCTGCTCAAAATATATTACCTCCTGGTGGACAACTGATACCATCAGTTTCAAAATACGAACAACACATTTCTTCTGTAGAACCACCACAACCTCAAAGTTTATCTGCTGAACAGTACCAACAAAAAATCATTCAACAATTTAATCAAAATAGCGTGTCTCAAGAACAAAATAGTCAGGAACTGTTGACTAGACAGCAAACATTAAGTCATCAAAAAAGAATATTAGAAGACTCTCAAAGACAAAACTTTATCCAGAGTTACTCCCCAAAATCCAGCTTTACAGAACAACCGCATCCTCATCAAAAAGCGATAGATCAACGGAATCAATTACTAGAAGAAATTGAAAGACAACGACAGCAACAAGAACAGTTGAGGCAGTTTTACCAGCAAAATCCGGATATTAAGAAAAATGTGTTATCAAACTTGGAAACCACATCTCAACCCGATTATCAAGTATCCAGAAAAAACGAAGACTTTAGCACAACTTCTAGGTATTACCAATCCACAACTACTACAACAACTGCAGCACCTCCGTCTACAACTACTAAAAATCCCAAGCTTTTGGAAGCGCAACTTCCTGATGAAGTACCAGAAGATCTTAGGCAGCAGCTACTTTCTTCTGGTATTTTAAATAACGCAGATATATCTGTTTTGGATTACGACAAAGTAGGGGATATTCCACTTTCGGCTTTACCTCCTGAACAACTTGCTAACTTCTACGGAGCGGGTGGAGCTTCTCAGTTAGCTGCAGCAGCAGGTATTTATTAATTTTCAGGTTAAAATGATAAAAGAGTGTTTGAGATATTTTAAAAGAATTTTCGTTGTCGCAGTGTCAGGCCTGAGACTTCGAACTTCTACTTTTATTTTTTAATAAAAAACGAAATAAGGAATCCCATTCTTTCCACTCAATGTCTCATCCGACAGGGCCTCAGTCAAGCGCACGCTAATTTACGTTTGTCCCACTACCGGTTTGTGAGGCAAGTTCCTGTAGTTGGGGCGGCTATCAGATTTTTCTGGACGGGGCATGCCCCTTGATCCAATCAGAGTCATTCAAGTGTTAACTCTCTCGGTGATGAGTTTTTTGGCGGTCCTCGCTTAGCTAAAATTCATATTTTCCTTTTGCAGAAAAATTCGAATTTTTGAGAAACATTGTATGTATGTTGCCCGATTATCTGATACTTGTCATTGATATTTGTCTATAAGTCAGTTTTGGCTGCCTCCTTGTATCATTGTCATCTCTTCCATAAGTTTTGTAAACATTTGTTGCTGCATCTGCTGTAACTGGTTCCAGGGATCATCAGTCTTGATGGTTCTCTTCCTGGTTGTTATGTCCTTTGTGGTGCTCTCGGTACCTTTGGGCATTGTCTGTATATTTATAATTCATATGCGCGGTGGTTTTCGCCGTATATAAGGCATCTTGTCGTGCTGTGGCATGTTGATTTGCAATGGTGAAATCCTTGCCACCGATAGCATTGAGTCGTTTCATTTCCTCTCTGTTGATCACCTTCATATCCAGCTTGTCTTCTTTGTTAATGTCCGCTAGGAATAGTGGCAACATCTCACGTCTTCCGTGTCTGCTTCTCATTTTGGTCACCTTAAGAGGTTCCAAACCAATTTCCATGAGGCCATTCTTCACTTCTTCCATGAACGTCTTTATTAGTCATTTTCTGACAATCCTGGTTGGTTTTTCCTCCTTTAGTCTGTAGGAATACCATTTGATCTCAGGTTTTAACTCCAAATATTTCGCAAGCTTTCTATAATCCATAGTCTTTTATATCATGTCTTATTTTAACCCAGTTATCAGGGGACTCCAACACTATATGTGGTGGTTTTGGTCCAGTTTCTTCTGTAGGAAGTGTACAGGCTGGTATCGCGGCTGCCGGTTTGGCAGTAACTTCTGTTTCCGGAGCACGGCTCGTGCCTGCTGTCGGTTTGCCTGTCGTCTCCGTTTTCATTTCATTTTCAGTATCAATTCCTTCTTTTTGTTTTTTTTTTCAGTTGCATTTCTCTGTTTTTTTTTTGTCTTTTACTCTTGGGGGGCGGGCTTCTCCGTTACTGTCGGATGTTTCCATAATTTTTTTCGTCTTTATTGCTTGATTTTCCTCCCTCGGTTTCTCTAATTCTGTCAATATTCTGTCTAATTTCAACATTAGATTTTTCGGCTATCTGGTCGTATCCCTATTACGGTTTATGCATATTCCATCATATTGTCGGATTTTTTCATTACCTCATGTCTCTCTTCATATTCATTTTCCGCTTGCACTCTCAATTTTTTAATGCTTTCGGTGTCGTCTTCCAAATCCATCTCATCCTCTGGGGTAACGAACATGTTCTGTTCGATTACCGTCCTCTCCTTTTCCCTTTTCTTAGGCATTTTCAGACTTGTCCTGAAAAATAAGTCTGCAGGGGTGAAAATTAATATTTTTATCAGTAATTAGTACTGAAAAGTACTAAAAACTGATTTTTCGCCGTTTTTTTTTGTTATCATGTAGCGTGGTCTATTCGCTTCCACTCTCGCCGCTGAACTAAATAATTTTGATCTACACATGTTGTCCCATATAGAGCGTGCGGTGTACCATGAGAAAAACTTTTTTTATTATTAATTTTTCAGGAAAATTAATTACTTATAAAAAAGGTTGGTGCAAACCTGAATTTCAGTAATAATATTTAAAATATCTTTTAGTATACGAGGAGGATTAAAAATTTAAATTCAATCCTACAATGAAGTAGCCATATTTTAGCAATTAAAATAAAGTAAAAATAGTTAATAGGAATTAATATCTATACCTAAATATACATATAAATTTCGTATGACTTGAAAAACTTAGAGACACGGTAAGCTGAATCATTTTTTTTTTAAGAATGTACAGGGTGTTTTATTTTTAAAACATGTGTAACATTTTTTAAATAAGACAATCGTACTTTGTAAGAAAAATAATTTTTAGTTTATTAATATTTTTATAACTAAATACCAAGTTATATCTCGAAAACGAGACATTTTTATGATTAATACAGTAAGCCACAAACTTAACATACTTAACCCATGCGTCCTTCACCTGTATTCGTAGGTAGTGACCCAGTTCCCGCGGTGGTCCGTAAAGACGGTACCAGAGTCGAGGACCACGTGGAATTCGATGAACAGGAACCAGAAACGGCGGCTTCCGAATACCAACAAGTCGTGGCGAGCCCGCTCGTCTCCGATAAAGCGCCCTCTGGTGTCGAAATGAAGGTAGTACGTTACGACCCGCAGACGCACACAGGCCAGCAGGTGCAGGAGAAGTATGTCGAAGAACAGGCCCACCAACTGAACCCGGTGGTACTAAACGATAACAGCTATAACAGGTGAGGTTTTTTTAACAGACTTGTCGGTGTTAAAGTAAAAATGAAAATTACTCTGCCTATGGCTGTATTAAAATTATATTTACAAGGTGTTTCACTAAATCTCGCAATACCTTTACCTTAAAAGATATTTTAATTTTGTAAAATACAGTGTGTTAATGAAGTATGCCGCTTTAAGAAAAATGTGCTCATTCAAATGGTACCAAATTAGATAAAATGACAAATGCATTTACACTTTTTATTAATACAGGGTGATTCATTGAGAAACGGACATATATGAAGCTAATTGGGGTGATTGTAAAAAACCCATAAAATGAGTTTTATGGATTTTGCCTATCATGTCAATTCTGTATCTACAGTAATTATATAACAACTTGCTATTTAACCACTTTCATAACAACTGTATACCAACTTTAAAAAAAGTTGGTATTCTGGTACCTATTTTCAGATCATGGTTATTATGAAAACAATTTAACCACTTTGCATAGTGTAAATCGAACTTCTAGCCATTGAACTTTTGTAATGTCAAATGCCGATAGTTGTTTAGTTAGTAATTTTTTGTGTATATTGTTGAGTTTTAATAAAAACGGAAAAAAGACGCCGTAGCACAAAAACGTCCCAAAGATAAAACGGCTTACATGTCCCTATCTTAACTTTTTAAGTTCTACTTGATGATATAAGAAAATAATGTATACAGGGTGATCAAAAGTACACAAATTTTGATCACCCTGTATACACTTTCTTCTTATGCCACCAAGTAGAATTCAAAAAGTTAAGATACGGACATGTCAGTCATTTTATCCGATTATATGTGGTTTGGCCGTATAACCGGAAGTAGCTGGTTGCTCTAAATATTGTAGATCGATTGGGAATCCCCGAAAACTTTATATTCCAAATTTTCAGATTTAAATTCCGCCTACTTCTCTTAAAACCTCCAATTAGCCCTCTGAAATATGATCAATAATAAAAGTATAACAAATTAGCATTATTATACAAAACTAAAAATATATTTATTGGAACATACTGTATATATGTTTAGCTAGCTGATTGCCCGTGCTTTATTAAGGAGTGTCTTTAGTACGACGACCTGCTTATTTTTATCCTATTTTTCCCCGTTTTTTCCCATTTTTTTTTTTCATTTTTCCCTATTTTTCACTATTTCTTATTTTTTACTATTTATCGCTATTATTTCCTAGTTTTCCCTGCTTTTCCATATTTTTTTACTGTTTTTCAGTATTTTTATATGTTTTTCCCTATTTTTTCCCCATTTTCTCGAATTTCCCTATTTTCTATTTCTTCCTATTTTACTGTTTTTCAATATTATCTGTTTTTTTCTGTTTTAATTATTTTTCCTTAAGTTCCTATACTTTTCTCTATTTTCCCATTTGTTTTCCTATTTTTCCTGATTTTTCTCTATTTATCTCTAATTTTCCTATTTTATCTATCTTTTTCTAATTTTTTCCTATTTTTCCATATATTTTCGTATTTTTAACTATTTTCCCCATTTTCATAATTTCTCTATTTTTCCATGTTAGTCCCTATTTTTTCATGTTTGTCCCAATTTTTCTCCAGTTTTTCTGTAATTTCACATAGTTTTCTCTATTTTTCTCAATTTTTTTCTAATATCCCTATTTTTCCGTGTATTTCTTCATTTTTCGCCATTTTGTCCAATTTTTCCCTATTTTTCACTATTTTCCCTATTTTGCTCTAGTTTTCTCTAATTTTCCTATTTCTCCCTATTTTGTTGAATTATCCCCCATGTCATCCTAGTTTTTCCAGTTTTTTCACATTTTTTTATATATTTTGGTATTTTTCCTATTTTTTTTTATTTCTATTTATTCTTCTTTTTCCATATTTTTCCCTGTTTTTCCCTATTATTCTCTAATTTCACAATTTTTCCATGTTTTCCATTTCCACTATTTTCCCATATGTTTACTATTTTTTCCTATTTTACTCTATTTTTCCCTATTTTCCACTATTTTTCCCTATATTTCCTTATATGTAGTTCGTTACGTTTCTCTATATTTTTATCTATTTTTTCCTTATTTTTCATCGTTCCTTATAGTCCCTATTTTTGGGTAGTGTGCCCTATTTTTTCCTATTTTCTCCATTTTTTCTTATTTTCTCCATTTTTCCCTTTTTCCATATTTTTTACTATTTTCCAATATGTTTCCTTATTTTTTCTAATTTATCTTATTTTTAGTATTTTTCCTATTTTTTTCTATTGTCCCTATTATTTCCCATTTCCCCTTTTTGTCCCTATTTTTTTTTACTTCTCCATTTTTCATATTTCCTCCATTTTTCACCATTTTCCTATATAGTTCCTCTATTTTTCCATATTTTGCCCTATATTTCGCTTTTTTTCCGTATTTTTTTTTTCTATTGGTCCTATTTCTTTCTCTATTTTCCTCTTTTTACCTCTCGCCTCTCAGATAAGAGAGGTATAGTAATCAAGCAAAAAATTGGGTAGTGAGTTTTCAATGGATAAAGACCTTTTATTTTCGCCATGATGCCTGTGTGTGTTAGTGTGTGTTATGATAGTGTTGCCAGAGTGGTACTGTAGTACCACATGTGGTACTCTTTATCGTCCAAAGTACGATGGTACTCCTTTGATAGATGTGGTACCTAAATTTGTTTCTGGATACAATAAAAAATATCAACTTTCTTATTGATTTTTTCAAACAAGAAATGTCCATCGTAGATGATCATGAAAGGAGAGAGAAGCATGATTCCAAAAATTTGTACAAGAAGTGTCACTCTCCAGTTAGAGTCTCTATGGTGTCCAATATGATGCGTATATAGTTTTCAGGAAATAAATCACGCATCATGTGTGCCTCTATCAGTTGATCTTGAAACAGAATGAAATGAAAGTTCTCTGTCTTTCTTATTTGACTTTTGCTTCTATTCGGCGCACACTCAGCAACCAATCATTCTTCTGTACCTCAAATTAAATCTATGTTGGACTAATAAATCATAAGTCCAAGAGTACCAGCAACTGGAGCTCGAACTTATTTGCCGTAGCGAAGCCCCCCGATTTTTTCGGAAAAAGGAAATATAGAATCGTGGTCGATTTTCGAAAATTTAATGAGAAAACGATTGACGATCGTTATCCCATGTCTCTCAGACAGGAATAAAGTAACCACAAAGGCCGCGCGCATTATTTATCAGTCACCATTCGACGTCGATTTTGTGGTACTAAAAATTTTTCCTACCTGGCAACACTGGATGTTATAGTAACGATAACTCAAAAACTACTGCATTAAAAAATTCTGATACCCTAGATTAGATCTGATTAAATTTTGGTGTCAATCGGACAACCGGAAGTGGCAGTTACTATTAGTGATGATGCTATTATTAAACAAAATAGCAATAAAGTTTTACACATATATTTTGTATACACTATAGTTTATTTTCGTATTATTAAAATTTTCAAAAATTTTGCCATTGTTGGCAGATGTACAAAAATGTCAATTTTTTTCATACTTTTTTATGTTAACGTGTAAATTTTTGAATAAAAAATGGCGAGAGGTAATGTCGAGTAAGTGCGTCAACATACAGATATACTTACAGATATACTTATTCTATGTAAGCTACCGGTTTTCACCATTTTCTACCCCTTAAAATCAAAATTTCACAAAATCCTTCCTTAGTGGGTGTCTATGTTATGAACAAAATATATTATCAAAATTTCAAATCTCTGGGTTAAATAGATTTTGGTGTGCGTTGATTCTGTCAGTCAATCAATCAGTCAGGACTTTACCGCTTATATTACAGATTTATGACATGCAGCTACTTATTAGGATTAAATTATATGTTTCTATAACTTTGAAGAAAAACTTAAAACATACTCGTAAAAAACGAAGAAATATCTACATACAAATTTGTACATAAATCTTTCATGCGCGAATTAGCACTAGATCGATTTTTGTTGCTTTATATACACTTTTTCTAATCATTATTTCCTTTAAAATACGCTAAAAATTTCTAAAATTATTAAAATATTTTGTGTAAATGACTCACCACTGTTCTTGTAGATTTTTTGTTCACTTTTAATGTCTAACTAACACTTAAACGATAATTGCACTCTTCGCGCACTTTAGGACGAATTTTCCATCGCGTTTTGCTTTTCCAAGCAACATAATTCGCGTTTTCCAAGTTTTATAAGTCTATTATACCGGTATAAGTAATAATTAATAATGGTTCAAGCGTCTAGATTATCCTTTAAAAAAAGAATGACATTTGACGTTTGAACTTTGTAGAATGTGAAGCAGTTTTTCGTGACCGACTTGGTTTAGTCTGGTTATCTAATGGAAACTTACAATAAAGGTATTTTCGCGAAGCTAATCCCGAAATAGTTCAGAACACATTCAGGATTACAAAGGGAGAAGTTATTTGCGCTTGTCCTGTTCGGGATGAATTTAGAATTTTTATGTACCGCGGACGCAGAAAATGGAATTTATCTATGACATAACCTAATTAACAAAACAAATTAATTCATTTTAAATTTAGATTAATTTAATGACACAGAAGAAATAGTTTTAAATAAAGGCGAAGAAATTTTAAAAAGAAGAATACATTATTTTTAAATTAGTTTGTTTCTATTTTGTATTATTTATTTAATTTATTTGTTTGTTGGGTTAGAGGTTTGTCCAAAATTTCAAGTGAGCAGGGCGATTCCTATTCTTTAAAGCAGGATTAGTCGCTAAAGTACTTAAACAATATTTAAGCATTGATTTATTTAAATCCAAAATGTTATCCATATCTCAAATGTGGTCTAAGTTTACAAGAAATAAAGCACAAAGTCAGGTACCACAATAGTTTAATTTGTATTACAGACCAGCCAGGCTATAATTAGTTACTTGGTGGACAAAAATTTAATTAAACATCAACGGTGAAATCCATTAAGGGTAATGGAGAAGGGGGGTTATAAAAACAAGATTTTATTATCAGATCGCGACCCCTTGTTGGCCTTTTCGGTTATTTAGCTCACGCTATTAACCTCATAATTTAATTAACGTTTTATACCTAGTTTTAAGTTACATAACCCTTACTGGGTGCCACCGTTAGTTTCCCACCAAAGTAACTAATAATATCCTGATGATGGTCTGTGACCGAAACAAGTCGCCTTGCTTTGTAATTCAAGTTAAACTATAAGGTAATACCTGATTTTGTGTTTTATTTCTTGATTGATTTATTTGTTTTCGGATTACATCGTTTTCGAAATAAACCTATTTATAGGTTATATTACAGAAGATAAGAATAGTATATTGTTTTACGAGTGGCGAAAGGCGAAAGTAACATTTTTTGAAGCCAGAGAATAATTAACCAGCCGAGGCTGGTAATGTTCACGAGCTACCAATTATACTAAAATAATTTCTTCTGTTAAGGTAGATTATATTTCTTATAGGGTCATAGGACTTTAGCTGAATTATTGACATATGACCGCCATCAACACATCCAATAACATTTTGAAAAATAAATTTTTCGATAAACTTAAAATAAAAACAATTTTAAATATTATCGATTGTTAAGTTTTTGTATCAACCTTGCTTGTTTAGCATATATTTTTTCTTGGCTTGTAGGAAAGTTAACGTAAGTATTTAAACAGTTAGAAGATAAAATGTCATTAATTAAAATGTATATATCGGCTCACAAAAGGTTGACTTAGAGCAATATGTTACAGTCCTGGCCTATATTAGACTGGTAGCTTCTTTTAGAATAAAAATATAACGCAAAAAAATCTAAAAACAAAACAAAACTAGATATCTCTTAATTGATTGGATTGACTAACTTTTAAATAATTTGGAATAACATTTATTCGATGGTGCTGTTCCATAATTGGTTCTATTTGTTCAAAAAACCCAAAGCTGCAGATGGAATTAGCCTAAACATGATTTTAAAATTCCGTTCAGGTAAATGAAATGGATTGCTTCCATCCCTAAAGATCCTTAGTTGCAATCTAATTTGATTTCCAAAACAGAACGTTTATAGTATTTTTTCATTGTTTAATATGTACTAACTTCGCAATAATTTCATTAATTTTACGATCTATTAATATATTCATTATCTATGGATCAATTTTTAATAAAACAGCAACTATCGTCCAAGTTGCTCAGCTTTAACAATCAGATTTATTTGATTGCTTTGGGTCACTTTTAGTAATAGACGTTTTCACTTTTCAAGCCAATAGTTGCTACAGATTTTACTTTTCTTAAAGTGGACCTTGACTTAAACAATATGTGATACATAATAGAGCCCTATTTCTTTCCTTGCTCATAACTTGGTAATAGATTTTTTTGACATTTAACACTCGTGACCTCCATATCTTGTTGAAGTATGGACGCATTAAAATATAGAAAAATTCAGGGCAGACTTGGCAAAAATTTCTCCCTTAAAAAAATACCCTGTATATCTGATTTTATATATTCATTTCCATATTTAGAAAGAGAGCAATCAACCGATTACAATGACGTAGTTTTTATGTGTGGGCAGACTAGTTTACTATTCAAATTTTAATTTCAATTTCTTTACTTCGAGATACAAAATCGAATAGGATCAGTTTTTAATATTTTTTTTAATCATCAAGTTTGCTTAACTAATGAAAATAATTTTTTAAATCCTACTTGTTAAGTTGAGACAACTATATTATGTAATTACAGGTCCGTATTTACCAAAACAATTTGTGTTTCAAAATTTCTCCCTAATAGAATTATAAATATAAAAAGTTACTTTCCCATGCTTTAAAATATACCCATTTCCACACTACCTTGAAATAGAGTACAAAGTGCGTTTTTGTGTTGTAATTAGGTAAATAACATTCCATCGACTTTTAATTAAATTAATGTTTAATTTGGGCAAAAATTTAAAAACTTAGTTAGCAGGACACACTTAGCCCTACCACGACGTACTAATGGTATATTAGAGCAGGCGCTGAAAAACATTAAGTGTGAAAAATACGCTAAGCTGTATTTATGTATTACAATGTCTTGGTGAGACCCTAAAGTAACAAGGACTGGAAGTTGCCAGATAAAGTAACGGTCGGGTTTATTGTAAAATATACCTATTTTATTTTTTTAAGTGAAATTTCACTGTTAACCCATTTGTTATTTATAAATTTCTAAAATTGTATTTTTATGATATTACAAAAAAATCTTTTATAAATAATTAATTGTGTATTTTCAGATATTTACCCGTAAAAATCAATGGCACTCAATTCCCAATTCCAGACGTTCCGGAATTAAAAGATAAAAAAGTTTCTAGTGTAGTGATCCTAGCTCCTATAAGCTACGATTTCTCTTCTGAAAGGAAAACAAGAGATTTATCAAAAAAGTCCAGCGACATTGAATTACTCGAAGGATCTGCTTTGAAAAATTTGTTAACAGATCCCTCCTCGGATAATTTTAGAAGATTTTTGGATACCGAGAATAAGACAAGCAGTGACAAACAGGCAGTGATATTATTGGTAGCAGAGTAAGAAAGTTTTTATTATTACTTGACCAGAGTGGCTTGGAACTTTAATTTCAGATGTGCATTGATTTGCGCACCGTTTGTCTCTTTTGCGTTAGCGCATCTTCCAAGTGCCAAGCTATGCTGGTTAAGATGTAGTATATCGAATTAATAAATAAATTCAGCAAGATAACAGTATTTAAGTAGCTCAGCAAGACATAGAATCTCATTTGAAAATTTCGAAGTCGTTACGATTTCGAACGGTTGTTGTCACTGAAAACAGTAGGTAGGCGAGTTAAGGTGACCAACTATCGATTGCTGAAATCAAAGTTCCAAAATTCGAAACCATTCTAGATTTATCTCTGGGATAGACAGACAGACAGTTCGACAGTTAGACAGACAGACAGACAGACGGACAGACAGACGGACGGACATTGTAAAGTCAATAAGTAGCTGAGCTACTTTATAATAAATGTTACGGAAAATTTAAAGAATTTTTAATTTCGTAATTAAAAGAATAAAAATATGATATTCAAAGTTCAGTTGGATGAAGCAATAACGGAAAATATTTTAAAAGGAATATATTATTTTTGGAAAATAGTAATCGTAGAGTAAATTTCATATCAATTCCAGTTGTCTGTATCTGTAAGGTGGGGAGGGTGGGTTGCTCCACAAGTGGGGTGTCCCACAGCACTTTGGACTCATTAGGCCCATTGTGCATCCTCCTTAATAAGTGAGAACTTACTTAGCTCGTCAGCCAGCCTACAATTTTTGACAACTTCGCCAAGAGGTACCTCTCGTATGTTGGCCGATGATAGCCAATACTCGCTGAACACAATTTTCCTAGATGACGAGAGTGTCAGGCAATCGTAGAGGATGTGCTCGATTGTCTCGTCTTCCTGTTCACACCTCCTTCAGAGTGAGGAGTCCTCTGACTGTTGTGTTGTCAGGGTAACTTAAGAGGTCTCTAGTAGTTGCAGCTTCTTGTTTTATCCCACCTTTCCTTGAATTTTATAAGGTTCGTCACGACCGATGTCGTTAAACCAATGGAAGTGCCAGGTCCAAATAGTTTTTGGTTGGCTACCTTCTTAGCCAATGAGTTGGTGAAACGGTTACCTTTTGATTTAGAGTGGTCTTCGATCCATCTTAAGGTGCCCACTTAGTTGATGGATGTTTCGACCAATGATTGGTGACATTCTAGTACTAACCCTGACCAAATTCGTGGCCTGTCCAGGGTGAGTAGTGTTTGTCTGCTATCTGTATAAATAATCATATTTCTACAGTGATGTTATTTCTGATGATATCTTTTGCTTCCATCAGGATGCCAGTGAGCTTCGTTTGAGCTACACTGACACATTTTTCATAGCCGATTTTATATTTGAATCATGTGATTCTGAAACTTTACAACTGATATTTTTGGCCAAAGTGTGTTTTTGGAAAATAGTATGTTTTATGATTGCAAGTATGTGTTGTATCAGAATCACACAATTCATGTAGGTTTAAGGATCTGAATTATATGCCGCACCCTGAACCTAGTTTTGTATTGGAGCCGCCAGTGTAAATATGAATCATATTTGCCACTTCCTGCTCTACTATATTTTTCGAAATAACTTTGTAGGGCCTGTGAAAGAAATATCGCAGTGATATAGAGTTCATGTATGTTGTTAGTTTCCAAAGTTTAACTTGGTATAATTTGTGTCAGTAACAGCGTTAGGGTATGGCACGGTTTGGCGTCCGCCCAGGGCGTCGGATAAAAAGGGCGAGGCTAAAATGCGAGGATAAAATGGAGCGAGGCTTTAAAAGTGCCATTTTAACTGCGAAGGAATTGGCTGAAGAACTGGAAATTGAACATGTGTTTAGAGTCATAACAAGAATTCGATTTGTTAAGCTTCAAGCGTTGAAACTGACCGCGACGAGCCAATAACTTCTCCAGAAAAAAAATTTGAGGTTGAATCTTTCAACTGTTTCTTGGACACTACATTAATTTTAATTTCAGATAATGAAAGATTTGAACAGTTTAACGAGTACTCGGAATCTTGGTCTTTTCTGTACAATATAAAACAGATTCCAGAAAAACCCGACCTTGTCAAACTCTATGCGGTGATCTCCAATTGAAATTAACTGTAGACTCTAAATCAGATATAGATGGTTGTATGTTATGTGATGATCTCGTAAGCCTGAAATCTTTTTTGCCTGATCAGAATGTGGCCACCCCTGCTTATGTTTTAAATTTTATCAAAGATCGCAACTTACAAGAACTATATCCAAATGTATGGATAGAATTGCGAATATTATTGACTATACCTGTAACGGTTGCTAGTGGTTAGAGGAGTTTTTCTAAGCTTAAGCTGATAAAAACCTATCACCGGACACGATGGCCAGGTTGATGGCATCGGCCTTTATACTTGGTCATTGTTCGGGTCGTGGGTTCGATTCCCATGAATCTGAAGTGGAATTAAAGTCAGATAAGACTTTGAGCAAGTGGAAAAAGGTATTTGTGCCATGAGCAGTTTAATTCACGCCGGTAACCAGGCCGGATGAGATCGGATATCTCCAGGAACTGATATGGGTTGGTGGCACAATTACACACTTGCTAATCGGTAGATCACCTGAATGACAAAGGCATAGTCCTGGGTTTACGGTGATTGAGGACACTATAAGCTGTAAGTCCCGTCCAGATAAGCCCTGGTAGCAGAAAAGAGACGTTAAAATTATTAGCAAGCAAGGAAAAACCTATCGACAATATCTAATAAAAGAGTTCGCCGATAGAAAGGCTAGAAAAGTGAAATTTTATTAGTATTTTTAAATAAAAGGTTATTTTTTAAATAAATGGTTATTTCATTATACCCATTGAGTTTTTTCGTATGGAATTGAATTGCAGTTAGCGGGCGCCATAGAAATCTCGCCCAGGGCGCTGGTAGTGCTAAAACCGGCACTGATTCGCTTATTTATTATTTTTTGATCTTTAGTTTCTAAAATTTGAATAATCCGTGTAAAAACTTCAGTTCGTATTCAAGATGCAACAAAGCCTATCTAAGATATCCTAACGTAGCTAATTCATAATTATGAAACTCACGAGCCAAAAAAAATTAAATGTGTCGTAGATAATGAAGAAGATGAAGTTAATACCTTATATTTCTTAACAGATTCGGAACGAAATATGGAAATATCTCTCTTTTTAAATAAATCATAAATATATCGCTCCGAAATACTGGTACCAGTAATAATAATAATAGTAGATGAGTGAGCTTTCTTTTTCGTGACTTGGATTGAAAACTTTGTCTGCGAAATTAAACTACTTCGAGTGATTCTATGACAAAAAAAAATGTTACTGCAGTTAGCTGACCACATAAGCCGGATTATGACAAAGCTGGAATTTTAAAATTTGACTTCGTTTAACCGTTAAAAATTTAAATTTAATAAATGTCAAAAAAAATTATAATGAGCGCGCAAAAATAAACAAAGTTTGGCTATTAAATATATTGTAATGATATATTATTACCAAAATCTCATTTTGGGGTGGGTTCTAGAGAAAAATAATAATAAACATTACAAAAAATATCACCAAAAAAAAATATAAATTTATGTTTATCCTGTTATATTCCTCTTCTTGTGTTTTTCTTATGTATAATTAGTTCTAAACTTTGATTTCTTTCTATTCTTATAAATATCTTCTTACTTGATTGTTTCTTAATTTATAAATGCTTTTCTAGAATTTAATATTGTTATAATTGTAAGCTTCCTCCAATTTCATTGCTACTAATATTTGATTTCTTCAACAATTACAATTATAAATTTTACTTATTTCTTCATTAACTTAATTTTTTTATTAAAAGATTTTTCTGAGCTATTTTATTTGTCTTTACATTCTTCTACAATAATACCATTCAATAAGCTTTTTCCTAAAAATTGGTGACAATTTTTTAAAAATGATCAAAAATTGACTTGTTTATTATTATTTTTTTTATTCCGCTGTTTTCTATCCAAAATAAAAATTTTCTGTTACTGATTAATAAAGATAATTTTTTTTTAATCACTTTTGACTTTCTTGCGATTTACTTATTAATGATAGAGCAAAAATTTCTGTTAATATACTTTCCCAAATTTAACTTTTTCTATTAAATTATTATACAAATAATAATCATTCACATTATAATAATGATATAATAATAATAAGAATGAGATTCTTTATACTCTACAATTGTTGATTTTGAATATCTTCTATACAATTACTCACAATAAATTCTTTAAAATATCAAACTTTTTTTTACAATAAAACTATGTTTATAAAATTCAAAAACTCATAAAAATTATTTCATTACAATATGAAGCTCTTCGAAACAAAGAAATTAGTAAAAAAGTTTCCCCACTGAGCCGAGCGCAGCGAGGTTCGGAGAAATCAAATCAATGAAACAAACTTTTTTACTAATCTCTTTGCTTAGAAAAACTTTATTTACAAGCTTTGTTTATTTTTCTTTATTATAAATACATTGGTTTGCATTGGTGTAGTTAATAGTTGCTCTGCTCTTAAGATTACAGTTGTATGCACAAACCTGATTTCTTCCAAATTAATTTTTAATAAAAACACCTACCTACTTACTTCTTTGACTGGTGGCTGCGGAGTGGGGAATTTATGACCGCTTAGTTATAATTTAATAAATTTTAATAACTATTTTTCAGTTCGATAGCAGCTACAAAAGAAAAAGAAATTTTTATGTATGATGTTGCGACTCAAACTGTGAATAAACTAAACGGTGAACTGTCATCGGCCTTCGTCGAAGCCGCTGAAGCAAACTCCAATGACGAAGAGGCATCAGCTTCAAATAAAGTAGAAAGAGTTGTTGCTTATTCAGTGGATAAGCAAGATGGGGTTTATGGTACCTCAAATTTAGGAAATTCTCCTAGTGAAATTTTGGAATCGAAGGTAAAAATAATAAGTGTGACAGATATTAGAGAAAAGAACTACTTACAATTATATTAACATTGTTTATTTAACTATTAGTATGAAGTATTCATTATTTTAAAATATGCTTTATTTAAAATTAAAAAATTAGAAAAACCTCTTGACAGTCGCAGGACTTTTTTATAAGACTTTCATTGTCTCCAACGAAACAGAAATTTTGACATTTTTTATCTCGATAACTAAGAATAGGATTAACTTTAAACTTCGCCAGAATTTTCTTCATTATGCAAAAGTATCTATGTATGTAAAAATTACATATATTTCAATTTCCTTCTTAACAAACTTAGCAATCATTTTAAAGAACATTAAATATAGTTCTGGCTCTGTACCATTTTTCTGATTTATATGATTTTTTTATATCGATATCATTGACTTATTTTTTCAGGTGCCAATAATTGACCCACTAGCAGAAGAAGACATGGAAACCCAGCCGTCTGAACATCTAGAAACATTTGTTGATATGTCCGGGCATCCCGTTGATGATCTAATGGCTTTATCCAGTAATTCAAATGTTGTCAGTAAACGAACTTCATAATTTTAAGAAAAAGACTGGTCTAGGAATAAATCACATTTTTGTTAATATTTCCTTTGATGTAAAAATAATGACACAATGAAAATTTGGAATCCTAATTAGCTTAATAATTTGCCTCCTTTTTACTTATTAAAAGACGATGTATTCTGCTAACTTGTTTAATATACAAATTATCTGGGTGAAACAAAGACATATTTAAAAAATATATTAAATTACTACAATGTTAACAGTTCTACAATTTTTTATACGGTAAAGGAGCTGCAAAATATTTGTTTTTTAAAAAAATCGTTTCCAAGCATAAAAAATTTAAATAGAAACTTGTAGTGGATCGAAAATAACTAAATTTCTAAAAATTTAGTGCCATTTTATTTTTCTTTTCTTTGTACTCTTATTTTTATTTAATCTACGCAAGTTTCTTTAATGAATTTATTTCTATAAATTAAAAAAAAACTCAATTAAAATTAAAATTAAATTATTGTTGTCTTGTTGTTTTATATTATATATTAAAATGTGATCTGGCAAAATTAGTATTTGTACAGTGTAAGATATTATTTTATATTATTTTTATAATAAAAATATGAACTATTTTTAAGTTTTTTTTTAATATAATTCGAAACTTCATCGCAATAGGGAATTACCTTGTATAAACGTCTAATTGGATTTAGTCTAATTTTATGATATTTTTAGAAAATATCCATATATGTATAGTTATATAAACCTGCGAAAGCAGATGTTGAGGCTAATGGAGCAGCATAATTGTTTAGAACCATTGATGTTGGCGTCCCCCAGGACTCGATCTTGGGGCCAGCATTATTTGTACTATTCATTAAAGATTTGAGCGATTTATCTATTCAAATACCTCACATCATGTACGCTGATGACACCTCATTAATAGTTCCAGATGTGCTTGAACATGAATTAAATATAAAATGTAATGAAACCTTCAATAAGGTCAATGATTGGTTTAATGCCAAATGCTCAATCCTAATCCTGAAAAGATAGTCTTCCTAAGGTTTCATAGCCGACAGAAAGTTTATGCTACTGTACAGATAAATCCTACACATGGTAATGTAGCCATCAATAACGATACTACTACTAAATTTCTGGGACTCCCAAGTGGATGAATGTCTAACTTGGACTGATCATTGCTTATCACTCAAGTCTAAAATTAACTCATTAGCCTATCAATTCACGAATTTAAGAAAGGCCTTAGAAGTTGACCAATTACTTAAATGATACTTTGCACAAGCGTTTGCTAAAGTCTTTTTGGCACAGAAAAATGCGTTAAGAGCTATCATGGGAATATCTAACCATAACTCTTGTAGAGTCAATTTCAAAAATTGTAAAATTTTAACCCTGCCATCTTTACTAATAAATGAGTTCTGTTTATATATTTTCTAAAACCAAAATAAATTTATAAAAAATAATTCCAGATATGAAAGTATGACATATGCCAACGAAATTCCATCAACAGTTGCTTCCGGTGGGTATAAGACGGTCTAAAAATATTTTTATTTTCAAGAATAAATTAAAACAGTATTTTGTCAACCAATGTTACTACTCGATCGAGGAATACTTCTCTAATTAAAACCGTATAAATTTGACAATTCTTATAGGCTATTTTAAATTTTATATTTCGCTGTGGCTACCCGTAAGGTAAGCCAGACGAATATTATTTGAAAGACAATGACGTATGTATGTTAACTTGAAAGTTTGATTATTTATCATTTTAAGGAGTGTGGTAAAATGGAACCGTGCATGCTTTACACATAAAAATTCGTGGTTCGATTCCCGAGAAAATATTTTTTTTATTTCGCAGAGTAGATTTAGATTGTTAAGACTTCTTTTGATAAAATAAATATTTTTTTATATATATTTTTTTTTTAAACACAGGCTAGATTTAGACTTCTTTTAATAAAATAATATTCGTCTGGCTTACCTTAAGGGTAGCCACAGCGTTTATATTTTGTGTTTTATGATGTTTATTATACTGTTACTTTTGTATCTTGTGTAAGACTTTATACGTCCGTGTAACGTTTTTCTTTTGTAATGTCTTGAAAGCATTAATAAAGTTATTTATTTATTTAATTATATTAATACGCAAAGAGAAAACTTCGGACCCTTTTTTAAGCGTGATGCGCGAACAGAGGAGTGCATAGTTAAAGTTTATCTACAGGAGGAATGCAGAAAGCTAAAATTAATATATAATATGTGCTACAAATAAATTCAAAATAAATTAAATATAATACTTCATTGTTTATCTCATTAGAGTATTTATTATTGTAGGTAATATAGCCTAGGGGGCTTAGGGGCTGATATTAAAATTCCAGACTCTCAAAGGCATCAGTTCGAATCCTAACCATGTCAACTTATTTTTATTATTTTTTTAGAAACAAGTATACTTTTCTTTGGCGCGTCAGTTAGAGTTCCGCACTCCATCGGGAATGATTTGTAAAATACTATGTTTTGAAATTCTAAAAATATACATATTAAGCTTCGAAAAGAGTCCCCATAGTGGCCAAAAACCTGAGTTACAGCTAATTTTTCTGTTACATTAATAGACTTTCTGTAGTTGGTATCTTAGCAAGCAACCTTTGGACCAATCAAATTTATTGTATTCAAAATCAGTTGCCGACATTCTCATAAAATGTTTAAAACCACTGCCGTCTTCCAGTCTCCAATCACTCAAAAGATAATTGATCTTTTCTGCAACAACGTCTTAACCCACCACTTTCTGTTTCTTTTCATTGTTTGAGAGTTCAATACAACCCTATTAACACAGGGATATCCTAGGTATGTCTTTTTCATGTACCGCGGTACAAGGATATGATTGGGATATACAGGGGATGTCTCGCAGAGGTTGTCCAGAGGACATCCCATCTAGTATATCCATAGGTTGTCCCTTTTATGTCCCTATGTATTTCTGATATCCATTCGCATAAGAATCATTAAAACTCATCAAAACATTAATTGAAGATTTACAGTTTATATTTTTATTTAAAAATCTTGTTTACTTCTTATCAAGAAATTGAAAACAATATCTCAGAAATTTCTAGGATATAACCATTTCGCATAAGTAAAAATTGTTATTGCATAATACCCTTAATCTAGATCTCTAAAAAGGATACAAATTATATACAAATCTCAATACAATTTCAGGCTTTGGCAACATGGTTTGGTGATCCAGTGTTGTCAAATGTAACAGAATTGTACCAAAAGTTTCACTTTCAGCTCTGGAATGCCACTATATATATGCACGCACTATTGAACAATAGCCAAAAACTGCAATTGAAATCGCGCCATCTATGGGTCAAACAAAAAATGCACGTCACTACTTCAGTCAAATGGATTCTGCTATTTTATGACGTCACAAACCACGCAGATATAAAGATGAAACCATCAAACGAGTCGAAAAGCACCAGGTCGTTTTGTGTTGAACATCTTTGGATTTAGTTTTTTTTTCCATATTTTCCAAGAAATAATTCAAATTAAATTAATATTGAAAAAAAAACAGAATATTCGAGGATATACCTCAGTGATGTTCTTGGAACATCCCTAGAGTATGTGTCTCTTTGATGTAGTTTGTTGGAACTTGGTACAACCCTGGGACATACCAAAAAACACATCCCATAATATGTCCTTTTTGTTGGAAAGTATATGTCCCTGGTATTTCCCTAGTACGTACCATATCTCTATGAAGGATATCCCAGGGACGTCCCAGTAGCAAATGAAGATCGTCCCTAGGATGTACAGGGGGGTGTACAGGGGATGTACTTGTGTTGTTAGGGAACTGTTATTGCACTACACAAAATAAGGTTGTCCTCATTGCTACTATAGACATTATTATGTCGGGCTTACCGGCGACCATTCAACTTACAGTTTATATTAATTTGGACGAGGTATGTTAGTTAGTCAACAATTGTTAGAGAACATTAAATAGATCAACGGATTTCATGATCCAAAGAAATCCGAGTGAAACCAGAACACATAAGCAACAAGTCGCAGCACGAATTATATACTACACATGCGCCTGACTTTCGCTGGTTCAGATATTTTTCTAAACCAGGGTAAACAGGGTATCGTAGGTATTGTTGCGATTAGCTGCGTTGTTCCCCATATTTTCCTTTGTCACGTGGTCGTAGTGAACATGCGGTATGCATGCACCAGATCTAAACTTATTTTGGACGCGGTGAACCACAGATAAACACCTAACTAATTACTAAAAAATCCATTTGAGAAGGTTCATATAAAAAACTGACAGAAAAAGTTCTGGGTTTAGTTTCTGGTAATACAGATATATAACATATCTAATTTAATGCGATACTAAATGGTAATCAGAAAAAGTAGACTAGTTAAATATGTATATATATTTTAACTTATTACAGTTAATTCATTGTTTGAAACAATATATGCCGCGCTTTAACACTACAACAAATAGCACTCGCAAAACATTAAACTTTTTCTGATGGCCTCCAGTAATTTGCACTCAGTATATAAACGAACCTTACTGGACGGAAAACTCATAATTAGACATCAGTCAGTCTTCTAGTTTTTTATCATAGTGTTTTTTATTCAATGAGGTCGTTGTCTAACGATGAGGTACAAACATAAAGTGGCTGTGTGCAAAAATATATTGCTATTAATAAGGTCTAAAAAAGAAGAATGAAAAATGACATATTCAATTTTTTGATTGCCAAAATGTTAGGTTAGAGGTAAGTTAACTGACAATCATCTAATTAAAAATAAATTTAAAACATTTTGTATAATTCAGGCGAGTGTAAGTTTAATAATGAACAATAAATGTTAACTTATTTTGATTCACTAGTATTTATTTTTATCAATACCTTGTTATAAAAATATGATACTTAACACTTTGTTTTTTTATAGATGGATAGTCAAGTAGCAATTGAAGGGTACTTTGTTGACTTAATAGATGACGCTTGGCGTTCAGACACTTTACCAGAAGACGATATTTCCGTACCTACTTGGGAGCTACCTGATCCCGAAGCAGATTCGGGTGACATCCATTTAACCCTTAAGGAACAAGAAGAAAAGTGGCCTGATATTATGCTTTCATCTCTTAGCGAACACCAATAATTTCGTATTGTATTTTCAGAGGCAACAAGGTAAGATAATTTATTCGTTACTTTGTTTTTATTACTTTCAGAATGTAAACTTGTATTCCTATAGACACCTAATTTTAACTAAAAAATAAATGGATACAATTGCCTAATTATATACATCCAGTTCTAGAAACTAACATTGTTTATTAAGCTCTTGTTTTTGTTGTGGGAATAAATATTTGTTTGTTTTGTTATCGAGCTGTAATATCTGAGACGAAACTTTCCAGGAAATAATTAATATAGTAGGAAGTTTCAAATTGAAACCTAGCAGAACCACTGACAGATATCCGTAATGCCTCTTTCCCCCTTTTCAAAAACAGTGATATGGAGGACTTTAACAACTATTGTCCTATAACCATTTTATCTGTGTTTTTGAAGGTAATTGAAACCGGTCTATAACAGATTAAAAACTTTTATAAATAAATATAACTTCCTACATAATTTTCAACATGGATTTGTATCGATTAAATCCACAACTACGGTTCTTACAAGTTTTATCAGGTTGATTTTAGATTCCTTGGATAAGGGAGAGAAAATATGTGGTGTGTTTCTCGATTTGTCCAAGGCATTTGACATTTTGGGCCATGGTCTGTTTTTGATAAAGGAATAGGTATAAGTTTTGAAATGGTTTACCTCATACCTGAAAAATATAAAATGGAGTCAGAGTAACTTCGGATGGACACATATGAATCAAACACTATGGACATTATGGTTTCCCACATAGTAGTGTGTTGGGCCCATTAATTTTTTTTATTGTTTTTGAATGACATAGCTTCGACCATATCCTATTAAATCCTATTAAAAACCTAAATAACAATTTACTAGTAACAACCAAGTTAACCTTTTTTTTAATAAGAATCAGGACGGATAAAATCTTCTCTTATAAATTGTTGAGAGGAAACTGGCATATTTTTAGTAACAGTCCTTCCTGTTTTTAATTTATTTCCAGTATCTTTTTCCATTACTTAGGAGGTATTTTTAATTTCAATAATGTTTAGCGCCATTGTACAGTAAAATATTATTGAAATAACTTAATCAAAATACAATGTATAAGGTATTTATAAGGTAATCAGATAAATCCAACTTTTTAAGAAACGACAAAACAAATTTATTATACTAAAAGCCGTATATTGTGCGTATGTAGACAAAATTTGTTTTACTCCTTTGTAGGGTGCGAATTCTACTCTCGCCAATGGCCATTAAATGTGAGAAGCATACAAGCAAACATTATCTTTTCTATGATTAACTACAGTGGTACTAAATACATAATTTATTTTAAACGTTAATAAATCATTAATTCCTCATTCCTCCACACACTTGTTTAACATCTGATAACATTCTACCAATATAGTATTTTACGTTACAAGTCCGGTAGGTGACACTATTAGAGTACGAGTTGTTTTACGGACGAGGCGACGCAGAATAAAATAATCATTCCCCGTTGGTAGACCTTTTTCTAGGTTGGCAACATTGAGAGAACTCCCCCACTGGCTCTTTATATATATTTTTATAAGATTGGTACACCTTACTGTTAACGTCACTTTGAAAACGGGACTGTCTATGAAACCAAAATTTGTTTACGTCTTTATTTTTATGTTATATCGATTGTGAATTTTTATTTGTGATTGTGAGGTATTCTAAAAAATGAAGAATGAAAATATAAGAGCTACATCAAATAATCTACCTAATGTGAATTATTTTATGATCACAATTATAAAAATCGATGAAATTTAAATTTAGGTAAGTCTGCAGTTTAAGTATGTGAGAAGTGTGTTGCTAACGCACAATCACATTAAACCAAATTCTTCTGCTTTTGGATGTTATTTCTTATTAACTATTAACGAAAGCCACTTAAAATCGATATACCGACTATTTTAGTTGTACCACCAAATATAATATGTGGGCGAGTAGACACTTTCAAATTAAATATACCAAAGGGGAGGAGTTACAGGTAGTAAGTCATAGTCCGCGAAATTTGAAAATAAAAGTCAGTAGGGCCCAAAAGCGTTAAGATTTAAAATTATTAATCAGTGTAGATAATACATTTTGACCTTATATATATTTAAAAGTAATTTTTAAAAAAATCACAAAAGTAGCCGATTACATCCACCTAAATAGTTCTTAGGATTTAATACGCGGACTCCGCTATCTTCTAAAGTTATTCTGTCATACTAGAATTATATATTTTTAGTGATTTGTAATAGTTTTTCTGTTTTTTTGAATTTTTTATTTGAATGTATATGATAACATTTTTTTTCTTATTTTAAATGAATGTTAAGTTCAGATTTATTTTTGTGTTATGTAATTCAACATTTCATGCCCTTTTACAATACGAATTTATGGAAAACTTTTAAAACATAATTTTTTCTATTGAGTTAGTAATAGTAGATTCTGTAGAATGAAAAATTCGACAAGAGTGGAAAATTCCGAACACGAGCGAAAGCGAGTGTGAGGGACCACGAGTGTCGAATTTTTTCATTCTAACCGAGTAACAGACTATATTTTCTCCACGATCAAAAAGTATAAATCAAAATTAAATTAAACCTGAACACAAGTTATTTGTTGACATATTTGTATTACATTGTATTAATTTTTATAGTGCTGTGGTACACTTACCGATATTAAAATCTGGTGCATTGGTGTTTTTTCATAATTTGCAATTTCAGATATTATTAAATTCTATATCTACTTCACTTGATTTTTCACTCATTATTTTGTTTAAATTAAAACTTGTTTGAAAATAATTATTACCGTCGCCATTTTATATCTGACAGTGACACTTTTAAAATCCAGGGCAATCCCATATCGTTTATTTCGATTACAGAAAATCCATTCTTTACCTTGATAAAGAATGAAAATACATGCAAAATGCATAAGAGGGAAGTATTATAGAATAAATATTCAGACTCTAGAGGGTGAATGTTTACATTCTATTATTAAAAATGATTTCAGAATTCATACATTCAGTAATGGTCGTGGAGAAATATCATTATTTTGTGATAAGCATGACTTTTAGGTTAATACTAGTTTCACTACACTTGTCAATAGTAATTGAAATGACTTGTTGTAACTACTATTTAAGATGTCTAAAAACCCTGATTCGATTTTGTTTCGAACTTTTTGAATTACCACCTGTTGCGTTCAATAGAACTTACCAGACTTCTGTAAGATGGTGCTGTTTAGAATTGTTCGAGTCCTTGCAAAGTTTGTCACATTTTGTGTGGACAGTGTAAAGCTGCAGATTCGAGCATTCTTCTGTATTCAGTACCAGATTATAAATACACCATGTGTGATCTGAGATTACAGTTTACTATGAGCGATATATGCACCATCTGAAATTTCTAATTTGAAACTCTAGTAATCTCAAAATTAGTCAAAATCAAGTAGGTAGAGATCTCCCCGTTTGACCCAAATTTTTACAGGTATAAGTGGAAACATCAGGATTTTTAGACATCTTACTACTATCTACTGTACTCTGATTTGTATATTACAGATAGTTTTTATTTTCTCTATACATATTTTCAATTTTTAGTGTTTTTATTTCCACCATGGAACTACCAGACATTGGCAAACACTGTGCACATCCACAATGCAAACAACTAGAATTTCTTCCTCTTCAGTGTAAATGTGGCAAAGTATTTTGCTCAGAACATTTCAATGCTCATACTCCAGATTGCGAAATCTCAAAATTTCTTTCAAAAGATGAGTTAAAGACAATAGATGATGTATTTGTTTGTTCGCATCCTGATTGCAAAGAAAGGAATATTATCCCTCTATTGTGTGAACGATGTAAAAAGCATTATTGTGTTAAACATAGGCATTTAACTGAATGCGAAGCAAAAAGCGAAGAAACATTAAAAAAAGAAAAAGAAAAGTACGCTGCACCTGTGAGGGTTTTCAATGAAGCAAAAGCTGCTGTTGATAGGCAGGTATGATAAAACATAATTTTGTAATAATATCTAGTCTTAATTCTAAAAATTTCCCTGGTCATTTCTAACATTGATTTTTAATTTTACAATACTAACTTTTTAAAAAACGGCTATTACAAATTTATTTGTAAATCCATAATTTAATTATTTAATAAATATCCAAAGAAACATACATACTTAATGTTTACATATTTCTAGCACAATATGGCATTAGTAAATAGTGTCACTAAGATGAGTTCTTTGTTCGATATTTTAATAAATATAGAGCACGAGTAAAAGTGCAAAAAAATATGTGTTATTTAGTGATTATCAGTGTCCTAGGGATATAACTACTGAAAAGTTCCAGAAAAATCAAATAAGAAGGCAGACTGTTGTCGAAATTAGCCGATAGCCTATATTATTTTGTTTTGTTTAAATTTATGAAACGGTTTATTTTTTTAGTGGTTTTACCTTGAGAAAATATTTTTAATATAAAAATATCTTTCCTAGTCAATCAAGTTGTATTTATTTAGTTTTACTTTTAGGTAGAATCGAACCTGAACGAAGCTAAGAAGAAATCAAAAACCCGAGATTTGGCGAATAAAGTTCAACTGATGAAGATAAAAAATAAAGCTACAGGTTCGAAATCAATACCGTCCTCAGACCGTCTTTATTTTAATGTTACACACGCTGGCAAAACTACGCCAGTATTCGTTTCAACACAGTGGAGTCTTGGAAGGGCCATCGACGCTATATCACAGGAAATGAAACTTCAAAATAATAATCATAAATCAGTTGAGAAAAAATTAAAGTTGTTCAAAGAAAATGCTGTTATTTCAAATAATTTTTCAGTTAATTTGAAAAGTCTTTTGGAGGATAAATTTATCATTGATGGAGATAGTCTAGTTATTGAATATGTGGATAATAATTGTGAAAATATTTAATTTCATTAAATTTTAAATAAAAGTTAGTAACACAGCCAAGATGGGTTTTGATTATTACAAGTCCAAAGACGGACATATTTTTTTTTTCGTTTTGTTTTAATAAATTTTCTGAGCAATCTAGTAAATCAATAAACAATTAATTTCTGACTTAAAAATACTAAAATAAGAGCTTAAACTAAGAAATACATTTTATTCATTCAATTTACAAAATAATGTAAAATAAACACCATTAATTAATTGAAAAAACGAATGAATAAATCCATATAAAAAAATAGCTACTTTGTTGATTTTTATTAATACTTATACTAGAGCTGTCTCTAAGCACTGTGCTTAGTTCAGCTTGAAGAATTTGGACGGTTAGGAGTAGAGTGTGAGTATTTGGAAACCGAGTTTTTGTCAGTACCGGAACGGGTAGATTAAGTGAAAAGAGTAACCAAGCCGGACAACAGTTAATATTGAAATTATTTGATTATTTCTAACGGGAAAAAGGTACCGGAAAGACACTTTTGCTCTTGAGTGCAGTTTATGAGGTAGGTAGAAAAATACCTACCATTAAAATCGTAAATAGTAGAGGAAAATATCTAATATATGTTTTTATAATGCTTATGTATTTATGAAGAGGCTTTATTTGCTTATTTAGGCCTAAATAAAGAACGCTCTAAGTTCACTGATATTTTAGAACCCTGCTAAAGGAAATCATTACTCTTTTTGACTAATAGTAATTCCTTGAAATAAAAAAATCGGTCAAGTGCGTGTCGGACTTTGCACATTTAGGGTTCCGTACCAAATGTAGAATATAAGCCAGCTGTGCAGAGGCAGGATTCTTAAAGGGGTTTAAAATTTTAATCGAACTAATAAGTCAAAAGTACTTGTTAATATCAGCGTCACCGACAAAGATAGAAAAAAAATTATTAGATGAAAAATGCGTTTTTTAACAAAACTAATGCGATTGCACAGATAAAAATAATAAAATATCGAATATCACAATTCGCATAATTACAAAGGTACGGAACCTTAATGGGAATGGTAATGAAAACATCATATTTATTAATATATTGGTATTTGTTCGTAAAATGTACGTACAATAAACATTGTCACCAAATTTCAAGTTCATAGGTCAATGGAAAGTTAAAAAATACTTCGGAACAAAATTGTGTAAAAACTGCTGACTTTGGTGGCTTCTCATGCCTACGTTTTGTAATATTTTTTAAAACAAAAAATACAGCTTTTATCTACTCAATGAGCTCTATTCAACGATACCTCATTTGATGGTGTGGGCCAAAATTTTTTTTCAGCGCCCCTCTAGCTGTATGGGAGCCCCCTTGAAAACATTTAAAAATATTTTTTATAATTTATATGGCTTTGGGTCAACAAGACGCATATACTGTGAAAATTTGAAGACTCTAGCTGAAACGGTTTAAGCTGCTAGACCGGTGTGACAGACGGACGAACGGACACGCGAGTGAGAGCAATAGAGGGTTCCGTTTCGACCCTTTGGGGTACGGAACCCTAATAAAAATTGACTTTGTGGTATTTTTAAGGCAAAATCATGGCATTTTATCCCTATTTAATAATATATGCCTTTGTCCTTATATTTTCCCAATTATGTTACTTGGTGTTCTGCTTGAAGTTACAGGAACAATTCTAAAAATTGTACCTTTTCAACTTTCAGCTTAATAAATTATTTGTTTTAATTACCTCCTTAAAGTCAAAAGTTTTTATTTAGATTGTCAAGTCTATTTGATTATAATTTTAACATATATCTAGGGGCTTATGTGGAAAAACCAATAATACATTTTAAAGCATAATTTGGGGACTGCGATTAAAACAAGATATGTTCAGTTTATCTGAGTTTTATAAAAATACCAAATGTCTATTTTAGCCTTGATATATCTAGACAGTATTGCACTAAGAGGAAGGCTTATGCTGTTGTTGAAATGGAAATATAATTTTAGAAAGTATCAAAAAATAAAAAGCAGGGTGTTTCATTAAAAAAATAACATAACTCATATGTATCACTTTCCTGGAGCGCCCTGTATAATTAAAATTATTTTTAGATTGTTGTCTTTTCTGATATAAATCACGCTGTGAAAACATTAAAAAAAATGTTTATTTTTAGTTCTACAGACTGAGGCGTTACCGGTGTTCCACCCTATATAACTAAATTTAATGCTAATTATTCAAATTGTTGGGTATATTTAATAAACATTATTAAATTATTTTGTTTGGTTTACTTGTCACATAATTATTGATTACACAGCCACACACAAAAAAAGTTTATTATCACACGAACCAAAATGTATGGATATAGTGTATTTTACAACCCTGAATTTGAATCCGTAAAAAAATTATCGTGTCATTTCTTTTTGGCCAAAAACTTCTCTTAAAATTGAGCTTATTAAACATACTTGTTTCATTAACTTAAGGACCCTCTTTAGAAAACAGAGATATGGGAATTAACATCTTAAAAACGGAATTCTCGATCTCAATTTTCTCTATCATCTTGGTACCTATTCATGGCATATTCTTAAGTTCACATTGGCCCTTTAAAGGGCCCGGAAGTGGATTCAAACAACTATAGTTCTTCGATGGTATTAGCGACCAATCAAAAGTTGTAAAAAATTGGACAATCAGATGACAGACGTCTATTTGAAATATTCTCATCTACATTTGTGCGAATATTAAATAGATGTCCGTCATCTTTGTCTAATTTTTTACAACTTTTGATTGGTCGCTAATACCATCGAAGCACTCTTTGTTTGAATTCACTCCCTGACCTTTTAATGGACCAATGTGAACTTAAGAGTAACGTTCAGCATACGTAGGAAATCCTGGTCTACATTTTGGTATATGATATGTCATGAATCAATCGGTTCAAAAGGTGACGGAGAAAACTAAGATCGGGAATTCAGTTTTTAGCATGTAAATTCACAGATCTCTATTTTCTAAAGAGGGTTCTTAAAATTTAATCAAACGATATTCTACACGTGTCCATAGACCCTGACTCTATCTGAATATTTATATTTATATTTTGCCTATCTCCGAGACCAACGCACTCTCAACATTGATTTACTACCCATTCAAGTGGTCAGGTCCAAAGCCCTTGCGTCGTCATCATAATTCCTTATACCTATATATAATGTAAGGAGTTATGATAATGAGGCAATGGCTTTGGACCAGACCAGTTGAATGGCGTTGTAAATCAATGGGTGTTGATAGTTTTATTTCTCTATGGAAGCCATTGAAAGGCAACGAAAAAATAGACATTCAGATAGATTTTTTTAATGTAATCCTTTCTCTTGTCCAAGTCCTTTTAGTACATTGAATTGTATATACTTAAAACACTTTATTCAACGTTAGAAAAGGTAGAAAAGACAAAAGTGCTAGTGCGCGCTTTATTTAAGCACTCTGCATGCCTCACGTACATCGAATTTTTCTCAAAAACGAATAATTGTATCCATATGAAATGTACATTTTTATCAGAAAATTGAAAAAAAAATATTTTGAAAATTTATCCAGTGGAGTAGAAAATTGGGTGCAAAATATTCGGCCATACCCAACTGAAACACCACTGGTAAAGGTTTTGGAAAAAAAAATTATAATAATTAGGGTCGTTAGTACAGTAACTTTGTTGCAAAGTTTCGTTGAAAAATATTTATTTTTAAAAAAGTTACAGCGAAAAAACTGTTTTTATATATTAACTTTAACATCTTATTGTGTTTGGAAAACTAATGATTTTTGAATATTGAATTTTGGCATAGAAATTCTATTTTATGAGAGGAGTCTACCATAAACGTTTGAATGTCGAATTCTGAAACGCCCTATTTCAAGTGATGTTTTGGCAAAAAAAATATATCACGATAATTTTTTTTTAACTACGGTCTCTGATTCATAGTCGTAAAATACACTATATCCATATATTTTGGTTCGTGGTAATAATAGTTTTTTTGTGTGGCTATGTTATTTGAAATAAGATATTGCCTAAATTTAAATCGAAAATTATTTTTATCAACACGTAAGTATTTGTTTGTATTTTATGTTTGCATAATTATGATAAAAGTTTACGTTTTCACCTGGTAAGTTCATCCAAAAAAATAACAAAAGTAAATAATAAAAATCGGTTCACAGGGGCGTATCTGCAATTACATTAAAGGTTCCGTTGTAACAAGTATCCGCGGGGGTGGTCGCCGATGCCAGATTTGGAATCAGTCACCAAAAAAATCCATGGATGAGAAGTTTCATTTCATTTGACGGTGAATTTCAGGAGAAGCCGGGGAGATGACGTTCATCAACAATCCTAACCTCCAGATCGGCGATGGACAAATTTGAAGGTTTTATTCGGGATCGGCGATCTCGAAAATCCCCAGGAACCTGATTTGAACCCATTCCAGGTGTTCTTAACCAAGTTATGAATTTTTTCTAAGTGTACTAAGAAATGCATTTTCCCGAATGCATTTTGAACGGCACAAATTCGATTTCGAACAAAAACATGGTGCAAAGTAGGTACTTTTTTTCAGATGATTTTAGGAAGCGAACGCATTTAAAAACCCATTCTCAATCCGACTTTAACGTCAAATTTTTGAGGTACTAAATACTGTTGATCCTTCTCTAGACAACATATCTGCATTTGGTATACAAATTTCTGTATTGAGCTGTATTGAGAGTATTAAAATTTTATTTTTATTTATTTTTTAGTCTTTATAATTATACGCACCTGATCGAACTTATTTGATCTTAATTATTCAAAAATTTCCAGTTGTGTACCAGCATAAAAAGTCAACAGTAATATTTTTATTTATAAAAGACAAGAAATGCAAACTCAGCAAATTAGTCCATTTTTTGTCAGTTTTAAAAATGTTACAATTTGTTTATTTCCTTTTTTTAATTTTTTCGAGTGAAGCAATTTTTAAAGAAGCTCTTTATGATGCCATGACAGAAGAAGAACTGGCTTTCTATTTCCAAACCGTGGACAAAGATAATATACCGGAATATGAAATAATTGATTTACCAATTATACTTCCGGTTGAAGAAGCTGTTGACGCAACTGGTGAAGAAATATTAGACTACAGTTTTTCAGCATTTGAAAGGTATTCTTTGTTAGTTTAAACTGGAATGAACATAAATTGGTCTATTCCCAATGATCTGCGTTGAGATTTACTTTGTTTTTGATCTTTATTAATGATTTAACCATAATCATGTCTATGTAAATATAACTAAGGAACTGAATAAAGTTAAGAAATTGTGTGCTAATTATATACTTTTAGAATTGAAAGAAACGAAATAACTAGCATTTAAATGTAATATAGAATGAACTAACGCAACAGTTTTTTTAGGAATAAATATCGACCTTAATTCCAAATTTCAATTTAAAGCTAATTTACATATGCAGCAAAATTCACATTTGCCAAAATTGTTCACGTGATTTTTTTGATTCCGACCTCAAAGTAATTCCCTTTTCCTGTCTAGATCCCGGCAATGGTATAATATATGAAGAGGAGTTTCGTCCTCTTCCTCACATTTCCTCCATATGGAATCTTCTGATACTCCTATGAGATTCAGGTGTCTTCTAAGCCCGCAGTGTGCTGTCAGAACACCTACTGCAGTTTTTAGCTTCCGTCTATTTAGGCATAACTGCAGATTATCTCCCCTCTTGGGTGGACCCTCTATGAGTGTTTTAGACTGTCTTAGTCCCCGAAGTTCCATCCAGTATTCCTTGTGTTTGTCCTTTAATTGATTCTCCAGCACTTTACATGTTGGTAGGAAATAATACATGTGGGTTGTGGTCCAATTGCAGGTTTTTGTGGCCCCTTTACCAATCAGGCGGTCTGCCTATTCATTTCCCTGTTTGCCTTTATATCCAGGAACTCATTCAAGAGTTATCTTGTTATGTTCTGCCAGGACATTTAGGTTTTCATGACAGTCTAACACTAGCATGGGCTGTATTTTCATCCTTTTTATTGCTTTAAGGGATGCTTGACTATCTGTGAGTATGCGGATTCTAAGATCCTTTCACAACATCACATGCCATAGTTTCCAGGTTTAGACTGCATGCTCTCTCTGAGTTCATATGATATAATCCAGCACATGTGCTGTTTTCTATTTTGGACAATTAGAAAGATATTTAGTTTCGTCTTTCTAATAGTTTTAGAGAAATTGTCTTTAAATTTTGTGGAGTACCCTATGTAATTGATGGCTTCTGTTTTAGACCTATTAATTTAAGACTCAAAAGAAATAATGACCTTACATCTACAAATTTTAAAACATATCGCTATGAAGAAGATGGTATTGTAGCTATAGAACATGTTCCTGAAAATTGTCATTATTTGCATAAGGATGATAACATAGTAGCTTCTATCAGTATGTGTTCGCCAAAAAATATTGTAAGTATAATTTTTTTGTAGAGAACAAAATACATTTAATAACATTTCAACACTATTTTATTTATTTCAAAAATATCTACACTTTCTCATCAGGTAGATAAAATGTTCACTAAACTAATGATTTATTAAGTAATATCAATGACGTTTATTGATAATTCTTAGAAGAAATGAACGTAATCATAATAGCAATTACTTAAAAGAGTTTTATTAGACAATAGTACATGTAATTTTTCATAAATCTTACAATGAAGAGTCTGAAATTATTTTTTAAAATATTTTTGGTTAAAGAAGTAAATTAATTATTTAATTTTTAGCAAGGATTAATTTTTTTACAAAATACTACGATAGAAGTTCAACCGCTAAATGAAAGGTTACAAGGTATTTTTGACGTAAGAGAACCTCTTATGGAAACTCTATTAGCAAATGAAGCTATTAAAATTCCTCATTTAGTGAAAAGAGCGATATTTAAACCTGATAATTCACATCATGAACTATTTCCAATCGCTGGAAATATTTGGGCCGAAAATGAAGAATTAAAACCCTTTCGGAACCAAATTGCAGGTATATAAATTTTGTTAATTTAAATTTATAATCAACTAAAGTATAAAAATAATGATTAGTAAAAAAGAATCTTCTACACAGAAATTTGTATTTTCTAGAGCATTATAATGAAGCTGCTACAACCAAAGATGTCAAACTTACTTTGGAACTGGCATTATTTTTTGATCAAGCCGCTTACAAAATTTTCTCATCTTTTTTCAAATACGACGATAAGAAGTTACAAGATATGTTGCTCGCTTATATGAACGGAGTAAGTATAATTTTTTTAAATTTTCCAAGCGTTTTATTCTTCCCATAAGAGTAGTTCTTTTATTTGTGTGTTCCTTCATTGTCCAGTATCCTAATCTAAACGGGTTTATCCTTTTCTTCGCTTCCTTTATGGCTACATCTAGTACAATTGAAAATATGGGCTATAAGAGGCGCCAATACCAATGATATCTTGCCTGAAATCGTTTTTGGACGGGCGCACCGGTAATATTAAAGATAGGAAGCTGCTGTTTTTACCAATCGATTCTGTAGTTAATTCTTTAGAGCGCGTCTGTGGCACTTTTTTTAAATTATTTTTAGTAAAAGTGATACGACTATCGACTTTTCTCTCTAGATAAATTTGAAAAAAAGTAGCACAGACGCGCTCTTCTGATAAATATTTTAAATATTATGAAAAAAACCGCATATTTTTAGTTGCTATATTTTAGGCGGGTCTCGTCCAAAAATGAATAATTTTGTTTTATGGCGCTCTACCCTGTTCTGCGCAGAAAAAATTGGACTAGAGGGTAGGATTACTTAACATTAACAGGAAAATACGAAAAATAAACAATTTTACGCCCAATTTATTACAATACAAGCACATTTTCCTCTAAACCACAAAAGTCACGTGGTGTGCGGGCCTCTTAATACGTCTCTGTTTAACTCCCATTGACGTTACGAATTTTTTGCTTTTTCTCTCGATATTTTTATTATCTTTTCATAAAGTTACAATTTTTCTATTGTTTTCCTATTGACCTTTTATCTAGTGCTTTCCAAATATATGTTCCCTATTGATTTGATCAAATGCCTTTTCCAAATCTTCTCGTTCTCGTTTAAAAGTATTTTGTTAATTTATTATAAATATTAAATCTTGTGTGCTTCTTTCTCCTCACCTGTTTTATTTTATCTTATTTCCTCTATTACTCTTTACAGAATTTTCCGTGTTACAATGAATAGTGTTATTCCTCGGTTAATTTTCACATTTCCGTCTATCATAAGTCTTGTATATTAATAAGATAATTCTGGAATTCCATTTTTTGGTTCCTTCTGTACTTACGTATTTTAAGTTTTCCTATGGCCCTTGCCAGTAGCGGGATTTCAGCAATATAATTGGGGAGTGGGCAATATTTCAGTGTTTATATCAACTTTAGAAGCCAGGCTCGTGTCCAAGATTTCTAAAGGGGATAAAATAAGTAATTGTTATAGGTACAGCAATTTTATAATTTTTTTATTTATTATTAATTATTCTGAAATTTAAATATGTAAATTTTTAAATCCAGAATAAAAAATATTGTTATATTTATAAATCCAAATTGAAAAATTGAATAATCTAAAAAAAAGTATTGCTATTTATACGAATGAAAAATTTTTCTTTATTTGACATTATAAGTCATCCAGGGCCGTCCTTAGGGTGGAGCGAGTGGACCGGCCGCTCCAGGCCTCGAGCTGAGGAAGGCCACACGTCGCGAGGTCCAACTCGCGCTAAAAAATAAGTAAAAAATTTTGATTGAACCAAATTGGTTGAATAAAAATAATATAATAATGTAAACAATGTACAATACTGTATACATCAAAATAAAAATAGACTGGCAAATGAAAAAAATCATGTAAAGAATTGGCGAGTTTTGAGATGAAATAACTTCATCAGAATTGCTCGGAGGGTCCCCCAGAAATTTTTCGGTTGGGCCCTCCGAAAGGTCAACGCAATGACATAATCACTTTCTTTATATTTATCATATGCTTTTTTCTTTTAGTTAGATCATTATTCCGTAAAATAGTTCTTGATTTTCTTTGAAATTACAGATATTTTTGTTTCAAAATATTGCCCCTTTACGACTGTTTATTGTAGATTAGCCCGTTTGTATGGACAGTGATCAGTTATTCGGTAATATTCGACTGTCGTCAATTGTTCTTTCTTCAAATATGCATGTTCAGGTTCAGACAAAAAATGTACTAAAGTAAATTTAAATACTGCACAAGGTAAAGACGAAAGGAAGATTACGTTTGTCATTGTGTCCAAAACTCTTTAATTCCCTTACTAAAAAATGTTACTGACTTAACAATAGCATATTATTCAACGAGCATATAATGATGGCTATTATCCATGAGGGTGGCGTTTGACGCAAACCATCCGTATGAATAATAGCCTTTATATGCGAGTAGAATAATACTGTACTTTATCCACGACAATTAAACAATTTTGACTAAAACTACTATAAACCTTTATTTAAACCAGTGAATAATCATTATTATTTAGTAAACTCATGTATAACGAACAAATAATATATTAGTCGTGGATAAACAATAATATTATTCGCAGATATGTTTATTGTTTAAAAAAGTCCTTTTATATGCTTAAAATACCCTAAAATTTCACGAAAATCCTGAAAATTCTAAAGCATGTTTTTCTGATTTTAGGTTCAAGCTTTATATCACCATCCCAGTCTAGAAACATCGTTGGAATTAGTAGTGGTAAGAATAGATCTCATGAAAAAACAGCCAAATGATTTACCACACTATGATGGAGAAAGAGGCAAATTGTTAGATAGTTTTTGTGCTTATCAAGATAAAATTAATCCAAAAGAAGACACGAATCCACAACACTGGGATATGGGGTTATATGTTTCAGGGTAAGAAATACATAAAAAATAATATTTTTGTTCAAGTGTAGGTAAAAGAGTTGACAATTAAACCAAACGCGATAAAGAAGTCAAAACAATAACGGAAATGTTTTACTTTTCGTTTTAATTTAGTTTCAACTAATAATTATATTTTTTATACACTGTGCTTCTAGCAACAATTATAATTTAAAAAAATTGGAAAAAATCGAATTGTATGATAATTTAAAACAATACATTTATAACTATTCTCTATTATTATTTTCTAGACTGGATTTCTTTGCATACGAAAAGGGACGAAAAAGTGGAGTAACTATGGGTCTCGCGACAGTGGGTGGTGTTTGCTTAAGCAAATATGCCTGCGTAATCGCAGAATTTGGTACAACGAACGTATTCGGAAAGCCTTACCCCAGCGCGGGCTTTACTAGTGTTTACATATTGGCCCACGAAATAGGACACAAGTAAATATCTCTTATTTAAAAACTAAATAGAGTTAAAAAGTACTAATAGCAACTTTTAATTAAATATCCTGTAAATAGATTATTTTTATCACTTCAAAATAAAGCATCTTTACTTATAAATTACTTTGACTTTATGTAAGTCTCTATTTTTATTTGAAAAACGATGATATTTTTTTATTATTTTTCAGTTTGGGAATGCACCATGACAATAGTGGTAATTCTTGTCCAAAAGAAGGGTATGTTATGTCCCCATCAAGAGGAACGAATGGTGAAACTCAATGGTCAAAATGTAGTGCAGATGTTATGGCTAAATTGGGGTAATTATTTATAAAAGTCATGTAAAGTTACATATATTTATTTTAGCTTTAATTCTACAGGCCCAGTTGACTTCTAGATCTTTCATTATTCTTTTTTTCTGTCCTTAACTCCTACTTCTTTCTCTCTCTCTCTCTCTCGCACCTTTTTCATCGACTTCTCTAGTTACTTTGTCCTCGGTCATCCTCTTCTCTTTTTCTTCTTCTCCTCCCATCAGTATGCTTGATTTCTTGACCAGTTACCCTAATTATTTGTATGTTTATAGTCTGAATCTTAATTCCTCCAAAAAACCTATTTAACATTTTTTTATCCCAGACCGCTAGCCTATTTTCCTACTTCTTTGTTCTGATCCACGTCTCGCCCACATAGATAATCAGTGTTTGGTTCACTCTTATTTTTTTCTCTCGCTAAATTATCTGCTCTTAAAATCTTTGACATCATTCATCAGTCTTACTTCCTTATTTCATTCCTTTTATCCGCTTTATATCATGTGGTAATGGAGGAAGCAAAATGAGAAAAATCTTTATTATTCATTTTTACATATTCGAATTTTGATTTCAAAATTTTTATTTAATATTTACTACGTTCTAATGTTAAAATTATTAAATAATTGTATTTTCTCTTGAAGCATTTTGATGTTTTCTTAATTTATTAACACTCTGTACATCTGATCAAATTTTTTTTATCGTGAATTAATTTTCTCTACAAGCAGAACTTTTCATAAAAAAACTGAACTTTGGTAGTAAAATGAATAATAATGATTTTTCTCCATACTAGTGTTACTCCCAAATATTCAGTTTGCTCAACTTTTTCTATCCTATAAATCTAATTTCCTGCATAATTAATAATAAGATAAGCAGCTACTCCTCTGGAGCTATATTTCATTATCATCTTCATTAATTTTTAGACCATATATTTTCTGTCTAACACATTGAATATCGTCACTTCTTTTTTGATCTCTCAAGCACAATATCGTCAGCGTAGGCTAGTCATTGGTGTCTAGTATCATATATCAACCCTTTAGTAACGATCGTCTTTTTTTAGTTCTTTTTAAAAATCATATGGACACTGCTCCATTGAATGTGTCTTTATTTTCGATTCTTCTAACAGTCAACTCCACTAATTTTCGCAACTATTTCTGTACGCATAACTGCGTTATTGCTTGAAACAGCTTCTTCCGACTAATAAAAGTCATAATATTGATGATAATCTTTGAACAGCAAATGCAAACTTAAGTTTTTTTCATAAGCATTTTGTTGGATATGCTTCATAATGAATATCTTTTTTTGTATTAAAACTATTGTCCTCACGCTAGGTTCTATGTGTGATCGTCCTGCAAGCAGATTCATGGGAATACCTGCTAAACTATCCTTGGTAATTTGTCCTTTCATTGACCTATTCCTTATACCCTGCAGTAGGAGTAATTGACTCCTTTTCAGGGATACTTGGATGGTGTTGTTCTATAAAGGAAAAAATATTAAAGAAAACCAAAGGTATTTTTGGTAGGTAAACATTTTTGGGTTGATACTTACGAGCCTTCCGGAGGGACCAGCTCATCTGATGCCTAGAGTAGAGGTGCATCCTCCAAGGAGATCTATAGGAGCTCGTCCGGAAGATCCTTCGCTTTTTTAGAATCCTAATCCTAATTTCGTCTTGGGTAATCTTGGAAAGGCTCTTCTGTTCCTTACATCTGTCCACTTCGTCCGGAGAGTTCCCTATGAGTGAGAGTTGGAGCTGTTCTTCCTGGCTATTTTCCCTGGAGATTTTTGAACCTGGAATTTATTGATGATTGACCTTCCTGAAGGCAACTTGCTACTCCCTTACTTGTCCACAATGGCACTTTTCCAAATTATTTTTATTTATCGTCACTACCACTTTGTACCTCACACCTTGCAGAACAATTGCAGTTTTCTTAGGTCCTTTCTTGTAAAGAGGTATTAACTGCTTTATTCCATTCCTTACGCATCTTTTCATCTTCCCGCCCACCATTCATCAACTGTTTTTAGTATTTTCTTCTTCTTTATAACAAGGCATAACTTTTCTTCGTTCCGCTTAAATTACTTTTATTAATTATATTCATTCTGTTTGATTTGCTCTGTATACCCATCTTTCTTCTCCTTTTTATTATATGCGATCTTTAAACATTTCTCTCCTCTTTCGATTTGGTTTTTGAATTCTTTGTTTTTATTTTTAGATGGGCTAAATGTCTAGAGGATCCTGGAAAAGTAAACAAAAATACCGATCACAGTAAATTTTTGGACACACCGGGCCAAAAATACACGGCAAAGACGCAATGCGAGATCCTTTTACGCGACAGAGACGCAATAGTTTTAGCAAATCAAGATTTGTCGACAATATGTTATAATCTACAGTGTAAAACGCCTAATCGAAGTGGTTATTACTTTGCAGGACCGGCTCTTGAGGGTACGCATTGTGGAAATGGAAAGGTATAAATTTAATAAATATAGATTAGTGACTTCACTCATATATTTTTCTAATATCTAGCGATATCCAGAATGGAAATAAAACTTTTATGACAATTTATTCAGCCTATAGAATGAACTGTATTTTCGTTAACTGGGTTGATTTTAGAACTTTAAATGTGAAATAAAATATGTTAAAGATTTTAAAAATTTTACCAATAATTAGCGATTTCTTCTCAGGAGAGTTTACAAGAAACAAAATTTTTGAGAAAAGTTCTGGCATTAATTCTTGATTTTTCTTACTATAGGGACTCTTCTTCCTCTCTAAAATCCATAAAAATATTGATAAGTTTAAAAAAAATCACACTTTTATGATCTCTCAAAAAGGCTATTATGACCAAAAAAATGGTTTTTGAACGTAAAAATGTTTCGTCATTTACAAAATAATCGCCTTGCCATATTTCTCCATTGTCGTTATGTTATATTTCCAAATTTTTCGTTTTAAATTTGGACGTTTTATCAAAACTCTTATTTTGGCTGTATTGCTTACAATTTTATTTCTTTTAGAATTTATTTATTTTCATCATATTCCATCATAATTACTTAAATCTTAAATTAATTTACTTAAGACTTAAGAGATAGTATTGCACTGTTTAGGACATACATATTTTGACTTTCAACAGCTAATAAAGTTACTGGTATTTTAATTATTTATAGAGTTGTTATTTCTGAGTAGGATGATTTTTAGAAAGTGAGATTTTATCAAATTTTGATTGAATTAATTATTGAAATGGCAGCTTCTTTATGAATTATACTGTTCTTGATAAATGTTTTGTTTTAATTTGACAACACATACAAATTGTGTCTCTCAGATGTTTGTACTAAGAATGTTTACAAAACTTTTAAACAAAATCTAGTCTAGTTTTAATAAAACGGTAATTTTTGTGATATTAAATATGTTTATATGCTGGTGTTTTCTTAATCCCAATAAAATGTAGCAGAAAAATAATCTCTTTGATATCTTTAGTATTGCTATGGTGGTAACTGTTTGAAGAAAACTCTTCCGAAACCAGTGAAAATTATACCAGGAGGATGGAGTCAGTGGAAAGAAGAACCGTGTAATTCCGGTTGTATAGAAAAATCAATGGGGTACAAGACCAAACGAAGACTATGCAATAACCCATCACCTGTTAATACAGACCAAGGATGTGCGGGATCCGGAGTCGAATTTGGGATTTGTAACGATAATAAGGTGAATAATAGTATTGACATTTCTTAATCTGCTTCTTCTTCTTCTTCTTTTTTATGTGTTCTTTGTTCTCGGCATGTAATCACAATTATATTTACTGAAATAAGTCGGTGGGTTCTGAAGTTTTAGTAATTACTGGCAGTAAAACATACAATTATGATCGAACACATTTAATAACAAATGAATTATGTACAAAATGTCACTTTGTTTCTTGACCAAACTCTAAATAATGATAACACATCTAACACTTTCCTATCAACGTCGATGTCATTTTTGTCACCTACACTTTCCTTCTTTTATTGATGACTTGCTGAAAAAACCAATAAATCCTATATATAGCTTTGCCGTTGAAGGGTGTGTCCTCCTTTGTCTTGAATGTTCGAACATCTGCCGGTGCACATCCTCGAAGACAAGAAGAAGTTTCACATCTTAATAAATACTTGGAAGAAATTTTAGCTTGTGGTGACAGTAACCAAGTAGAGTTTAATGATAAGAAAAAACCAGGTAACCGCTTTTCTAAAAAGGTTAACGTTTCTTCTAAAAAACATGGAAAACTGTTTTGCACCAGAAAGCTTTATTGATCGTAATAGCCTTTATTGCTTTACAACGATCACTTGAATACTGCCCCCACATCTGAAGCTCTGCTCCTAAGCATACCTTGACGTTGATGGATTCTATTCACAAAGATGGCCGATCTGACTCTTTTTTACAGACACTGTCGATTGATTCTACCTGGAGTCGCGCGTGCAAGAAACACCCTTCGAGCTGGTATGTAAAACTTTGTACTTCCTGTACCAGCCTATTCAAGAACTCCTTTATCTGAAGAACGGTATCACTGTAGAATAACCTTCCGAAGACCGGGTTTCCCATAGAGTAGAATCTTTAACGATTCAAATCCAACGTGAATCGCAATTTTCGTGCATACCCCACTCTTAAAGTGACTTAAAGGATTTCCTATTTTGTGTGCGGCGTATGCATAAAAAACTTTGAAGCATTGTTTGTGGAAGTTTTTCTACACTGAGGCACTATATACCATTTGTGAGTTTCATTTTATCGAAATATTGTCAAAACTTTAAACTCCAATAAAAGACAATTCAATATACATATGGTACATGTTTGTTTACATCTCATACACATGGATGCGAATTAGCGCCTCAGAAAGAAATTTTGATATAAAAGCGAGTTCACGTTTAAAATAGTAAACTGAAAATCGTGTTTGGTTATGTACATATAACTTCGTAGATCCTACCTTAGAATGTGTTATGACGTAGACACTTTTTCCGACAACGAAGTTAAACTCAAAAACCTTCACACTCAAAACATCTAAGACGTGATCTGTTTCACGGTATTCTGTTTTCCCCACACACAAGCTCACTCAAGATTTAATGGTATTTTCCATATGGTAAATATTAGACATATCAATACTCTTTTTTTAGGTTTGTAGAGCGAAGAAACTACCGGTGGTGGATTACGCTTCGAACAAATGTGCTGAATTTTCCAAAGTTTTGTCAGAGTTGGATCCGAAGGGTTCTGGACTTCAAGCACCTCACGAAGAAGGTTAGTTAAGTTAGCTTTAAAAATATCATCATTATTTTAATTTAGACTAATTTAAACCAATTTCCGTTCTTCTATGTTGTTCACTTAAATTTTGTAATTCCATGTGTCATTTAGGGAACTGTAATATTAGTTAAGTTGTTTGTGGAATATTTGTATTCGTCTAGCATAGTTGACTTTAAAATGTTGCGCCTTCCCCCAAATAACCCCTTCCTTGAATTCTTGCCTTGCCAGTTTTCGATCAGGAGATATTTTTCCTTAACTCTCCTTTTCTTTGTCATTGCTTTCTACCCACCACCAGCAGCCGTAAGATGAGGATAGTGCCATCGGATGAATTGCGGTCACTTTTGTCCATTTCTTACCTTACAACATCACAGACCACTCTTTTGTAGATTAGATAATTAGTACAGTAAATTAATGTGATTGTTTGTAATTACAGTATACAGTCATTGTATGTCGATGACGACTGTTTTCAACTTGTTCATATTTATTTTTTTCATGGCTTTACCACCTTTTACTTTTAGACATCATAATTCTTTGTTGAGTCACTGTCATTATATTTGTTCAACAAAGGTTTCCTTCGAGCTTTGATCATTGCAAAATCCTTAATGATATCGTTATAATCAATTTTCATATATAATACAATGAGTGGTATCGTGACTATCGATAATAGCATAAGTTATTTCACGAAACGTGTTGTCAAATATTAATTTCACTCGTCCTGCGGACTCGTGAAATTATAATTTGACAACAGGTTGAGTGCATTAACTTATGGTATTATTGATAGACCGGATACCAAGATTTGTATTCATTAGATTATATTAGGAATTAATGACATTTTAAAAATTTGACAGCTCAATAATTTACATTTACAGTACAAAAGCAATGACAAAGATGACAGTATACTTACTAGATTTTTAGCATTAAATGTACCAAGTGTGATTATCAGTTATTAGTCAAGTACATGTTGGATGATTATCGATTATTAATCAAGTAACAGTATAGAGCATTATTACATTATGAGTGATATAATCATTGTAATATCATTTTGAGTGCAAAGCAACATCAAACTATTAAGCTTTTCATTTTCCATATTAGATCACACTTCAGCCTTAACTCTCTTAAGGGCAGAAAAATTCTCTCTACTGTACAGGAAGAGTCAAGTAAACTTCTAAATTTGGGAAGGTGCTTTCAAACTTGTTTTTCTTGATGTAGGAATATATTTCTCTCCTAGTTGTTATTTTTTCCACTTTCATATTCATTTTGAAATGAGGACAATCTTGCACAAAGTATTTTTCATCGATGTCTTTTGGATAAGTTTTTCGCCCTTTGTTGCTCATTTTCATCAGGAATCTGTAATCTTGTACTGAGAGCTTCGTAGCAATGCATTCTTATGTTTAACTGGGTTACAAGTGTACTTATTTAATTTTAGGGCGACTTTGGATGGGTTGTGCGATTTTTTGCAAAAGAGCTGATTCTGGTACTTTCTATACTCCCAGGATAGAACTTAACGATTTGGGAATTTCTCCCTACTTTCCTGATGGAACATGGTGCAATAGAGCAAATAATATTAATTTTTACTGTTTACAGCATCATTGTTTACCAGAAGTAAGTACTTAAAATATTACATAAGTATGCGGGAGATAAACACTGCTAAGTAAGGCTATACCTATTAGGTTTATATAGCAAAAATAAACATATTTCATACTACTTTCATGTTATTATTTTTAGAAAATTAATTTTGTTGTTAATAGTGAAGCATAAGATTAAAAAAATTCTTAAAAATAATTAATAAATTACAATTACAAAAGTTGGATATGTATAGGGTGTTACTTTTAAAATAGCAATTTTCAGGAAAAATATGTATAAAGCATGTTTCAACATCTTTTGATTTATTCAAAAATTATTTCAGAACTTCAAAATAACGAAATCTGGTGATATCTTCAAAGATCTACAATTTCTGCAAAATGCCCATAATTGGTATAATATACCGCAAGAAATAAAGGATTATTTATCAATAGACTCGTACGGGCGGCCATTAAAAACGACTTTATCTAGAACTGGAGCTGTACCAATTCCGGAGGAAGAGTGGGAAGATATGGATTATATTGAGATTCCCTGGTTAAAAGAAGAAAGAAATAAAGCTGTTTTTGATGAAAATTTAAACATGTAATGTATTAAATGTTTACGATTATTAAAGTCAATACTTATATAAAACTTACTAATGCATGACTAGATTTTGATAAAATTCCTTATTCACAGAAGTGACGTAATAGTAATGTACTATACTTTTTCTAAGATATCTAGTTTTTTACTATATAAATTGTCTTCTAATACAAAAGCGTACCTGTAAACTCAAATTTTACTGAAATAAATTTAGCTGTAATCACGAACTCTGTTCGTATATGAATTCGTTGTCCGTTTGCGCGTCGCGCTTTTATTGAAAATTTTAGAATTTTTAAATTCTGACTTCAGATTCGGTTTGAGCATCAAAAAGTAGAATTGGTATGATGAACCAACTTTCTATCTCTTAAGGAACATCTATAAAACGGCGGATAAAGGACCCCCGCACTATTTTAATGAAAACGTGAGCACACCGTCATATTGTCCTAATGTTTTAGTCCTTGATGTCCTATGGCTAGATTTAAAAAATCCACCAGAGGCAGCACTAGTGGGGGGTACACAAGAAATGATTTATGCTGACTATTAGTTTATACATTTCTTAATAAATTCTATTTTTGTCTGTTTAAAGGTACTCATAATCATGAGTATTCTAAAAAAATTCACGTATAAACTCTGATCAAAATACGACCAGATACATTATATTGTAAACAATATAAAAATAAATAGAATTTGTCCTCTAATGAAATTCGTTGGACCAGGTTTGTATCTCGATCTTAATTAATTTTTTACTAGATTTTAGACAAGAAACTGTGAAATATAATAACAAATAAAAGAGTGCATGAAAAATAGTCGGAAACGTGTAGTTAATTGATCCTCGGTCATAAACGTTCAATTTTTAGACGGTTTTCATCTCTCGTTGGTTTCACTTTATTTACTAAACTTATTCAAAGAAATGAACTTTGTGCTATATTTTTTTAAAGTACCAAAGTACCAGCAGAACCAAAACGTAGATTTTTTTTCTAGCAGGATAAACTTTTTTATCTCAGATAAAAAGTTGTTCTAATTCTTAAAAATAATCTAAAATCAATATTATTTCATTATAAATTACAGAGGCCTTATAAATCCTGAAAAAATATATAGAAAGTTAGGAATAAATGAAGCTACAAACTATTACTTTATAAATGTTTATTAATAGAGAAAAAACAATAAAACTCTTAAGTTTAAGGATTAATTCATGAAAATGCGATGTCCACTTTGGAGGATATAATTAACAAGAATTTTATACACCATTGTATTCCCCATATCTTTCCACTTAAACTAAATTCAAATCACTCACCAAATCAGTTTTATTGTATAAAACCCTCATAAAACTCCCAATAATAATCACTGTCTTGGCAAGTAATCGTTAGTACGCCCGGCTCAAGGGCAATAATTCTAAATATATTGGTTATCTTTTCGAAAGCAGTCATCCAATGTACAATTATTCCAATTCCAAATTTTTGCTGGGCATAGGTGGGTTCAAATTATTTGAGAATAAACTTTATTGTCAACTATTCCAACTAGGTTGTATCACTTTATAGCTTTATCAAAAATATTTCGTCGCCACTGACAGTTAAATTAAAATTTTCATTATTACTGTGAGAGATCTCTTTAATAATGTTAGTGAATCGAAAAAAATTAAGATTTGCGAGATAATATTTATCTTTTATAATTGTTTCAAGTTCTCTTTATATTGCGATTTGTCGTAGATAAAACTTGCGAATTGTGGTTAAATAAATATAGTCATATCATATAATTTTGAATTCAGATGTAAAAGTAGACATTTCACTAAACTTTGTCCAACAACTAAATCGACCGCTACGTTAAGTGGGGAACGAAAAAACAAAGGGAAAATTTGATAAGTGGGAACGCTGAAGGTGTCGTTTTAGTTGTTGGACAATCTTTACTTATATTTTCAAATCCCATCTAATAAACTTATGAAACTCAAATTTTGAGCAAAGAAAAAACAAATTAAATTCAAAGTATTTTACGGAAAATAAATTTTTCATATTGTAGTAATAAAATAAAATTGTTCAGTTGTCGAAAACGATTTTGTCAATCTTTGTCTGTACATTTCAAAAATGGCAACTGAAATTTTCCAATAGGAAAAGAACAATAAGCATTTGACAATTGTATGAAAAAAAGAAATTAAAGGGAATGGGAGTTATTCATTTCATTTTTGACCTAGATTTTTTAAAATCCTTTTCTTAAAGTGTCTCCGTGAGACAAATTCCTTCGGGAATGGCCAGAATTAGATTAAATTTAAAGGGGTTTCCCTTGATAACTAATCGGGTGGAAATCCGTTGCAGGCCACTCTCATCGACCTCCGCGGTAGCCGATAACTTAACAAAGACGAATATCAATTCAGAGATTGCCGCAATGTAATACTCTTAATAACTACTTTTTCACACGTGTAACTTATTATAAAAAAAATCTAGTCACTCGTAATGTTACTAGATATTAGGATAATAGTTATTCTACGTAATCTTTACTGAATAATAGTAAAAAACAATCTTGTCTATATCATAATAAATATAAAGTATTTTTAGATTAAACTACTGGCAACGTTGTACAACTAAGAAAAAACATAAACTGTGTTTATATGTTATATTTATATTATATTTCTTCTTTTTGTTTGTACAAAGTTGCCACTTACAAGATTGTTTTTTACTACTAATCAGTAAACATTATATAGAATAATTATAATCCTTATGTCCAGTAACATTACAAAGTGATATATTCTATTTTATAAATTAATGTAGCTATTAAAATTATTATATTTTGTTAAGTCTGAAGAAATGTAATATAACATTAGACGCGACAATGTCTTAATTGATATTCGTGTATGTCAAGTTGTTGACTGCCGCGGGGGTCGAAGAGAGTGAATGCAAGGGATGTCACCTGAAGAGTCATCATTTGAACCCCTTTAAGTTTAATCTAATACTGGTGATTCCCGAAGGAATTTGACAGTGTACTAAGACTCACGGTGATACTTTAAGGGTATATTAGAAGGATTAAAAAAAAATCAAGGTTAAAAATTAAATGAATAACTCCCATTAGGAAAGGTCTAATTAAATGAAATACAGAATAATAGAGGCTGCCATTTAAAAAAATATTGAATTAGAATCACTACTATATGAAGAAGTCAGAGTAGTGAAAAACCTTAAAATAAAGTATATTGTTTTCTATTATCAGTAAAAAAGTATATTGTAATAGAATTGGTAAAAATAAGTTTTTTAAAAGAGAGAACCTGCCAACAATGTTTCAAACATTTCTACTTTACACAGATGAAAAACGAAGACGATAAAGCAAGCTGGGGATATTATAAACTAGGTATATTAAGATTTTCCTTCGTTAGGGTGGTGATCAATGGACTGATTTGAACAATACCCAACTAAGAATGAATGATTATGGATAATGTCGAAATAGAATTTAATCATTATTGGTCTGGCCAGGCCATTCCTATAAAAATACATTTTATACAGGAATTAAAGAAAACTTAAACGGAGTGTATAATGGAAATACAAAATAGGAAACTGCTACTAACTGAAATTGTTAAATCCCTTGACTCTTATAAAAAGCCGATCCATGTAAAAGAGTATTTTTTAAAAAGAAAAAATAACATTTCAACCTGAAAAAACATCTAATAGGATAAAAGGTACAATGTATAAAGTGTGAAAGGACATTGTTCTAATCTAAGATGTTTGACAAAATTGCACTTTGGTTCACACTAGTCAGAACCTGAAGGAATCGAAGATCTCGTTCAAAAGCTGGATTGATTAAACTAACAGAAAAATATGAAATATATGAAGAAGGTGCTGAGTAACGCTAAAATATTACTGGTTGGATGGCACAAGTGTCAAGACTGGACAAGAGATAGAGATAAGATATAATATGTTTCATTTTCCTGTTAGTTGTTAAATATAAAATACGCAAATAAAAATAAAACAAGTTACCCAGGACTTTAATATACCCAATTATCAAAAGGTTATGGGCCCCAAGGAAAATCGATGATTAAGGAATAAAAATATCAGAAAAAAATTAAAGAATACAATATGAGGTGAATTAACACTATATCTGTTCAATCCAAGTTAATATAGTGTACAGATAAGTTATTTAGTGACCTAATAAAACCTCATGTGATTACCCTACATTTCAATTTAATTCTTAAATAATTTGAACTCTATTATACAAGAATTTTGTCTATGTCACAAAATAAACCGTCAACTAAAAATCTGTCTTCAAATGCTAAAATAATTATAGAATATAATATCAATAAAATAATAGTATATATTTATATTTGCTGAATATCTTTGTAAACTATATTTAAAATGAAATAGCATAAATGTGTATCTGTCTTTTTACCCGGTGTAAACTTATTGGTATTAAAATATAGATTTCCATGAATTGCACTTAAGCGAACAACAGCTTTCGAATAATCAAACCATTGATCCCCGAAAATGCATCGCTCATGTTGATATATATCACAGTTCACTAACAAATAAATCAGGCGAAAGTGGGTTTCCAGGAAAGTTTAGAAAAGCACAATATTATTCGTAACAAATACGAGACGTATCGTATTCTCAAGTGTTCGTTGCTGGACCGGAATATGGTAACCTTTGACGTAATGGTTTTACGTAAGTGTAGGTGTCCTCGCCTGATTTGTAAAACAGCTGAAACAAAAAGATAAATACATTGTGACATTTTATATTACATTTATAACTGTAATATTAGTGTTATAAGCAAACGAACTCTTCTCAGTCATATCAATTGTCATTTGTTAGAGGTCGATCAAGGTTCAATGTCGGACTTGGCAACTCGAATTAATAAACCTGTGTTAACATCGAATTGTTTTATTTTCAAATAAATACAACTTATAACCGGGGCAGTTATTTTTAGCACTTTAGATGTTGCGAGGGTTTTACCGGATTTTTCTTGATGAAAGTAGTTCAAATTTATGTGCATTTGGAACTTCATTTGGAAGATTTAAATTTTATATCTTCCATATGGCTTGAAACCTGCACCTGAAGTATTTCAAGACAGATTTCAGAAATTATTTCGTGATGCTGGTGCGAAAATTTACAATAATGACGTAACTGTATAGGGAAGGAATAAATTAGAACATGATCAATAGTTAAGAGGAATCCATAAGCTGACGAAATTTCAATTGTCCGAGAGACCCGCAAAGTTCGGAGCGAGATGCACAGAGACATTTCTATGTTCCCTCACGGCGGCAATTGAATGTCTACACGTCGGAAACTCGTCGAGAAACCAGAAGCGTGCCACTAGATTTACCCTATTAAAAATAAGTTTTATTTCGCTTGGGAAAGACGCGTCGTATTCGGTCTTGAGACAATTGCTACAGCTTTCGACTGAATTTGGTATCGTAATTCGCTTATTTCCTATTTTATTCACTTTTTGTCATCAGGATTACGGCCCCAATTATGCATAGATTACGATCAAACTTTACCCAAAAATTGAAAGGGCAAAAATTAAGGTGAATTTCGTTAATGAAAGGAATCTATCAAAAGGGGTAGTTTTTAGGGGATGTTTTTTGTTTTCAGTTTTTTGGCCATATCTTCCATAGTAATTGACGCATAGGATATTGCGACTCCTTGATCGATTTGTCTCTTAAATATATATAATTCGTCTCAGAAGGTCATTATTGAAAAAATCCATAATAAACTCAGGGGCGGCAAAAAACCTGATTTTTTAAAGAAAAATTCATAAGTTTTCATCTAAATCTGAAAATAAAATTTGGTGTATTGATTAACTCTTAATAGTTACTAAAGCTTTTACGTATTTTACTTCTTAATAAAACTTAAGCCTGAACCGCTAAAGTCAAAAGTTTGGTCCAAAATGCACCCATTTCGGCGACATGCGTAATTCAATACAAACGCAGTTTAAATGCTTTAGATATGTACCATTCTATGTTGTCACAGTTTTTGTATTAAATGAAGAAAGCAGTGTAAAAAATAGTAGGGAACAAGAAAAGTTGGGGAAAATTGGTAAAAAAAAACGATAAAAACGAAGAAAATCTTTAAAAAAAACCTTAAAAACGATAAAAAAACGAAGAGCCAAAAAACGTTCGATAAAAAGGATAAAAAGCGATAAAAAAACGATAAAAAAAAACCTTCTATAATTAATGACAAAAATTGTTATCTTCTAAGTCGAAAAATAAAATGCGACAGATGTAATCGAAATTAATAATTATTTTCAATATCTCCACTATAAATCAACGCAGTTTTGAATAATAAAATTAAGTGGTGATTAGTTACTTGAAAGCTTAGGTACATAGATAGATAGGCTAGGTACATTATATGAAATCACAGAATTTCTATTCAGGCCTGAGGAGTAGTCTGAATTTGGAAACCTACCTTCACTTGTAGTCTGCGCCGAAAGGGATTTTTTTGTGGATAAAACAATTTCTTTATTTTTTTTTGATCTTTTGAATATGTCCAAACTCAGATTGTCTGAATTCATAGAATTAAGAAATATTTAATTGTTTGTTTGATTATTTATTTTTATACGAGGGATCAAATCAAATGTTTCATTTTACTTTCCGACTACATATACCATGTATATAAAGGGAAAGTATTGTTTTCGGGTAAAATACTGATCTCGAGATTTTGACATTTCTTTACGTTTTTAGGTCCCCTGAGTCTAAAATTAGATGCTGTTATACTATATTTTCGTTCTCAGTGTCATATGGGATTTAAGTGTTGTCCTCTTGTAATTATTTCTAATTCAATTTTATCTGACAATGATTTTTTTAACATTTTCTCGAGCTTAGCTTTTCCACAATTTTGCTCTTTTGATCTATATCACACTGTGATAAAGTACAGTCAAATAGCGATATGCTCAACATTCTTGATTTGCTCCCAGAAAAATGCAATATTCAATAGTCTTCGTCCCTCAATTTTGTACGGTGAAGCCTCTTTTCCAATTTCACTATCCAGTTCAACGTCCGATATGAGCACATCTTCAATAATTGCAGCAGAACCAGGAATATTGTTTAATTCTATTTCTTCGGACGATGTACTGCAACTAATTAGTGGAACGTTGTTACCTTTGACTTGTGCAGATTTTCCGTAAATTTCTACACTATGTAGAAAAAATTTGAATTTGTTCTTTTGAGAATAGTATACCGGGTGTAAATGGGTCATGGGCCACCCCTATAACATTTAAACGGGTAAATAGATTGTTACCAAATTTGGATCGATTATAATAAATCCATTTTTGGATTTTTTTTACATAAAAATCCAATATGTCCGACATCCGGTTTGGCCAGAAATTACATGAAAATTAAATGTAACACAAAGTAAATTTCTACATATTTTCATTTTACGACTTCAAACAAGCACGGGTCGACTGTCAAATGTCACTTACGATGCCATTTTTATTTTATTTTCAATTTTTGTTTCCATCCTAGGTGGTCATGATTTAGTCTAATTTACTAATAATTAAACTAGAATTATCTAAAAAGTCTCAATTTTGTCAATTCGTTATTTTTTGTTACTTTTATTAAACATTTAATTAAGCAAATCCAGTTTTTTAATTAAAACTCCATTTTTTTGTTTTTCCATGTACACTGTTTGAAAGTTTAAAGAAATTGTGCCAATGTAAGTTCTACACATTGATCCAACATAATATATTAGATAGGTGGGTAGCTACTTACTGTATCCTGGATTGGACATATCGCCGTTTTCGAAGTTGAGAAATATTTTTCCTTTTATCCATATTTTCCACTATATAAAAATTAAAGTCTCGAAAAAACAAATACCTCACTATATAAATAAATGCCTTACAATTTTTATCACTGAAACTAGATAAATACGTAAAAGTACTTCTAATCAGAATAGCTCTTTTCGATTTAAAAGCACGAAAAGAAAACGTATCAGAAAGTAACGTAAAGTAATATAAATTCATCAGAGATTAATGTAAAATAATATAAATTTGTCAGAAAGTAACATAAAAGTATAGCGGGAAAGTAAAACATTCAGTTACTTTAAAAAATATCATTTAATTTAAAAAATTGGTTTAAATTCATAATAAAAATTTAAATTGTATAGAAATATTTTAAGTCAAATTTTATGCGCACGAGCTCCGCCACTGGTTCGATGGATTCAACGTTGGATGACTATTAATTTCATTTTTAGCAAATAGAGATAAATCCTACTTTGTTGTTGTGCGCCTAAACGAATTAAGATAACCGAATGAAATTTTCGGAACGGTTGCATTTTATTAATATTTAAATAGTTATGGAAAATTATTTCTCTCTCGTAAATGTGACTTTTTTAAAAAAATCTGCTTCCATACTTTTGATTAGAATTATGAACCATATTGATCCCCAAAATTTCAAAAAAATTGCTTGGTAAATAACGCCGTTTGACTTGTATACGAAATAAGAGAGGGTATGGATTCCTCCTAAAGCGAATATTAGAAATTGGAAAAGAAATGTCACTTTTAATTTCGAAAAATGTAAACTTCCAAGTTATTTCAAAAAGTGATATAGCACCAACAGGTGAGAGAATTAAGAGCTATATTAGAAATGCCAGAACCTAAAAACAAACAGGAGGTACAAAGGTTACTAGGTATTCTAACATACATCAGCAAGTACATTAAAGATATTTCGCATAATACAGGACGTTTACGACCACTTCAAAAAAAACTTGCATTTTTCTGGTTAGACGAACAAATAGAAGCTTTTGAGAAAATTAAAAAAAATATTAACTCTAGTCCAGTATTACAATTTTTTGATGTAAATAAACAAAGTGTAATTTTTGTAGATAGTTCAGTCTGGAATGGGACCTACTTTATTACAAAATAATTTACCCTGTGCTTATGGCTCTAAAATCACTAACAGAAACACAGAAGCATTATGCTCAAATCGAAAAAGAATTACTTGCTATTTGTTTTGGATTAACAAAATTTATTTATGGTAAAAAAGTAATAGTAGAAACCGATTATCAACCACTAAACTAATTTAATATAATATTTTTAAAAGACCGATTAATCAATGTCCAGCAAGATTGTTGTTATTACAAATATAGAAATTTGATTTTGAAATAAAATTTAAAAGAGGTAAAGATCTCATATTAGCAGATGCATTCAAGAGCTTATATAGACACTTTTAGTGAGATAGATAAATAAATCGAAGCTCAAGTTTGTCAGATTAAAAGTCAAATAAATGAAACACCTGAAAAAATTAATTTATTAAAAAGTGAAACTGAAAAAGAAATTATCTTACAAGAATAGCTGAAAACAAATAAAAAACTAAACACTAATATAAAATTTTTTTTTCCATACAGAAGTATACTTACAATAATAGATGATCTTATTTTGAAAGATCAAACACTTGTAATACCTAAAACAATGCCTAAAGAAATGCTGGATCGTATTCATTATAGCCATTTATGTATAAATAAGTCACTTTAGCAAAAGACTTCGTTTTCTGGCCAGGCATAAATAATTCGATTAAACAAACAATCTCACAATGCCATTTATGTTTAAAATACGCTAAGTCACAAAATAGCTGGAATAAAGTAGGTTGTGATTTATTTGAAATCAAAGGTCGAAACTTTCTGCTAGCAGTTGACTGTTATTCCAAATGTATCGAGGTTGAAATACTAAATCAGAGTACTACTAGTAGAAGTGCAATAAATTCTCTAAAAAATATATTTTCTACTCATGGTATTCCGTTGATAATAACATCCGATGGAGGACCGCAATTTAGCTCAGTAGAATTTAAAAATTTTTCTCAAGAATAGGAATTTGTTCACATAGTATTTTCATCTACATATGCACAAAGTAATGATATGGTAGAACGTAATATTCAGACAATTAAAAATGATTTGACGAACAGAAAGATATTTAAATCCCAAAGGTTATCTATATCTCAAATGTGGTCCAAGTTTTAGGGAAATTAATCCCAAAGTCAGGTACCACAGTCATCAGGCCATTATTAAGTACTTCCGCAAGAAAAAAAAAGAGAAAATGTCACATATGTGGCACCCGTTAATGGTAGTAAAAAAACATTTAAAAAAAAATTAATTTAAAAAATTTAAATGGTACTTGAAAACAAAGAAAAACTTTGTCTAGTTTTAGTCTTTATAACTAATACTTAAAGTTTTTCTTCTTTTACAAGTATTATTCATATGATCAATTATGAACGATTATAAATAGATATATGCAGTAAAAATATGTAATTTTAAAATTATACACCCTGTAGGAAACAAAACTGTCCATTATTGAAGCTTAGAAAGTCAATGAAAAGAGATTCACATACAACCTCTCACAGAATTTCTTTGATAGTATCATTTAATAATTTTAACTTTTTCCTGATCAAAAATGTCCATGGACATAAAAAAATTCCGACATTATTAGCACTTTTTAGGTCTGGTCGTTGAGAAGATTATTCAAAATATAACAATAAAAAAAAGCGAACAGTAATGAGTAATATAAACATTTCTAACACTATTGAAGTGGATGACACAAAGAACCAAAATCATCTCTGACGAATTGGTTGTTTCACACAACCGTATCAAAAATATTATTCTCTTTACTAATGAGTTATCGTTTTCATTATAAGTCGTCAGAAACCCTCCATTGTCGATGCAAACTAAACGTTTGGACTGGTGTCATGTATTGGACTATTTTACATTTGTACATTTATCTTTTGAAGTAGTTCCAGCAAAATATATCGTATAAAGAAAATGTATATTGCTAACACGAGAGGATTGTTACGTTCATAATTCAATCATTTTTTAACATTTTGAGCAGAAAACGAATATCAAGTGGTCTGCCACATCTGAAGATTTGGTACATATGGACTTTTTCCAAAGATACGTTAAGAGTAAGTACGGTCACGAACTTGATAGAGGTGAAATTTTCGACTTAAAATAAGTAATCGGCAATACCAATTCTATCGAAAAGGCAAGCTTTCTACAATAAATTTTACCTTGTAAACAAAGGTAAATTGTTTGAGCCTGATTTTTAAGATTTGTCTTTGTTTTTTTTTTAACATTTTAGGAATGTATTAAGATCTAAAAAGTTTACTAACCTTCGTTTGCCATTCTTGACCACTATCCTTCCTGTCTTTCGCTTCGTCCCTCTGTTTCTGCTCAAGTGTTTGTTTAGCCATTGTCGCCCTGTCAATTTCATTGAATTTCAGACCAGCCGTCACTTCTTTCCAGAGTCGACGCGATTCGTTGTCGTCTTGCTGGCTGATTGGCTTCACCTGTTTCTTTATTATATTTAATTGGTTAACGTCTATCTGTTCTTCAGTCTCCTGAAATTAAAAGGTCAATAATGTTGTTGATCAATTGCATATTTGTTATGAGTATAGAAGATATACTTACTTTGTCAGTCCATTTATACTCCATAGTACCACTCCACTCTCCAGCTACAGAAAGGAAAGGTTTCTTTTCATCTGGTCCAAAAATCTCCGCGGTGATCTTATTCTTCTTGTTGCCGTAAAAGGGTTTTGTGATAAATTCTATATTACAATTATATCCTGTTTTTGGACAATTTATTGTGACTGTACCTCCCAGTTCGATCCAAGGTATAGTGAGAATGGACCTTCCATATCCATTAGGGAATGTCAAAATGTACTCTTCGTCGTAGTCGATCACATTCACAATACCTTGACCAATGTTGTAAACGCATATCGATAGGCCGAGGAATTTTGACTTGGTATAAACGTGCGCGTTGAAACTAATCCGCTTGTTGTAGTGTTCCGCGTAAAATGCAGAAACTGAAATATATCGTTAATTGTGTAAACAAGATAAAATAAAAGTAATATATAATTACTTGGAGGATGATGTGAGACTTGTTCGGCCACGAACGTCAGTTGCGACCTCTTGCACCATGGAACTGGACCATCGTCTACAAGGCTGTCATCTGTACCGTTATTGGAATTCGGAACGTCCCAATGACACCGAAATACTTCGCCTAATATAGGATTATAAGGTTTTTTGGCAACTGTACTCTTTCTACCTGCATGGTAGGATGAAAGGTACCATCGTACTACTTGTACCATTCGTTCTTTAGGATCTTTTATATCGGGAATTCTAAAATAGAACAAAATATATTATAAGGTAAACATTCATTTTTATGAATGTTTCTAATGCAGATCAAATAGATTAAATAGGTATAAACAACATCTTGGGAATATATGAAAAAATCATTGGGACAATATTTTATCATAGGGAAAATATTTTATGTCAAGTCTGCAGTTCAGTAAAATCTACTAATCAAAGGCTCATAAATGACGCCATAGTGACTTGTTTATTCATACAAAAGGCGTTTCGGGTGGAGTTTCGTTGTCTCCAAAAATTACTTCCCGTTCCTACGCCACTGGCTTTAGGTAAGAATATTGCACCTTTTATTAAATATTTTGAATATTATTTCATTAAAAATTAATCATTTTAATGCTTGGCAGCTCATGAAAAGCAGTTTCAGGTGTTAAACATTATTTAATTTAAAGTGAATTACTTTAGTGATTGCCCTAATCCTTACAGTTACAGGGTATATTTCAGCTATAATCACCTTCAAGATTCAATTATCCAAATTATATCGGAAACTCTCGGTAAATTTGCTACTTGGCGTATTATAAATTTGGTTTCCTTGAGATCTCAATCACTCCCTAATCTATTCACACTTTAATTTTTGATTTAATTGAAAAGGTTATGACCAGAGCTGGGGCGTTACTAAAAAAAAGTAGCGCGTTAGTTTACCGTTACTTTTGCTAAAAAGAAACGCGTAGATAAACGTTACCGTTACTTTTTTTAAAAAGTAACGATTTATTCGTTACTTTCCAAAAGTAACGCGTTACTTTTAAAGTATTAATGCGTTACTTTTCTATATATTATTCTTGTTCCATGTCTTCTCGTTCTTTTATTTTCCATCTCAATATTTATCGCCGTTATTATTGCACAAACAAATTTTTCAAATAAAAGTTTTATGATTAAGCTTGATTTTTAAAAATGCTATCCAGAAAACAGTGACGCGCGAAATCGACGGAGTACAAAAAAATAATAAAAACATTATTTCATATCAAACAGCTAAAACAAAAGAGAAAAACCTTAGTTTTAAAGTAACGCGTTACTTTTAGTAACGCGTTACTGTAACGAAGTAACGATTTCGCGTTACTTTTACAAAGTTACATTATAAGTAAAGCGTTACATTTAGTAAAGCGTTACTAAAAAGTAACGTTTTAGTTACGATACTCCCAGCTCTGGTTATGACTAACTTTTATCTTTCATATTATTTTGGTATTTTTTCGTTCTGTCTTTCTTTCGTTTTGTTACTTCTAAAGTGCATGAGATTTTATTTGCTTTTCATTTATCTTTACCTTAACAATATAAAAGTGATTATACCTTTATAATTATTTGCGATAAGTTACACATGATCTGTATCATTAATTTTTTTCTATAAATCATACCTTGACATTTCTCTTTATTTTTCTTAATATTAAAATTATATTTAGTTTGATTTTTCTCATCAAAATATAATTTTTCTTCCAATTAATGGTAAACTTTATTTAAATTCATTTCATTAACCATCACATTTTGTTTGCTCTATAATCAAACTAGCTTTGGCCAGGTGGATTTGATAGCTTTAAGCACAAGCACAATTTCTGAAATTCGTTTTGCCCGATCTAAGTAAAAAAACTTTGGACTAGAAATTCTACCTATTTCGATTAACAGTTTGTTGCAACAGGATTGATATGACTTGATTGAGATGTTTCTACTCGCACGTTAAATAAAGAATGTTAAAATTGGTGTATATTCCAAGGTACGACTGTGCTGAAAGGTACACCTGTGAACTCCCCCAATATTATACTCGAAAATTTGTTATATCGTGCTTTTTTTGAGAAGTTACCTTTTATGAACAAAAATCGATTTTTTTCTTAGAACTGAGCTCATATTTAATGATCCTGAAAGGGAATGCAATTAAAATGAATTTTTGGGTGGCAATTTAGTAAATATGTTTAATTATGTTGCACTTAGTATTTTCAATCATAAGATTCACAGTTTGAGTCAGGATCACTGGCGCTGTTTTCCTCATTTAGATTGTAAAGCATAATAGAATTAATTTCTTCGATTCGGTTTTCACGAAACCACCATTTGTCCATTATGTAATATGTTGATCAACTATTAAATAAAAATATAAAATACTATACATAGGACAAGCGCATTTTCTATGCATGGGCAATATGAAATGAAGCATACGCGTTGCCTGAAAACTTCAGAGCACATTTTTGAATAAACCATTCATTGTACGTAAAAAATGGAGGAGATCATTTTTATGGATAATTTAATTATCTTTTAATTTTATAATAACCTTAATTGACCTACGAGCCATAGAAAGTGAGAAATTTAGTAGTAATATCACAAGAGCATCGAAAATAATCGATTATACGTCCGACTCACGAGACGTATTTTTGTTTTAAAAAATATGTCAATAAATATTATAAAAGAAATAAAAAACGAATTATATTATTGACGTTTGCTTATTATAAACATCAAACATTATTTTAATATTTCAAATATATCAATACATGGTAACTAAGTAGAAATTGCAACTGCTATTGGTTAAATTTATGATGAGTTATATAATCGCAAAAAACCGTTTTTTATGAACTTTGATCTTGATTTAATGCAACAATAATCTCGATCTCGATTTTTGGTATTTTTTTTTAAACACCAAAATAAACCGATTAAAAAATGAAGGATTTAATTTTTTTGATCAGAAACCGTATTTTGTTCTTTTCTTTCCAAGATAATCTGTTCTTATTTATTGTCCCAAAATTTGATTTATTTTCATTAAGTACTTTTTGAGATATTTTGGACGGGTGCTGTAATCACCTTAAGAAATTAAATTAATTTTGCCTAAAAATACAAAGAGGAATTTACTTTCGTACTTTCTAGATGCGATTGTATGTATGACCAGCTGAATATTGGTTGTCATCTATAATACTAAAGATTCGTAAATTGGTGAAATATACTATAGCAACCAATCTTAATTTAAATCCAACTGTACAGCTGTGGGGTATTATATCTTTGGGCTTTACAACTCACTTTAACAAATTTCAATGAGATTTTTTACGAACACGGAACTAAATCGAACAATAACACATTGTTGAAACATAACACAAATCTTTTACACAAACAATAACTTTGTGATTTAGTATTAATTAGATTAGTTTGGTTACACAAAAAGAAGAAAATTGAAGCCATGAGTAAAAACGTTCTGTTCTCAGGATCTTCTCTTTTGTAGATTAGTAAAATAGTTTTTTAAATAAAAACAAAAAAATGAAAACTGAGTTTTTTATGAAAAACGTACACGCACAATAAGGCGCGTCGAAGAGCAGAGCGTGCGCGAAAATGGCGATTCGCGTTGGATTTAAATCGCTGAAGATTGTACTCGCTGTGTACAAAGTTGAATTTCGTGTGCATGAGACGTACAGGTTGGAGAGGTGTTTGTTGCCAATCACGGATCTATGAGGGGTAATGGGGGTAATTATTCCAGACTAATACAAACGGATAAAAAATTAAACAAAAAAAATACCATAATAATTCATAAAATATTGTTGTTTTCTGGCTACTATAGTACGCCAACTTCCATAAATCGTCGCGGCTTGCAATAAATACATCCCTCCAGTGACTGACTGACCGCGCCCCGCGGTCAGCGCTCTGTACTTTGACTGCTTTGATTTAGTCACAATATGTAATTCAACATTACTACCGTATTTAAAATTAATTTTACAACTTTTGTTAACTTTGCCTTGTAATGTAGCTTCTATAGAAAGGTCCTTTTCGGGTTTAAAGTGGTTAGAAACGTGGCTTAGATCAAACATGACTGAGGAACGTTTAGCAGGTCTTGCCCTTTTGCACATCCACCGAGATACTTTAATAGATATAGAGAAAGTTATAGATTGTTTTGCAAATTTAAAGAAACGCAAAACTGAGTTTGTCCTCTAGTTGTGATTTTAATCTTTTTAACTAAGATTTTGTTTATTTTACTTTTTTATTAAGATTTTGTTTCACTGATATGGTTTTAATTTGCCTCTAGAATTACGATTTTAGTTAATGTTGATCCTATATTGAAACGTTCCTACCCTAGGCCACTTAATCTCTTATTAATTCCCATTTTTAATTACTATTTTCCCTATATTTTTCTATTTCCGTAGAATTATTTTACTTATAAATTCTAATTTTATTTTTCCCTGTATAAAATTTACGTTTCAAATATTTCTCTTAAAATTCGTAAAAGACTCAAAATAGCTAAAAAGTTTTCCTCTGGAATGCAGTTATCTACGATAACATAAACAAATTGGCGATTACAAGTCGCAAGAGGGTAGATTCTCACTACGCAGTTACAATGCCTACGTCACGAAATGAGATAATTTCTGGGTATAAAAAGGGCATAAAATGAGAAATAAAACCAGTCTGAAAATTCTTACATCAATTATTTTGTAGACCTCTGTGTCTACCGTCAACTTCGACCCCGTAATAATTATTTGTAGGCCTTTGCCTATCGTATAGAAAACAACTACCCATAAAATCAAACAGAAAATAAGTAGAGAAAAATAATCTAAAATTCGCTACAAAATAAAAATATCTATCTAAATAAAAAGCCTCAAAAACACCCCCAATTCAAAATACGGGGAAGAAAATTCATATTTAATTAGCGTCCGTACAAGTAAACCATTTGTGTAATTGACCGTTCACAGCGGCGCGCCGTTGTGTGTGCGGAAGGGTTAAGTCAGGAGTCTCATTTACCAATTACAACAATACACAATACATTACACAGAAAATCTTGTTTTTATGAGTTGGTCAAGATTGTTACTATGTCTATTAAGGTACGGTCCCTTTTAAACAAAAAAAAAGAATTAATTATTTTGGGACGGTAGGAGGCAATGTGATCTCCCCTCCCCGTGAAATTTTCCCAATGAGGGATGTCGCAGACGGCAATAGACCCGCGGGCATTCCATCTTCCTACCTGAATGATTAGGACATTATTGACCATAGTAAATACACGTGATTTCAAATCACTCAATTAAAAAGGTTATAAAATAGAAACAACAGAAATATAAAAATAATTACACAAACACAAAATACAATTTGTAAAATGTGACAAATGTCTTCTCTTTCGTCCACCCAGTGGCGGGTCTCTTTGAGGGGTCCTCACATACAAATAGAGTAAAGAGTAAATAATGTTTCAAGGTTTTGATTTTTGTAATTATCATAAAAGGTTGAAATTACAGAATATACAATTTGAAGGTTTTTCAGCGTTTTATTTTTTTACTTGCAGCAAACTTTACTATAACGAATAAAAATACATCACAACTGGGTCCTTTAACAATACTAGACGATCAGGTATATTTTATGATAAATTTGAGTATGGAAGTTTCTTACCGAAATGGCCATCGGTTTGTTACTTTGTACTCGCCTTTTTCATGAGATAAATGGCCAGGGGGTGGGAGGTTACCATATCGTTTCGTACTGAATTTGATATTGATTTATTTTTTTAGTTTCAAGTTAATTTTTTTACCCTATATCAAAGTTAATAAGCCATGTTAATGTTTAAATGTATACCAGCAGACACATATTGCGTTTCCTGGAAATGTATTAATTTGTGTTAAAAAACGATAATTAATAAATTAATAAATCGTTTTTAGTTTCGTGTTTTACAATGTATTATTATTTTTTCCAAAATTGGGGCACACCCTCCTCCCACCAGAAAAGTTGCCTAGATCCGTCCTTGTTCAGTATCAGATCGTCCACTTTTATTCCATGTTCCAAACTTTCTGGAGCGCAACAGTTTTTGGGAAGCTTTTTTCGCCATGCAAGCAACGTGATCATAAGATGATATATTTCATATTTCTCCCCAAAATGGATACCAAGCAAATTTTAGTGATGAAGCCAATGGAATCGAGCGTACTGGCATAATTATATCGGGTTCCACAACGTTAATCTTTTTAGAAAAAACGATTGCCTAAGCGTTAAACTCTACTTGGTTACTGTCACCCCAAGCTTCCAGGTATTTATTAGGATGTAAAACTCTCTGTCAAGATGTGCATCGGCAGCTGTTGTTCAATCATTCAAAGACACGAGTGTACTATCATCATCAAAGTTATAGATAGGATTTTTTGTTATCTTCAGCAAATCATCAATATAAAAGCAGGAAAAGTATAGGCGGCAAAATGGATCCTTAAAGTATAGCGCAATCGTGCTATACTCTATGTTGTTCAATCGCGCACTAACATTTATCACAATACATAGGTAAAGTGACCCATGTTAATATAATTAGCCAACCAAATGTTCACACAACACACATCATACTATTGTTTAAAATATTTTATTTTTTTTTTGACAATTCCACTCATATGTTAAAAATGCCATATACTAATACAAAAATCGTAGTTTGCTATCAGATATTTACCCAATTAGGAAGGAAGAGAAAATATAACTGGATAAAAAATAATAATACCACGTTACCAGGGCAACGATGTGTTTGTTATTTATTGTTGTGTCATGTTAGGTTAAAACTTTTAAACGTCAAATTATATTAAATTTGAAAAGAATAATATTCTCGATTTGGTAATAATTCGTAAGAAGAAATAGTTAAATAAATAGAAAATTATTATTATTTAAATTAAGTATATTGAAATATTTCTTTATTCGTGGATTTGTATTACCAAATACAATTCGAGCTCAGATTTTAAACAGGATATTTTTTAAGTTTCTTTCACGTATTTACTTTCATATAGGCAATTTAACTCGATCTATTTGACAAAATCACTCGACCTAACGATCTCGTGATTTTTTCAAAAGATCTCGTTAAACTGCCAATGAAAATAAATACTCGAAATGAAACTTATAAAATATCCAGCCAAGTCTGAGCTCTAGTAGTATTATCCCCGATAAATCTGCCAGTTCCTTAATGTTTTTCTTAACCATTTGTTTTACTGTAACACTGTATAATATTTCCGAGATGAAATTCAAGGGCACATAGACAGTAATAAGTCAATTATTATATACATTTAAAGCAACAATGAAGGAATGTGGAATGCCAAAGCGAAAATAAAGGATTTAATTGCAAATAAATGGGCCAGATAAGCTCGTCAACAATATTTAACCTAATATGAATAAATTAAATTAAGAACAAGAGGGGAGAAATTAGAGACATGCAGATATAAGACATAATTAAATATTGTTAGATATTAATACTATCAAGTTTTGAATCCAAAATGTTCTTGGTTTTTTTCTTGTTTAGGATCATACCTATTCTACTATATGTTCAAAAGATTTGAAAAGAATATGAGTTTCCACTAACTGGCAAGTAAAAACACTTGGTATAAAAATAAAAAGAGGGGCCGAATCAGTTATTAATAAAACACCCCTGAAGCTTATTCTTGGGGACTTAAACCATTATAGATACAGATAGTGCACATGGTTGGTTAGAGACGTTATACTTACTTTATAAACATATCAGGATGTGCAAAATAATCTGCGTACATTTCTAGTAATGATCTCCTTTCTAGAATAAACGTCGGTAAAACCACTTTTGTCAAATCCATTCCTATTTTAACCTGTGACAAGAGGTGTCTAATAACTGAACCATGGCTCTCTAATTCTAATGTGTTGTCGTCGCTCTCTTCATAAAGGGCTAAAAAGAAGAATTAGTTAGTCAAAAGTTTTTAGAGTAATTGTAACACTAATTAAAACTTTTTATTTTATCGTAAAGGTAGGAACCATTAGTTACTACCTATAATTAAAATATTACCTATAATTGAAATAGCAATTCAATTTTAAAAATTGAACACTAAAAATTTAAAAAAGCCAGTGCTTGTATTCAGATAGGTATTACTGTACCATAATTTAAATGGTTTGAATTATATTTAAAAAATCAAACTCAGTTAGGTTGTCCAACAGGTGTGATATAAAAATTGCTATCCCTCAAGGCTCAATCTTGAAACTAATTTTTTTATGTCAACTGGATACTAATATATCAAATATCCGCAAAATACTTTGATATTTCCAAATATTGAATTCATATTAATTTCTTTTATTCACAATCGTATATGTAATAGACCAATTACACACTTTTTAAAGATCGGGAAATCAGCTATTACAAACTTTACTTCCTGTCCACGGGTGGAAAGTGATATCTGTCACTTCCCGCCGTGATCGGGAGAGATTTCTCTATACCTATCATATCAGCAGAAAGCGATACATAGTATTATTCGTTACAACAATAAAGTAACAGACTTTAATAAACTATACGTATTTCCAAAACCCATTTTATTTGTTTTAATGTTAATCGTAATGTTTGGTGACTATAATTTGTCATTTTCCTTTTTTATTTTTTTTTTAAATTGATAGCACAAAAATAAAATGTCATGTAATATCTAAATGCCAAAATATTTTGATTTCAAAGAAAATTTGACTAGAGTATTTTAATACACATGTCAAATAGTCACTTTTAAAATTAATAACCATATATTCTTTTCAAATTGGGGATTAAAATAAAGTCATTGTGAATAAAATAGTATACAAACGATGGCGCCTCGGTGATCTATAGTTACCCTCGACAGTAATGATGAATTTCCCGCCTCGGTTTGTAATCTACTATTGTCTGAAAATTTAATACTTTTCATATTATTATTAAGTATCCAAGCGACGGTACGTACTTATTGACTTTACAATGTCCGTCTGTCGCAGGATAACTAGAGAACTCTACTTTCCTACTATTTTCAGTGACCAAACGAAATAGCTGAGCTACTTGCGATACTCTTAGCTTGCGGGGTATATTACTTATGGTTTTTGATATGGAGTGGTGATAAGTTTTTCGCATACAAAAAAGCGTAGGTTTAATAATAAGAGAGCCAATAAAAAATCAAAGTAAATCTGGTAAAGTCTGCACAAAAAAGGGGAGAAATATATCGATCTATGCCTAGATAGAAACTACATATAAAACTCAAAACAAGCAAACTAGAACTGAAAATAGAAAACATGAGGTGTTTACTAAACTAACTAACTTTGGACATACAGAGTGGTACTGTTGGGGCTGCAGTAAACCGACCTATATAAAGATTATTCAAGCGTTCCCAACAAAATCGCTTAGGAAAGAATATGCAATGATCTCATTAATTAATTAAATAACTATATCCCAAAATCTAGTTCTTCCTTGACCTGATACATACTAAATGCAAAAACCCCGATTCATTTAGTCAATTCAGTTTTTGAGTTATCGTGTTTAACAGAAAGTGATACCACAAAATTTATTTCTGGTTTAAGATGAAATCAAAATGGCGACATGTTTCGGCCAAACGATGGCCATCATCAGGCAACAATAATGACGAAGTTACACATGGTGTTAAAAATTTGTATGAAAAATGAACACTGACATAGTAAAATTATTTATAAAAATAATGTTGAAAACTTTACTACCCAATAACCAATACCCAACGCCCCCTAAACTAGAGGGTTGCTACCTAAAATTTTTTTAAAAAACTTAATTTTCCTACAGTATTGCATCGTAGGATGCACTTTGATGTTATAATATACTATTGTGACCCTCTAGTTTAGGGGGCGTTGGGTATTGGTTATTGGGTTAACATTATTTTTATGAATAATTTTAATATGTTAGTGTTCATTTTTCAAACCAAATTTTAACACCATGTATAACTTTGTCATTATTTTTGCCTGATGGTGGCCATTGTTTGGCCGAAACATGTCGTCATTTTGATCTCATCTTAAACCAGAAATAAATTTTGTGGTATGACTTTGAGTTTTAATTATTCGTTGAATAATTTTACCACATTTGAGTTATGGATAATCTACTGTTTTTGGATAATTATTTTATTTGGCAAAGCAAAGCTAGTACATACTTCATTAATCACAGTTTACATTTTATAGTTATTCTATTCTTAAAAATAAATTCATACGCTTTAGTAGTAAATACGCTGACCGAGGCTGAGTCTTTTAGCTCAGTCGATAGGGAATTGAAAAGGTGGAACACCCTCACCCAGTAAAGATGACATTAAAAAAGATTCTATTGTTCTTAAGGGTCTAGAAATTATCTGATGTCGTGTAATTAGTAGTTTACTGAGGTATTGACCGTCTCAAGAATAGCAATAAGTGAGGCATTGCTATATGTCTCACCATGCTTAACGGATTTACTTGCACAACAAATTTCGATTACACTCTGTATAGTCCTGCTGGTTTTAATATACACGTATATTTCAATTCCACCGAATATATGCGAAGATTACTGTCAGTAGATAAAATGCTCACTAACCCTTATGATTCAGTAAGTAAAGGAAATGACGTTTATATTGTGACATTTTGTCGAGAAATAGACCCGTAAAATGTTATTTTAACTGTTATTGCCATTATTTACTGGATCATTACCGTTAATGAACGTTATATTTAATAGCTGACGGACATAGTATTACGACAGATAAGTAATTTAATTTAAAAGGGAAAATGATAAACTAATTAATTTCCAAGGTTAACTAGATTTTCCAAAGTGGAAAATTGGTGTATTTATTTTAATCATCGTTAATTATTAGTCAATTTTGTTTTATTTTTAAGTAAAAAAATATTTTTTCTACTACAGTGTAAATTACTAACTTTATACATACTTTGTCGTGCGTAAAGTTGTACTTTGTAGTAAAAGGAAATACTAGTGCGTAAAGTAAAGCATTTTACGTACACATTTTTTGGTAGTAGAAAAAATATTGTATACAGCTAGTGTGTAAAGTGCCTTTTTTCACTCATGTGATTGTGACAAAATTCACATTCGTGAAAAAAGTATCACTTTACACACACTTGTTAGATAAATAACTATATTTTAGCAGCTTTAATCTGTACTCTATTTTTTAATAATAATTTATTAAAGCCAGCTTCGCAACAAAACAGGTGCCTTTGTTTTTAGATTGGTTACTGGTTTTTCTTTTCAAGGAAAGGGATGATACTATAATTGTTCCGTCCGACACTTTTATTAGCCACAGACACGTACATTTTTTTTTATTATTAAAAAATCAATACTTCCCGGCACGTTTCCTTATCTTTATATCTTTATTCATAATATTGGATTGGTACTTTGGTTTGATAAAATAATTATTCTAAAAAATATACCTATAATGGTTGTTTTTCACAATATTGAATAACTAATTTACAATACTGTCATTAACTTAGATAATTCTAGTATGAATACTTGTGTAAACTTACTCTCGTTATATATTCATAATAACAATAGTTTTTTAATTTGAATTTTAATCCGGAACTAAATATAAGGTGTCCCAGAATAAAGGAGACAAACTTCGGCGGTAAAATATATTTGCTTAATTTTAAGACCAAAAGTTTTTATGAAAACATTCTCTAAATTGAGTAATATTAATATTAAAGATATGAAGCTTCGGTTTTCACCAATTGATTCTCTATTTAATTCTCTAATGTGGCACTTTTTTTAAATTATTTTTAGTAAAAGTGATACGACTATCCACTTTTTCTCTAGATAAAATTAAAAAAAGTAGCACAGTAGCGCTCTTCTAATAAATATTTTAAATATCATGGAAAAACCCGCATATGTTTAGTTACTATATTAGGTGAAATCTCGTCCAAAACCGAATAATTGTTTTGTGGCGCTCTACCTGGATTACTTAACATTAACTGGAAAATACAAAAAAAAATAATTTTTACAACCAATTTATTAGAATATTGTGTAATTCACTAAATGGCAACAACGCAAGTGAGGTGGTGTGGTATGTAACGAAGTTACAGCCCAGGTAGCAGAGTGACGTCTTAAAGACGTTGAAAATTGGTGTATTCTCGTCGACTGACGTAATTTGGGCCAAAACATGACGTGAAAAAAACGTTGTTAGGTGGACGTTTTTAAGACGTCATAAAAAAACGTAATATATTCGTCGAATTTTGGTGTTAGTTTTCGAATAAATATATAAAATCGTATTTTTTTAGAAATTAGTTTATAATCAGTGCACACTGACATTCCCAATAAAATTAAAAGAGAAAGTTATTTTTACTCTGCAAAATTTCGAGCGATATCTTTTGCACTGTAATTAACCGTAGCCTCTGAACCATTTTTATTAAATAATATATTTACCCATAATTATTATTACATTAAAATTAATAATAACGAAAACAGGAATTAATAAATGCCAAATATATTTTGAATTGAAATTTATTAGGAATCACTGTTTTTGTAGTGGAAACATCAGTGGTCCAGTGTTGCCAGTGATCTGATAATTATCGAAATCTAACATAATTTTTCATAATATTGACTACGAATTGATAAATCAATAATGATAACCTATAATGTAGCTAATCTGCATAGAGCCAAAATTTGAAATAAATCAATAAATCAATTTTTCTGATAATTTAGCCTGGAATTTGATAATTTTGTGGTCATATTCCAATAATTCTAGACTTAGTCGTTAGACGTCTGGCAATACCGCGTCCGCTTTTGTGACGTGTCGAAGCTTCTTCTGCGCAATGGAAGCCATTTTGTCTTGTTTGATGAGCTCGTGTTTTTTGTTATGTTGTTTCACAAGAAGGAAATTAAATGAATAATCATTTTACTGTGGTTGTGTTGGTGTTTCTAAAGTTACTTGGGGCAATTATGTATAAAGTGATTGAATTCAATGAAGAAGATGGAGGAGGATTGGCGGTGGTCCATTCAGAGTGGCTTACCCCCCGCAAAAAAGAAGTTTTCTGGCCTCCATTAAAAGATAACCAAGCCTTTTCCCGCGCACTGAAAAGGGCCCAACCCTCTGAAGAAAATTGGAAATTATTTTCTATAAATAAAATATATTACGAAACAGGTAGGTCACAAAGTGTGAAGTGTATGTAGTTTTCACAATAATTTTGAAATACTTTCTGGTTGTTATTAAACATCCACATATAAAATACCTAAAAATTAAAATTTAGGAATTGATTGGTATATAATATTAAAATTTTAACAATTATGTGGATTAATTAGATTGTATATCCCAAATAGTATCTTAAAGTACATGTTTTTCTAGATGATTTTGAAAAAGCGTATAAAAATTTACGTCGTGCCGAAGTAACCAGTGATCTGGGCACTGAACCTGAAGATAGTCAACAACAAAGAGGATTCGGAAGCCAAGACGCTTATCTTCAAATAGTGAGGAAGAATCTGAGAATTTTGGCAGTCTTTTGAGGCCTCCACGAATTCACTACCCTTCACAAAAAGCTCATTTTTCAGGTACCTACCTAAACTTATAATTTTAAATAAATGTTTTTCTTTCCGTGTATTAAAAATAGATTCTGATTGTTTACTGCTTGCCATCCCACAGCTTATAAAAGTTATGGTTGCAGATAGGTAATATAAACTGTGAGTTACCTAAGGTAGAAGAATACTTAACAGTTGTTTCTGTGCTCTCGTAATTTTTACTAATGAACATAATCACCAAAATTTCAATAGATTTTTTCAATAGATTTTTTATGATGAAAAAATCTATCTATATATACTTACTGTCCAGAAATTATTTTTTTTTTTATTTTAGGAAGTGGGGTTTCTATCAGTTCCAGTGAAGGAATGTCAACAGGAAGAAAATTAAACAACGAAACCTTGGTATTTTCGCAACAAATTTTGGGTAAGCTCTATAGTGACCTATTTTTGGCAGTAACATATATATTGTCATGATATTAACAACTTATCTCTCACTTATTTGGGTTGGGTTCTAGTCAAAAAAGAAAAATAATAATAAACATTACAAAATATAAAAAAAATTGTCTATGCCCTGCTATTTCATTTCTTCTATCTCCTGTACAAGTTTCACTTCTCTACTTTGACCTTATATTTTTTCTTAATGTCGGCTCTTAACTTTTTTAAGTACTTTTTTTGGCATAAAATATTCAATGTTTTTATTGAACTTATAGAAACGAGATTTTGTAAAAGGCATAATTGAAGAACACAAAAAATATTAGCAGCTTTATATATACTAGTTCACTCAGTTTCTAATCAGTTAGGCAAATTTCACAAATTTTAAAACATTTACTTGAAATACATTGTTTTTATTTTTAGATCGAGAAGAAAATAATATATCCCCGCTCTGCAACACACCTATTCGCAACACATCAGTTGCTGTCCACAACACATCAGTTGCTTCTCCAGTTGCAGATTCTGGTAGTGCTCCTTTATTTTTGGTTTTTGTCCTATTTTTAACTAGTTACTTTTTAGCGAGCTCTTTAGCTTTCCAAAAGAAGATTCTGTCTACGTTAATGACAATAAAACAACAGAATGACCAAATACTAGCGCGCTTTAATGAGAAGGATTTAGAAAGAATACGTACTTTGCCACCAACGCTACCAACTGAGTTGCCATTAAAAACTAATTTGGATATAACACAGATAGAAGCTTATCTGAACGAGAGAACTGACTGTGTCGCTTTGGTAAACATATTATGATAACATAAGTTTTAGTTTTTTTTTATATATAAGATTATTTAAATTTATTAAGTCTGGTTTCCTTTTTTGAAAAATTGAATTTTGATTGTTAATTGTCCTGTTTTTAATAAGTCTTATTATTACAGATATGTGTTTTGGTGTTAATTTTAAATTATTTTCAGAGTGGCTACCTAGCATCTTTGGGAGGCACTGGTGTTTCTTCTAGAGTGAATAGAATTTTAAGGGAATGTATGACAGACGAACTAGCATGCAACTATAATTTCATAGGATCTAGACAGAACAAACTACCTTTCAGCAAATTAAAACTAAGCAAGTGTGTTATATGTAAGTAATCTTATAATTAAATATAAATTAGATGCCTGTTCAATTCATTCCATATTCTGGTTTTGTTTATTATTTGTTAATTTATTACTAATCAGTCTATATCAATAAAAATTAAGGGCTCTACTCATTACTACCTATACCTACTGAATATATGTCCAGGTAACACAGGGGAGGAAAATATACAAAACTTACATACCTACCTTCTGTGTATGACAATATACACATAAATCAATTGTTTTAGGTGCTGTTAAACTTGGGGAGCCAGAAGTTTCTGACAGAAGTGTTGAAGACTCAGTTAAGAATTGGCTTAAGCATGCGCCTCAACGTTTAAAATTCAAAAGAAATAGAAGAACAGTGATGATTTAAGTTAATTTTTTTGTTATTTTAAAAGGGACAAATAGTGCCTAATAGAATTTTTTTTAAGTTTTAATAATTTATGTTACATTGAAAAATACAATTTAAAATATGTTAGCAAAAAAGAGTAAGATTGGGAAGCGACAGTTATATAGGCGTATTGGGGTTAGTTTAAATGAGGCATTGGAAGAAATATCAGTTTTGTCGGAGGATAATTTTGTTGAACAGAATGAATCTGTTGAAACCAATATAGCTGACAATGAGGAATTGGAAGAAATATCAGATTTGTCGGAGGATAATTTTGTTGAACAGAATGAATCTGTTGAAACCAATATAGCTGACAGTACTGACACCACTGCTAAATCTATACAAATCCATGATAATTATTCCACTTTAGATCGGAATAGTTTTTTAGAAATTTGTGAAGAGAGATCTGATGACGACATTTCAATTTCTGATAAAGGGCTACAAATCCCCAAAGAAGTTATTACTAATCAGTCTGACAACACATACAATGCTGACCTAAGAAACTCTTTAATTCAGTGGAGTTTAAATTTTAACATATCCCAAATTGCAGTGACCAATCTTTTGCATATTCTTAGTCCATTTCATCCTCAGTTACCATTAGATTGCAGAACTTTGTTAAAGACCCCTATTTCTACAACGGAAAAGAAATTGGCAAATGGGGAATATTGCCATATAGGTTTGAAATTACAATTGTGTAAAATATTCTCAGATAAAAAACCTGTTTCTAATATCAGCTTAAGTTTTAATATAGATGGCGTCCCTTTGTTTTCCAGCAACTCTATGCAACTCTGGCCAATTTCATGTTTAATTAAAAGTTGTAAAAGTCAGCCTTTTATTGTTGGTATCTTTTGTGGAACTGGCAAACCTCTGCCTTTAAATGATTACCTTGAGGATGTAATTAATGAATTGTGTGATCTTTTGGAAACTGGTTTAATTTTAGATGAAATTGTATATACTGTCAATATTCACACCTTTATATGTGATGCTCCTGCGCGAGCATTTGTAAAATGTGTAAAATCTCATGGGGGCTATGCGGCTTGCGATAAATGCACAGAGTACAGTGAGTATTATGATAATCGAGTTATTTACCCAAACATAAATGCAAATTTGAGAACTGATGCTTCTTTTCTTTCTCAACAAGATGTCGATCATCATATGGGCTTTTCTCCTTTATTAAAGTTAAATGTTGGCATGGTATCTATTTTCCCAATTGATTATATGCATAACGTATGTTTAGGTGTCGTTAAAAAAATTATGTGTCTTTGGACAGGAATAACTCCCAGTGTTGGCTTAAAAATACGTTTACCTAGTAATTTGATTAAGGATATATCAAGTAATCTTATTTCTTTAAAATGTTTTGTTCCGTTTGAATTTAATCGGAAACCGCGCATCCTAAATGAATTGCCACGTTGGAAAGCGACAGAGTTTAGAACTTTTTTAGTTTATCTAGCTCCTCTTGTTTTAAAAGATAAAGTAAATATAGCTATATATGAGCATTTTTTATTGCTTCATACTGCTATTGTTATAATTTTATGTGAAAAACATATAACATACTTTGGTCTTGACTTTGTCCGTAATTTGCTAAATACTTTTATAGAACATAGTGAAAATATATATGGCAGACGGTTTCTGATATATAATGTCCATCTACTAACTCATTTGGCTGATGATGTTGAAAAGTATGGTCCTTTAGATAAGTTTTCAGCCTTTCCTTATGAAAATTCTTTTAATAAAATTAAACATTTAGTTAGATCAACTCATAAGCCTCTTCAACAAATTTCTCGAAGACTGCACGAAATCTCTTTTTTAAGTCAGAATGGTGTTAAATCACTACCTTTACACTCTATTGAACATACAGAAGGACCTGTATTGCATAGGTTAAATACTAGCAAACAGTATAACAAGCTTAATTATAAAAGCTCTACATTCTGTGTCAACAACTATTCTTCGGCAAACTCATATTTTCTTACCAAAAATAAAAAGGTAGTTAGAATTGACAACATAATTATTACAATAAACAAGGAAACGCATGTCTTAGGCAAACAGTTTAATACATATAAGTCACTTTATTTGTATCCATTTAACTCTGATTTACTAGATATTTATGTTATTGAAGATTTGTCACCAATTCTAGAATTTTGGTCCATAGAAGATATTTGGGTTAAAGCAATGGTACTTCCTTTTAATGACATAAACAGTAATAAGTGGGTATGCTTTCCAATTCTTCATACCAAAGATAATGGTGATTTTGAATAACTATAGTTAACTTAATGTCTCAAAAAGTATTGAATATTTTTGGGAATTTTATAATATCTAAACTACTTGCAACTTAATCATTCATAATACGAAAGGCGACACGGTTAATTATTTTTAAAAAGTGATATTTGTCAGATGTAAAGTGGTTTAGATATTACATTTACAAATATTTAATACCTTTTAAGTATTATCTATCAGATTGTAACGTTTTAGGTATTTATGTATTTAAAAAAAAATATAGCTTCTTAAATACTCAACATATTTTTATTTTATTTTTTATGTTTATCAATTACAGGTGTCTGCAATCTTGTGAAGAATTTTTGAACTGAAATAACTTCAAAAGAATGGAAAAAATGCATTCAGGCAAAACCGCTCTTTTATTGTATCTTATTCGAAGTCATTTTAGTTTAAAAATCGTCAAACTACTGCTGGATATTTGAATATAATTTGTGTAAAAAAATACACACTTTTTAATCTAAAATGACGTCAAAATGGATGTTTAATTATACGTTTTAAATACGTAAAAAAAAACGTAATTTTTACGTAAAAAAAGACGTCATTGGTCTGTGACTTATGACCCTGTATATCACGTGTTTTCCACGTCATTCATGTACGTAAATAATGACCAATATTCAACGTCTTTAATACGTCACTCTGCTACCTGGGAGGGTGTTAAATTTTCAGAAAAAAATGACATTTTTTTGTATAATTCCAAAACGGCTTTATATTTTTTTATGAAATTTTTTATGTTGGTATATATTAATTAGTCTAATATTACAGTAATAATTACCTGTATGTAACTTGAACCAGGGACGTAAGGTAGGATAGGGGTCCAACACATATTTCCCCTAATTTTTACGCCACAGGAAAAATTTTGGTTTCGACATATTTTTCTAAATTCTATACCTTTCTAGTACAGAAAGTGCATAAGAGATAACATTGCTATATCGGAAACTGTAAAGAGGCAGTTAAATAGGAAAAAAGTTAACTATGGAGAGCATTACATTGGCCGAAAAAAATCTACAGGGACTTTCGCCATTCTCGAGTTACACAGGGAAAACTAAAAATGCTATTTTTGGTTTTTTATGCATATAATTTTTATTTAAAAAATATGAAAAAATAGAAAGGAAAGTTTTATTGTATCTGAAATTTGCTACAAAATTATACTAATAAATCTTTGATACGACGTTTGGTGTCTTAACGGACACCATGAAGTTATTTTTTTTAATATGGACATGTCTTTTTTATTAAATAAAGGATGCATTATCAGTGAAATAAAAAAATATTAAAATAGTAGAAATTAAACTAGCAGAAAATAATCGACCTGCGTCGTGATTGAAAAACACTGATAGAGAATTTAACGACAAAGTCAGTTACAAAAGTATAATTAATTTTTACTAGATATGTACCTTGTAATACTTTAAATTTATTGGTTCAATTTGTCTTTAAATTCTCTCTTAGTACTTTTTAATCACGACGCAGGTCGATTATTTTTCTGCTTCTTTAATTTATACTATTTTTATATATTTTTTGTTTCACTGAACTTTTTTATCGAAATTTTTAGGTAATGTTATATTTGTTTTGATGAAATTAAAACGACAAAAGAACTATGAGAGGACTATAATTAAAAAATATTGTCACTGATGATGTTAGTTATTTCAGATAAAACGTCGTTAAAGTGTTTGAATTTTAACGGTCTATCAATTTTTTAATACAAAAGAAAGGTCCATTTAAAAAAAAATAACTTGATCTGTATTTTTTGTTGTTTGAATTTTTCTGCAAAAATCAATAGTTTCGGAGATATGAAGCCATTCGCGTTTCTCAATATGGAAGTCACCACATGGCAATCCGAAAATCCGGATTTAGGCCTCGCTAGTAGCACCCTATTACATATAAAGAAAAAACGTTGAGGGTATATTATATTTCATTTAAGAATATGGTAGCGTTAGAGGATTTTTCTTAAAGAATAGAGAGCCAACCGATGAGAAAGAAAATTTTAGAATTAAGGACATTTCTTATGTATTACATAAGAATAAAAAACAACTTGCATTAATAGAAATATGGAATAAACAATATGTAGATAATAATAATAATTATATATTAAATGTACATATATTACATTTTTAGAGTTCTCAAAGAAAAAAATACTCTTATAAAATTGTTTTGTCCGTCCGCTGTTAGCCTGATTCAACTCAAGAACGGTGAGAGATAGAGACAAACGGACAACAGGAATCGATTAAGCATCGTTAAAAAACCAAAAAATGATATTAATCTTTGACCTATTTTTACTTTTCCGCCACTTAAATCATATATACTGTAATATATTAGGTATATACCTATATAGAAATTTATTTCTGTAACTTTAATTTTCGAAAACTCGAAATTACGGCAAAAATATTGCCGTTTTTCACTTGTTTTATTAATAAAATCAATACGTTTTTTATTCTACTAAATATCTACTATTTTTATCTACCCTGCGTAACGCGGAATCCTGTATATGTCGGATAATCGGTTCACGACCATGCGTTTCCGTTTGTCACTGTATATTTATCAATTTAAAATAGAATATTAAGCCTGATTATTTTCTCCTAATACTATTCGAAATTATAGTAGATGAGCCACTGGAACATATCACGAGATTTCCAAAAAAAAAAAGGTGACTATCAATTAATGGTACACCGATGTTTTATCGAAGCAGAGAATAGATGATTAGAAGTTAGACAAACAAACGTATTTAACTGGCTTCTGTGTTTATAAATTATTTTTGTAAGAAATATTAGCGGTGTGTTACTGGATTTGACTGTTTCATATACGTTATATTATATAGGTCTACTAAGGATTGCCTCGCTGGTATTGATCCGGCCTTAATTCAGTAAGATCGATCATTAAAGAAAAGACAGCTAAAGACTGTCTAGGTCTGATAACATTTAATGTATATAAAGTAATAAAGAATCTTTTAGTATATATTCAATGGTAAATGGCTAGTGGGTATTTATTTGAGTAAGGGCCAACATTTATCTATATTTTATTTACAATAGACTGTCACATTGGAGCCGTGATATGACCGTGATCAGCATGGGCTTAGGGGAAGTACGTCACGTTGGTGGCGTGACCAGAATGGGCCTAGGTTGGTTACACACCAATCAATTTTCTACAGAAAAAGTTTTATCATTTTAAGAATTTACTTCTGTTAGAGTGTTACAATAAATCATATTACAATATTAGAATTTTTTTATTGAAAACGGTTTATTTTGTCCACATATCGTCATGCCCAAAAATTTCTCTACAGCTATATAAAATATTTTTCTTTAAAATGATAAGTTCTTGTTAAAAATATATTGTATATTCTAGTATATAGTTCTATTTTTATTCGGGGTTTAAGAAAAGGATTGGTCGTAAATTTAACCGTAGTTTCTGAAAATAAAACTAAGTGGATTTAAAAATGCACCTCAAAAGAGCTAAATTATTTTAAATGGTAAAAAAATAATAAAAATAAGTATTTTATATGTGATTTTTTATTCCTTACATAGATTTTCTTTTGTATATTTTCCAAAAATGATCCATTATCCTTAATCGAATCCACTCTATATAATTACAATTAACAAAAGTCGTAGAACATCATCGAGCGATAATAGTGTTCATAAACAACATAATGTTGAGAATATGATAGAATACATAACAAAATAACTTCTAATAAACATTTTTAATGCTTTGGAAGGGTGCATGATTTAATAAATGAAAATTTAAATTCAAATATTCGGTCGCCCGATTAGGCGCTTTTAAATAGAGATATGATTGGTGTGATGTCACTTCGCTAGGTCTTTTATAGTCTGTTTCTCTCCTAACAACGGCAATAAAGAGAGATGAATAAATTTTATCAAAAAATAGAAAAGCTGTCGAAAAACGGCAACTAAATTTAGTTGTCAGTTGAAAATTTTCAATTTCATTGCCAAGATGGGTTCCCACTAGGCGGAAAATCGGAAGGCGGATTTTCTGTTTCCAATTCTATTGCATGATGTGATTTCGAATTAATTTGTCGCCAATTTTGTTGCGGATACGCAAATAAGTTGACGTTGGTTCATCTTTTTGCGGATTCCACTAGATTCATAGTGTGCTCATTTACAATAAAATAAAAATTTCTGTTATGTCCCGAACAGTATTATAATTACCTCCTTAAATATAATAATTGGAGGAAATCCATCATCTTGAATTTATTTTTCCGACATAGGAGAAGAAAAGACAAGAATGTTTGGCTTTATAATAGTTATTTATACATGATTTCTTTCTTTTCATTTCTTTTTGTTATTTTTTTCATTTGAGTTTATAAAAGTACTGATGTTCACTTACTGAACTCTTAGAATTCCCAAAAAAATGGCAGATTATCTCGCTTGCAGCGGCAGATTTTCCGCCTAGTGGGAAACCGTCTTCACTGTTTCATTTCTCATTTGTCACTTTTGAGAGTAGTCTAGCGTAGTGACGTAATGATTTGGTCTGAGTTTAATAAACGTTTTGGCGCCATATTACTCTTTCAAAAACCAAAGATGATTTTTCTCGAGAAGTAGATGTTCAAGAAAAATAATCCACATGAGATATATTTTCAATTGTAATATAATGCCCTATTGTGTTTAAATCTCACCTAACCCCTTGTGTGATAGTTACACTATTTACTATATGATGCAGTTTAAGGCTATCAGCTTACATTAAACAGTTAGCTTTTAGATCATTAGTAGTATCGAAAATGAAACAATAGTCCAAGCACTAAACCTTGAGGTACTCCCATACCGAGAACTTCACGGACATTTGCATCAAAATGTTTAATACTTTTTTCGTTTCTAGTGAAACTAAAATCCTTACAAAAAATTGTATTTAAATGATTTTCCAGAGTCGATTAATGTGTGCTTGTAATTTATAATTAGTAATCGATTACTTTTATTATTTAAATTAGTAATATTTTACATGCTTTGGTTTAATTTGTATAAATCGATAACTTTCTGTATAATGAAAATCATGTGACAGCAAGATGGTGCACAATAACTTAATAATGAAATTATATGTCAGGATCAAAATACTGGATTGGAAATAGTGAATAATTTCTAAGTCCTACGCGATCTCCTGATATAACACACCTAATTTTTTTCTTTAAAAGACCAATTATTTCAATATGACGAGCGGGGTCATTTTGCTTGGGACATTTTATGAAAGTAAATCAAAAAACCAAAGATATTCAATTCAATTAGTGTCGTAATTTAGAAATTTTGTACAAAAATATTGAGAAGTTTCAGAATAAGCGGTTTCTACAAAAGGTGGAAAACCCGTTATATAGATATATGTCTTAGATGTGATATAGGTACTAAATTTACAAAGAATCACGTAAATAGTGTTTATCTTTAACCAATATGTTTTTACACTTTACGCCATCTTCGTGACAATCGAGTTAAGATTATACAATATGATTGTACATATAAGCAGTATTGATTAAATTGCAACGTATATAATTAAATAAAATAAAAATGCGACTGCCGCAGTTTTCTAATTAAACCTATTTAAACAGGTACAGTCTGCGTACTTTGTATATTGTTTTTTAAATTATCTTGCAACAATATGTGATAAAAAGTTTTATAGGTTACAATTTTCACTGTCTAAATCAGAGCCTTTTCTTCAAGATAAAGGTATCGGGTTCAGACTGAAATATCATTTAAGTAACCAATTTAATTTTACTGTTCTATTTCTTTTAGCCGTATCAGTTGTAACTGATACGTCAGCCGGAGTCGATCAGTCACTCAGTCATCTGCAGTGCAGCCCAAGTCAAGAGTTGCTGTGGAAATCTCTCGACCTTTAGAGATAGGTCAACCTGAAGGGAGCGAAACCTTGTACTGTACCCGAACCGTCAATCCGACCACGCCAGACTAGAAGACGTGCCAGTACCGTCCGACATCACCGATAAAGAGCATTACACACCTTTTTCTTCTTCGCCGGAATTTTGGTATGAATAAAAATTTTATTTGTTGAATCTTATTTTTGTTCTATTCCAGCAGCTAATACCCAGGTACTCAACCCAGTAGGGCAAGTAAAGACCTCCCTTCTGGCCTCTGAGGATCTTATCGATGCCATAACGACCCCTGGAGTATTTCTTTCTCCACTAAAGCTGGCCTTCATACTATAAACGGAAGGTGGAGCTCGAGGCAATACCAAACCTGGACTAAGACTCCAAAAGACCGCTTGACGACACAAAGAGCGTTAAGCTATAAACACAATGAAAAACTTGTGCTATAAGCAATAGGTTTTATGATTTATGAAATGAAGTTTAAGGATTCATCACTAATTTTATTACGAGCCAAGACACAATAGTGTTCTATGAAAAAAGTAATAAGAAATAAGTTTTTAATTTCCAACGCGTTGGTTTTAAGAATTATGTTGTAGAAAGTAAACCAATTAGAACGGATTATTTTTTCGAATGATATTTATAATTTAAAAACTATCTAACCTCATTTTTGTTTCTATCCACTTTCTTTTATTTCTATTTCACAATTTGCGAGTTTGCAAATTATAGGTACATAACAATTATGTCTTAACAATGGACTTTTTATCGAGTCGGAAAATATAGTATACAACAATTTAATTGTGTTCAAAATTCAGATGAACTTTTAATTCAATAACAAAACAAGTTTATTTGTTTACGTCATATGTCAATTTCAATCAATTGTCTTGGACACGTCTTTTAATCAACGCCATTGGTCAAATTTATGTTTTAATTTTGGCCGAGACTACACACACGTTAACCTGTGGATAATTTCATAAATTACCAACACGTTAAAACATTAAATTTGGTTATATAACCTAAAAAATTTTTTTTTATTTTATTAAAAGAAGTCTTTACTATCTAAACCTAGCCTGTGTATTTAAAAAAAATATTTATTTTATTAAATCCCTACTTAGACCCCACCATCCTCTTGACAATCTAAATGTAGCCTGTGTCAAAAAAAAATAAAAGGCTGTGGGATTCTATCCCCGGGCCCACTGCACCACTAGCGGACACTATGTCATGCGACTACAAGAGCTTATGCTTGAGCGAATCACTTTTCACGTGTGGGTAATTTCTAAAAGTATCCACAGGTTTATGTGTGGCTAGTCACAGTATTTAATTTTTTGTTTTGTCTTGTACCTTGCTATTACTTATTTTATTAAACCTAAAACTTATTGCTTATTTCATAAAATTTTGATTGTGTCTCTGCCTTTACACGACTAATAAAACAAAGTTTATGTTACTGGATTTTTAGTCAAGCGGCCGAATTCAGAGACGTTCCTCAAGGCTTCACTCACACTAACATCTGACTTAACTCAACATATCCTTGAATTTCGTATTCATAATGAAGGAGTAGCTCTGAGATAGAAAGTAGTCAGATCGGAGGAAGCACAGTGGGTTCTTTAAATGGTTCTCAAGTTGGTCACTTGACTGTATTATAAGGTTTAATAGGTTAATAATACTGTGTTTTTGCTGTTTCTTTGGTTAATACATAAGTAATATACCTATTTTCCATTACACGCTTTTTGGCGTCGCGTCATAACAATCAAATGCGACTCTTTTCCTTGTCTCTAAGTTCTATGGCTTTTTATAGTTTACAAGAAATTGATGACTTTTATGAATTTGTGCAGTATATAGAAGATTTGGTTTATTTGCCCATTCTAAGGTAAATAGTTTATTGTTATTTAGTTTGAACACAAGTTTATATATATATTTTTTTTTATTTTAGAACGTACCTGCAAAATACATTGGAAACATACACAAATGCTGAATTGTTGCAGTATTTTCGTTTTTCAAGACGCAGAATTCAGAATGTGTTATTTCCTATAATTTATCCAGAAAATGTAGGAAATATATTAATTAAGGGCTACCTGCCACCAATAAAAAAAAATATGCATAGCCTTGCGGTTTTATGTAGGCGCAAAGCGGTAAGATTATATCGTTGCAGTTTTCTAGGGGTTCTATCTATTATTTCTCTCTTTCACACAACTCCTACAGTATATCAATTTCTTTAATGTCATCGACATGTCAATAATTATAACATACTCTTTCATTCTTCATGGGCACGGATCCAGGAGCTTGATTTGGGGACTGAGGGGGCGATTTTTAATAAAACTGAGGGTACGCCTCCAGGGAAATTGTAATTCGCATGCGTAACAGTGTTGATTAAAAAAAGTGTTATATAGTTGTAAAAATTGCACAGAATAATAAATTTGATTTCTTTATTTTCGTGAAAGATATTTTTTTGTTATCTAAAATATTTCTTTCTATCGGAAATGTAAGATATCGGATTAAAACGCCATGACAAATTAAATAATTAAAATTAAATCTTACCGTCATAATCAAGATCTTCAAAATTAGCAGTTCTAGATCTAATACTATCTTGTCTGATATTATTTCCTACGGTAGTGCTTGATTTAGCAACAGGAACTGGAGTATGGGCATCTTCGGAGAATGACCTTATACTACTGAAAAAAGAAAAAAATATGTAAAAATAAATACAATTAAATATACTAATATTTTTAATTATTCTTAATCATAATATATACCTAATCCATTAATTAGGTATTATTTCTTGTTAATGTTAAATCTGTTATATGTATAGGTATTTTAAATCTAAGAAAAGACGTCGAACAGAGAGGAGTTTTCATGTAGTAATTGATGTCTATTTTTGTACAAATTACAATAATTATTTCATGTTAATGTTGCAAACATAAAAAATTAAATTACCCAAGATTTCGAGGTGCTGAAACTATTATAAAATAAAACAAAACTATGTTAAATTGAAGTACTGCTTTTTGGTCGTAGAAAAAACAGTGTATGCTACTAATGAACCATACGAAACTCCTTTGGATCATTTCGTACCCCAGTTAACGCTCGTATAGTAATAATCGTTGCCTAATATACTATCAAGGAACTATTACTACTACAATCAGGAATAATGTTTTTAGCATTTATTATAAATTGTTATATTTATGTATCTTATTCATTTTATTATGGTAGTTATAAGTTTATATTTACTGTTACACAGTCTTCTGTGACGTATTAATTAATTACTACATTTTTCGAATAATTATGAATAAAAACTTTCGAATAATTATGAATAAAAACAAAATTTAATTGTCCATAAATATCAGTTTAAGCTACGAATAACAAGAGAATTATTAAACGATTTAATGGTTTCAGTCCAGTATAAAATTGTTAATGGTGGAACGATGTTCTATTCTATTCCAGCTACCTACATTTAGGCTCTAAGTCTATTGTTCCCCGACAGTTTTCTACAGGATACTGTACCCCAAAGTGCCATTCTCTTTCCCTGTCCCAGGTCCCGCCAACGTCATAATATATGAAGAGGAGTTTCGTCTTCTTCCTCACATTTCCTGCATAGGGAATCTTCCCACACCCACATGAGTGCTTTGGACTGTCTTAGTCCCGGAAGATTCATCCGTTACTTGGAAGTTCTAATCCATTTCAGTTTAGACCCAGCATGTAGGTTTTTTGCCATTGCGTCTTTTTCCACTATTAGGTGTAGCGTAGTGAGCCCCCACAGAACTTCCAAAGTATCAGTTGGCGTTGATTTAAACCAGAAGACATGCTACTCTCTGTAGCTTGTACAGTTACCTAACTGCGTTCGCGCTGTTTGCTTTATGCCACCATATTTCGGAACCGTAAGTCGTAGTGGATCTCACAACATTGGTATATAGCAAATGCTTCATTCCCGGGTTGAATCCCTACTTAGACCCCACCATCCTCTCAATGGGCTCTTAGAACGTTTCCGTTGCCCTGCCTATATGGCTAGAGAATGTTAATTTATTATCCAGAATAATTCCAAATTGTTTAACCTCTGTTATCAATTTTAATTGATTTCTCCACATGGATGGCCCCTTTATGATTTGTGGATAATCCATCTTTCAGGAAAAATCCTTCCACAGTGTTGAGTGCTCGTTGCATCTTATCAAATACAACTGCGTCAAAATGTCCATTTATAATGATACATACGTCGTTAGAAAATGCTTCTACGTAGATTTTCTCTCTGCAGCTCGCTAAGAATGTCATCAACCACCAGTATGAAGTCTACCATCGCGTAATACTCTGAGCGGCTCCTCGCCTCTGTATGGATTTGTATCGAGACGACTCAAAGGCCTCTTCATAAGTCTATAAATGCCCCTAGAGCGATTTCTTGACTGTTTGGTATGCGAACAGGTTTCGGTGTATCGGATTGTCTTCCAATAACTCATCCCTTATATATCTGTCAATCATCTTTTCTAAAGTTTTTAGAACAAATGATTTCAGACTGATAGGTCTAGAAGATTTAATTTATTTAATTCCAAAGTTTAATTTTAGTTTTAAAGTAATTTTGATTTCCCGATTTATTTCAGAGTAACACTTCATTTATCAGTTAATAATTATGAAACTGGTGAGAAGTAGAACAACAGTTGTTCATACAGGCACAACAAAAAATGTATAGCTAAACTATCGAAATGGCTAGTGCCTCATCGTTTATAAACTAAAAGTGAGTGAAGATCAATTGGCACGTACTCTAGTTAAAGAACTTGTGGTATGTAAATCAAGAAAATCTGTTAATATCAATTCTATTATTCCTGTCGAAGCTTTAAAGAAAAATCTATCTGTTTACGTACGACAAAAGAAGTATTACATGAGCAATAGTTGGAGTTTCATTAAAAAAAAAATAGGTTTGGACACGACAAATTTCACACAAAGACAATTGAAAAATTCATAGTAAAACACTACTAAAATAAATATTTAAGATCGTTAAAAAGCCGACTAGAAAGTATCCATTTCCAACTTGTAATAAACAAAATTTTAACAATTAGAATTAATAAATACATGATGGTTAAAATTATTATTTTTTAAGCTTTTCTTAAACGGAATTTTATCTATAGTAGATAAAAAAAGTGTTTTTAGAGCATCAAGTTGGAAGTGCTATATAACATTGATATGTTGATAGTATTCCTGAAAAAGGAAACATCGTATTGAAGATTTAATGTTACGCTGTTATAGAAAATTCTGTTTAAAGAAAATTGTATAATCTGAAAATGAGTGTACTTTAAAATATATAAATTTTTCCCATTTAACCACTACTGTATCTCTTACGGTTTCTGATAGAGCAATATTATCCCTTTCACTTTGAGACATGCTGTATATTGAAGTTTACTATGGTTTGTGTTATTTTGTCGTGCAATGTAATATTTTGTAGTATGGTTGTTCTTTTATAACATTTATTGTTAAATTCCCCCTATCTGATAATAAATATTACCCGATTTTTAATACTCACCTAACGGTTTCTAAGTCTACATCATATCTTTTTGTCCGAACGAATAGGCAATTCCCCATCAAGTTCACGATATTTTTATTAGTTACAGCTTATTTTAAATTTGTTTATGAAATAACACGGATAATTTTAAATTTTCACTAAGTAACTCACCTGTTAATTTTAGCTTCCAGGGCCAGAACGGTCACATGCAAATAAGTTAAAAAGTCTGCCCGGTATTTCCAAAGATAAATCAAAATATGGTGACCGTTCTGGCCTCTTGTAATGTCTTACAATACTGAGATGTTTCAGAAATTTACTAGAAAAATATGAATATTTTTTTTACTTTCAGGATACATATACTGACTTAAAATAATTTCATGTGGTGATATGTCTACAGTATCCTGAAATTAATTTTAATTTACTACAAGGTGAATAGATTTCGACGTGGGGCACACTTCATACATGACCGCTCTGGCCGCGAAAACTAAGATTTAATACAATACGAAAATATGTAGAAAAACTTTTGATATCAATAAAGATTGTAATAAAAAAATTAGATATATGTGAATTTGTGTCAACCAGTTTTTTCAGTTAAGGGCTTCAATAAAACAATACTTGCAAAGTGAATCTATTTAAAAAAATTATTAAATCATATAATTACTGTTTGCTTATACCCCTTTAAAATATTTTTCGAGCGATTGTGTATTAAATTTGATAACTTCTAAATAAAACGGTTGGTTTATTAATTGTTTGCTCGAATATCCATATTAATACGCCCCATTTATTTTGATAAATCATTATGTCATCAAATATTTTTGTCTTCATTTTTTAATAATTTATATTATTTTTAGTTTCTCCTATCATCAGTTTCTGTTGTTATTTGAGTTATTTCTTTCCTGGTCGACACAAATTACAATTTTTGTTCATATTTTCTAATTGTATTTATAAAAGTAATAAAATCTGACTATATAAAATGCGCCACTATTACGATTTAAAAACAAATTAAGAAATCGAAGTAACGAAGATTGAGAAGTATTTGACATATTAAAAAAAATCATTTTGACAGAACATAGAGTGAAATCGTAGAAATATATTTTCGGAATTAAAGCATGTTCTGCAATTGAAAAACGACGTAAATTGAATTTTATACGAATACGATATTTAATTAACGGTCATTAGTCAGATCACCCCGTACCTCTGTGTCGTCATAATGATGTCTGTCATACACATATCGCTATTGAAATTTGCGCGAGATTTAAAGAATTTCAGAATTAATGTAGTTTTGTTGTAAAAGCTCATTTCTTTCTCCCTACAAAAACCATATTATAGTATACAGGGTAATTCATGACCGACGCCATGGAATTTTATGTCGAAATGGCATTATGTGGAAATGGCATATATTCGTTAAATTCTATTGCGATCTTCGACCATATACCGGGTGTCCCACAGGTTTCTGGCCAGTAAATATCTGAGTTATTTAAGAAGATTAAATTTAAAAAAATGGGTATAAAAATTGTTTAAAATTAAATTTACTGTAATAATCTGTATAAAGTGAGCCACTGTAGCTATAAAAGTAGAAGGCAAACAAAAAGAGATATTTGATTTTTTGTAGTTTTTTAACTTAGCGCAAAAATTCATTTTTCATATTTCGTTTAGTTTTATCGTTTACTTGATATTCCATTTACTGGTTGCTATTAGTACGTAGTATACGTGTATTAAAATGCCTTTTATTTTAGTGCAAACGAATACGTAGATATGATTCTTATTTTTGGTGAATGCAAAAAAAATAAACGTGTTGCTAAGAGGCTCTACGGTTATCGTTATCCTGATCGCCGCCAACCAGGACTTTTTCCCTCGTAGAAAATAAAATGCGAAGTGGATCACTTCGAGGAAAGTCTAAACAAGTACAACATGTGATGAGTGTGAGAACTGAAGAAAATTGTATAAATGTATTGGCCTATGCAGCAGCCTTCCCCCATGTTTCTGTTCGTTGTATTTCGATGGAAGTTGGAATCAGTAGATCGTATGTGCACAAGATTTTAAAGCAATACAAATACCATCCTTTTCATATATAAATTTACACCAAGAGCTGAGATTCGCAGACTATGCCAGACGATTAATACGTATTGCCAAATTCGAGATTTTCATTGATAAAAATGCCAATTTTTTAAATCAGATTTTGTGGAGCGATGAATCCGGCTTCCATAATAATGGCACTGTCAAACGACATAATATGCATTACTGGTCACAGGAAAATCCTCACTGGATAAGAGAAACCAATTTTCAGACCATTTTTAGTGTAAATGTGTGGTGGGGCTTATTTAATGGACGACTCATTGGTCCTTTTTTTTTACCAAGGTACACCAACAGGACATCGATACTTAAGGTTCTTGGAAAATACTCTTCCTAATTTATTGGAAGATATTCCCTTAGTAGAATAACAACAAATGTGGTGGCAACAAGATGGTGCTCCTCCTCATTTTATTGTATCCAATTACATCAACAATACTTTCGGAGAGCGTTTGATTGGAACTAATGGACCTGTCAGATGGCCAGCTCGTTCACCAGATCTGACCCCTCTAGCTTATTTTCTGTGGGGATATTTAAAAGGAGTGGTTTTTGAAACTCAACCAGTCAGTCTGGAAGATCTAACCCAGAAAATTGTACAGGCTTGTAATGCAGTTACTCCAGAAATGGTCAGAGCTTCCAGTGTGCGAGAGTTAATTCGACGATTTGAGACATGTATAACAAGTGAAGGAAGACATTTCGAACACTTATTATAATTATAAATTAATTAAATTTTGACTGTTATCTAATAAAATAATTCATATATTTAAAGTGTAATTCATTTTAATTTTGACCATTAAAGCCTTTAAAAGGAGCAACTGTAATATATCTCTGAAATAGGGGTAACATTTTCTAGCAGATTAATAAAAAAAGACATGGGGTGCCAGTTGAAATAAGAAAGTTAGGGGTATTTTCTAGGGGGTAGTTTGACAAGGGGTTGATTAGAGTTCACCGTGTTAAACATTTTTTCATCTATTATACCCCATTTTTTTTTAATTTTATCTTCTCAAATAACTCAAGATATTTACTGGCTAGAAACCTGTGGGACACCAGGTATACTACGTAGACGCGTCTTGCATATATTAGCTACACAATCATTTGTGCCAAACATTATTTAGGCGGGGAAGGGGGAAGAGACGACGAAGTCATAGAAGTACCGTTCTTACGGGGTCACCACGATATTTTTATTAAATAGCCAAGTTTCTAGATAAAGACAAGGATTTTGTATACAAATATGTAGTAAAAACTAACAAGTGGAATTACCGAATTTATTAGAAAGTGTTACGTCTATGTCGACATAACCAATCACGTTACCCATGAAATGTTCGATCTACCGCTTTATTCCATGATTTTTTAAGTCTTAAAAAATAAATTTAAGCGTAAAAAGTATTAAATAACAAATAATAAAACTAACAATGATAATATAAATCACGTTGCTGCCAAATGATCTAAATTTCAGGCGACGTAAGAGGACTTCGCATGTAAAATATTTGAAAATTCTGGCAACCTGGCAACATTGAGTCGTTGTTTCCATTAAATAATGTTGGGCACAACTTAAATATATGCAAGGCACGTCTACGTGTATATATGGTTGAACATTGAGATGCTAATTTTTAAATAGGGTGCTCCAAAAAAGTGCCATATCAATGTTATGTTTTTGAAATGGCAATAAAAAATAAGGTATAGATTCATAAAGGTTTCCTATACCCAAATACAGTGTTTTAAGTTATTTCCGTTTTATTTCAAATGTAAGGTTTTAGTAAAAAATAAATATCTGCTCTTAAAACCAATAATAACAAATTTACTCTTAGATTTAAATAAAAGACTGTTTCCTTAGTCTACTCATTGAGTTTTATGGCGAAACGGAATATATTCGTAAACTTCTATTGTGGTGGTATTATGTAAGTCAATATAGACCAAGTACATTTTAAAAATATTTATAAATATACAGGGTGTTCCAGGAAAGTCATATTTTTTTTAATGGAAAAGTAATCAAAAGTTTTCAAATTTCGATCACCCTGTATACATTTTATTCTTATGCCACTAAGTAGAACTCAAAAAGTTAAGAAAGGGACATGCAAGCCGTTTTATCCGATTTTATATCGTTTGGCCGTATAGCAATCATTTAGAGTTGAAAAACGCGTTTTTCAGTTATCTATAACTTCAAAACAATTAATTTTATCATATAGGTGTAATAGGTTTTTGAAATCAGCTTTTCAGGACGAATCTAAACATGTAAAAAAATATAGGGTGTTCCATTTAAAAAAAAAACTTTGGTATGGCACTTTTGTACTTATATTTCAAAATATTTTTAAAATGTAGTCCTTATTGTCGTAGTAGTTTGTTATTAATAAAACTATTTAAGGATCTTTTTTAATTATGGTAGAAGGAAAAACCCAAATTTTGTAACAACTGTAGCAATCGTAGTTAACGATCATTTTATTGGGTTGATAAGAACATATACAGGGTTGAAGTGACCATCGGTCCAAAAAGGATATTTTCTTATAATTTGCAACGGACTTTAACAAATTAATGCCGAGTTTGTCGTTACAATCTAATTTAAAATGTATATTAAAGGATTAGGATGATTCGAATTTGATGCCGCCCGTTTTTTTATTACTTATTTTATTTTGTTCATCTAAAATTAACAATCTTTTATTATGTTTTTTTTGCTTTATTTCTTGTTGTAACGTAAGTACAAAAATTAAAAATTGAATTTCGTGTTTTAAATTAAAAATCTATAAAATCTGTAAAATTATTAGAATCACATTTTCCTAGTTCCAATTCTGTATGCCGTCTACCGTTGATAATTCCTAGAAGAATTTCTACTATAATTTGCAACTGACTATACATAATACCACCTCAATAAATACTAACGAATATATGCCATTTTGCTATAAAACTGGCGTCGGTCGTGAATCACCCTGTATACTTAGATATATTAACAACTTTTAAAATGCACTGAACAAATTTGTTAAATTCAGCGTAACCGACAAAGATTTATACGATGAAAAATGCGTTTTTTAATAAAACTACTACTACGATTTCACAGATAAAAATAATGAAATATCGAATCTCACAATTCGCATATATACGAAGGTACGGAACCCTAAAAATGAATAAATGTTAAAGAAAAAATCATATTTATGAATATAATTGATATTTGTTGGTAAAATATACGTAACAAAAAATATTATCCATAAACGGACACGTGAGTGAGAGCAGTAGGGTTCCGTGGACACTTTGGGAAAGGAAAAATAAATGATGGAGAAATCGTAGATGGTTAGTGCAACTTAAATTTATTTCAGTCTCAGTAGATGGTTCAAAGGAATTTTCCGTCTCAGTTTGATAATTTTCTTTATTTGACCCATTGAATACTGGAATTGTATCTTCGTCGTTTAAGTAACTATAGTGTAACTTTGATCTTCACTCATATTTATTTTTATTCTACAATTAAAAACAAAACTACAAACTCACAAAAATAGTTAAATACAATAGCTGAATACCTTAGCAGCTAACTGTCAAAATATTCACAGTTGTTAATGTACTTGTTTTTCATTGGTCAGAAATAAAACTTTACATAAAATTTTCATCCTTACGGAAAAAATAATCTTATTATTTATTGTTTCTTAATTTTTATTTTTTAACGTGCTTTGCTTGATGACTAATCACGTCGCGGAATGATAACGTAAATGTACATGCAAGTGCCTTAATATTAGCTTGTTTCTAATTTATTTTTATTAATATTTTTATAGAAATTTATATATCAAGCAATTTTGATTAAACAGTTACATAATATTCGAAACGGTTGTTAAAGTGAAGTAGACTATACTTTTGCAATTTTTGAATGTAATATGATTATTCTAAATACGATCTGTATATAATTTTAAAAATCGGTGTCTGACACCGAAGCATTAAAAGTAAAATTGGTTTTATATGACAATAGTGACTTAATTCTCAATTAATGATTATTTTATAATAAACTTGCTATAAACATGTAAATTAGTCAAATAAATAAATAAATATATAAATATTATTTATATAAACGAAAAGTTAAATTATGTTCAATTTATGATTGGCATTTTATTTATAGAAAAAATATTATTGAAAAATTTACCGTTACATTACTGTTAATTTCTTACCTTCTGCGTCTAAAATTGAGCCTGTTATTCAGTATTCGCATCATTTTGTACGGAATAGTTAATTAACCAGTCAATAATTGACCAATGGTAAATCACAGCCTCGGTAAGAAGTGCTTATTATACATAAAAAAATAACCGTAGAAAATTAAAAATTGGCTTCTCGGAACATTTAGAAAACAGGTACGGATCTGGTGTTTTAGGTTCTCGTTTCGGAAGTACTTTTATTACGTAATTTCGCGAGTAAAAATGCGATTTTCAACACATTATTTGGGGTTATATGCAGCACGATTTCGACATTTCCGACGGCGCGGTGGATACGACGATACAGCGTCGAACGGCGTCGACTCCGATATAGCATGCGTCGCGACGGATAGGGGTTGGTACAGGACCGTCTCCAAAACAAAACATTTAAACGTAAAACTGTTGTTATTGTAAAACCATCACCAATAACTCACAATACAATAATTTAATCTAGATGAAACTATTGATCGTTATGAAATCATCGTGAATCATTAAAAGTACCTGGCAACGTTACTAATATTTATTGTGTTTTTTCGACTCGATTTAATCGGTAAACCTGTTTTGTGGATTTACAACTTCTTTTTTTACAAACAATTTTAATCAACTATTTTCGAATTTATAAATTTACAAGGAAAATTAATAATTACTTAAATATGGCATGAAGTAATGACTACTACTAACCACTAGTTTTAAAATCACTTTTATATAACAATAATAAGATTTATTTTTAACCAAGCAATGCCTATTTCTATAAATGCTCCATTATTTTTATCAGATAATTCGTCCCCTTGAAGATTCGGCTGACCAATCAAAAACAGGATGCTTTAGAAATAAATGTATGGAACAAAATCTTGTAGATATTTAGGATTTCTATTAACTTGGGTATTTCTGCTAATGGTTAGTATGGTTTATTTAATTTGTTTTTTGAATATCTGTTATTTCCGGAAAATATCTCAAAACAAAATAGTATTTTTCTTCTTTTTTCATATTTTAATCAACGTGAGAATTAAAGTAATCTTAACAGATACTTACTTTTTTCTACAACCACTATGAAAAACACTCTTTTCTACACAAATTTGTATACGCAAAGCCGGCCTTGTCTTAATTTCTTTGATATCCGTTGGAAAAGTAATAATTTAGAGTGCGAAAAGTACACGCTATGACACGGAAATGTCAAACACAGCTATGACCTGTCAACTTTTTTTGACAAGTTACTGTTTTTCTTTCATTAATAAATGTGGTTGTAGAAAAAATATTGTACGCAAAGCACTTTTCTCACTCACCAGATTTGCGGCACTCGCCTTACGGCTTTTGCCACAAACTTCTGAGCTCGTGGAAAAAGTGACGCTATGCGCACTTGTTGTACAAACTACTATTTCAATTTCCAATTACCAGACTGGGTTGATTGAAAGTCGCGAATTTAGTAGCAGCTATAATCAGCGGCCGATTAGCTTGGTGTGACCACAAAATTCTCTGCTGGACTCCTATTCAGTAACTTTAGCTTTACTGCGCATGGTACGAGAATGCAATTACTGCTTTGCGAGTACTTATCGTAGCACGGTTAATTAATTAGTGTTATGATTATGTTGCTTACACAATTTCTTGTAAATATTTTTATAGATAAAGTTTTTTTAATAATGACATGATAATCATAATTTTCGTTTCTTTCTCTTTTATTCTTTTTTGCTTCTCCGGTGTTCTAGGTTATTGCTGAAAAAGAATATCAACGGTCTCCCATGGTAACTGAGACAAGGTTATAATCATGCTATTTGCATACACTTAAAACGTCAATACTCAATCTGAATTTGAGAGGTGAAATAATTGACAAATGAAATGATTGGACAGATTTTCATAACCTAATAAACCCAATATGACAACATGTCAATATAACCAAAAAATCCAAAATGACAACTTGTCAATATAACAAAAAAACCCAAAATGACAACTTGTCAATATAACCAAAAACCCAAAATGGCAACTTGTCAATGTAACTAAAGCGACAATCTCTGTCTGACAAATCATGTAGTGTTTATCTCTTACAATAGACACTACAGTACTCTACTGGGTAAAACCATGAGAATTGCTAGATTTTGGGAAAATCGACTTGCACACATTGTTTTCAGTGTGGTTATGTTTATTTGAACGATGAGTGACAAGCTGAGAGAGTACTCCTACCGATGAAACTGAGTAGTCGTAGTCGTGCACGAGTACTCTCACGAGTTACTGAATAGTGGTCCTAGTGTCGCCAGCAGTGTTGCGAGTGATACTATAGTACCACATGTTGTATTCTTGGTCGTCAAAAAGTACGGTGGTACTCCTTTGATAAATGTAGTATGTGGTACATAGATTAGTTTCTCGGTACACTTTGTTTATCGATTATTTCAAACAAGAAATCAAAATACCCCTTGCAGATGATTATGAAAAGAGAGAAAAGCATGTTTCCGAAAATTTGTATTAGAAGTGTCGCTCTCTTTTTAGTTTATGGTGTAGACGAAGAAAATCACGCATCACGCGAGCCCCTAGCGGTTGATATTAAAACTGAATAAACAGTAAGTTCTGTCTTAGGACGGTTTCCCACTAGGCGGAAAATCTGCAGGCGGATTTTCTGTATCCAATTCTATTGGTCGATTTAAAATTAATTTTCGCCAATTTTGGTTCAACTTTTTGCGGATTCCACTAGATTCATAACCCTTAATATAATAATATATATTAATTATAATAATGTCAAAATTTATGTTAAAAATTTTATACATTTTCATCGAGTTTGTGGTACTGAAAATTTCACACCTAACATTTTCCTGTATTTTGTATCGTTGCCAAAGCAAAAACATTGCCGGATATTTTTCTCCTCTTTGGAGTAAAGGAGCATGAAATTACACCGGAAATTTCTGACGTTTATAGTAAAATGCCATTTACATTTACCGTCAAAAATTTTAATTCATGTACTCAAAAAAATTCCGACAATAATTCATGCCCTACGTAGATAATAAGTGAAAATTTTTATCATTTAGCAACACTGGTCGCCAGCCATCCAGTATTTGTCAGCGGCCGGTAAAGTTGGACGAGTTCATCTTTTGGTAGCCAGCGCCAATTAACAGATCACGTGACCGCGGACACCATAGCCGACAGCGCAGTCGGATCACGATTGCTACTATCTGCAGAGTACCCAGCGGTCTTTTGTCAAAATTGGTTTGTGGATTATTATATACGTTTAACAATGACTGACTTAAATTGGAATGGGAAAGAAATTATTTGGGTTTTAAATATATTTCAAAATTATTTATTCTTGTTTGTGGGACGTTGAAGAGAAGTCTTGAAGATGCTAGTAATTCTTCTCTTCTTTGTATCATCGGTCTAACCCACCATCGTTTCTATTAGCCCGGTCACACAAGTGTGAGCTACTGGCGTGAAAGTAAACAGCTACTGTACGTGTGTACTCGCATCTGTTAAGTAGTTATGTCTCGTGCAATGTTGTCGCTGAAATACTTAAGAGCTGTAGTATAACAAAAAAGAAGAAAACAGAACGGTTTGAGTCACGAATATTTAGAGAATTATATAGTAAAGATCCTCGAGAATAATGCAGTAATGAAAGTACACAAGTGGAATTACTCTTAAATTTATTTACGAGCTTCTGTCATTTCGCAACAGCGTGCAAGTTGACGTCCGACTCGCATGCGAGCTGCAGCTTGTGGCGTGGTGGGAGAAGGCGAGAGGCGATTAAAAACAAAAAATGTTGAAATAACTAGGATGCGAGGTACTGACCAGTATTGTCACTTGTAACCTAATTATCAAATTGTAACATATTTTTTCTAAAAAGTATACTAAACAATAATATGTAACATAATTGTCAATTGTAACATAATTTTGAATCCATATGTTCATATTTTGGTGTTCATGATTTATGGTTGTAATTATTCTATTCAACCAACTTTCCAACTTCATATATTAGTGCTGTTGCCAGCAAAGATATTGCATCAGAATCAGAATGAAAATCGAACCTAACGCCATCTATGTAAATATCGGAGTACTCGAGTCTCGGGGAATCTCTCATTCTACAAGGGGAACCCCCTATCGCGCAATTATCAATCCCCATCAGTAATAATTTTACATTATACATATATAAAGTGCGACGTAAATTCGTTACCTAGTCTTTTGCATTTTACGGCTGTCTTTTGTTTGTTTAAAAATAATATGAGATTTTAATATTAATTTTGAAAATTGATTAGTCTTTAGTTTTTCCAAGAATAAAGACATTTTATTTGTATGTTTTTAAGTAATACCTATCTGTAACCTAATTTTCAAGAAAATCTCATAATTTTCACAGCACTGTAACATTGTTTTTCTCGGCCTGTGGTATCACTGGCGTAATGGCCGACTGGCACCTGACAGTAACTTGAATGATGCAGTCACACGATCCTAGTGGTTGCTCTGCAGTAACCGACTAGGCCAGCTCTTATGCTAGCTCGCACTGTGTAACCAGCCTTTAAGGGTTATCTGCTGGCAGGATAAAGTGGCTTGGTAGTCCATTAACTGGACTTCACAAGAACTCTTGTTTCTATGAGGTTAAGTGGCTCATACAGATAATGTCTTAAAGCAGTTACTCAAATATGCGTAGTATAGTTAATTTTTGATTATTTATTTATTTTTTATAGTTATCACCTTAAATTAGATATAGGTGATATAAATTAAATTCGAAATGATATGTTATTGTGTTATTTAAAATAAAACATACGTTAATATGATTTAATTTGACAGGTATTTGATTTTTCTTAAGATTTACATTAACATACAAATATTTAGCTCTTTTAGAAATATTATAACGACACTTATGCATTTATTATAAAAAATATGCGCTGATTTTGTGACAGTCTTGCAGGGGTAAAGATCTAAAATACATCTAAAATTGTCTTTTCTTTAATTTTTCTTTCTCGACTTTGGACTAATCTTCATACTTCGGTCCATTGTAGTCTCCTCTGTTCAAGATCGTCAGGTAGATCTTGATCACCCTATCTTATTTTTGGTCTCCCTGTTTTATTTTTTCCTTGTGCTTTAGATTAATAGATATTTGTTGGCGATATGAACGCGTCCCAACCACGGATTTTGTTCAATTACTCAACTTTTATCGTATTTGTTATTCTGTCTCTTTTTATGAACCCTTGTATCTTCCTTAGAAATCTCATTTCTTTCAACTTGAATTTACTTTTACTTATATCATTGTTTTTCGGTTCTCCCTATCGAATACAAGCTACGTCTATGTCGCACTTTCATATTAATTACTTTTGTATTGATTATTAAAGACAGTAAACATGTATAAACAAATGTAAAATTTTAATGCTGTGATAAAAATAACAGTTGCGAATTTTAAACATATATTTGAAACTCAATGAAATCGAAGATACGGTTTAACTGCAACTTTTTGCTATAATTTTGATTTTGGATCAAAATAAATACCCTGCTGCTTTCTACCAAAAAATAAGTGTTAATCAAGCCTATCAGAAAGCACTGTTGGTTCCTTCTTTAACTTTCCCTACTACTACTAGATATTAAACTAAATTATTTAATATAAAACGACCTAACTGGGTTGTGGTGGTGTGCACGTAGCTTATAGGGGAAAAGAAAATTCGTATTTCGTGTAGAATTGTTTTATTTTTCGCAAAGCTTTCGGCTGTAAAGCCATCATCGGTACTTACTGTCATAAAAGGTTATCCAAGAAGATAAGCGCTCATCATTTTTTTAAATTACAATTATACATATTAAATAATCGAAACCATAACACTTCATTAAATTGCTATTATATTTTGAAGAATTTTGTGTAATTTTATAAAAAAAAATATTTTTAAAAATTGAAAAATCTATATTTTGACCTTTAATAATTATATTTGATATAATATCGGTTAAGTTAGTGCCGTCTATAAATATAATATTTTGGATTTTATTAAAAATTTGTTGTTTAAGTAAGTCAGTCATATTTTTTAATCTTTTATTTAGTTCATAGCTTATTGACCTTAATCAGTATAGTATATATAACAGTAAAATTCGCATTCCTAATATATTTCAAATCTACAAAAAAAAAATATTAAACAAAAAATATATTCAAATTTTCAAAAAATCTCCTTGGAAAGATTTTGAAGATAATACTGAAAATAACATATTCACAAGACCACGGAAAAAACAATTTGATTTTAATAAATTTAAATTTAACTTTAGTAACAAAACTTTAATATTAGATGTATTTGCACTTTTACCTCTGTGGTTTGCCTCCGGTATTGAAAATTTATTGATCGCCGTTCGCATGTGGACTTTTGGCTTTGTAATTTAAAAAAAGTGATGAGCACTTATCTTTTTGAATAATCTTTTATCACAATAAGCACTGATGATGGCTTTACACTTGAAAGCTAAACGAAAAATAAAACAATTCTGCACGAAATACGAATTTTCTTCGCTCATTAAATTATTTAAGAATAGATTATCCCAACTCCAGCAAAAACATCAGTGCATCCTAATGTGCGATCAAATTCAAAGATTAAATATTTCATTAGTTAGACCAACATATGTTAAATACAATTTCACCGATTCTACAAAAAAAAAATGAAGAAAAATAAAATTCCTATTTAAATAAGCGGCAAATATCTCTTAAGTCGGATCTGGTATGATTTTGTGATACACCGGCTTGCTAGAGTGTTAACGCCATTTGAACTTTCTCCGCACACTAAGGAAACTTAGAGGAGTTCCGACTATTTTTGAGGGTTAAAATAAATCAATTTGCGTCAGTGTCCTTTGGATCTGGTCCAAATCTAAGACAAATAAAATGGGCGTGTGATTACAGCAAAGATTTGTGCGATTTCCAAATTCGATACTACTATCTGTTACAAATGTATTGGTCCACGAGTTTGAAACAAAATGCTAGTTTATTTTACATAATTATGATTAAAAAACAAGAATATCAGTTAATTACTAAATTCAGTACATTTAAATAAAGCACTTACATTTTTGTTCTAAAAGGAATATTTACAAAAAAAATACTTACACAGGTGAGGGAAGTTGGCTACCGGCCGAGAAAGGGGAATCATTGGCATCGAAAAAATCATCTTCTCCCTCCGAACTCGAGTACGACATATCTGGTACCACCAGAGCTGTCGGATTATCTGAAACAATAAATATTCACTGTTTATGTTTCACATATATGGTCTCAAAATAAATGAGCTAGTAAGAGTTGTGAAGTTCCAAGCCCAGGCAGAGTACTTTTTAAAAAAATGAAGATTTTTTGATTCTGATTTGTTTAATTTTTTCACGATTTAATCAGCTAGTGAATAGAATATATTTTTGTAACGGTATATTTTAGTAACGGTAATTTTTATGGATACGAATAGGATCGGTTCGTCCAAACAATATAGAGAGTGGAAACGTGTTATTATTGCCGACCAGTATTGCTGATAATATTATGTAAATACTTTTTAACAATAATAAGCTTCATTATAGAACAGTTACTGATGAATGTAATGTTTAGAATTTATTTTTACATGTACTCCAACCTCAAAATTTCATGGGAATTCAAATGTTGCAGATAGTAGTGTGTTTATTGCTTATCCTCTTTATCCTGTGTATTTTTTAAGTCATATTTCTATTATAACGAAGTTACTTAACTACGTCTAATTTTAAAAACTAGAAAAAGATTAATTACCCTATCTCCGTTAATAATTGTCGTACAACCTCCATTCTTTTGACAAAAATCTCCTTTTAATATACTCTACACAGCACTTTAACCATTGATGACATACCTCCAATGAAACCGTAGAGTCTTTCCCTCTCTACACCATATGTATTGCGAGGGGCGATCGAGATTCAATACCGTGAATAGCCTTATGCAGAAAGTATACGGAAACAAGAGAAAGGCTCTCCCGAACCCTTGATATCAATCTAAATGACTTACATTATTTATCAGGAAATATTGTAGATCTAGAGGAAAACATAAATGAACTATCAAGTTTCTTAATGGATTGATAAAGCTTGGGAGAGAAGTCAGAGTCACTATTCCAGTATTTACCGAAAAACTAAGAACTTGAAAGTGCATTAGTATTAGATTTAGTTTTTCAAATTTTATATTTTATATTTTATTTTTTATAAGTTTAATAATAGTAAGTTAGAATTGAGATAAAAGGAAGGAAACATCATCCTACATAGCAAATATTACTTTAAAAGAAAAATGCATTATTGCAGTTAGACAATGAGTCTGAAAACAAGGAACCTCATAAATTAAACTAAAAATTTAAAAAGTCAAGTAAATTTGAAACTGTAACAAGAAATAAAGATTAGAAGGAAATAAATTGTAAAAACTGAAAACAAAATTTGAAACTAAATAAAACTAACCAGAGCCAAACCAGACCTTCGAACCTACCTATCCTTATCCTATTCATAAGATGCCTGTTTGCGCCTGACAGGGGTTGTCAGAGGGATTCTTCCTTAAGTAAAGCCCGCTACTCTGACTGCAAGTTTTTGTCGGTACCATAGCGATCCCTGAAATATTATATCTTCACTGAAGCTATCCGGAGTAAGTGTCCTTCACACTATAAACGGAAGGTGCCGCCCGAGGTAAACCGCTACAGGGACTGAAGTGTCAAACCGATCGCAAATGACGCAAAGAGCGTTACACTATCAGTATCTTTAAGTGGTGTTTTAGTGTACGATATGGATTACATTCCATTCATTTATATTTTGCATTGGGTTATGTGCCAGAAATTCTTTAAAAAAAGCTAGGTCGACGTTGTATGTAAATTTTATGAAGTCTTATGGAGTCAAAAAGTGAGGTTATTATCGAAAATAAGGTTCACATAACTCCACTCTTGGCACTACTTTAACTTGACACAAATAAAGAGAAACAGTAACCTTATTTACGCTTCCCTTATTCGAATACATTAAAACGCATACTCATATGTCAAATTAACGCCAGTACTAATACTGCTGGACCTTGTGGAAGTTATAATAACTATATTTTAGAACCAATAGGTTATCCATAACTCAAAGCTTTAATAGCAAATAAAACTCGAAAGTCATGTACCACAAATTATATTAAAATCTTAACAGGGGAGGGTGGCATCTAGTTTCGGCTACTAGCCATCTTCAGGCCTACAACAAATTACAAATTTGAAGTAATGTACAAACTAAAAAATTATATATGTACATGTAAATTCGTTTGAACACGAAGAAGTGATAATTGACATGCCTGTTTTTTCGCGTTGCAAAATATCACCTGCGAATTGGAACTCACCGGATGATAAGTTAATCTGACCTAATCTTTTTTGCATTCATAAGCAGCCAGTCTTGTCAAATAATTTCGAGGTTATGTATTTCTTAAACATCGGTGTATATAGAGAATCGTCTTAAATAAAAAGAAGAACTATTCGACGTGGCCTCTACTAACTTCAAAGCAATGTGCAAAAGTATATAGGGTTTCACAGAAAATTATAAAATGAAGAAGGTGCGGTAAAATACGGATTATTTTCTTCGTTTTATGGGGTTTTATAATAAGCAAAACTTTTTATCAAGAATGACTTTTTTCCAAACAAAAATAAATTTTTACCTCTCGTGTACCCCGTCCTAGACACACTGTATAATTAATTATGTCAATACCAGAACTCACATGTGCCTTGCTCGATCCAAAGTAAGGTGTATACAATAAAAGTAATATTTAAAGAAGAGAGACGTTTTGTTACAATCTGAACGATTACTTTAATAATGTGTTTTAACATTTTCGTCTTGGGATTTTTTTATTGGAGATATTTTCTATATAGATAAATTAAAATATTATTTAACCTGTCGTACTAATATTTAATTTTTGGCCAAAAATATAGTTAAGAGCTCTGCTGATTAAGACGCCATTACTGAACTTATGATTGCGTTTTCCAACTGCGTACCCTTGAGGGTACGTGAAACACGGGTTGAGAATCGCTGTTATAGATGAAACTGCTTTTTTTATAAATCGGAATAATTGAAACTATGGTCCGAATAGATAAAATTTAAAAATGTGGCCAAATTTTTATAGAAGATTGATTGAGCAGGGATATAGGTTCTTTTAGCATATCCGTCAAGTTTGTATTTACAACTGTTATAAAATAATAATTATAGGTAATTGCAAAACAAATTAAAGATAACTTTGTTGCTAGTAAACAAGTCAGGAGCTTCAGATATAATATTATTTACGACCAGTTTATTTTTAGGTTTCCCTAATATATGTTGTAATTGTAGATAATAGTTATTTTAATGGTCTGCTTTCAGCAAATTCTATATAGTGTGACCTGTTCAACCCTATTATATAATTTTCCATTATTTAAAAAAATAATGTTAAAATTAATTATTTAAATTATTTTAATTATCTTATTTCAATATCTTCCCAGGCGGTCCTTTACAAATAGTTTTAATGTGTAACCGAACACTAATGACCATTTAATGCCGATTTATTATCAGCGTTACCAATCTGTGGGTTTTGTGGGGTGTAGTTGAGGATTTTGTGGGGAATCCAGAATTTCTCATACTGTGATGTGGGTAAGATAGCCATGTAGAGTATCTCAATGTTGGGAAGATAAACAGTAGACACTTTCAACAACAAATTTATTCACTGGTACATGTTTACTAATATAATAAATCGATAACTCATCGACAATGAATTAAGAATCGAGAATGAATAACGAATCAAGAATGACCGCTCTCAAAGAGATAACAACCTATATATGCAAAGCCAACAATAAATATTTCCTGACCTGGGCAACGGCCGACATTCAACCTGTCGGCGTAACCTTGCTATATAACGTTACGTATAACTCACGTCTCAACCTTTATATTGTTTAAATTATAACTAGTTTAATGAACTACGATATATTATTATTTAAGGTTATTCTGTGTGGCCCAAAAGGCATCACAATAATAAATAATAAGGTAGGTAAGTGACAAAATTAAAGATTAATTTTTTTTTAAAACGTTTTCTACGTTTGCTAGACACTCTCCTTTGACGTTCAACGGTTCTCTTTCTTTCTCGCACTCGCACAGTTCGCATTCCGTAATTCCGAAGTCTCACATAGACCTTTTATTGATTCTGCATAATTTGATCGATTTATTTGTCAATTACTTGTACTTAGTCAAAAAAATGTTTTTTCGATAGAGTAGAAAGCCCGTACTAGATTTTTCCCAGCATGGTTTATCAGAACCTTTTAAAACTGCTGAAAAATATTGGCTTCAAGTTTTTAAACTAAAAAAATCAAATAACCAATCAATGTTTCCCAATTTAAAAACAGTTGTTTCATTTTTACTTATACTGCCATTTTCCAAGATTATTCGGTAATTTAAATGATATCAAAACAGATACGCGTAAAAATTTGGACAATTGTACAAAAGAAGGTATCAAATCACATGGAGGCATACTAAATTTTGAACCAGATAAAACAATGAAAAATACAAACATTTGGACAAAAAAATTAAAAAAATAACATTTACTTATTTGGTTTAATGCATCTCTCCTAATACTTGCATACAAGTGTAATTTTGGGGAATAGCCAGTCATGCAACGGGGAATAATGTCGAATCTGTTTATTATGTTGTTTTAATATTTACAAAATATAAAGAATGAAAGATATGTCTATGTTGATAATAAATCTTTTAGTATAAAGAATACATATCAGTTCGAATCGGTAACGTCAAGATCCCGAAGAAAACCAGTCAATTTTTAATACTCAAATCGACAACGTCAAGATCTTGCGAAATTATTCAAAAGTACACTGTTCCACTTTCGTTTCGACGTCGTATTTTACCTCAGTTTTTTGACATTTTAGCGCGCAACCATTTTCTATCTACGACGAAATATAAAGATAAATCTGAAGATGATTATTTTCACCTAATAATATTACCAGATTTTTTTTATAGTCGGTGGAAAATGTTTAAGCCTACGGAAATATCTTACCTTTCGTATGTTCACAAAAAAGGGGACGTTTATTAATTAATGATCCACCAAAACACACTCGTAAAGGCGGGACTTCACCAAAGTGGGCTAGTTCGGCGGCACATGCGGCCTAGCTGCCCGCACAAAATGCCGAGGAATTAAATTGGAGTACTAGGGTGTCTTTTCGAGTACTCGCGAGCCTTTTGAAGTGGTCACGAGCACCAAGCACTAAGCCCTTTGGTAAAGTGTTTTAAGCATCAAGTACCGATTTTAAAAAGTGCTCTTAAGCACTGTTCTCCCAAACAAAGCACTCAGCACAGTGCTTAGGACCAGCTCTGATGGAGGGTATGATTTTGAAATATAGAGTATAATGTTTGCAAACACATTAAAAACCACACCAAAAAAACTAAACTTCCACATCAAAATCGACATTTAGCGTAAAATTTATATAGATCTAAAAAATATCATTAATGAAATTTCAGATCGGATAAAAATTTTATTCCAGGTTAAAAGTCGAAAGAAAGGTATTTCTTAAACAGAGTTATTATATTAATTGTTCCTACAACGTTTGTAGGTTTTTCCTACAACTTCGTGAGATACCGCAGTTTTAAAAATTGGAAGTCATATTCTGCATAATATGCTTTCTGTCCACACTATCTTCGAGATAGAGTATTTGGCGTATTTTATTACGTAGTTTTCCTTGGCGGTATAATCCAGGATCTATTTTATTGAAACAAGTTTGATCACACAGTTATCTATTTATCTTTTAAAAGTTTACTTGAATGCGATTCATTTGAATAATCAATGTTGGCGAATATTAAGAATCGTTTTCTTGAGCATCTGATGAGCTCTATTTACAATTTAGTCCTTAATTGAACTCTTACCTTTACTCACTCAAAGTTTAAATGAAGTCTCTTTACTGCGTTGCAGTTCTTTGGATTGTTCCTGATACCATGTGGCCTTTTTCGGAAATTTTCCTATCCAGAAAATTCCTTATTATTATTTCCTTTTATTTCTAATCGCCCTCAATATTTGTGATATAAGTCACACTACCATTTAGTTTTTAATTTTATTACCATTTAAATCTTATTTACTATTAGTTACCTTTTCATGTACCCAGTATTTTCTCTTGCACCACCCTCTTATCCTTCTCAGTAGCGGTATCCTTAATTTTAGCAATATGCTTATTAAGGTTTAATCTTAACATTATTGTAGTTTGGTCAGAAGATGGCTTTTTAGCCGAAACTAGTTGCCTTCCTTTTTTTATAATTAAATTTATTGTGGTACATGATTCTGAGTTTCATTTATGATTAACTATTTATATATTCGTTAATAAAGTATCAACATTTTTCATTAATGATAAAAATGCAGATCATTATAATATACAAGGTGGGCCAAAATTGTCGAACAATACTTCTAGGGATGATAGAACACCTAAAAATAAGTAATATTTGTTTAATGAACCGATGTCCAAAACCGCTTATTAAGGGTGCGACAACCTCTAGAAAGGGCTTAAAGATAATTGGTTTTTCATGAATATCTTTCGAGAGGAGTGTCTCGATTCTTCGAATTCACTAAAGGTAGTTTACAGGGGCGAGTTACCACTTTTTAGATATATTTTTTAAACGATTAACTTTTGGCTGATACATCAAGAGTACCTTTTTTCAAGAAAAAACTTCCGAAAATATTATGTTAATATGCATTTTCCAAAACAGTTGATAACAAAAATAATTATGTCTAAAAAAGGGTAACTCGCCCCTTGAAAACTACCCTTAGTGAATTCCAAGAATCAAGACAAAATACGTAAATAGCGTACTACCTAAAATTTGAATATTGTATGGGACCCCGCTCGAATGATATTCATGAAAAACCAATTATTATCGTTAAGCTCTTTCTATAGGTTGTCGCACCCTTAATAAGCGGTTTGGACATGGGTTCATTAGACAAACTTTACTTATTTTAAGATGTTCTAATACCCCTAGAAGTATTGCTAGACAATTTTGGTCCATCTTGTATATAGAAATTTATTTTCGTAACTTTTTTTCAAAACTCGAAATTACGGCAAAAATACTGCCGTTTTTCACATGTTTGTTACTGTTTAGCCTCAAAAGAAATGTAGAAAAATAAAAAAATTCCTTAAATTTTTTGATAAAAAAAATTAAAAAATATTTCGAAACCTTAATGTTCAACATTAAAAGAATAATAAAAAAAATATGTACCGAAGTTGGATTTCAATTGTTTTTATTTAATTTGATCTTTTAGATACGAAAATTTAGAACAATGTTTAGAATGACTAGAACAATCCGGTACAATAAAAAAACATAATGGAGGCTAGCTCTAAATGGTTTTAGTTAATTTTGAGCTTGAAACAATTGTTTTTAAGACATGAAAATTTGAAACAATATTAAGAACTAGAACAATCTGATACACCAAAAAAAAAACTTGGAAAAAAATAATGGGGGGCTGGACCCGAATGGTTTTTATTGATTTTGGGCTTGAAATAATTTTTTTTACAAGAAAATTTGGAACAATGACCAGAACAACTAAAACAACCTGGTACAACCACAAAAAATCGAAAAAAAATAATATGGGGCTAGCTCTAAAAATGTTTTTTGAGTTTTTCGACCTTTGTATTTAAGTTTAAGGAATAATTTTCTGGAACAATTTGGTACAAACCTAGAACAATTTAGAACAACTTTCAAAATTTCAAAATTCGGAAAATGGGAGGCTAACTTCACACACTAAAAGGAGAGTTAAGTCCACAGTTTCATTTACCATTTTCAAAATTGTTTTTTCAAATAATAAATAAATTAGGTGCTAATTATTATTATCGATTATTTCATTATATAGGAATTTAATATTTAATTTTTATTACAGAATCGCTAAATATCTTGTATTCAAGAAATTCTAAAAATAACTATTATGAAGTACGTAAATATAAGTAATACATCTATTTTCTGTCGACTACTTTTGTAGGACGTAAATATTAAAAAATATTATCTTGATTACCATCTAATTTGTATTTATAGTTTTATGATTAAATTGAAAATAGACATAATTTTTCTACGATCGATATTAAATGAATTAAAATTTAATAAAAGTACTAGGTTGGCCTATATTTAATTGATATTATCAAGTTATTGATTAAAAATAAAATCATTCTTACCATTTCAAGTATTTTACTACATGGAACAAAACGTTATACGAATAAGAACGTTCAAATATAAACTGTTTGCATTGTATTTGTGTCCTTCAACTATTATGCATGCATACGTGTGTTCCCAAGATTTAAATGTTAAGCAATTTAGAGAAAGTAGATAATGAGATTAATGTTATTGTTAAATTAAATATAAAAAAGGCAAACATGTTGTTGTTTCATCGCATAACCTTTCTACGTAGACTTCGAGATTTTCCGCTTTTTCCATGACCCAACACATTTTCCAGAACATGAAACGTAGAATTAGTAGCTTTTGAAAAATTAAAAATCACTGATGGTAGATTTTGTCAATCCAACTTTGTGAAATATAACATATTATTATTTAAGTTTTAATAATTTTTATTTTTTTTATTAATTACTAATTTAAAAAAAATATAAATTTCTGAAAAGATTATTAATAAAAAATTTATATTAAAGGTAGAGTTACAAATTTTGTTCGTTTTTATTTTAGGTTTTGTGCCTTTTTTAATTGGATTATTTAAATTCAAATTAAAATAAAATTTTGAAACTTTTAAGATTCCAAATACGTTTAATTATAATTTAAATATTTAAAAAATGTATAGATTTCAAAATTTAATTTTGGTTTTGCTGTATTAATCTACTATCAGATTAGTACTTTCCCGATCCCATCAAAGGGAAAGTATAGTAAACGAGCAAACAAAAAATTCGAGATATCGATGGAAATATCCATTTTGAGGTTCCCCGATAAGATTGAAATAATTTCCAGAGTAAGGTCTGTCTGTGTGTAATCTTCCAAGATAACCGCCGAGCTGAAATTTTGTATGAAAGGTTGGTGTGCCTCAAATGCTACCATAAGGTTTTGGTACAAATTGGTGTAGTAGAAGATCCTTGAGTACGACATTGATTCTTTTTTTTACGCATAACTTTTTAAATATAAAATTGTTATTTAAATTTTGATTTGATCTCAAAATAATATTAAATTACATCCAAAATTGTTGGAATAGAATGGTTGTCATTATGATAGTTTAGAGAACTGATTTGCATTGGTGTAAAATTTTATATATTTTATATATAGTGTTTCACAAAAAAATTGCACCATATGCAAAACATTGTTATTATTGATTTTTACGAAAATATTATTCTTGATAAAAATTGGTGCTTTACTTTAACATGATGTTAACATTAAAAAAAATAACATGTATGAAGAAAATAAAAATGCAGTTCGTTCAAGAGTGCCCTTATTTGAAAAAATATAGAAAAATGTTATTTGGAAAACTTGTTTAAAAACAATATTTAATATGCTCAGTTTTGGAAACGTGGAGTTGGAAAACTTACTAAGTAAGGAAAGATCATTACACGATGGAATATTACGGAGATGAGAGGATCCTACAAAGGCAGGAATCCGTTTTAAACCGGGAGGATCAACATGGCCTCCCTATTAGAAAATTTACCGATCACGGAGGCCATGTTGTTCCTCCCAGTATAAAAAGGATTCCTGCCACTATAGGATCCTTTCATCTCCGTATTGTTCCCTTGAGGAATGATCTTTCCTTACTTAGTAAGGTCTCCAAATCTATGTTTACAAATTGTTTCTTGATTAAATTTTAAAAAGTCTTGCAATTTTAATTTCCATGTTCCACACCTTTTAAATTCCATTAGATACTCCTCTACTTTCTATATTCTTTCATTATTACAAACACCCCCCTAGTATTATTTTACTTCTTTGATCGACTATGAGTAAATGTTAATTTTTAGTTAACCCTTTATATGGCCTAAAGATGGCTTGTCAGCCGAAACCAGTCGCCGTTTCCTAAAATGTTTAGAGTTTTACTTTATTTATATAGTTTTGATTTTCTTCTCTTATTTCTTGGCCATCTCACTTACTACGCCTTTCAAAACCTTTTGATGATCTGATTTCAACGTTGTTGAAATGTGCTTTGCACGTTTTTTAATTAATTACCTAAAACATTTTTTTCGTATTACCAGTTCATGTACCCACAATTTTCCCTCCCCTATCATCCCCTTCAAATATTCTACTATCAACTATTGATGGGCATTAACGTTATTCTTTTGCATTTTTGTTAATCTAACAACTTAATTCTTTTATATATATATATGGTAAGTTAGTTTGGTTTTGTGTAAATTTAATTTTAATTTTTCGAACATTGTAATACTTTTAGGCCTGATGATGGCTAAGTAGCCGAAACTAGTCGCAGTTTACACCTTTATTAAATTCATTGTAGTACATGATTTTGAGTTTCATTTCATTTAACTGCTTAACGTTAAAGGAAGAATAGTAAAAGAATGAAGTCAACTGATTAATCCAATTTCGACAAATTAAATTGTGACAGCTGTCACTTAGAAAACTACGCTTTAAATTAAAAAAAAAGATGTAGAAATAGCTAGTAACAATTCAAGTGCTTATATTATTAAGTTTTAATATAAGACTTACTGATTGTCCTGCTATGTCTTCTGGCATTTTCAATACATTCTGAACCTAATTCGATGCCTGGCTGGATCACAGCGTCTCCAGGTAGGGATTCCAGCCCTGTAACAATTAAAAAATATTAAAATATATATACAGGGTTGACCGTATAACTATTTTAATATTCTCATGAAGTTGTTAATGTTTTAAATATATTCTTCGTTCTTTCAAATATTAAAATAAATAGCATAACTATTTATATTTTAAAGAATATTGTAATAAATGCTGTGTTCAATTTAGTTATTAAAAATTAATAACTTATGGTAAGATTTTAAATATATTTTATTAGAAATATGAATGCCGTAAAACTCATATATAACTTACTGAATACATCAGTCTATTAATCTAATAAGGAATTAAGCTAATTGGCCATAATTACAAAGCAAACTTTTCATACTAACCAATAAAGAATAAGTCTTTAGGAAAACGATCTACAATTTAGACAGTCTGCTATCACAGAGGTAAAAAATCAAAATGATTAATAGTGGACGCTTGTGCGGTATCCGGAAAATTCACCACCAACAATTCATCGTTAGCAAGTTACCGCCACGATAATTCATCGCCGCGATAATTAACCGCCAAACTAATTCACCAATATTCATTTTCTTTCATTTTATTTTTAAAATTAATGACACAACAAAATAATATTTTCATTTATTTTATTTTATAAATTTCCAATACCTTGTTTAATTTTTAGTTAACAGATAAAACTTTGATAGTATTTTAAATTTTGATGAGCATCTCTATGAAAATGTCTGTCAAGTTCATGATGTCAGAACAAGTGAAAAACGGCAATATGTTTGCCGTAATTTTTCGAGTTGTCGTTGTCTGTTTGTCGCTATCTATTACCTTTACTGAGTTGAATCTTATAACAGACAGACAGACGAGCGGACGGAGCCGTTGTATGAGTTATTTACGAAAACTCTAAAAAGTAAAGCAGAAGTAGCGCCTTGATGAAGATTTCATTTTTGAAGAAAAAAAGTGTTGATCAAATATTTTGGGAGTGAGAAAACTACCAGAAAGATAAAAACAATGAATAATTACGGTGGCGCAGCTTGAGTAGAAGCGGCTAAAATGTACGAGTCTATTAAAATAATTACTAAAATAACCACCCATTGTCTTACAGGCTTACGGACACGACAATCCAATGCGGTCAAGCAGCAGCCCCTAAACGTACAACTATAGATGAGCGGTCGTGTTACGTTTTTTTCCTGTGCCACCCTATATTTTCATTCTTCCTCTGCTCATTATATTTTAATTTCAGACTCGCTTGATATTCCATCTTAATTTCCTCGTGTCGTGACCCTTCACAACTTATCTTGATCCCCTCTCCTTTTGGTACTGATTATAAAATGCCTTTCCCATGTTAAAAATTCTTCTTTTTACCTCATCACTCAGACCAATTAACTTCTAAGTCTATACCGTTTATTGAAAATTTCTTTTCTTCCCCTCGACATATAGGGTTTTTTCGGAAATCATTATTCACTAGTGAATTTTTATTACCGATATTGTATCCTCCCACCCCTGGCCATTTATCTCATGAAAAATACGGGTACAAAGTAACAAACCGATGGCCATTTCGGTAAGAAACTTTTATACTCAAATTTATCATAAAATATACCTGATCGTCTAGTATTGTTAAAGGATCCAGTTGTGCTGTATTTTTATTCGTTATAGTAAAGTTTGCTGCAAGTAAAAAAAATAAAACACTGAAAAACCTTCAAATCGTATATTCCGTAATTTCAACCTTTTATGATACTTACAAAAATCAAAACCTTGAAACATTATTTACTCTTTACTCTATTTGTATGTGGGGACCCCTCACAGAGACCCGCCACTGGGCGGACGAAAGAGAAGACATTTGTCACATTTTACCAATTTGTATTTTGTATTTGTGTAATTATTTATATATTTCTCTTTGCTTTTATTTTACAACCTTTTTATTTTAGTGATTTGAAATCACGTGTATTTACTATGGTCAATAATATCCTAATAATTCAGGTAGGAAGATGGGATGACCGCGGGTCGATTGCCGTCTGCGACATCCCTCATTGGGAAAATTTCACGGGGAGGGGAGATCACATTGCCTCCTACCGTCCCAAAATAATTAATTCTTTTTTTGTTTAAAAGGGACCGTACCTTAATAGACATAGTAACAATCTTGACAAACTCATAGAAACACTAGATTTTCTGTGTAATGTATTGTGTATTGTTGTAATTGGTAAATGAGACTCCTGACTTAACCCTTTCGCCCATACAACGGCGCGCCGCTGTGAACGGTCAATTAAACAAATGGTTTACTTCTCCAGACGCAAATTAAATATGAATTTTCATCCCCGGATTTTGAATTGGGGGTGGTTTTGAGACATTTTATTTAGATAGATATTTTTATTTTGTAACGAATTTTGGTTTTATGGACAGTTGTTTTCCATAGGATAGGCGAAGGCCTACAAATAATTATTACGGGATCGAAGTTGGCGATAGACACAGGTCTACAAATAATATTTGTTTTCGTCGATGGGTAATTTTACAGGAACTGTTTTTTTTCTCTCTGGCTGGTTTTTTTATTTATTCTTTCTCGAAGCGAAGCGTAGGTACTGTTAAAGATAGTTTAGGCGATGGTAAAATTTTCAGACTGCCTTTACTTCTCATTTTATGCCCTTTTTAACCCAGAAATTATCTCATTTCGTGACGTAGGCATTGTAACTGCGTAGTGAGAATCTACCCTCTTGCGACTCGTAATCGCCAATTTGTTTATGTTATCGTAGATAACTGCATTCCAGAGGACAACTTTTTAGCTATTTTGAGTCTTTTACGAATTTTAAGAGAAATATTAGAATACAGGGGAAAATAAAATTAGAATTTATACGTAAAATAATTCTACGGAAATAGAAAAATATAGGAAAAATAGTAATTAAAAATGGAAATTAATAAGAGATTAAGTGACCTAGGGTAGGAACGTTTCAATATTTTAATTTTTGTCGAATGAATTATCGTGGCGTTGAATTCCGTATAGCTGAATTGCTGGCGGAAAATTAGTGAGAGCGATTTATTGGTAGAGATTTTTTCTAGACCTCACTTATACTAATAGTTATTAAAAGAGTATATTACGCAACGATCATGTAATTATAGACACGAGTTTGTTGTGGAATCGAAACGAGCCGCAGGGGAGTTTGGTATATACCATGCGAGTGTATTAATGACCATTAGATGAGAGTTGCATATACAAATTTTTCTTCTACAATTAATAAACGAAATACATATTTATTATAAGAATATTATATATGTATTAATTATCTTAAATGAAAAGGAAGTTCTTTGTAACACTAAAAAGGAACTTTTTTACAACATATTAATTAGTAACTCTTATAATTCGATTCTATTGGCTGAAAAATTTTTATCATAATGAAAATCATTATGAAACAGATTTTAGAAAGAAGAGTAGAAAAAATATATTTTTGAGCATAATTATTATACTATAACGAAAATACGACAAAAACTTCATAAATTCTCGATGAAGGCCAGCAAATTGATACTCCCAACTTGTATTAAACTGATTTAATCATTTGATAGTAGCAATTATCGACAAGTGGTATTGTATAATAATTATCTTTGTCCTGAATAATTCAGGAGTGAAAACAAAAATACCGACCGTGAACGGGCAGGATTTCAGTTTTTGACATGCGAACGCTTTATTAATTACTTCAAACGATGATTAGTTCAATTATTAATATTAATTAAAAAATCAATTTTAGTCTATACTTCTTTTTAGGTTTATGATGGAATTATATGATTCCAGGACTTCCTATCAGTACTGACTAGAATCTTGAATTGAATTATGAACGAGATTATAAGGTTGAGAAATAAAAATAATTTCTTATTTGCGCTCCAAAAAATGAGATTATTATTCTAAATATTAAAGAGATTCGGCTATTATCTCAACTGATCATCAATAAATACGTTGGAGATTCCGTCTGAGTCTTAATAAGCACCAATAACAAAAGTTATCTTGCCTGAAATGGTTTATGGACGCTCCCTTAATATTAAAGATAGGACGCTGCGGTTTTCACCAATCCATTATGTATTTAATTCTTTAGAGCGCGTCTGTGGCGTTTTTTTAAAATATTTTTAGTAAAAGTTATACGAATATCAACTTTTTACTCTGGATAATTTTGAAAAAAAACATACGCGGTCTTTTAACAAATATCATGAAAAAATCGCATATTTTTAGTTGCTATATTAGGCGCGTTCTCGTCCAAAAACGAATAATTATGTTTTGTGGCACTCTACCCTATTCTGCTTATAGCAAATTGGACTAGAAGGAAGGATCTATACTAGAAAATACTAATATTAAAACAAATGATGCAGTTAATCCTGAATATTTTATTCTTGAAAAAAATTGGTGCATTGCAGAAAACTTCTTTTTTAGTTGCGAAAAATTCTAATTTTCAAACTGTGTACAGTGGAGAAAAAAGTCGGCTGTGTCACCCCAGAACTTTCCCGGCTCGGCTGTAGAGAATATGATTATTTTAATTACCAAATACTAAGAATTTTATGGAAAAAATTTTAAATAGCAAGCCGATGGTAAATACGTCTACCGAATTGATATTTCAATGTCAGTAATGACATAAGCGGGCGCATGCGCACATTATATAGCACACTGCTATAATTAGGATATCCTAAAATAATAGGTGAAAACTATTGGGAATTCGGAAAAAAGTTTGATACAAAAGTTGTATGGAATTTTATGCGTTGTCCTCAAAAATAAAAACAAAAAGACGAAAAGCGTAAATGTGTATATTTTTCGCTCTCTAGCGGCGAAACTATGGGGAATTCGAAAAAAAGTTTAAAATAAAAGTTGAAGTAAATTTGGTGCTCTACAACTTTGCACTAAAGTGCATTGTTTATCCTCAAACTTTGGAAAAACTGCGAAAACCCTACATACATATTTTTTGCGCGCCCTCTAGTGGCGCAGATATTAGAAATTCTGAAAACAGTTTGATACTCTGGAAATGGTTTTAATCTTCTTGGGGGACCTCAAAGCGGATATTTCCATCGATCATTCATTTCTTTTTATTTATATAAATCTTGTTGAATTATATTCGAAAGAATCAAATTACAAGTATTTAATAAAAAAATATACGACTTTGTTAGATTTGTTAAAAAAAGATCGAATAAAACAGTAATATTATTTTAAATTCCCGGACTAGATTTATTTGTCCCCGGAGTGCCCTCTAGCTGAGACACTACGAATACGTAAACACAGATGCCACTAATGGTTAGTCAATGGACTGTTCGACGTTGCCGGTTCGATGTTATTACTTTACTACTTGGACTTTCATGAAAAATTTTAACATCCACCTTCAAAACGTAAAAATTACTCCAAATTTTGGGCGATACCAATTAACACTTTATTTGGACGAACTATAAATTGAGAAAATTAAATATATTTAAAAAAAATTATAAACGCCTAAATAAATAAACAAGAACAGCAATATTAGATTTCTATCAAAATCCGCCCCTGACAGCTTTTTGATCGTGGAATATGGGTTTTACTTTAGTTACTATTTTTTAAAGATAAAAAACCATGGTGACCATTTTGTTATTTCTCCCGCATAATTTGAGAAGAGATTATAAAAATTTTGCTCTCCTAAGGGACTATTCATAAATTACGACACCGAATTTCATGATTTTTGGATCCCTCTACCCCTGCTGCTTGTCATAGGTGGTCACATTTGTGTGGCCACTCGCCTGGTGTGACGTCAACTATCAAATTAGAAATGAAAAATTTTTAAATTACGACGGGGAATTTACAAGTACACCAAACTTTCAACACCAAATATTAAAGCACCAAGTGCTAGCAGTATTAAAACAATAATTTCTCGATTGAAATATTTTTGAGAATTTTCAATTTATTTATTATTTTCCCCATGTTCAGATCCAATAGACTACCTAAACGTGACGTCAGAAGTGGTCGGAGCTTAGAAAATTTTTCCAAATACAGGCAACGTTCAACGAATTTATCATAAGAATTTCTTTTAATAATTATTATAATAAAGTGTACACCAAAAGCAGTTTCTTTTGGATTTCTGTCATTTCAAGTGAGTTTTCGACCTACTTTTTAAGGAGTGAACAACAAAAACAGCACTATTAGGCAGTAACGCAGACAAAAACAATTTCTAATTATATTAAATTTAAACGTGGCACTGCGGCGTAACGAGATTTTTTTTGAGCACACCATCTAGTGAGCATTAGCGAAATATTTTTGGATCTAGAACAGCATTCTGTACGACTAAAAGTTAAACGACATGTCTCGTAGAACCCTCTTGCGTACAAAAACATAATAAATTTAGATCAACTTAAACGTTAAGGCATTTAAACAATCCAAAAACGGCTAATAAGATAGCACGGCCGGCTATTTCCCATTTTATTGGTTATTATTTGACATGTATTTTCATCTTATAATTTACTGTGCTCGATTAAAGTGTTAAATGTAAAACATTTTCAAGTTTGCTGTATATGTTATGTAATTATTGACATTTCAACAAAACAAAGGATCTTGTGTTAAATAATGTTCTCATAACCTATTTTTTTTTGTTTACTTTTCTGAAAAATATTAATACTCGAAAATTGTTTATGAAGATTCTGAATACTTTACTGTTTTATGCACGTGTAATGATATTAGTCTATCATAAAATGGAAGTGTAACAGACTGCGCGAATCAGATCAAATCAAAAAATCAAATTCGTATTTCGTGCTATTTCAATAAGTCGAAGGATCTACAGAGCATTTGGTGCAAAAAAAACATTTTGAAATGAAATAATTTCATATTTATTTATTATACAAGACGATAAAATGAATTTTTAATAGCGTGTTGATCGTTAACGCCGAGAACAAGGTAAATATTTTGTTTGTGTACTAAAATCCCTATTTCAACAGATTCAGTTAACCGCTACCCACGTAACGATTTAATTAAATAAAAACGTTTGTAATAATTGATTTAGCATACTTTGATGTTTATTTATAGTGTTTATAGTTTCTCAATTCGGATGAGAATATTTATTTTCAATTTTTTTTGAATAATCTAAGGACTTACAAAGGATAAATACGTACAGAAACAAAATTTCTATAGGGGCGCCCGAACGGTGGTTCATCGTTTCGGGACTTCGGCCAATCCAACAAACATTTTTTATGTTGTGAAGCATGAATAACTTGGCAGCCAAACTTCTCAAATACGTGTAGGTTAATATTATACATAATGTGATGTAGAAAAAGTACTGAAAATTTGAACTGGAAAGATGTTTTCCTATACAAAACACTTTAGTTGGTATAGCGGGTACTTGAAGGGCATGTCCGATCCTGCTCAAATTAAATAATGGTTTTAGCTGAAGAAAACTAACTAGTAAGTGTAAATCGGAACTCGATCGAGACATAGTATTTACATCCATCCAGACGTCTGGAACGGATTTTTTTGCATTTTTGGACTCTGGTAGCTCAGAAACATTAAGAAAAATAACAAAAAGTGTGTAAGAAATTTTTTTTGCCATCACGAAATTAATACTGATGATTTTGAGCCTCTGTAATATGGAATCTGATTAACATAATACTTTCGCGGCTATTTTGTGTGTGGTATTTTATTTTCTTATAAGAAAGGTTTATAAAAATTAATTTTAAATCAGTATTGAGCACTGTCTTTATAATTTATAATTATTATACAGGGACATACGATAACTGTGGATGGGGGTCAACAAGGTGCGCTCTTTATAACCGAGATACACGGTGTTTTATACATTTTGCCAATTTGTTTCCTTGAACCACCATGTAGGTTTTTTTGACATTTGGCATACATGACCTGCATATCTTGTTGAATGTACGGCTGTATTAAAATATAACGAAATCCAGGTCAGGCTTGGCAAAACATTCACAAATTGTTCCACCCTCAAAACAATACCCTGTATATGTGAATTTTTAAAATTAGTTTCCATATTGGGAAAGAACACAAAAAACTAAATTCTGTGATGTATTTTTTATTTTTGGCCAGACGAGTTTACTATTTAAATTTTAATGTCAATTTGTTTTATTTTAGAATTTTCGGATTACAAAATCGAATAGGACCAGTTTTTATTAATTTTTTTATGTTATCGTCAAGCTTGCTTAACCTAACGAAGTAAATTTTTAAAGTTTACGTATTAAGTTCGTACTTGCTTGCATTTAGACCACTACACGATGTAATTACAGGTCCGTATTTATTACCAAACACCACAAAAATTTGTCTTTCGAACACCCTGTATAATGATCATTCATAATTTCTACGTAGTTGATTTGAAAATATAAAGAATGGGAAATAAAGTTGTTACCTTTGCATGATTAATTGTACTCATTTCCACACCACCTTGAGGTAGAGTACATGGTGCGTTATTTTATTGTTGTATTTTAAACAATGAAAATGACAAAAAAAAACAAAATTGGGACGTTACGAACAAAACATTGAATATTGAAATTAATAAAACACGTCCAAAGTTCCTTCCTTCCCATTTAACTTTTGAACCGTAAAACAAAAGTTTAGGTTAGGTTTTAGACGGAGCTGAAGTACCTGAAGACCAGAGCTGATCTGATAAAAACGATGACAAGTGATCTTGATGTGGACAAATTTCACTTTTTTTGAGCTTGAATTTTGTTATGGAGATTTACATGTACATTTTGCTGATAGGGGCTAGAACTCTTATTGCACAATTACTTGACCCACATTTAAATTTTACAACTTAATGGTGTCTTTAATTTTTGAACATTATATACTTTTGTCAGTTTAAATGTGCATGTATTTTAATTACAATTTGTATAATTCGTTGTGTGAGTTTTAAACAATACAATGTTAATATAATGAGAATACAGTGCAATAACCCGTTTTGTTTTTGTTACAAATGAAGCGAGAAATATCACTATTTATTATTCTATAATGCGGTACATATACGTCTCTAGTAATGTCACTGAACCTACGCCCTATGGTTATGACAAACTTTTAGTTTTATTCAAAATTAATCGTTTTATTAATATATACTGAAAGTGCGAGAAAAACGTTTAATACGAAATTGTGTACTTATAAAATTCGTTATCAAAAGTTTACAAATACCTTACATACGGCGAATATTTGATATGAACCAAACTACATATTTTTTTAAGACTGAACCTGGATCTTTCAAAATTATAAATATGCAAGGAAGTTGTATGTTTTCTTATTAAAAACGAGACAAAACTACTTCCAATCAATGTGAAAGTATCCAAAAAAGAATAATTTTCCATACAAAACAACTAGGCTGTATTTTATTAAACATTTGATTCGACAAATGTGGTTTTTTCAATAAAACTCCATTTTTTTTTAAATGGAACAAAAATGGGTCAATTTTATTTTTAAATATTACTTTTAATTAGAAATCAAATAATATGTCTTTCTTCTTTTCGACAAAAACATATAAACATAAAAAAGATAAAAATAGTTAAAAACAAAGTGATAATGGGATGATAAGCAGTTTGAATCGTAAGATCCAAATACGTCAAAAATCTATAGGGTGTTCCATTAAAAAATCTAAATGTAGAATCATTTCCGGCCGTCTTGAATAAATAAACTAAAAATCTAAATTTGTATCTATAGTTTGTACATCGACGAAATAATAATAAAACGGCGAACGGTATGTGGTTGGGTTTAAATCCCTACTTTGGGACTTTAACACTTATTTATTATAACAAATAAGAGTGAAAGTCCTAAAGTAGGGATGTAAAATTCGGACGAAACCTTAGAGATAACCATGTTTTATTATACCGTTTCTTCGATGTACAAAGTATAGTATACATTTACACGGTTTAATCAACATCCAAATATTAATAACTTTAACTTTCAAATATTTGATCTAAAGTAAAATAGATTAATTTTTGTAAAAAAAAATGTTGAGGGTGAAACCATTAACTGAGGAATTCCGTTCTTAACGACTACGGATCCCCGAGGAACAATAGTTTAAGACCGATTATTTTTGAATATTTAAATAACCTATTTTTTCTCCGTTGCAGATTTAAAAAGGCAATCCCATAAATCCTTTGGCCAGTTTGAGTGTTTAAAAGCTTCGAAGGCAGAGTACTTCTACATTAAAAATTTAAAAACTCGAATGTTGAATCATAGATAGAACCATAGGCGTCGATAAACAATTTTAAAGATACAAAAAATAAAACTTCTTTGACGAGGCCTATTAAAACTTAAAAAAAATATTTTTGATAATCTTTGACTATCGAAATATGTGCACATCCGAAATATGTGCACGTCAGGAAGACCCAATTTTATACCAAATTTCAAATTCCTACGTCACGTCGTTTTTAAGAAAAACATCTATGACACACGGTCGCAAGAGTGATCTTATAATGATTCTGATGTATTATTTTTAGTTACGGAACTCAAAAATAATTTGATTTTCGATCGCGGTGACATTGTTTAAAAAAAAAATTGAAAAATATATTTGGTTATACCATTATTATACTTCAGAAACAAAACTACAGTCAAAAAAAGGGAGAATCGGCTACAAAACAAAGCAAAAGCTGTTCCTCCGGTTGGAAAAATGACGGCGACTATTTTTTGGGATAGTCATGGAGTTATCTTAATCGATTACCTTCAAAGATTAAAAATCATTACAGGAGCATACTACGCATCATTACTTGATAAGCTAAAGGCACAAATTGCGGAAATACGGACACATTTGCAAAAAATTTGTTTCATCAATACAATTTGTGAAGTTATTTGCCTATTATCAAATAACTTACGTTTTAAAATTTAAAATTAAAATTAGAATTTATTCATCAAATATACAAAAAATAGTTATTTTCCTAACAAGTGCGGAAAGTTATACTTTTCCGCACGCAATTGCAGTTGTCCGAACGACGCGAAGCATGCATTAAGTGGGGAAAAGATACGCAAGTGTTAGGAACAATATTTTTTCTACAAGCGCCTAGAATTAAAAAAAAATTTAGCAAAAAGTATTTTTTCTACAAGCGCCTAGAATTAAAAAACAATTTTAGCAACAAGTATTTTTTCTACAAGCGTGCGGAAAGTTGTATATTTCCGCACGCTTGTAGAAAAAATAAATATATTATGTACAATCAGCTCGGGCAAAAATATATTTTTAATTTCGTTGTTGATATCACTATTCTTTTGCGTCTTTTTTTAACCTTCCTAGATTTTCATCCATATAAAAATCTTCCAATCAGAACGAACCAAAAAGCATCCTTTCCAAAATTGGTCAAAGACACATCCTTGAGATTTCGGTGAATAGTAGAAATCTACTAACAATCTGTCAGTTCTGTCAAGTATACAAAACCATAACCTTCGAACACACAACTGTCATCAAATGGCACATCAAAAAAATGGTGTCAAACTTGACACCTCAAAATTTGAAAATTAAATTGTTTCCCCTAAAACACTCTGTGGTTGTAACTCAAATCAGAGCACCACAATGCGTCCTCACATCTTAGCGGTTACCATTATGGTAGTTTTTAGACGAAGAATCCAATTAAGAAATTCAAATTCAGATCCTCGGCAATTAGCAATCAAACATATTCAGAAATTCAAATTCATATCCCCAGCAATTAGCAATCAGTAATTTTTGGAGATTCAGCGAGATCATTCTGTATCGTGAAATTTTTTGAACGAGCGTGAGATCCTAAAATTTGTCATTTGGTAATTGTCAATCATCATTATCGAACGATATAACTATTAACGTCAAAAAAACAATATTACCAATATACTAAGGTTAACATGTAGTGAAATGCGCCAACGAAAAAAGCAGGCACTACATATCCCCCCTTAATTCAAAACGAACGATATAACTATTAACGTCAAAAAAACAATATTACCAAAATACTAAGGTTAACATGTAGTGAAATGTGGCAACGAAAAAAGCAGGCACTACATATCTCCCCCTTAATTCAAAACGAACGATATAACTATTAACGTCAAAAAACAATATTACCAAAACACTAAGGTTAATATGTAGTGAAATGCGCCAACGAAAAAAGCAGGCACTACAACCATGGCGAAAATCCATGAATTAGTCACTATCTAGTCACAAGCGGCTTTTTTCTGAAAGTTTGTTTAGAATAAGAGAAGTAAATATTTTAGCACAACAGTTGACCAGAGCTAATCCCCTATAGATTTCAGGGTTATCCGTCGCTCCCCCCTTATTTAACATATCTAACAAAATGTTAGACCAAATTTTCGGATTCACAGCAGTATCCAATATTGAATTAAAAAACTCGTAAGTTATTCCATCGCTTCCATGTATCCATGACAACAAGCAAACAACTCTTATCTAAGATGTCTAAAAATCATGGTGTTTCCACTTATACCTGTAAAAGTTTGGGTCAAAACTGGGAGATCTCTACCTACTTGATTTTGATTGATTTTTGAGAGATACCTAAAGTTTCAGTTAAAAATTTTAGATGGCGCAAACATCGCTCATAGTAAACTTTAATTACAGATCACACAGGGTGTATTTATAATCAGGTACTGAATTCAGACGAATGCTCGAATCTGCAGCTTTACACTGACCACACAAAATACAGTACGGCTCCATTTGACGACAAGTATCCATACTTATACACTATTTAGAACTATTCCTTATGAACTAAGACTAATACCACATACATAAAAAAAATCCGCATTTACATTGACAGAAAATAATTTATTTGACATCTCATCTGTGACAAACTAAGCTAGGACACGAACAATTCTAAACAGCGCCATCTTACAAAATTCTGACAAGTTCTATTGAACGCAACAAGTGGTACTCCCAAAAAGTTCGAAACAAAATCTAATCAGTGGATACACCAGGGTTTTTAGACATCTTAAGCCGGAGTCTCATGCATCCGTTTTCCGATGGTACGACGGCGCTCCTATTGGTTGAAAAATTTCCCGCCTTTTTTAATCCGAATATTTTTAACTTTTTTCCGACGTCGGACAAAGTTAAACTAATTTTAACTTTTTTCCGTTTTCGGATCGTTTTTAACCTCACTTTTGGCTGTCTGACTGATGAAAAGTAAACAAAACAAAACAATACACTAATAAAAATAATTATTCGGTTTGTGTTTTAACATTCGTCGATAGTTTGAACTAAATTTATTAATTTATTTAGTTGTATTTCAGCAAGCATTGCAGAACTTTGGTAAAATGTTAAAACTCACATGCGTTTCGGCATTGTATGCTTTGGTCGAGGTTTCGGGTACATATTTCTACATCATTATCATTCTGATCAAAACTTTGACTTTGACAATAATAGGAATTAGACTTGGACATGTTGATCGCAAATATCAAATAATCGAAATTTAAAACAATACAATATTGAATCAAATCACAGAACACAATCAAATGATATTGAATACAATACAACCAAATAAGTAAATTAATCAGTGTATTGTGAATTATAACTTCAAATACAACTGTCAATTGTCATGATGGGACCTTTTTCGGATACGATTTTCGGATAAATGAGACTTGGATTTTATTTTTATCCGAAATTCAATTTTTATCGGATATCGGATGGACAAAATACGGACTCATGAGACTCCGGCTTTACTCTTATCTTATTTTAAACTTAACGTCAAATTAATGACTAAAGCCGCATTGAAATACATTTTTTGCCAATTTTGCAGTTTACACTCTACATTTTTTAAAAAATTGCACAAAAAATGATATGTTTGTCCCAAATTTCTAATTGATTTTTTCACAAATTGGGAACCAAAATTAAAGATTGAGCCCTAGGCTTATCATTTTCCTTCATGTCTGGTTTTATTTTAGACTGATAGCTTATACCGTTCTCAAAAAAAAAAATGTTATTTCAAAACACTTGCAAAACGACTACCGGTGACGGTTATTTAATAAATGTTAATTGAAACTTTGAAATCGGACATGTTTATTATACAATATTTTTCTCAAAATTACATTAGCTGTTATTTGTCAAAGTTTGTCGGTGAGTTTGTAGATCACACTGTATATGTAAAAATAATAGCCTATGTAGCTTCTGTCTGTTCTTAAGGACGCCAATGCATGTAGTTCATTATTCACGTGCTTTCTACGGCAATATTTTTCCATTTCCCGGGTGAAGGCCAACATTGCGGCATCGAAAGCGAAGAAAAAAAATGCTCCGCCAACCTTTCGGTAGGCTATTATTTTTTAGACTCTCTCTTCCTTTGTTTTATAAAAATCCTTATTTTTAATTCTACAGAATGAGTAGTATTTGTAACCTTAATTAAGATCAAGGTTGATTTGGTTAAAGTAATTTTTTAACAGCAAAATGCATCACAGTTGAAGTTACCTTATATTGTTTAAAACCAACAGTAGCTTTTCAAGCGTCAATAGCAAAATTCCAAAAAAAAAATCAAATACCGATCCCTCTTTTTATCATATTTTTCTATCATTTTAATATCAAAAAAATTTGATTTTCTCTTTCAATTTCCTGTCGGTAGAAAAATATAGGATTAAATAAAAAGTAACGAATATTTTTGAAAATCATACTATTAAAAGCCTTTCGCAGCGAACGTGTCTCTAAAGACATGATTTAAAATCTGCTAAAATCGCATAGTTTTTTTACTGTTAAGGCAGTTTATTCATAATTTCAGATTTAATTGCTTCCACAAATTCATAAATTTGCATGAAATATTTCCCCCACTTATACGATTTAAATATACTAGTTTAACGTATCTCCTGTAAATTTTAAGACAACTGATTTCCGCAGTGTGTATTCTAAGACTGTCTTTCTGATAATTATTATGGATTGAAATGTACGAAAATAGCTAATCTCGTAAAATATCACTGGTTTATCGGCCGTGGTATCTAATTATTCGCTAATTACAAGAGATTCGTTTCATTTCAGTTTTGAGAATCGTTGAATTGGAATAAGAGGTTCTATAGGTATCACGAATTTCCCATTTTTCTTAAATCAAATATCAGTGCTCCATAATCCAATACCGTAAAAAAATAGTTTGAGATAAATAATAGTATATTATCTACTCCTATTAAATTATGTATTAATTATTGAACTGCTTTTGAACTATTAATAATTTCCATAAACAAACAGCGTGGGTTATAATAACTCACTAGTGGGTTATTATACCATAGTAACCATAACCAAACAGCGTGAATTATAATAACTCACTACTATAATTCGGTATGTAAATAGTGTGCAGTAAATTCTTGCAAATTTTAAAGCCGGTAAATACTTTCCATTGGCGTAGAAAAGAGATTTTATAACAACTGGGAAGGAATGTATAATTCAAAGATTCTAAAATTATTCAATTAAATAATATACTATTATACACCGACGTAGAGAAGATTTTTCTCAGCCGGATAATAAGTTGCGAGGCTTAGATAAATATTCTCTACCGTGGTTTATATACTATTTTTTCCACTACTAGAACATTTTCATTTTCACAATGATTTGACATTTCTTTACGTCCTTTCATTTTTATCTATTACTAGGAGATAATAACAAATTAGTTTAACTGTGTCGGCTTTTACTTGATGAAAATCCGTTATTAAATTTAAATAAATAAAACAACGTTTTAAGATTTCCACAAAAATAATAACATTAGTTATTAATTTAATAGTGACTTGTTTCGTTACATAGTAACTTCATCAGTCTAATTACTCTGATGAAGTTACTATGTAACGAAACTAGTCACTATTAAATTAATAACTTTTGTTATTATTTTTGTGGAAATCTTAAAACGTTGTTTTATTTATTTAAATTTAACAAATTAGTTCCTAATAGAAGAGAAAACAGCGTAAATAATATCTTCTAATACTAGCAGCGGAAAAAATTAATATCCCCGTATAATAGGAATACCTGCATGAACTCCATTTAAAAAACTTCTAATAAAGTTAGTCATTCGACCTTTTACTGTAAGCTGTTAAAGAATGATTATGACCCTTTACCAATATATTCTCGGGCTTCTCAATTTACGTGTTACGTGATGTGTGTAGGTTTTCGCATTGATGGAAAAAAGAGATAAAAAGAGACAAAAATAAAATTCATACATTTATATGAGAAATGTGTTTATTTGAAAAACATATATCAATAAAGATTGATTGACAAGTTCAATAATGGATATTTCAATTGAAACTTATTCTAGAGACAGTGGGGATTTGATGTGGAAATAAGTTTTCAATTGAGGAATTAAAAAAACGAAACAATAATGTGATTTATAACAACGCTGAACATAGAAAAATGGTTAGAAATTGAAATAAGAATTCCCTCGTAATAAGTGATTCTATTTCCCATTCTGGAGAACTTTTTCTCAATTGGGCTGGGTTCAGGAGCTTAAAAAATTAACAATACTATAAAAAAACAAAATTAATAATTTCGGGCGGCTCGAGTTCCCGTCAGCATAATCCCTTTTACCTGCTCTTCAAATTGGATCCCTTAAAAGTGTACACGAGTTCACGTTAGTGTTAAAATTTACCTTTATTCCCAAACTCGAGTTCCCGTTACGGTCATTCAAATTAAAACTACATAATTTCAAGTTTCATTATATTTATTCAAAACTATTATTAACTATATTATATTAAATTTATATGACACACATTTTATAAAATCATAGCGGCTAATATTTTTGCAATGATATAGTGATGAAATTTTGACTTTGTACAACTTCTTTTTTGTGGGAAACTTTGTCTTTTTTATTACTTTTTCCTTTTTCACTTGTTATCACACGAAGATCCATGTTAACAAAAGAAATACACAATTAATACTAAATGACCATGTAAACATATTCTATTTTATTAAGGGATTCAATTGAAAGTAGACATTCAAATATTATTAATATCATTTTAACTTCTATCGTCGGGCAGGTACCTACCTACCTAATTAAATTCTTTACTTACGGCAACTCGAGTAGTGTATTATGTCAATCTTCGATTGGTTGCCGGGAATTCCAGGAATAAGTTATGGTCAAAATTTTACTTGCCGGGAATTCGAGTGTCCTCAATAATTTTCTCTTTCATTTTCTTTCTTCTCCTGATCCCTTGATATATTTTTTGTATCTCCGCATCTCACTTCTGCTCTCTGACTATCTACTTTTCTTTTGAAATATATTCGTTCTACTGTTATTCCTTCTTAACTCGCCTTCTTATGATTAAATGTTGTAAATGAAATACTAGTGCTTATGTCTTTTTTATAAATTATTTTATTCCGTTGCTTGATCAATCAATTACATTTTTGTCATCACCTTATAAAATTCCATTTTACTTACAATTATTTTTTTACAACATATGTTGACATGATCTGCCATTTTGCATTCTTAGCTTGTTTTTGACAGATGTAAAGGTTAGACGTGTTTTGGTGTGCTTGGAGATTTTTTGTTATCCTCAAAAATGGATCAATGAATCAAATTTTGTGTGAAAAATAAAATTAAGTGCTCCAACGCACTTGGAAGTGTTGACTGTGGCATTTGGCGTATCTACTTTAAAGAAAAAAAAATGTTTATAAGTGGTATAAGTTTTTTACAGAAGGCCGAGAAGATTTTAATGACGATAGCCGCTATAGCACGTCAACAAGCGATGAAAACGTTGAAGCAGTAAAGAAAATTGTTATGAAAAATCGTCAAGTCACTATTAGAGAAGCTGCTAAGGATGTCGGCATAGCGGTTAGCTCATGCCATGTAATTTTTTAGGATATATTGGGAATGAACGTGTGGCAGCAAAGTTTTGACCATGATCGTAGATTCCAAAAAAAATCCTCTCTAACTCTTTTAGTTTCAGAGGAAATTGAGTGTTTTTTAAAATGGTGAAAGGGCAACTTCTAAATAATTCGACAAAAAAGACGTCGCATGATCATCGTTCAGAAGCTCAATCATCTCAATAAAGGGCAGAAGAGCCAAGATGATCACAATGGCGTGGTGCATCATGAGTTCTTGCCACAAGGTCGTATGGTCAATAAGAAATATTACTTTCATGCTCCCTTTGTGTGAGGCAATGCGAAGAAAATGCCCCGATTTGTGGCAAAACAATTCATGGCTTTTGCATCACGATAATGTAACGTAATCATGCCTTAGCCACCGGATTCACCGGACTTGGTCCACTGACACTTTTTCCTGTTCCCAAAACTCAAAATATCCATGAAAGGACGGCGTTTTGCCATGATTAAGGATCGATGGAAAAGCTCAAAACCATAACAAAAGCGCCTATCAGGAGTGTATTATATCTGAGGCACCTTTTTTTTAACAAACCTCGTATATCCAAGAGTGTATCGCACTTGATTGACACTTTACAATTACAAATATTATATCCAAAAAAGGAGTGTCATAAACTTTTATATCAGTGAGTATGTAGCAAATAAAGAAAGAAATCAACAGTGATGCCGATTTCTGGAGAATTTTCCATTTTTGGATAATTTAGCATATCATTGGGACATTCTTTTGGGTAGTTCGTGGGCATTTTTATTATATTTAAAGTTTTATATGTATATGTACATTTTATATAAAAATTTGTGCCCAGTAATTTATACTCTGGGTCTGTAACGTTGTTTCAAGGAATATGCTGATTTTTTAGATCCTCTTTTTGAAATGATTAAAATTGTTGAGAACTCAAAAACCCGAAACTTTCTGTATAAAAAACATAATTCAAAAATTGTAAAAAAAAACCTAATTCAGGTGGACGACTATCGCAATCATGTTTTACTTCGGATTTTTTTAAAATATCCTAACGATCTGCAATAATTTTCCTGTTATTGTACTCTAAGATTAGTGTTTGGAAAATATTGTAGTTTTCTTTAGGACTTTCGCCTTAATCTATATTAATGACAGTTCTGCGAATTATTTTTTCGTACAAGTAATTTAAAAAGCATTAACTGTGCTAATGCAGAAATGATTGAAAACTTGGAGCTGGTAAAATGAATTTCTTGACTGTTGGATTTCACAATAATTTATAGGTTAATTTGTAATAAAAGGTGTTTTGACAAACTGTGTTTGGAAAATCAAATAATGCAATATATTTTATACAAAACAAAAATAATTGTAGATAATTTATACTTACTTATGAATTTTTTGTATTGCAAAACGTTATTTTCTTGGTTTTATACAATGCTGAAGGAAGTATTCTATGTTGAATTTTACATTGAACTCGTTAATTTTATCTTCGACGAAAAGAGATAATTAAAAGAAACAGAAAGAATATTTACTGTCAAGATATGTTGGAAAATATATTTTTTCGCCTACCTTATGTGAAAATAAATCATATCAACCCTAAATATATGAGGTGAAGAGTGGAAAAGAGTACGTCAGTGTGTAAAATATAAAATTTATTTATAAAATTCGGCTAAGCTAAGACACTTTATAATAATATTAATAATCTTAAAATATCTTTTAAAACTTTCTAAAACTAAAGATAATGTTGACAAGTTGTCGAGGAGTGGTATTTACAAACTCCATTGTAATACATGTGAAACTACCTATTTATATAGGTAGAACAATTAGGCCTTTAGATAAACGTATTAAGGAGCATATCTCCAGACCACGTAAACCAAAGTAAACGCTTTAGCAGTTCTTAGCTATTATCTGCCCTCGCTTCGCTACGCTCGCTCGTGCATCTAACAGCCGCGGGCTCACAAACCACATTCTATACACACTTCACGCAAATGACTCAAGGTCAAAACACCTTTCTATTTTCAGTACAAAGCCCTAGATGGCTCTGCCTGTCAAAAATTTTAAAATGGAAATAAAGTTGGCTACTTTGATTAAACTGACGACAAATTTAAATTGTTGTTGTTGTTTTGTTATTGTTATATGCAGGTAGCGTGGGTGGGTGATGATTCATTTTCATTTGGTTTATTATTTCCGTGTGGTATTTGTAGTGTAATTTGTGTAAAGTTTTAACAATGCAATTTAAAAAATGTAGTGTTTTACATTGCGACCCCGCTAATGTACAGCATACATTCCCAAACCCTCGTAAAGATTTGGAACTTGGAACGATTTACAAATTTTCTGCAACTTATAAACAATATAAAATTATGTGCAATGGATCCCTTACTAGCAGTGTACCACATAAAAAGAGTGCCACAAACATTTGGAATTTAGTTATATTTCTAACTAGGTTAAAAGATTGCAGATGTCGCAACATTAAATTGAACAATAAGATCAATAAAAAAATGTATACATATATGTTTTAATTTGTATTATTGTTATAGATGAAATTAATTTTACTATTTTTTATATTTTAGTCAACCATTTTTGTCTTATGTATAATTTTGGTGCTGTTTTATGTATTGTTTGGTTGAAAGGTAATAAGTAAGTGTCATATGTAAGTATGACAGGAATAAAAAACGAAAATAAGGTTATAAAAATAAAATTTAAGGTATTTATTCATGATAGCTTGATATAGATTTTATTTTGTTTTGAAAAAAAAGCAAAGTGGGTGTAAAAAAAAGAATTGTTTTTTTTTGATGATTGATAATTATTATTGACGGGAGATTTTTATACAAAAATAAAAAAATTTATATTTAAAAAAATATTTAAGAAATGTTTCAAAAAAAGGTTGGAAAGTAATAAAGAAAAATAGAAATTTACTAGAATTTTGAGAAAAGAATATCAAGTTTAAAAAAAATGGATGTATAAAAGTAAAAAGGATAAAAGAATATACAATGGTTGAAAGAGATATTTGATTTTGAAAGTGGACTAGAAAAAATTGAAAAAGGAAGATTAAAGAAGGGCGATTTATGGAATAATGTATTATTTTTATTTATCAAAATTTAAGAAGAACGAGTTATAATAAGATAAGTTTTTTATACTTGGCTTAATATTTTGTAAACAAAAAAAAATAACAGATCTGGGATTTTTTTTATTGGTCAAAATTCCCCAAAAATATTTTCGGTCATTATAAATGAATTTTGTGATTATTTTCTATTTTGAATGATACTTAATGTGTTATTAAAGAAGTGTGAAAGATATTTAACTTGATTTATTAGAATACATTTTGTTTTATTGAACTCACCCTGAGAAAATAGTAAAAAAAAGTAAATAAGTTGGTTTATTTATAATCTAAAGAACATACCAATTTAAATGACTTCACAACGTGGGGCTTTCTGAGATTGAAGGCACCACAAACCAATTTAATAGATATATTGAAGTTTTATTTGCGCCTTATTAATAAAGAGTAATATATTTTAGTGAATTTTATTATTATAATTATTACTACCATAAAAGTATCATGTTTAGTATTAAAAATCTAAAAGCTCACCTACTTTTAACTAAATTAAAAAGTTACTTTTAGACTAAATTTTTTAATCTTATCTTGGAGGAAACGTCATAACTTAAAAAAAAATAATTTATAATTTTTTCATAAACTACGTCTTAAAATCCCATATTTTTTTGTAATAAAATATCACAAAAATATGAAACTTTGGCCTATTTTACGTAAAAATGATAAATTTGATTTTTTTTAAGATGTGATGTTCTTTCGAGACAGTGGTATAAATTACCCTAAAATATAATTTAAATTTGGAACCAATAATAATAAATTTCCCGCTATTTAATGACAAGTGGCAAGTTAGTACTTTCGGTACAAAGCCCCAGATGGCGCCAATTTGGTCTGTGTAATTGTCGTGAACCATCTATTATAACTGATCTGTGCGCGGGCTGCTAAAGCTCATTTTCCGCCCTAGTGACACAATATACTATTAATAAGTTACCTACGAAAAAGCGCATATGCCAAGGAAATTTTCTGTTCATTCGATAAATGTTATATTTAGTTTTCAGTCAGATAACTTCAAATAGCAATAATTTATTTGTTAGTACAACCTTATTAAAAAAAAGAAGTTTTACTTAAAGCCAAACTAAATTTCTAAAAAATATTCTAAAGCAGCACTATAACTTTCTTACGCTAATTAAAAACTGAGTAAGATAATATTATACCCCACTTTTGACAAAATTGAAATAATAGGGACAGAGAATATTTTTATACAATTAATCTAAAGATTAACAACGAAAAATTAAAATTTTTTATATACTGCTCATCTGTAATTTTCCTTTTTAAGTTAGCACAACTCACTTTAGAAAAACTTCAAAATCGTAGTATATTTTTTAAATATTAAACTAACTTGTATCACAGTTATGCTAAAGTTAAATTGTATTTTAGTTTGTCAGCGATTATATTATCTAGCAATTGTTCTTTTATTACAAAATATTGAATTTATTAATTAAACTGGAATATTCATATCTATCCCAATAGAAACAATAATAATTTACATATTTCTAAAAACAAAGAAAAAACCGAAATTCAATGAGGGTTATGACCATTACAAATTGCATAATAAAATTAAATCTAGTCCTTTGATGTTGTTTTAGAGATTATTATTTGATGTATGATTATTTTGTGTTTGTAGAATAGTTTCACCTATTTCAATAAATCAATTTCAATGTTAACTTATTGAAAATTATCACAATGGACGAATAAAAGTATTAATTTTTTATTACGTTCTTTAGTAATTTTTATTTGTAGTTTATTCTTTTCAATACCGTCTATTGCATTTTTAGTTTTTTTGCGTACGGTAGATGCCCATTCAGCCAGCCTCAATATTATTGGTTTTTTTTCCTAATGAGCAATTAACAGCATTGTTTCAACCTAGCTATTCTTTATTCCTAACAGCATAAAGAAGGATTAAAGGTTTCACATTTTTCTCTCCCAGGGGTCGATCAAAGCATTTTTTTTACACAGGGGTATACCACGGTTAGGTAGATATATAAACAATTATGGAGGACACTAGGTATATTTCACTATATAATCTCTAATTCATCAAAGCCTAATTTTTGATTTCCCTACGAATTTAAAATTTTGTCAAATATTTTTTTATTTAAGGACAAAACGTACATGACATTAAAGGGTGTATAAACTTTCAAATTTGTCAAAGTATAATATAGTGTAGTGCGTTCTTCCGCATATTTAATACATTCCAATAATATATGTTCCAAAGTCTCATTTTCGTTACAAACATTGCAGTTAGCGTATTAAACTTTTCGCTAATTTTCTTGTCTTAATATATGTTATTCTTATTACAATTTTAAAAGCGATTATGTACATAAAAAAATTTAATCCAAATGTAAAACATTTTTGTTATTAATTTTTAAGAAAAAATTATTCTTGATAACAGTTAATGCCTTACTGAAAACATAATATTAATTTAAAACATTAAAAAAATTACCACGTACGAGGAAAGACGGAAAATATGAATTATGTTCACACGTATTTTAAAAAAATCGGTTGTGTGGCCCCGACTTTCCCGACGATGAGTATCCAGAGACGAATGGTATAATTTAGAGGGTGTTGTCTCTTCGAAAAAATAGTTATATCATAATAAAATTTGAGAAATGGTAGAAGTGTCTGTTATTGGTTTTAAAACGGATAAAACATTGCAGTTTTCGTTTTAATCTTAAAATTGGAGGAAAAATCAGTTTCAATCGATACATATCGATTCCATGGTGGAAATGTCTGTTGGTTTTAAATTTAAAGCCCATCAGTTGAAAAATTGCAAACATTTCGGCCTTGGTCCTTAAAAAATGCAAAAAATCCGAAATGTCGCTTTCTTACAAACATCTGACAGATCCGTTTTTTTTTTTAATAATCAACTTTGTTTTGTTTACTGTTTACGAAATTTGAAATGGTGCGCCTCGAATTTCGATCTGCCCTGTATATAGATAATAGTTAGGTACTATTTTGCATTGTTGCCTAGCAACGGCAGTTGGTCATTTAGTACGACACAGGCCTTTCATAGCTCCACCTTTTAATTCCGGGTAGAAAATAAAAAAATCTAGCGCCCAACTCTGATATTGTGGAAAACTCCGAGTGATTCCTAAACCTATTATTTCCTTGCTTTTACCGAAATTGGTTCTAATCCAGTCAATACTTTATCAGATATTTAAAAAGTTTCACAATTTGACATTTTCTTATTTTTGACAGGTGGAAGTTGGAGAAATAATGTTAACTGTTCTGACATTATTATTAATTAATATTGTTATTAATAATACTATTATTATTAGTTGACAATAAATGTAAGTCTTCTTTTTCTTTTTGTTTCTGATGGCCATTTTTCGGTTATTTTTATCAAATTATATATTAGCGATTTCAAATACGTTTATATTGATTTTTCTTTTACAATTTAAATTGTTTAAGTCTGCGCATGCTTAGATGTCAACGTAAGGTATACGGTATATTTCAGATGTCGTGCAATAACTCTCTATTATTAAAAATATAATAATATATTGTTGTTTATATTTAATTGCCAGAGGGTATCAGTCATCAGATGGTACTCGAGTAGCGACTTCTTTGTCGATCATTAAAAGGAAAAAATAAATGACAAATTGAAAATAATACACTTACCCGCCGAAGCCACGTTAGAGGTAGAAGTGCCAGGTCTTTGGTGATAAATACCATTTACGGGATGCGCCGTATTCTGAAAGAAAATAATACTGTTTTTTTAGCTTTTCTATGTACTCTCTTATCAAGTGGTATGATTCATTATTTATAGAATTCGGAAGGATATTCCGAGTCGACGAAAATTTGCAAAAAATTTAAACTTTACTGTACGAATATGAATTATGAAGTAGACTATCTAACGTAACCATAAGAATTGATACAATTGTAATGTAATTAGTTAATTTAGGATGTCCAAATTAATTACGCAGCTTGCATAACAGATATACAGTGTGTCCACGGATGGGGTATCCTATAGATGAAAAATTTTAAAATTTTAGTTTTAGCGAATAATGTCATTCTTGATAAAAAGTTTTGCTTGTTCTGAAACCCCATAAAATGAAATAAAATTCAAGTTTTTCAAAGAACTATAATCACTATCAAAAATAACAATACAGTAAGTAAAACCAACAGTAAACAAAAAACATCTATTTAATATATAATCCTCCAACTTCAAAACATCTCTCAATTCTCCTACTAAATTCTTTATAAGCGTTTCGTAGCATTTCTGGGGTAATTTTATTTACGGCATCAATGATTGCTCGTTTCAAATCTTCAATATTAAGGTTTAAATTTTTTGCGTAAACTTTCTGTTATAAGTAGGTCCATAAAAAATCTAAAATTGTTAAATCAGTGGATCAAACTTAGTGCAAAAATTCATACCGTTTTCACAAAACTGACTATGAAATGAGAAAGATTTTGAAAAACTTGAATTTTATTTCATTTTATGGACTTTCAGAACAAGCAAAACTTTTTGAATGACATTTTTCGCTAAAAACTAAAATTTAAAAATGTTTCACCTATACGATACCCCATCCGTGGACAATGCAGGTACCAGAAAGAAAACATAAAAAGAAATTTTACAATTTTTAAGAGCTCTTTATTCTTGTTACGGTTAAATTTCCTGCGATTCTTATTTTAATTCGTATCGCTAAAAATTGCATTCCTTTGCTTCTATTTGGGATACAACCAACTATGAAACATGTCGAAATTCTATGGTTTTGCTTTTGCGATTCAATTACAGACAGTAAAACACCTCTCCAATTTCGTATTCAAAACTAAATTGTAATGTAATAAAATTAAATCAATTAATATGAAGTTTCTATATAGAAGTTTTTACTGGCCACCGAGATTTGTTGGATAAGCAGACTTTTTCGGCTATAGCCCTTTCCGGCGTTCTTGAGCTTTACGTCACACATTAAAAATATTCATATTTTGTTTTTTTTTTTCACTAAAAAAGAGCTTTGGGTTTCTGAGACACGAGTGTGAGGTTAATGTTTTAAAAAATAAGTGTGATGGTCTAGGTATAATATATTATTTTTAATATTGGATTTTTTAAACACTACGCGGAACCTCTTCATCGGGGGCCAAGGGGGCTCCACCATGGTGAAGCCAACCAGAACCTCCGAAGGGGAGGGTCCATCTGGAGCTAGCGTCATGCGCAAAAACACCGGCACCAGTAGACACCAAACACCAAAGGGTCTAGCAAAATCAGGCACCTCTAGAACAGGGACTACTATAGGCGTAGGTAGTGGAGGGCAGGGACCGGTTGGCGGACAGAAGAGAAACTGATCGGACACCAGCACTCCGGAAAAAGAAAGAAAGAAAAAAATCGGTGGTGCCAGCGGACCAGCGCGGGCCCCTTCGTCTGCCACGGCAAATGTGGCAGATGTTGTGGCTTGTGAGGGGCCCTCATGCTCCTACGCTGACAAAATGAAAAGCCATGACTACCCCAATGGCCTTCTAACCGTAAAGCAGGTGGACCAAATTAGGAACGCCTTACTTGAATAGCTAGAAGAAATAGAGGAAGGTGGACCAGCACCTAGGTTCACCGAATCTAAATACAAATACGGTATTCTGGCAATCTCTTGCGTCGACCAATCGACGAAGGGGTGGGTGTAGGATACCGTTGTCGATTAACGTTCTGTAGCCATATAGATATGGAAACGGATAAAGCTCTAAGAGCCCTTTAGGCCTGCAAGAGGATGGTGGGGTCCAAGTGGGGACTCAACCCCGGAATGGCGCATTGGCTCTATACCAGGGTTGTGAGACCTGCTGTGACTTACGCCTCCGTAATATGGTGGCACAAAGCGATCGCAGAAAAACTAAGAGAAAATCCGGTGATAACTATGTCATCGGACAGAATGCCTGTCAGTCACAACTTTGTGAAACTTTTCATAGTAAACATACATGAGAGGGGCAGAAAGAGTGAGGTCAGGACTCAGAAAAATCAAATCAGTCTAGTATACGGACATGTCTAAAATAGAAGACAGCACAGGTGCTGGATTCTATCATATGAACTCAGGGAGAACGTGCATTCTAAACCGGAGATCTATGGCAACGATCTTTCAAGCGGAAATGACTGCGATAAACGCTTGTTTAAACGTGATGTTGCGCGAGGATCTTAGAAATACGAGAATCCGTATATTCACAGATAGTCAAGCATCCCTTAAAGGAATACAAAGGGTGAAAATACAGTTCAAACTAGTATTGGACTGCCATAAAAACCTAAATGCCCTGGCAGAACACAACAAGATAACTCTTGAATGGGTGCCTGGGCATGAAGGCATAGAAGGAAATGAAGAGGCAGACCGCCTTGCTGGTAAAGGTGCCGAAAAACTTTTAATTGGACCACAAACACAGGGGATACTGGTTGGAACTTCGGGGACTAAGACAGTCCAAAACACTTATAGAAGGTCTAAAAAGACGGGAACTCAAAACCGCACTAGGTGTCCTGACAGGACACTGCGGGCTCAGAAGACACCTGAACCTCATAGGAGTATCAGAAGATTCCCTATGTAGGAAATGTGAGGAGGAAGAGGACGAAACTCCTCTTCATGTATTATGCCGGGACTTGAACAGGGAGAGGGAATGGTACATTGGGGTACAGTATCCTAAACGAGATAGCGAAAGCTAACATCAGGACTATTCTTGACTTTGTCAAGAGTACTGGACTGATGTGAAAACTGGCGGGGCCCAATAGGCCTAGTGCCTCAGTGCAGGTGGGACCTCCCACGCCTGATTCAGGGAAAAAAAATATTTTCAAAATGTACATTTTATAAATTCAAAATTTTGAAGAAGTTTTTTTGTAGTTGAAACTACTGGGCTTTTTTCAAATTCGAATTATTTCTCAACAAATTCCAGTTTAAAAAATTATACCGGGTGTAAATGGTTCATAGCCCCTATAACTTTTAAATAGGTTAATATATTTATTGCAAATATTCTTTGTTGGAGAATATCGTCACCACTAACCAAAACTACACTTTTTATCACTCTACGTACATTTCGGTAAATATACTATTATCATCAAGAGTTGATGATAAACTGCCATTTGAGGATATTCTTGAAACACTGTTGAAAACCAACGGTTCCAAATTCCAAATTCAAATTTTCTTTGATTATAAAAGAGCTAATTGTCGATTTTTTAAATAAAAAAATCCAATATGGCAGATAACCGATTTAATTTGGGTACCAAATTTAAATAAAATACCATATATATTTTAAACGAAAAATATTTTGGGGAAGTAAATCCAATGTCAGCCATCACCCAGTGAAGTTTGTAACTTTATTCGTTAAATACTGTATATATAATTAATTTTTAACATAAATTTAAAAAACTTAAGTACAAGGTTTTTTTAATTGAATAAGGCAATGATGCTAGTGACAAATCGATTACAAATTGTATATGGAAAGTAAACTATAAGTGTTTCCTCAAAAAACAAGTTTGTGTTAACTTATAGCTCTTTTTATTTTTGAGAATCGCTTTTGTTTAGCCTAAACGAGCAAATTAAACTATATTGAGGAAAAAACTTGCAAAAATTGAGACGAGTTTGAAATATTCGCCAGAATATTTAGAGTATTCTCGGTTCTTGCAAAAATTGTCTTAATTGTGTGAACACGATGAGTATTTAAATGACATCCTGAAAGTACTAAAAAAGTATAATATGAAAGGTAAAAAAAAATAAAAACAAACCAATTAAAATTTTAAGACACAATATTAACAGCATATGGAATAATAAATAATCCAAAGAAAATTAAATTAATTCGTAATACACCTTCAAATAAAGAAGTAAGGATTAGTTAGATATCTGACCTGGTAAAATACAGATCTGATCTCTGCAATCTTATCGAACTACTTAGATTGCCTATTTAGATACAAACATTTTATGGGTATAAAATCAACAGAGGAAAAGTTGGTAAAGAATAAATAGGAAAATTACTCACCCTGGCCTTCTTTAATCTAAAGATCAGCACACATATAAAGTCAGCTTATATTTTGTTTTGATCCTCAAAAATAAGTTGGAAATTTAAAATATTTTTTATACATACATGAAAACCAAAACACTTTCTTTTATACTCGGCCTCGTATCGATTTTCGACAATAAAGAAAATTCCAACCGCGAAATTGTTTGCTCAAACCCCGACGATCGAAAACTTGTAAAAACTTTCAATATTAAAACAGGTTAAAAGGGAAGCGAAATCGATTCGGCATATTTCACAATTTTATTGTACTTTTTTAAATGAAATATTTATTGATACTGACCTTGGCAATTTGTAAGAGTACTATTGAGTGTTTAATGTTATCCAACATTATCTGAAAATAAAACAACAAAATCAATTAGTTCGACAATTATGATTACATTTCAATTTATATTATTTGGCTAGTAATAATATTTATCCACAACTAACAAATAATTTAAATATTATATATCGATAGTCGGAAGATAAGGACTCGTAGCTGAAAAAAACCCAAATTAAAATTATTTTTAAGTCTCGTGCATTCAATAGGACACGTAAAAAATATCTGATTGTTTAATATTTATAAAAATAAAAATTCCTCTTGGAAAATTATGTTTTGTTACGAGTACTGTCTTCCGACCGTCCATATGTGGTTTTCCTAAATAAAGCCAAATATTAATCCCATACGCTAGGATATTAATCCCACAGGCTAGGTTATTATTCAATCTCAGGACTCATCAAGAGGCACTTTGCCAAAATGCACAGTTCCCAAAACTCAGTGCCGGAGTATACAATACCCAATATAATCTTTTGATTTTTGAACAAATCTTTTTATTGTATATATGTCTAATGAAAATATGTGAAATAAGTGCAAAAAAACTTTAGACCTCGCAGTTGGTACTCAAAAACGATATTTAATCATTTTTTACATGAATGGGGTGCTTGCATCATTTTAAGTAAAAGGGCAATTAGAAACCTGATCAATAAATATTTAACACGTATTTTTTTTAACCTATATTCAAAAAAAATCTGTGATGATTTAAGGTAAATCAAGAAAGATGGCGCAACTCATCAAGTTAAGTATTTAACTAAAATATTTATCTGAATTCTGGTTATAGTCGACAGTTTTCGGCAATAGACCGTTTACTATAATTCAATACTATAAATTACCGCAAGGGGGGTTAGCGTCGAAGTTACGTATTTATTCTAGTTTTTCAAAGACGATTAAAAATACTATTCTTGAATATTGCAACACAATAATCATAAGGCAATTTGTAGTAAAAAGTAAAGAATATAATTGATTGCAGAGCCATCATCACGCAAATATATAATTAAAACAACTTGACCACTAGCGCCATCTTTCGCATAATTTATTAACTGATCTACTTTAAGACGTCACAGAAATGTTAAATAATGAAAAAAAATTGCTCTATGCTCATCAATAGGGGTAATAAAGATATTAAAGTTAAAAAAATCGGAAAAAATTGTAAGCACCCCATTCTAAAATTTAAAAACGGGACAATTACCCTATTTTTAAAGATCATTCGGCTCTACATAGTCAAATATCATTTATGAAATAATTATCGAAGCGTTGGTAATACTGAAAAAAATAGGTCAATTTTAAAACAATTATCAGTAAAATTTTAATAATTGCTCAAAATGCCAGAGAATAAAATGATATTACACTTAAAAAATAATAATCGCACAACGCACAAATAAATGTCAATTGAGTTGGGCTAAATTTTGTACACAAATAATAGGGTGACCGATGGATGAATCGCTGATTTTACCTCTTAAAATTAAAAACTTTTAATATTTTCACATATTTTGATCAGACCCTGTATATAAGATTTTAGACATGTGGCTAAAATAGTAATTTTTTAAGAAAAGTAAGAATACATTTACCCTGTGATCAAAAATTTTAACCACGTGGCTAAGGTTTTAAGCATCCACAGTTGAGACGTTAACTCCGCCTATCAATGTCATAAATAAAAAAAAGTTGATAGCTGTAACTAAAATACAACATGCTCCATGGTACGATGTGAATAAATCAACGAGAAAAAAAATGGATCTATCGATGAAAATATCAATTTTGAGGTCTCCCGATGAGACTATATCCAGAGTAAGGTAATGTGTAATCTTCCACGTTAGCTGCCGAACAGTTTAACCAATCAATCTGAAATTTGGTATGAAGGGTTGGTGTGCCTCGAATGCGACCATTAGTTTTTGGTTTAAATTGGTGCAGTAGAAGGTCCTCAAGTAGTACGACATTAATTCTTCTATTTTATGCATACATATTTAAATATTAAAGATGTGGACCTGAATTTTAGTATGCAGATGCCTCATCCGCACTAAAACCAATTCCGAAATTTCTTTTCTTTTCCCCCTACTTCTGACGTTTTTAATTTCTTGGACTACACTAGAATTTTTCTTCTCGCCTTGTATATTTTAAAATACAAATTTTATCCTGGTTCGTTATCAGCAATTACCATTTCTACCGTAAGTTTCACCTCTCCTGAAAATAAGGTCTATAAGATGTTCGTCCATCTCGGTTTCGCTTTCTCTCGTATTATTACCTATTGAACTATAAAAGTTTATTATTATCCTTCCCCTCAAAATCTTGGGGTGTCTTCCTTGGAGCAAAATTTTTTCCTGGGAGCAACAATTTGAACAACATTTTGTTTTGAGAGCAACCATTTCCACTTTTTACTGTTTTCTTTACGTTTCAATTTTTTTTTTCAAAATATTTTTCCACTTTTTGTGACAGGAGTAATTTGAATTTTAAGTGCTTTTTGGAAGATAATAAGAGTTTGAATTGGAAATTTGGAACCTTTGGTTTTCAATAATGTTGAAGAATATCGTCACCACTAACGAAAACTACACTTTTTAAAACACTCTACGTACGTTTCGATAACTGCATTAGCATCATCAGGAGTCGTTGATGAACTCTTTATCTTTATTATCGTCTCCTGATGATGTTAACGTAGTTAGCGAAACGTACATAGAGTGTTTTAAAAAGTGTAGTTTTGTTTAGTGGTGACGATATTCTTAAAAAATAAGAGTTTGATTGATTTGATTGCTCCTTGGGGTAAATAATTACAACTTTCTCCTATCCCTTTTTCACTAATTTCTGTATATTTCAAGCTTTTTTCGTGAAAGTAAAAAAGTTGAATTTTATAAACAGGTGATTTTAAAGGAATTTAGTAAAACTAAAGGATGTTTTGGAAGGACACAAGAGATTGATTGATTTGAATAAAGTATGTAATTGAAGCACTACAGGAAAAGTTATAAATAGTAAAAAATAAGACAATAAGAAAAAAATGATAAAAGAATGAGGAGTAAAGGAGTAGCAGGGTTTCATCGGCCGAAATCCTCATTTTTATATGTAAACCACTATAAGAAATTATAAGATCCATTTTGGCAATTTTTGTTCATATCAAGGTCACGGAGCTATCTACTTGGTATTAACTTGCAGTTTATATAAAAGAATATGGCTCGACTTTAATGAGGTTACTGATAATTAGGCGTTAAATGTTAAAACCAATAATTTGGGCTTCGCCCCTGAAGTCGAACTACACTATCAATATTTTAAAATTGTAGTAAAATCCACAAGATGATAACACGAAGTCACAAGCAGATGCGTGACCTTGATATATGGTTAAACATGACATCAAATCTATATCATATTAACAATTCAATTTTAAATTCAAATCATTATATTACTATCTATCTTTCTGCATGACTGTTACAAAAGATCACGTCACAAATTGCCAGCCAATCAAATTAGCTCAACATATCTCCAGATACATCGTTCACCCCAGTTTCATTGGATGCGTAAAAAACACTACCCTGCCAAATTATTATTGTCTTACAAACTCTCTGGGTGAACAGTCGCTTCAGCAACCTATTTGACTAGGCTCTGCTATGCTAGTTTAAATAAATAAATTTACTAAAATTTAAATAAGATTATTGTACATAACAATTAGAGAAATATTTAGTGTTTTCTACGACGCCATTTAAAGTGAAAATTAGTGCTTTGTAAAGTGAATACGCCCATTGTTTAGATCTCCTAAACAATGTCCCGGTTTCTGAATTTGTATTTAATACAGTTAAATAGTTCTTGTTTTTTAATACAAATAAACGAGCCAGAAAAAAGATCTTTAGGAATACTACAACGTGTTATTCAATGTACAATAAAGTTCATCATTAAAATGATGTGGTCCTTCGAGAATATGCTAATAGTAGCATTTTCTATCATCTCCATATTTTCTAACCGTCCAGTCAACAGAAATTACAATATGGCAAATATCTTACAGAGATTTAGATGTCACAAAGAATTCACCAGTAATTACGTGGGAAATACTCTATTGACTACAGCATATAAAATTGTTATCGTTGATCCAAACTTCATCCCAATTCGATTTTGCTGTTGAAATCAATCAATAAATGTGTTCAATTAAAATGTATCATGTTTTATTATAAAAATTAGATCCTATTGTTTCAAACTGAAATGCGATAATTGCTGTAGAACATTGTTTCCAAGTGAGTGATGGTGTCTACAAGTTGAATGCAGGTCAGTACTAATTGCATTTACGCTGTTTGTCTTCGGGATTACCTTTAATGTGATTATAAAAAAATTTCTCTCTTTTTACAGACTTAGGAACGTCAACGGCACAATAATGTTTTTTTCTACTCCTATTTTATAATACACTAATTAGAACGGTACGCTACTGATTCAGAGGCACCTCTTGATGCATCTCACTTCATTTTGCCTTTCCCGCATGAATCAAAGAACAGGTACAGAATAATCCGTCTAGTGAAGCGTTGAGAAAAAATGAATTTTTGATTTTTAATAGTAAAAAGTCAGGAGCAAAACAAAGTTTAAAAATATATAAATAAAAGGAGTCTTGGGTCTGGAAGGTGATTATAAAAGAAAAATAGAAAACTTTATTGAATGTATGAAAGGATATAACAGAAGAAATATTTTAATAAAATGGTAGTTAAAAAATATATACAAAGGTATAATTTTGTCGAAATAAATTTGGAAGAATATTAGTCACAAGAAACAAGTAATAAGAAAACAATTATTTTTCAAGATGTCAGAAAACATAAAGACAATTTTGATATAAGCTAAGTTATTTTTTTATATTTTGGATTTTCTATGTTAAAAAATTGCAGATCTGATAATTTTTTATGACTAAATTTAAAATGTCGGTATAATGTTTTACCAAAATTAAACGATATTTACTTATTCTGTAAGTCTACGGGCTTTTGCGTTTGACTGTGTTCAAAGAACTACATACAAATCTCAACATTGGCTAGAAGAAAAAGAATCACCCTATATACGGAGTCTTAGAACTTTTCATTGCAATTCTTATCGACAATATTAATGTTATAATTATTATCATTAACTATTTGTAACAAACTAATACTACTACTTTTCTAAAGGTAAGTACAACCCAGCCCCAGCATGTTTCTGTATTTCAAAAACTGTCTATTAGATCTCGTTGTGCTCAGAGATACATTTGATTAGTACATCATAAACAACATTATATTAAATTTTCAGCCAATTCGAGTGGAATTCTTTTCCTATAAGATCCGTGCAAGGTATTTTCATTCAAAATTTAAATAATGAAAGTTTTGTTTAACGAAGAAACAACCTTAAATGCAAGGAAAACAAATCGAGTCGTAGTGCACGCAAACCTCAATTTTTACAAATAAAAACAACACAGTTATCTTAAACAGTTATTAATCGTATGTACCAGAGACGAACCAGTAAATATTAAAACTTAATATATCATAAAAAATGAGCGAAGGTATACTTACATTTGCGTGGTCCAATATCATCTGACACTTTGTTGCTTCTTCAGAATCCGTTATTGAACTTATCCTGTCTTCTAATTTCTGAAACAAAAAAAATCAATTTAAGAGAGAAAGACATTCATAATATAATTCCAGCGGTGGAAGGTCTATATAGAAATATTTATTATTAATATTTAGTGTGTTTCCAGAAAGACGTTGTATACAGTGTCTTTAGAAATGATTGTCTCCCAAGTGACCAAGATGACATTTCACCAATTGGTAGAACATAAAAAAATATCCCTAGACGTCATCTAGTGCCGGACATAATTTCAGATTATTTTTAATATATATAAAAATGATAAATTGTAGAAGGTTATTCATATTCTCAAATGTGGTCCACCAATGAAGAAATAGAAAACCTGCGTAGTTTGATGTAAGATCTAACAATTTTTCTGTATTTTTATTTGTGGCCGCTCACAGGGTCGCCCAAATATTCCAATTTCTTTTTATATTATTTACACCCCTTTCCCAAATTAACCCACTACTTCGGGTCGAACGCCCGGTATTTCCACAACACCACCACTTTTGGTTCTCACATATCCTGTTACAAAATAGCTCCTTTATTACTAGATACACATCAGCCTTTTACAAAAATTTTCTAATATCACTTAAACTTTTCGAGTACCACACCTAAACTTCCAAAATTTTCCTCCCCCCCTTTTAATTTTAAGTACGCACATGTAACCATGTTTTTTAATACTTATTGTATAACTTCAATTCAACAACATATGTAATTTTTGTTGGTAAGTCTCTCTCTATTGTTCTAATTTTTACTCGGTTTGATTATAACGTCTGTATTATAGGCCTGATGATGGCATATTTATTCCGAAATTAGTTGCCAGTTTCTTTCCAATAATGTTTTGCTTATATCGACGAAAAACGTCATAATCAAATTGAACATCTGGAAAATGTTCTATAAATTTTTCTATACAAATATGTAAAGAATATCACTAGGCTCTATCTACTTCACGAGATCCACATATAAAATATATTTCAAAAGCGTCTTGCTCAGATGTAAACATATTGACACCTTCACTGTATAACAAATTAAGAAAAGGTTTTTGGCAAAAAAAAATCACTTAGATCTGAAAAGAACTCTTTATTTAAATATATATGTAATACTCCTATATCGCCATCGTCCTATCTTAGCCTGTAGAAACAAAGCGTGCCGACAGATAGAGATGCAAGATCGGAATCGGGTGCCAACGCGCATGCGCATATACATAAATTGCATTGGCGTCGTGTCTCGTGGGGAAAAAGGAACGTAGAGAAAAAGGAGAGATAAGCAAACGTATACGATTTTTATTTTTGAAAATTATTCTACAAATGATAAATGCATATATCCTATAAAATTGTTTATTTATACGTTTTTATTACAATATATCTTCTGCTGAATATATAAAAATAATAATGAAAAAATTTCAGTACAGCTGTGACGCCTATGACTATCCGAAGCTGCGTGAGAAAGAACGATCGTCTACACTCTACTATCAGCGGCGCACTTCTCTCTCAATCTGGCGATAGAGGAGTATTACATATATGTAAATATAAAACAAGTAATACTCGAAAAGTCACCAAAATACGCATGTGACGCTTATGAAGTTTGGCATTGACAATGACATAAATCAGGCCCTTTCGATTGATTTTCGCCATTTTTAACGACGACCAGTTCACAGGTCACGTGGGAGCCAATCATTTCTGAAGGCACTGTACTTTAATTCAGTTAAACATATATTTAAGTATTAGCATTTTTTAATTTAATACTGAGAACAGTATAAAGAAAGATATTTGTTGATTCAGAATCTGGTTTCCTCGGATGTCACAAAATACCTACTGTTACGTTGGAAGTTTAATAAGGGTGTTTTTATTATTTTGGGAATCCGCGAAGACCACGTGTTACGTTTGTCAAGACTATAAAAATGTAACTAATGGAATGTTTTTTTTTGTTAGTTTGCCCTTGTTTATTTTTCAAGAAATTGTCTTTTGGTAAAGAAATCCCTTGAGTGACCGTATTCGTGTCGCGCAGAAAGTGAGTCTATCCCCAAACTACACGTTATGCAGGAATAGAATGGATATAATTATTTCGTTCCCTCTGGTCTGGACACCGACTTTTTTACAAATGTGGGAAATACGAAGTGAGAATACAGATTTCAGAATATAGGAGATTTTACGTTTTTATTTTTAGTAAATTCAGTAACGAATTGATTCAAATGTCGTTCAAAATTTGTTAAATTATACAATGAATAATACAAATTAAATTAAAATATTCAAAACCATCAAAATTAACATTATCTCTAAAAAACGTCATTATTATTCGTCGTTGTTTTTTTCAATCATTGAAATGAATTGGAATTTATAACTTGATAATATATTTAAAAACGTTATGAGAATTAACTCTTGGTAGAAGTAGTTTAATATGTACAATACAATAAGCAAAAATTCAATCAAAATAGAAAGTTTTTGACAACTATACACTCCGACCATTACCATACATGTTTCATCCTTATAGGAATCATCAGTGGTACTTTGTCGGAATGCATAGTTTGATTCAAAAAGGTTTTACTATCTACCAATTTACACGCTTTTTTACTTTTCTTGATTCCCAAGACACCATATTTCGGAAAAATATTATTTTTACCTTACAAAATTAGCAGCAAGATAAATATTAAAATACTTTTTTTTAATAAATTTATCTCACTCAATCCTCAATGGATTTAAAGCACGAACTAAATTTCTTTGAATATTATTTATTACAAACCATAATCAAAGGCGTTCTTTTACTTTCGGCTATTGAATGACATGAGTGAAAAAAAGTTAAAACCAGGTTAGGTTTGTGATTTTCCCAAAAGGAAGTGAATAAGAATTTACTAAAAAGGTACTAAGACGTCACATTTTAGTATTTACTATTACCGCACTCTTCGCTGATTTCGGGAAAAAAACATCTAAACTGCTGTACAGGGTGTCCCAAATTGGTGTGCTTGCAGGGTATCTCGTAAACTAGCAGAGATCGAAAAAAATCCGTTAAGATGTTATGACTTCTTTTTTTTATTAAAGTAACGATAGACTAATTAAATCTTTAGTAGGTCCCTGGATTTGCAAGATACAGGGCGATTATTGGAAACTGTCGAAAACTGCAAGGTTCTATAAATTCTTAATTAAGAAAAATATGAAATAGGAAAAAGAGTTCACTGGCGCACAAGAATTTTTTTAAGGGGTCTAAGGAAATATAATGCAAACTTGTATTTTTTTAATATTTTGAAGTTTTTTGTTTCGTTTTTAATTTCTCATTCACCTGATATGACATATTACATATTTATTTTCAGTGGTTGGAGCTACAGTGCAAATAACCCATTTATCAACGTTATCAGGTGAAAGACCCTTAAAAAATTGAACACTCCGTAACGAAATTTAACATTTCATTATAAGGATACTGATGTGTGAAAATTTTATTTATCAAAATTATAATTAATAAAAAAAAACAGATTAAAAAAATTAAAACAATAAACTTATGTAATAACTATAATCTACCTCTAACTAATTTTAGTGGAATTTGAAAATTACATTAAATATTAAATATGCCCTCCATTTTGTTGTAATAATAATTGGCACCTTTTTCTTTCTGATCTAATTTTTACTATCCTTATAATAAAATGTTAAATTTCGCTACTGAGTGTTCAATTTTTAAGTGTCTTTCACCTGATAACATTGATAAATGGTTTATTTGCACTGTAGCTCCAACCACTGAAAATAAATATATAATATGTCATATCAGGCGAATAAGAATTAAAAAACGAAACAAAAAACGTCGAAATATACAGGGTGTCCAATTTAAAAAAATATAAGTTTGCATTATATTTCCTTAGTGAGACCCCTAAAAAATTATTATGCGCCACTGAACTGTTCAATATTATATCTATCAAAAGTTTTTATAAAGTTATTTTATATTTTTCTTAATTAAGAAGTTATAAAACCTTGCAGTTTTCGACAGTTTCCAATAATCGCCCTGTATCTTCCAAATGCAGGGAGCTACTAAAGATTTAATTAGGCTATCGTTACTTTAACAAAAAAAGAAGTCATAACATCTTAACTGCTTTTTTTCTATCTCTTCTAGTTTACGAGATACCCTGCAAAACACACCAATTTTGGACACCTTGTACAGTACATAGTTACGTTATTGTTAATATAAAATCAGTCAAGTGGGTGTTGGACTTCGCACATTTAAGGTTCCGTACCAAATGTAGAATATAAGCCGGCTGTGCAGGGGCAGGATTATTCAAAAAGTACTTGATGTGAAAAATAATAATTTTGGCCAATAAACTCAATTGATTCTAATTCAGCTACTAAAAGATGAGATTTATGTTTCAAAAATATATAATTTGGACCAGTTTACTTTATTTTACTATGGAATTTATCAAATGTAATTATTTTATAATTTATGACATTTATTTTATTAAATTTCACACAGTACAAAGTAAGTTATTTAATTTTATACTTTTAACAAATCGTGACAGATCAAAATTTTGACATTTCTCAAATCTTTAAGTTAGTATTATTTATATACAGCGTTCAAAATTTTTTTTTTATTATGGTTAGAATGTATTTTCATTTCATTATATTCATAGAGTGTTCAATAATTTTTTATCATCGTTAGAATTTATTTTCATTACAATACATACTTAGATATACATGTATCAAAAAGGTAGATCATCAATTAAACCACATATTCTGGTGTCAAAAATACGGCCTCTGACAATAAGCCAGAGGAATTAAATGTTACAAATTGCTGCAAAGCAAAAAAAGACTTCCAGACAATTACTAAAAATCAGGTATCATATTTGCATTTGTTTCGAGTTCCTTATGGCAAGGTGGCTTAGTTACCAACTACATAAAGTGCACTTTACCCGCAAAGTGCACTTTATCGCCCGCGATTTTTTAAAATATTCATATTGTGTACGCAATATTGAACTAGTATGACATAAAAGTTTGTATGCACCGCGGGTATAAATAGATGATTATGCCCTCGGGTTTGTAAGATCGTCGCCCTTGGGGCATAAAGATCTATTTATACCCTTGGTACATACATAACTAATATTTGTCAAGACGGATTCACACTAGGCGGAAAATCTGCAGGCGGATTTTCTATATCCAATTCTATTGGTCGATTTTAAAAATTAATTCGAAATCGAACAAGAAAATTTAATACAGAATATCCGCCTGCAGATTTTCCGCCTAGTGGAAATCAGTCTTCACCCACTTTATTATAACTATTAAATGAGAGAAGTGCGATAGCATCACAAGCACGATGGGATATCGATCTTGTCTCATTGTCAGATCACAAAAGGTAATTGCAGATAATATTACACGGCTACACTACATCACGTGGCTATTGCATCAAAATCTATACGTTCTGAAATTGTTTGTGTTTTGAAAAATGTTATTGAAGTGGTAAATTCTATCAAAGAAAAAGCATTACGGGTATAGGTAAATCCAATTTATTACACAAAAGTAAGAATGCTTTCAAGAGATAATACCTTCAAAAGAGTTTTCCAATTAAAATCAGAACTTTGGTGCATTTGCAAGACATGCAATCAGAATCTGTAAACCGATTATCGGATTCTCTTGAACTTCTTAGGCTGAATTTGTATAAATGTTAATGTTCATGGTTGAGTGAATATAATTGCAATAACCAACGAAATATGAATGTTTTTATAAAAAATCTTGACGTGAGGTCGACTTTAAATGCAAAAAGAAATGTGATTCGTTTAGGTTGTGGAAGATTTTTTAGTATACAAAGTGGCACAAAATGAATTGAACATTATTGACGATTTTTATTTTATTTAATTAAAACCTTAAGTTTTAAAAATAGAAAAAAACTTTATTAATCTTTTTTTTTAATAATAACATGAGAAATCACCATTATTTACTCCATTCTTCTAATGAGAAGTAATATTTCTCACCCTATGTAAATAATGATAATAAAAAAAACACCTAGGTAAATAATGAAACATTGTCTATATTTTTAATAAATTGTTAATTTGACAACCAAACTCCCAGACTACTTGATATTTCGAAATATTTGAAAAATAAGTAGGAAATAACTAAAACTAGGTTTACCAAAATCTAATTAAATCAAATATGGTAATATATCTGTGTTAGTAGTAAAAAAAATCTATATACACTTCGGTTAAGAAGGCCATTATAAACCTCGCAAATTCTATCTTTTATCATATTATTATTATTCAACGAGTTTTAGAGAGACCGCCAAAACACAATACAATTTAATGTGTTTTGTTTCATCTTAGTCCTAGTTGATTTCCTCAAGCCAATTGTTCTGTCTGTGTTTATATTGTCAAAACTCTTTACTTTTAATTATATTTTATTTCGTCTTTTCTTAGTCCTAGTTGGTTTTCTCAAGGCACTTGTTCTGTCGGTTTTTATATTGTCAAAACTCATTACTTTTAATTATATTCTAGTTCTACTTCATTTATTAAGAACTTTTTGTACACATTCTTTGGTAAATATCCCAGTAGTGGGTATTCGTTGGATGGAGGTTTTATAAGCTCCAAAAAGGTTATTTATAATTTATTTCTAATATCTTCAGGTTAATTCGTTAATTATTTGTAATTAATATATTCATTATGATGGTGGTTGGGTTTTTCGGTTTTCCCTATACCTTTTATGTTCAAACGGCGCCATTATTCGGAGCACAAAAGTAATGTTTTTTTTATGAATAAATATTTTAAATGAATTTCTGGGGTTATTATACACCCAGGTTCGCATCAGTTGTTTTTTTTATTAATAATAATAATAATATGTGTAGCAAACATTGAAATGTTCACTTTTATTCAAAACAGATGACAGTATATTTTTAAAATCGAAATTTAAATAATGGAGAAGTTTACCGATTTTTTTTATGAATAAAACTGAAATTAAAGCAAAACTGAACAAAATTGTGAAAGTGAAATTACGATATATCAAAAACTAACAGAGTTATAACATTTTAAAGTTGCGGTTTGACTTAATAATTTTGTTCCGTCCTGACGTCATCTATCCTAACTAGTATTACTAGTCGGGATAATTGTAAACAAAGTAGTGTGTAAGAGAATACAAAGTAGGTTCATAATGCAGAAGAGATTTTATCGTTGGAACATGTTCAGGGCTGTCCCCTGAAAGTAAATTGATTTTTTTGGAAATTGTATGCTCTACTTTGATTCCCATCTTTTTTTACCAGAACCATATCTGTTAATTCAATGTTAGAAAATATTTTACCAGACAATAAAATCGCACTTCAAAAACAGTTTACAATTAACAATCTCACAACACCGTTTGAATGTCAACTGATGGACGTAAATTTATAACCGATTGATCAAAACATACTCGAACGTAAAAATTCACATTCTTAGATCAGAAATTAGGAGTATTGGGATTGAATCTAATACAGTGGCGTACTTGATTTCTTCAAGGAACTTTCAAAACATTATCGTTTGTTTAATAAGATGAATTAAAAAAAATTCATAAGCTTGTTGCATATCCAAGTTAAAAAAGTTTAAATGTTTGTACACATTTCAAGAATTCTAAACAATGTAAAATCAAAACAGATTTAAATTTTATGGAACCGTTAACGAAATGTTTCGAAAAATTAAAATTTGGATCAGTCAGATGCGTCGTGCAGTCTTTATGTCTGTAGGCGCTCGGTCCACAGCGACATGGGAACGCGTTGCTGGATCGAATTTTGCATTATCGAAATATTGTAGCATCGAATAGTAACCGATAAATATCGATATAATCTAATACCGTTAGACACTACACGAATCATGAAGAAAGATACATTTTTTATACCGAAATATAAAAAGATCAATCGTCCTTCAGTGTTCATTAGGTTTATGTAAACAAAAACTTTTTGGCGTCGAATGTCGCTGGGTGACCCTCGCTGGATCGAATTTTGCATCATCGAAATATTGTAGCATCGAAAAGTTACTGGGCCGAATAGTTGTTAGATCGAAAATTACCCGTTCGAAAGTTGTTGGAACGAAATATTGTTGGATCGAACGTCGCTCGTTCGAAACATTGTCCGTTCGAAAGGTTACTGCATCGAAACATCGCTGGGTCGAAATATTGGACTGAAATAATACTGCATCGAATTGTTGCTGTACCGAAACATCGTTGGGTCGAAAAATTAAGTTGGGGCATTAGGCTAGAGCATGCATTAAAAAGACATTGTGCCGACTAATCAGCTGCCACGAGGGCGCAGCTTGGTTGGCGCTAAATTTGAAATATTTAAGTATTTGCCTGAAACCATACTATTATTGCGATTTTATTAATTAAACGTAAATAGTTGGAAAAGAATAACAAGCTATTTATGTGTTTAATTTTGACACCGGTTGTTCCAATTTAATAGAAATCAAAACACAATAGCATAAAAAATACTAAAATTGAATTCAAGCAAATGTATTACAGTAGGTAATTAAAAATTTAAAAAATTACAATAGTTGTTCAAACTGTTACCTGTTTATTGTAAACACATTGTACACAGTTTTTTCAATGAAAAACGTGTCTTTGGAAATAACTCAGAATGAGGTATGATAATGTAATGGAACTTTTAATCTTAATTACGTAGAAACAATCAATAATAGTATATTGTTCAACAAGCATAGAATGAGGGCTATTATTCACAAGAATTAAAATTCCGGAATAATTCGAGTTAGTGATAGCCATAATTATATGCGAGTTGAAGACTACTTTCTCCTCGACTATGCAATAAATTACATACTAAAATCATAGTTCTTATCACAAATCTTTAATTGACACTTAAAATATTAAACTTTGACGTTTGTCTATTTGACATTTCAAATAAAATGGCGACTTATTAGGATGTTGATAAGATGCGATTGGTTAGTTATTTTCAAAGCAATGTGATTGTGTTGATATTAATGTAAACTCTAGAAATCAAAGGATGTGATTGGCTAATTTACCGTGAATTCTTAAATTTATTCTTCAACTAGTGGAAGAATGTACATCATTCTTCCACAGAAAATGTAGTCAGAATTAACTTATTATTAAATAGTAGTGCAGAATAGTTGATTCTGTAACAAGGTTAGAATGAAAAATTCGACACGAATTGAAAATTCCGAACGCGAGCGTTAGCGAGTGTGGTTCCTCACACTCGCTAACGCTCGCGTTCGGAATTTTCAACTCGTGTCGATTTTTTTCATTCTAACCGAGTAACAGACTATATTTTCTCCACGATCAAAAAGTATGAATCAAAATTAATGAATCAAAATTAAATTAAATCTGACATATTTGTATTACATTGTATTAATATTTAAAGTGTTATCGTACACTTACCGAAAATAAAATCTGGTGCATTGGTGTTTTTTAATAATTTGCAATTTCAGATATTATTAAATTCTATATCTACTTCACTTGATTTTTCACTCATTATTTTGTTTAAATTAAAACTTGCTTGAAAATAATTATTACCGTCGCCATTTTATATCTGACAGTGACACTTTTGAAATCCATGGCAATCCATATCGTTTATTTCGATTACAGAATATATATTCTTTACCTTGATAAAGAATGAAAATACATGCAAAATACATAAGAAGCAAGTGTTTTAGAATAAATATTCAAACTCTAGAGTGGGAATGTTTACATTCTATTATTAAAAATGATTTCGGAATTCATACATTCAGTAATGGTCGTGGAAAAAGATCTTTAGTTTTTAAGAAAACCTCCATTCTGCCATTTAATTAGGCATTTAGAAGTAAATTGATATTAAGATAATATTATCATTTATTATTCGCGCTCAAAAGTCACCAATGAAATAATTACAAATGGTTAAAACGTTGACAAATACAGATTGGTATTTTTTTGAAAACTTTTATTTTCTTCTCGTAATGCGTAGATAGTTTCGATGGTTAGTTATTTTCGAATTTTTAAATTTTTTGAAACCCCAGGATTTATTTTCAAAACTATAGATATCAATATGACACGAAAATAACAAAAGATAAATTATAAATAAAGATTAATGTTAGGTTATAAACTGAAATTGACACGGCTTATTTTGAACGACACCTAATAATTTTCCAAAACTTTTATACACGCGAGGTACCGCCTAAATGCAAAATAAGGAATAATTAAAAGGAATAAAAACCGAAATTTTAATCTTATTTTTAATTGAATTGAATAGGACATATAACGATTAAATACACATTGATTTATTATAGGTATATATTTTGATTTGTATTTAAGATTTCAAAAAAATAACCACCTATTCAAGTAAAAAAGTTGTGGATTATTAATTTCTATTATATGTAGCTAATTATTTATTTAAAATTCGTATTAACTACAACAATTTAAATAGTACATTGTATATCTAGTAGCAAAAGCAATTCATTCCCGGACAACAATGTAGTCTGGGAATATGCTTTTACTACGAAGTAATCAACATTATCATAATAATGAGCTATAGTAGTAATTTTTTTTATCAGTTAATAGGAAACTTTATCGGCGTATATCAAGTACTTTGCAAACTTTGGAAGTTTAGATTTCAACAGGAACCGAGGAAAAATTTATTGAAATTCAAAAAGTATGTCTTGTGGCGTGTACCAATAAATTAAGAGGATTTAAATTCTGTTGCCAAATGTTTACTTTTATTCTCTCATTTGAATTGTAAGAAGAGTGAAACAGAAACTTAGTTATAGGTCTTTTCTCAATTGTAATATGCATAATGTTACGTAGGAACTAAGTAAAAATGGTAACGCTCATAGATATTATATTATACTTACTCTAGATCGCTAATCCTCTACGTATCAGTTAAAAACTGATGCTCAATAGATTTTTTTTCCCGGCATAGGCATGTTGGGCCGCAGCATAGTCAAATTTAAAAAAAATACTCTTCTTTATAACTGAGGTTATGGGTATAATATATTTTTAAATCGTTGTAGTTGTCGATCCGAATTTTAAATAATTAGCTTATTCCTAATCCATAACTTTTATACTTGAATAGGTGGTTAATTTTTAGAAATTAAAATACAAATCAAAAATACCTACAATAAATAAATGTTTATTTAAACGTTATATGCTCTATTCAATTTAGTTAAAAATAAGTTCAAAATTTCAGTTTTGAATCCTTTCTTATATTGCATTTAGGCGGTACCCGCGTGTATAAAAGTTTTGAAAAATTATTAGGGATCGTTCCAAATAAGCCGTTATGTGTCGTTTTCAGTTTACAACCTAACATTAAAGTTTATTTATATGTTTTCTTTCGTTTTTATATCATATTGATATCTAGTTTTGAAAATAAATCCTGGGTTTTCGAAAAATTTAAAAAATTGACAAGACTTAGATAAAAATACAATATTTAAAAAAATACCTTTGGTAGGAATAAACATAATCTATATTTGGCAACGTTGTAACGATTTGTAATTATTCTATTGGTTACTTTTGAACGCGAACAAAAAACGATAGATAATATTATTTTAATATCAATTTACTTCTATGCCTAATTAAATGGATTAATGGAGATTTTCTTAAAAACCAAAGATCTTTAATGATTGGTTCTACGTAATTAAGATTAAAAGTTCCATTACATTATCATACCTCATTCTGAGTTATTTCCAAAGACACGTTTTTCATTGAGAAAACGGCGTACACTGTGTTTACAATAAACAGGTAACAGTTTGAACAACTATTGTAATTTTTTTAATTTTTTTATTACCTACTGTAATACATTGCTTGAATTCAATTTTAGTATTTTTTATGCTATTGTGTTTTGATTTCTATTAAATTGGAACAACCGGTGTCAAAATTAATCCCATAAATAGCTTGTTATTCTTTTCCAACTATTTACGTTTAATTAATAAAATCGAAATAATAGTATGGATTCAGGCAAATACTTAAATATTTCAAATTTAGCGCCAACCAAGCTGCGCCCTCGTGGCAGCTGATTAGTCGGCACAATGTCTTTTTAATACATGCTCTCGCCACTTAATTATTCGACCCAACGATGTTTCGGTACAGCAACAATTCGATGCAGTAATATTTCAGTCCAACGATATTTCGAACCAGTGATGTTTCGATGCAGTAACCTTTCGAACGGACAATGTTTCGAACGAGCGACGTTCGATCCAACAATATTTCGTTCCAACAACTTTCTAACGGGTAATTTTCGATCCAACAACTATTCGGCCCAGTAACTTTTTGATGCTATAATATTTCTATGATGCAGAATTGGATCCAGCAACGCGTTCCCATAAAATCGCACTTCAAGAACACTTTACAATTAACAATCTTAACAATCTCACAACACCGTTTGAATGTCAACTGATTGACGTAAATTTATAACCGATTGTTTAAAAAAAAACTCAAACGTAAAAAGTCACATTCCGAGATAAGAAATTCACTTTATTCGGATCAAATCTAATACGGTATAACAGACGCGCTCTAAAGAATTAACTACAGAATCAATTGGTGAAAACCGCAGCTTCCTATCTTTAATATTAACGGAGCGCCCTTCCAAAAAAGATTTCAGGCAAGATAACATTTAGTATTGGGGCCTCTTAACGTCATTTTCGAATAACTTGTAAACTACTGTTTTAAATTGTTTCTTTCATGTTTTAGACCAACTTAGGGTCATATATAAATATCTCTCGTCAATAAATTAATTATTATTTATCCCTTGTTTTAATCAAGGAAAATAATTATACTCCCGTAACCTAAAATATGTGAAAATAGTGGCTATGACCTCCTTCATCGTGACTATAACTAGTTGAGGACTAATCGACATAACAAGGTGGGTGCAAAATCTCTTATACTAGATATAGAAATTCGCTGTGCCTACCACGTGGAATTATCTTTGTCTCTGCCTTACAGAATTCACGTGTGCCTCGCTCGGCCTACAGTCAATTAGTGGTGTTTTTAACGAAGTCACTGTAGAGTCAATAAATTTATACTAAAAAATAATTAGAGATTAATAAATAATAAAATAACCCACCTGTAACATAATTAACACTATAAAATTGACTCTTTTTACGGTTAGCAAATAAATTCCCAACTATGGGTAGTTTTACCGTTACAAACTGAAACTACATAAAAAAGATCCTGCTAATGCAGAAGACTGTCCCTTCACTCATTATACATCTCCCCCGCCACATCGCTTACAAATACGTCAATATCAGTTAATAGGATAAAGTCCGGTGTTTATAGTTCTAAACGGGCTGTGAATAATTTTTCTCTCTAAAATTTGACGTAGTGAAGAATGAAATATCGTGCAACTTTTTGTATGAAGCTCGACAAACATATCTCAAGCTATAACTCTCTAAACAAGTATTATTTATCACCGTAACAATTACCATATAAAACGTGAACAGAATGGAGATTGAAAAAACAATGTACGAAAATAGAGCGAAGCGGGATTTGAGTTTTAGAAAATGCGATCTACCGAAGACCCAAGTAATCTGTCAGGGTTAATACGTTGCCATTGTTGTGTTTATTTCATATTTCGAAACAACGGACCAAATAAGGATTCGGAGATTTTATCGGTAAAAAAGATATTTTTCGATGATGGGATATTTTTTATCTGGCGATGATTGTTTCCTGAAATGAAAAATATGACTAGATAGAAAGCGCATCTTATTATGGAAGTATTTGGTATTTCTACATATTTAACGTGTTAAAACTACTCCACTGATTGGCTTGGTAGCATATAAAAATATGCAAACTATAAAAACTAAAATACTAACCTGTTACGCTATCTTCCCGGAAGTTTAAATCTGATAAACATTTATTAAAATCGTCACTTATTTGCGTATATTTATTGAGATTTATTACGAATTTTAATTTTGTGTCATAACCCCATTATCAAATTCAATTGAGTATCATCAATTTAGGAATAATAAATTAGGCATCAATTCCAAAATCAGAAACACAAACTAATCTATTCTAATTTTCTGGTAGCTTACCCTAGTTTGGTCGATCATAAGTTGAAGATATGCATCTGCTTCAGACACCCTATTATCGAAATCTCTAATCGTTGGCGAGGGATGGTGCGTTTCATACCTCAACTGGAAAGAAAGAAAAACTAATATAAATTGTATATTACACAAAAAGTTTAATCAAAGAATAAAAATACGTTTAATAAACAAATCGAATCAATAACCGACAAGCGTGACCCCAAATTTCACCTAAATAACAAATTTATGTAATATTACTTAACACTGCACTAAAAGTACTTTTGAAACATGTGCAAATATTATTCCACAAACTAAAGAAAGATAAAATTATACACTGAACTATAAAAAAAAAAAAAAAATCGAATCGACTATCAGTTTAGAATATTGCCTGATTAGATGAATTCTAACATATATAAAATAAAAGAGCTATAAAACAATACCATTGTTCAATTTATATGTGCCATAACAAAATTTATCCACATCTATTATTTGTTCATTATACATAACTTTACTAAATAATAACATAGGTAATATAACAAAACCTCGTTTATAAGTGAATAAATTTTGAGTGTTTTAGTCCCTGAGATGTACTATTAATAACTCAATAAATAGAGATATAGTAAAAATGAGATGTCTTGTACACCTCCAGATATACGAGAATCCTATTCAATGTGTGAATGGAACAATTTAGAGTAAAGTAAGAACAAGTGATTGTCTTTAGGTCTGATTTGTTCATTAAGACAATTCACAGAATTGTTGTGTAAACACGAGTTGATTTCGAGGAGATAGAGTTTATTGCTCTTGCCTATATCGTGTAGTAATTCAGAGTCAGTAATCGAAAAGGAGTGGTTCGTGGATTTAATATGGTTTGCGAAGGAAAAGGGAGTGTTTATAATATCTGCATTTCTGAATTTGTCAATGTATCTAATATGTTCTTTAATTCTAGTTTCCTATCTTCTATCTAACTGGCCAACATAAAATGCATTACAATCGTGTTTTATGATGATAAGGGATAAAACATTTGAATATTTCATGGCCTACTCACAAATGTTTAAAATTCAGATACCCAATTAGTATTTTTAGTATAAAAATTAGAATATGCCAAAAACTATTGAATTATGGTAAAGGGAATACCTGAAACAAAATGAAAGTATAATAATAGCACTTTCCTATAATAATGTAAAATACAGGGTGATCCATTTAAAAAACTGGATAAATAATGAATTTGCGTTTTGACCCACCCTGTAAACAATTTAATGAATATTAACAAAAACGATCATTTTTATAAATTTTAACGATAATCAAAAACCTACAGTCGTGAAAGATAATTTTTATTTTAATCCAATTGAACTGTACAGGGCGTTGAACACATTACGATTTTCATAGAAAACGGGCCACAAATTTTTAAATACCCTGTACAACTTGATATTGTTGAAATGGAAAAGTAAAGAGGAATTCAAATTTATAATAAATACTTTGTGTCCCATTTAAAAAAAAGTAACTTTGATTTAGCACGGCGTTATGAAGCACCCAGTAGATTTGCAACTAATTTTAAATGTGAAGCTTAAGGCTGCCAACAATCTCCCAAATTATCTTTTTGATATCTCACGGGACATAGGAGATACTGGACCTTATTGCACTAATTAATCGCCCTGTATTATTGATATCTAACTAGTCTTTTCATTTTAAAAGAAAATTATTATTTGGCTACTTCATTATGCAGTTTCAAAAAGTCATATTTTTGAATACTAACCAACGTATTTCATACTTTAAAATCCTACATTGGTAGATTTATGGTTGGAACTAAAAAATAACTTAAGTTTCTATTAGATAAAAAATGATAATCCGATTTGTTGTAAGTGTAGTTCACCTTTAGCAGAACTGTAGGGTTGCTACTGGCATTCTATAAAGTGTTTATGAAAAGGAAGGAAAGAAAAAATTCATAACGACCTGTCCGCCTCTTAACAAAAGAAATACGCTGAAAAAGTTTTCCTAGGAACATAATTACGAGGATCCTTGCAAATCATTAAAGTACATTTTTTAATTTTTGTATTGTGTAAAGGATTTTCTTTCTTTCTGCTATATGTAGCCGTAAAAATAGTAGGATTAATTCAGAGCTATAATTTTCAATATAATACATGTGAATGTGTCATAAAATACTAGGTTTTCCATTTATAATACGAAAGAAAATAAAAGGTTTGCATTTTAAATCGTTCTGTACACAAACCACAAGATAATAAATCAAGAACGAAATAAAATGATACTAAATCATATTCCAAAACTCAAATAACCAATCAATTCATTTTTCTCTAATGTGTATTGATCATATCTTTTGTAAATCTTATTTCAAACTAATAAGAGAAAAACATATGGTTGACTCGTGCCAGAATTACGGAACGCCTTGTATAACTTAAAATAATTTTAATTTTGTATCTTCAGTTTTCTCTAGTATTACACAGCCAGAAAAACGAGTTAATCTCAAAATACACATGAAAAGACTTGAAGGACCACGCAATTTGTATAGAACTGCGAAACTTGTTATTAAATGAATATACAATTGTTTTAAATCTGAAGATCTTTTAGATGCTCATTTATTCATATTAAAACATTTTTATTTTTATTTTTATTTTTATTATGTTTACAAAAGGTTGCAAATTTTGATCACAATTAGATGACGAAACAACGATACCGAATTCACTTTCATTCTCACTTGGATTACGGGCTCTAGACGTTTTTAATTTAGACAGTTACCAACATTCCACATTCCTTAACAAAATCCCGGATTATTTTTCAGATTATGTCGAAAAAACAGTAGCAATATAATCGTGGAAATTAGAAACAGTGATGAAGACTGGAACTCTATAAAATTCAAACCTTTGGTCTCTAATTGAAAACTACTTTCTGTAAACTTGAATAAAAAATCATTATCATGGACATACATGCACAAAATTTGAATACCACAAACGATATTAGAGAGTTTTAGCACCTCACCCGCTAACGCTAACGTTAACGCTAAATTTGGTTAGCGTATAGAATAACGGAATGTAAAAAATAGTTTTAGAAAAGCAATTGCGTTTTTCTGCATTCTAGGTTATGTCATGTGTCAATTATGACAATTGTTTAAGTTGACCCGCTAAACATCCTGCGATTTCGGAAAAGAACCTCGCAGTTTTTAAAGAGGAATTGGATTTCACTCAATCTCGCTCAAACCTAGTGAAAAATTTCAGTCACATCGTCCTGATGAAATGTCTCCTTGGGCACAAAAAAAATGCAAGGATTTCGAGAAACGTTCGACTGAATCCGTCCTATTCATTGGACCACTCTAGATTCTGAAACCGGTTAAAAAATTAATGTCAATTTGTCAATTGTCTTTGGCGATAAGTGACAGATGATATGAACATAACGGCCAGTTTTTCAACTCAACATTAAGTTAATATTAATTCTTAATTAAGAATTAAGGTAAAATAATCATTTTTCAAGTTAAAATTAGAAAGTAATTTGCAATTAAAGTTGATATGAGTTAATTTGAAGATAATGTTTATATTAAGAGCTTAATGTGCACTTTATAGGTTAGATTATTTCATTTCAATTCTTGACAAAATCAAAATAATGGATTACGATTTTTTTTACATGATGGGCCAGAGCCCCGATTGGGCCAGCTTGGCCCATAGTATGGCCCTACCTTAACAAAAAATGGTGTGACATTTTTGAGACGTCTGTAGGTTAAGATTCGTAATATTCACAAATTTCGATATAATATTTGTTGCAGCGTACAAGAGGGAAAGAGATAATCGTGTTAACATCGAGCTAGAAAATTTTGCGTAATCGTTGGCTCGATCTTTCTAGACATACAACTCAAGATATGTTGAGATAATTTAATTTACATTCTTTTTGATTGTAATTATTGAAAATATGATTTGAACTTAAATTTAAAATATTAGTATGATTTTAATAAGAAGTCTGGGTAACTTTTACGAAAAAATTATCAAACCTTAACATCTCATTAAATTATTATATAACGAAACAGGTCACTAATCAATTAATAATTGTATTTAGGTGAAAATCATAAAACGTTGTTTTGTTTATCAAAATAATATAAATGTAATGTGAACATTGTGCATTTTCAATATATTAGTTTTGTTTTTGTTTTTCAAAAGTTGTTTATGGAACATTTATATCAAAAAACTATTATTGCTTCACAGATTTAGAAAATTGTTGAAATTTCTTTTCCAAATCAATATATTTAATATTCAACGTCCGGTTGAACATTCAATTAACGTGTTTAATTAACTAAATAGTACGTACCCTATTTCCGTGCCTGATAATCGTTTCTTCTAAAGCATGCACCCATTTTTGTCTTTCTTCGGCGTCTCTAGCCTGAAAATGGAAGGTCTTGTGGTCAACGGTAACTGTGAAGGTGCTATCGTCTTCATCATCGATACCGATCACTGCCCCTTTTAATCGTACGCACCCCCTCCGAACACCCCGCATCATTTTTTCTTTAGACTGTAAGATACAAAAAAAACAGATTAATAAAATTGGGTGAAGAGTGATACTCACATATGAGGGCGCGATCATAATAGCGTTCAAGTATATACAAAATCATTCATTGAAATAACGAAAACTAGAAAAATAAATAAATTTTATTACAAATATAAAATACAAACAAACCCAAATAAAACAAAATTTAAGAATAAACAATTTTTTCTTAATAGTCATTTTGAAAAAACAGGTTTTAATTTAAAATTTGGTTTTTTTTTTAATTTGGATTGGTTCTTTGAAAATTTTATTTCTTTTTTTTTTAATAAAATAAAAATTTGGATGTTTATTTTTCAATAATATATAATTCTAAACTGGATGTTTCGTTATATTAAATTTCATTGGATTATTTTGATGTTTTTATCTAAAATTCAGTTTCTTTGAATTTTTTCTAGATTTTAAATCGTCTTAAAAATATTTTTCCAAATTTGGTTAAAAAAATAAATAGAATTTGTTTTTTTCTGTATTTTAATTATCTCTCTGCTCAGTATATCTTATTTTCAGACTCGCTTAATATCCCGTCTTAATTTCCTCGCGTCCTATCCGTTTTCAAGATCTCCCTCTCCTCTTGGTATTCCTATAAAATGCCTTTCCCATGTTAATAATTCTCTATCTTTGCCTCTTCAGTCAGAATAATTGACTTTTATATCGCTTGTGTCGCTTATCGAACGTTTCTTTTCTTCCCCTCGTTATATAGGGTAAATTTTTATTGTATTATACTATATATTCACTATATATTCACGTATGTCCCCTGTTATCATTTTCAAATATTTCGACGCTTTAACTTTTATTCACTGTTGTTTTCAATTCTTTTTAATGCCGGTATATTTTTTGTTATATTTACTAAAAAAATTCATATTTTATAATAATATAAATTATCTGATGTTTGTGGTGCTCTTTCAGTCTTAATTACAAAAAGAGAATCTATTTTTAATTTGTTTTTACAGATTGTTTTAAAATTTAATTCGCTTTGATTATTTTATATTTTAGTCTAAAAATTCATGTATTAATATTATCATTGAATAAAAGAAAAAGTCTCTGAAGGATTATTAAATTGTCTTCTAAAATAAAACAAATATAACGTTTAATTTGAGTTTAATTTCCTTAAATCCACAAAAAGAAAGAAAGGACGGATTTTGAAATATATCATAGTTTTTTTTTGTCAATTGTTTCTAAATACATCAGTCAATTAGCCTGGAGTCCAAATTTTTTTTTAATTTAATATTTTACTTTTTGATATATTTTAAATTCTATTCGTGTAACGAACGAAAGATTGGAGCTTAAACCACAGTTATTACTAAATCTCGTTTATCAAAAAAATAACATTTCTAATGGAAAATATCTGAATGTGTTCTGATGTAATTTTTTGTTTTATAATACGGCAATTTTAAACCAAAAAAATATTTTTAAACACGACGAAATAAAACAATTTAATTTGTTTAAATCTTCACTATATTTGAACCAAGTTCAATATAGATCCGTGACGCGTTTCGCTAATAGAGTAGCTTTCTCGAACGGGTGAAGGTATAATAAACAAATTTTTAATTTATACAGTGCATTAATAGGGAATTTTACGGTTATTGATAAAAAGAATTATAATCTAATTTACATGGAAAAAAGTATGAAACAAAATTGAATTTCCAAGTAAAAATTTATTACTTCGATTACAGATACTCACAATGAAATCTTTAGAGCAAATTAAAGTATACTTCTTTGGAAATATTCAATTCAGCTTCAAATTTCAGGAGTTCATGTTGTTATTGTGTTATGTTTTAATCAAAATTTTTCTGAAAATTATTGTAAGCATGGAAAGCAAATGTCAAAATGTCGTATGGAGAGATAAAAAACTATTTAATTTTATTTACCTAGAACCTAATTTCAATCATGTATTTCCTAGGACATTCTGTACAATTATTGGTAATGAATTTACGTTTGTAGCAAATGTTTTTGATGTAACAGCAACGAAGTAAAACGTTTGTTAAAATCCATTTTTATCACATTTAAACGAAAGTGCTTACCATTAATCAATCAAACATTCATTCATATTCGGGACACATATATACACTTCATACCGTTTTTGAGCAAAATCCTATAAAAATAGATCGTCCTCCCATTGAAACTAGGTGAAATATCCAATTAATCGCAAAGTTGTTATATTTTCAATACACTTATATTGAATGACCCATCGCATATAAGTTGTGCATAAACACCGGCAATAATATTGATAAGAATTAAATATGTTATCGAGATAGTTTGATAAAGTAGGTATCCGGTAACAAAGTTTGCATTAAGAACAATTAAAACAAATAAATCATTTTGGTTATGGCACAGAAGTACCTACTTAAAATAATTATCTCTGTGGTAAACAAACAAGTTCGAAATTTTGTTAGAAATGATACAGAAACTCTTTCGACATACAATGTTAAATGGGCGTAAATTACCTTATCCAATCATTCTTCTTAAATGAGCTAAAAATTGAAACCCCAGTTTTTTATTATATCTTTAAAATGCTAAAAAAAAGGGGAATTACTGGTCTATTGGGTTTGCTTTTGAACTTGAAGTTGACCATTTTCGTTTTATTAAATTTAACACCTTAATTTTTAAGGATAGAAAAAACTTTATAAATGTGGAATTCAAAAATGAAAGTCCGTATTAATAAAAATAGTTGAGGGTAGCATTTCAAAGACGAAACGTTATTTTAAAAAATTGGACACGCTGTTAAGCGGTATTTAATCTTAAACAAAAAAGCCTGATAAAACGAAAATGGTCAATTTCGGTTTTCTCTCAAATATTTCAGTATCTTTTTTCCCATTCAACCAACTTTGTGTCTAGAGAGTGCTTCATTGGTAAACAGACATAGGTCACGGGTGGATAGAGTTCATCGAGGTGGTTCTAAATAACACATATGTAATGGGTCTTATAATCTTTATAACGGAGATGTTATTCAATAAGTTTCAAATCACCCGGTATATTTTTTTATATTCGGCGCACATTTTAAGAGTCATTTGACAAATCGATCAACATATTAATCGTTGAATAAATCCAGGTCCGGCTTCACGAAAAATTAATAATTTCGTGTACCAACAAAACAACATCCTGTATATCAAAATTCTTAAAATGTATTTGAAGATTTAAAAAGGCAATACAAAAGTGAGTCAATCTGTCTACTTTTTTTGTTGCGCATTTAATTTTACTTAGAAAAATTTTAATTAAAAGTTGTAAGTTTTTAAGAATTTCATGGTATACATTTAAAAACAAAGTATTGTTCCAAAAAAATTAAAAGATTCATTTAATTTGAATTGTTGAAACCTTTAAAATTTTCATATTTTGTTATTAGAAGAATAAAAAGTATATTTGCAGAGTCGTACTTAGAACAACAAAGTGCAGTGCCTCTATGAATTATTTTCCATCCTGTATAGCAACATTTAAAATTGTTTATTAATTATTTGCCTGGTGAATAATAAAAATTAAAGGAGTGTTCCAATTTATTTCGTTATAAATAAAGGCTACAATTTTGATTATTATACATAGTTTTTATCCATACAAAATATTGAAAATAATAAAATGAATTAGGTATAAACAAAACAAAATTATAAAAATTACTCAAAATGGCCATTTTTTTCGATTCATTTTCGTGCTCGTTTTATAATATCTCTTATTGATCTTATTATCATCTCTGGATTATTTGTAACTTCTTCACAGGCAGCTTCAATCTTTTGAAGAAGTTCTTCTCCAGAATTTATTTCACTCGAATATACCATGGATTTTAAATATCCCCAAATGTGGTAATCACAAGGATTAAAATCTGGTGAGATTGGAGGCGCCATCATGTTGAAAATAAATTCCCCCTGCACCTTCATTTACATCATTTAGTAATACTGGCCAAGTATTTTGGATAAAGTCCACATCGGCCAATACTAACTGCCCCACGGAACTACCTGGACACATTAATCTCAAGTACTTACTGCCCCACCTGCAAGATAGTTGGGGATTAAAGCCTATATTGTTATTTTTTGTTGCAAATTTCATTTAACACAAAATTGGTTTAGAAAGATTCAACATTTAGGTTAGGTCCTCGGAATATAAAAATCAAACTGTTATTAGAAAATATTTAAAATTGTTTTTCGGCATTCTTTATTTAGATCCAAATGAAGTTGGTGACTTTTTCTGATGGACTTTTTAATATTATGCCAGAAGATGAGTTTTGCAATTTTGTGATTATCTAGTTGATTATTATTTAACGGAAGATTCAACATTTCCCCCTTACATGTGGGCTTTAAATTCATCATCTCTTATTATATTTACTACAAACGCAGGTGAATCATTTCAATCGAAATTTAACGAATGTTTTTATAAATCATATCCTCGCATACTTAAATTTACAGACATTTTGTTAAATTTTCGAGCAGAAGTATATGTGAAAATTAGAACAGCACATTGATTAGAAAGAAAACTTGGTAAAAGAAAAGTTGATTTTTATTGATTTTATTGAAAATAGGCTAATTGAATATTGCGTTAATCAAAACATTACTAAATTAGACTGCAATTATTATGCAGCTAAATTTTAATAAACAAAAATATGGTGTTCACTGTATACTTACTGTATTCACACTTACTCATTTTAATCACTAATCAGACATTAGAATTAAGCATTGTTATTATTTAAGTAGTTATTGTAGTGTAGTTATTGTTATTGTATATAAGTTAATGTAGATTTATAAATAAACTTTATTCTTGTAATAAATTGTGTTTCGTTATTTAATAATTTCAAATTTTCGCTCTTAGGTAGCGTGGGGCAGTTCGTAGTCGCCCGTCCAGATAGCCTTCACCAGTAAGTCTTTGTGGCAAGATATGCGGACCAATCAAGGGATTATTTAATACACCGCACCAAATATTATGCGAATTTGTCTGTCTTGTTAAAAACGATTTTGTTCTGCCCAAACATGAGTGTTCTTAAATTAAAAACACCGTCACGTGTAAATTGGGCCTCATCCGTAAATAAACATTGATTTAAAATTCTTCGGTTTCAGATAATCCACCTGCTGAAATTTATTCTAGGAATTTCATCTCCTGCTTGTAACCTTTGTAGTTGTACGTGGAATGGGTAAAGACGCTTTTTTTTAATCTTCGCCAATGGCACATTTAAGGCATTACTAATTTTTCTTGTGCTTGCTTTTGGGTTGTTTTGTAACATATTAAGAATATTGTCTTCCATACCTAAATGTTGTCTTTCGTTATTTTTGTTTAATTTTGCAGTTGGAAAGCAACCATGTTCTCTAATATACTGAAACTTGAGAAAACGTTTTATGATTCGATAAACGTCGTCCAGGAAATCGTCTTTCACCGTCCGTTCCCAACACAGAATCCTTAAAAAATCTTTATTTAATTATTTGTAAATATGTAAATGTTTGTAAATATGTAAATGTAAACTTTGTTTAATTATTTGAACTATAACATTAGCTGCCAAAAATATGTCCATTTTAATTACACGGCCAACTTATTTGCATTAGCAGAGCATTGTTTAATAAACTAATAAATACGATAGTAAAAAAAGTTTAATAAAAAGGGAAGTTATTTTTCAAAATAACATAGATTTTTTACATCGCGTTTGAGTAAAAGATTTTGTTTTTCTATGTAAAATCTATGCAAAAAAACAACTTTATTGAGAAAAACGTTTTTTTTTAAAGGAAATCCTCAAATTATTAAAAACTTCACTTTTAGTTAAAAAATTTCAAAGTAGAATTAAATCCGCAATTAGAAAAAGTGTACAGAGCGACTCATTTTTTTATTAGCTTTTTAAATCTTTAAACAAATTTTAATAAAATTTATATAAAGCAACACCGTTTTGTGGGTACAAGAAATTGTTAATTTTTCGTGAAGTCGGACCTGGATTAATTCAACGATTAATAGAGGTTGATCGACTTGTCAAATGACTCGTAAAATGTGAGCCGAATATAAAAAATATACCGGGTGATTTATAACTTATGGCCCATTGAATAATTAGGCAAAATTGATAAAACGCCCTGTATCTCCGTTATAAAGATTGCAAGACCCATTACATGTGTTATTTAGAACCACCTCGATGACCTCTATCCACCCTTGACGTATGTCCGTTTATCAATGACACACCATGTATAACGGTTTACGAAATACCAATAGTTTTCAATTAAATTTGGCAACCCTGTATAGTGAGAGAACTATCGTATTTATATTGGTGAAAAAATTGTCATCTTAGGGATTTTATGAGATGGGGAAAATAATGTACCGTTTCAGATTCCCACTTAACGTTTCGAACACTTCTACAGTTTATTTCAAATTTCATTAATACAAAATCAAGTAGTGTTTAAACGGTGAAGCCGATGTAGATGAAATTTTGCGTACATATTTATGAGATAATCAATACAGATTTTAGTGATAATCGGATAAGATAGTTGTTTGTCATCACTGAACAAGTAATAAAAATTTACACATACATTTTGTACATAGACACTATATTTTATTTTTGTATGATCATTTTTAAAAATCGGACCTGGAGAAAAAATCATTCGTTTCTCTAAATATGATTTTTCTATTGTGAAAATATATTTATAGATAGAAATATAGCGTGCACGACAATAAAAATAGGTAAACTTTCTGACCCTGGTAGTAAATCGAAAAAATACTGCAAAATTTTTTTATGGCTTTTTTAATAACTAATGCGAATATAACTACAAATCCTCATTAGACCTTATACAGCATAAGAAAACTCGGAAGCGTTCTATTAAAAACATTAAAATTAATATTAAATTACAAAATAAAGTCATAAAGTGGATTCCAAAAATAAAGAACAAATTTTAAAAAATTTAAACAAGAAAAATTGGTAGGAATTTAAATTAATAAATAATTTACATACAAGACCTTGGTTTGTATTTGTGAAATAGTATTGACGGCATTCCATCTTCCTCTTTGTACGTGTCCTTCCACCGATCCCTCCAAAACATCTAACAAACATGGTCTTCTCAGTACAAGTAAAAACCAATTTATTCTATTGTTTTTATTATACTACGTTAGCCACTCTTCTTAGAACTTCCTCATACCTTGCCTTGCCTATCCATTTTATCTTAAGAAGCCTTCTCCAAATCCACATTTCAAAAAACTTTCTATTTTCCCCATTTCGTTTTTTTTTCAGTGTCCAAGTTTCACAACCGTAGAAGAAAACACTCCATTCAAAGATCTTGTCTTCAAAGTCATGTCTAATTTACCATTTGATAAAATTCTCTTTGTCCCCAGGCACTGATGTTTAACACTAACTTTTGATTTTTTGACATTTATTTTAAATCTATACACATTATCGATTCTCTTCATTTCAGAATTCTGTCAATCATACACTCGCAATCTTCCTTCATCCTATTTTCAATGATTCAAAATGTTTTGGAGATAAATAACAGTATTGCTTAACAACTTTTCCAATCTCAGTTTGTCCTACTTATACCACTTTCAGGTTTCTATATAATACGTTGATTAGCCTCCTTTCTCTCCAGTTACTTCCTTTTGTTTTAATATATCCAATTTCTCCCGTAAGGCACAGTCAGGCGCTTTATCCTGGTCTACAAAGCAAAGGTAAACTTCTTACCAAATCTTGCACCAATTCCTTTTATAAAACCAAACTGCACCTTACGCATGCTCTAATCCATCACTCTTATCCTACGCCTGTTTATCACTTTCGGTAAGATTTTAGCTGCAAGGATACCTAGACTTATCGTCCTGTATTCCCCACGCTTCTTCGTTCATTTCTTCTCCGCCAGTGGACTCATTTCGGTTTTCAAAAATTCATCAGCCACTCCTGACTTATTGTTTAACTCTTTCATTGCCGCTCTTACATCTCCTGTTTTTGAGAACGTAATTCCACGATTAGAACACTGGGTTTAACCTTTGCTTTATAAAGATCTTCCAGCTACTCCTTCCATTTTTCCAGAATTTGCTTTGTTCGTAGTCAGTTATCTCACTTTGCTGTAAACTAGATCATGCCTTTAACCGTTACTCTATTTCTTTACACTCACTCTTGAACCATTCCTTTCTATTTCCTTTTTCAATTCAGTGTTTAATTATCTACAATCTTCATTATTTAACTGTTTAAACTTTCGTCTTTCCTTCGTCTTAGCTATCGTGCTTTGTTATCAATCTCGTTTCGCTGCTCTCTGCTACTGTTGGTGTTTTCAAATTCATGTTTCCCTGTTAAGATTATTTCGGCATTCAGAGATTTTAGTGTTGGTTGTCCGGGTTGACTTTCATCAAGCGTGGTACAAAAAAATCAGTCTTTAGGATTAAGTCAAATCTACAAAGACAAAAATTCTGAAGAAAGTAAATGGCTGACCCATACTTTTGGATTAACTTACTTAAAATCTTCTGAAGTTGAAGATTGTTTTATATTCGACTTGATGTCATACAAAGCGAATAATTATACAAATGCGCAGACTATTTATTACAATATTATATAGCACCCGATTCCCTTTTTTCGCCAAATACATGGGCTGATGAAAACCCCACCATAAGACGCACTACAAATACTTGCGAATCATTCCATTCGAAATTCAATTCCTCATTTTACTCTTGTCACCCATCAATATTTATATTTATCGAAAAATTGAAGGAACTTCAGATCGATGCATAGTTAAAAATAAAGTTTAAATATTCCAGCAAAAACTAAAGATAAGCAAGTAAGAAATAAATCAAAATGTACTGAAAACACGGTTAATATGCTATATTTATAAGTATAAGTTCCTATATTGAAGTTTATGTATATGATTTTTTTGCACAAATTTTATGATTAAGTAATAAAAATGTATACTTATAAAAGTCTTTTATCTTTTATAAACTTCACTTTCGGTCGAAAATACATATTAGATAGGAAAGTACATTCGAACTGCCAGTCGAAATTACATGTCCCCGTTTGTACCTGTACTTTTCTGGTCGAAATTACATCCAACCCTATATGAAGCTACCCGAAATCGAGATGAATGTACTATGATTTTTGCCAATATACAGTGTGTTAAGTTGGCAGCACATGGAAACCATAGTTTTTGGAAAAAAGCTATTGTTCATAAAAACTTCTGCATGGTCAAAAAATAAAATACAACTATTAAAAAAATAATTTGCTTTTATTCCAATTTCAAGTAGCATGTATATGTATGTTAGTCCAAAATGTATATTTGTAAGGAATTATATGATGAGAAGGCAAGTTCTTTGGACCAGACCACTTGAATGGGTCGTAAATCAATGGTGTATAAAGGATTTCTTGTGATTCAAAATAGCATATATTATTTTTTGACTATCCATATATTTATTTAAGGCTCTTAGGTAAATCGTAATGAAAAAATTTTAAGAAATGCCAAGTGAAGATAAAAATTAAAATAAACTTGATGAAGTGCGAACGTGACAGTTCTTTTAGACCGTCTATCCACCCGCCTTGTCATACCTTGTCACGCTAAGTAACATCCTTCTCTCCCCCTTATTAGCGAACGTATGTTATGAACGACCACTTGACAAAAATAAAGGTACTTTGGTACTGGTTCATATTTTCTGACAAACCCCAGAACAGAACTTTTTATCCTAAAACTAACAATCACAAAATTTTTGATATGCTTCCAACTTAAGTAGACACACTGTATATTTAATGGATAGGGTACTTAAAGTAGAAAAAATTCGCAGGAAAATAACTGAACAGCAAACACATTATCAAATTTGTGAAGTAAATCTCTGTCTTATTTAGTATCTGATAACTGATTTGAATCCAACATTCTAAGCTTTATTACCGAACACTTTGTTAAAGTTACACTAATCTTAAATATTCGGAATTCGACAATCCGAAGCGGCGCCGGCGCGAGGAATTTTTGATCAGGATACGAAACATTTTCGAACGTCAAACAAATACCACGAAATTAATTTTTGTTTTGGGAATTTTCTCACTTACGCATTTTTTAGTTCCGTTCATTGTAGTACATCAAACCGTCAACTCATGCAACGATTTAAGATAGACCGGTAACAAACCAGCGGCGTACTAGCCGTGTAAGTAAATTAAAGTTTTCCATGTATTAAAAAACATGAATATTCAATATGTTTCTATCGTAAACGATTTTTATTAGGGCAAGCGTGCACGGAAGTTGTTTTCGGAAACGTGGTTAAATCGATCCGGCGAGATAACCAATTGTTCAAAAGAAATCAGCGCACGAGCGGAATTACTGCAGCAATTTACAATAAAATTCGTTGAGATTGATACACCAAAACAAACCTGAGACGATTCTGGCTGCAGTTTAACCGTTCGTACAGCGTCTGTTTCATTTGAAGAGCGGCAACCGCTACGCTAGAAAAATAGAAGCAGTTATGTTTTAAAAATGGAAATGTCTATTCATCGTTTAGATCATATAGGACTAGATGTAGTATCTAGATTAGTTTGTTTGTTAATGAAGTTAATAAGGTTTCCGACGATCTCCAGGGTCCACACTTGCTATATAACACTGCGATATAGCAATGTTAGATCTTTTTTTATCATATTTTGCAAATTTCACTGCTATATAGCTTGTTAGATGTTATCCACTTCTGGTCGGTAAAGATCAAAAGATGCTATACAACATTGCTTGATGTATTATCAGGGTCCCGCGGATGAAAATAGAAGTAATAGAGCAGTGGGATGAGAAGTTTAATTATTTAGTTTATTAATTTTTGGTCATCAATAATAATTATTAATGGAGTGGAGCAAGGAACAGACCTGCAAACTAATTGAGTTATACAGGGACCATATAGCATTATGGGATAGTTGAATAGATGAGGCTTTTACGATGAAATAAAACAATTTAATTTGTTTAATTAGAACCGTGACGCGTTTCGCTAACACAGTAGCTTTCTCAAACGGGTGAAGATATAATGAACAAATTTTTAATTTATACAGTGCATTAATAGGTTACTGATAAAAGAATTATAATCTTATTTACAAGGAAAAAGTATGAAACAAAATTTTTACTTGGAAATTCAATCAAAGGCATTAAAATTATCTTGTCTGAAATGGTTTTTTGTCATTTCTTTAATTATTTTTAGTAAAAGTGATACGACTATAAACTTTTCTCTAGGTAAATTTGAGAAAAGTAGCACAGATATTTAAATATCGTGAAAAATCCCGTATATTTTTAGTTACACATTAGGCGAGATCTCGACCAAAAACGAATAATTATGTTCTGCGCAGAAAAAAATGGACTTGACGGTAGGATTACTTAACAATAACTGAAAAATACTATAAAATAGTCATTTATCTAACAAGTGACATTTTACGGGACAAGAAGTGTGCGAGTAACGTAATACAACTCTCAGATCGTGTTTTTTAACAAGTGTTGTCAAAATAAAAATCAAGTGAAATTTATCACCAAAGTCGCCGATGTAGATATTAAAAATTGTATCAAAAGTATAAAAAATCGTTCCGAAAGTAAAACAAAGAACAAATCGTACCGAAAATAAAACTTTCGGTACGATTTGTGTAAAGTTGTAATTTTGCTCTAATAAATCATACCGAAAGTTCGATTTTCGTGACGGCTGCAGAAAATAAAAACAATTTTAACAGCCATACAAGTCACGTGGTGTTCGGGCCTCTTAAGATTGCTATGTGCGATATATTATGATTTCCTGTTATAATTGGTCGTGTGGAGCAGCGGTCAGTTATACCCTTAATCCTTTGTCGCTTCTAAAGGTGTAACCTATCTGGTCGTGAAAACTGGATTAAGGGTTCCAGGAAAATCAAATAGGAATATTTAAAGATTAAATAATATTTCTGTAATCTTTTCAATTTTGGGTTATTCCTAGATACAGTTCAAAAATATATTCGTCTATATTGTTATAGTTTCTTTCGTGTGGAAGGAATCATTTCCAATTTAAAATGTAAAAGTTGTTTTATGGTTGATAACCACTGTGGCCAAGAGGCCCACCTAATTTTAAAACATAAGACAAAATGACCGGTGGGATTACAGAACCTCTCCGGCAAAATTGACCGCCAAGACCAATTGGTCATAACTGTATAACTTAGTAAAGCATTATATTACCGAACTGTAAAAAAGTGAGCGAATTGAAAAGAATTAAACTTAAAAAAACTCAATTTTGATCTGGCACTGTCTTATCGAACACGCTGCTTTATATTTGTAATTAATTTTAAAAGGTGAAGCTTAAGATTGCTTATAATTTTTGTTACTAACCTTTTGTTATATCATCTACGCTAACGAATATATCCGACTTTCGACAGAAGTTAAGTACGTAGGTGTCTCATAATAAATCATAAAACCATATTTTCTTCAACAAATTAGCTCAAATTTAACTTATGGATGTCAAATTGATGTAGATAATAAAATTATTCTTTATATTTTAATAATAAAAAAATTAAATAAAATGCATATAAGCCTACCCACGTGCGGCGTCAATGGTCTATAAATTAACAAACAAATAGTTGCTCTTTGACATCAAAAAAGACAGCAAAAAAATATTTATTTCGAAAACTCGAGAGAGGAGTACAGTGTCGCTTGTGATCGGTTTAGGGCTGGTACTTCTTAATAGCTAGTAGTCTAGTAATTTAGGGCACCAAGATGACAAGTCTATTGGATACGTACCAGGATTTTATGAGTAGGAGTGCAGGTGAGATATTAAAAGTGTTATATTACAATGTGAAACGTTTTTGTATAATAATGCAAATGTAAGCTTAAAACCATAACTGATGGGTTAAGCCAATTTATTATTAAATGGCACATTGTAGAAAACAAAATACGAAAACGTTTGTCTAGTATGAAAACTAAAAATTATAAATGTTAATGAACAATATTAATGGATGTGCTTAATGAGAACCATAATTTACATTTAAATTATTTATTAATGAAAAAAAATCGTTGAATATTTTTAGAAATAAAAATATAATTGATTCTTGTAAAAACTTGTATATATTTTTTATGTATAATATAAAAAATATAATTAATTTTAATAAGTGTAAATAAAACATCATTTAATGTGAAACTGTTGTAAGGTAATTACCCTAGTGTTCTTTTCAATTTTTTACGTCATGTACATACAAAAAGAAGTTAATATTACTTCCATATAAACCGTAAATAGTAACAATCATATTATTTGCTTCCTCTAATGACCTAATATAAAACTTTTAAAAAAAACCTAAAATCCCTTCTAATTTCAAAAATATTTCAAGGATTTTCCCAGTACTGAGTTTCAATACTTTATACTGAATATTTTAAAGCAATGGCCAGTTTTATTTCAAAATTGTATGTAATTACATAAAAAACAATTTTAGGAATTTTTTTAAGCTCTGATTAGGTCCCATTATTTATTAACTGATTTAAAATAATATATAAACGGATACCGAACGCATTAGCGCCCTCACCCCAGAGTTTTCCCAGACTTTACGATAGCTCATTTTTCTCAGGCAAGTCTACGGGCCAAATTGAAAGAGAACTCATCGAGCTGTTCTCCACATAGCTAAAACGTTTAGACAGACAGACGTACAAACTGAAATAAGAATATGGATTATGTTAATCCGGAAAGTACGATTTTGTTTTTTTTTTATTAAAAAAGGCTGGTTCTAAAAAGCATTGATTGTACTAAAACTAAATGGTTTAAGATTATTTTTGTACATAGGGTATATCACTCTGGTAAACGGAAATACTTAAAAGGCGAATTATAGGTCACCAATAATAGTAGTTCTGAATACCTATATAATATTTTATTGGGCCTTACGATTTTTATAACCGAGATTTTTGGATTTTGCTCATTTCTTTCTAGCGTTATAAGTAATGAACCACCCAGTATATTTTTTAATATTTGGTACACATGTTTTTCTTTCAGTTCCCACAATGACAAAAAAATTCAGGTCCAGATTAAAAAAATATTTGTGCACTCGAAAAATTTTCAAAATTCGTATACAATTTGATAACTCATTTAAATAATAATTTTAAAATTATTAAATAATTATTACTTGCATTAGTTTCTATTATTATAACCTATACGTTACACGAGTAACAGCTAATTGCAATGGTTACACTTAAGATGGACTTCTAAATCTAAATTAAGGTACTCTTTGGATTGCACTGACGTCTAAGTGGAACTTAATTAGAAGTTAAGTTAAGACAAGAATATCTGGAGCTTATGTTCCTCTACATTGAAATATACTCATGGGACATGCCCAGCAGTGAGAATTGTTCTATTTCGAGAGAAAGAGATGAAACGATGGCTCGGTCAATCTCTGCCTCCGTCAAAACAGTATCTTATAAACCAATCCAAGATGCTGTCAGTTGAAATTCAAGATGGCACACAAATCCATGTCTTTCATGTAGTAAACATGAAGAGAGCAGTTTATTTTAACATATGAAACTATTGGAGCTTAAAACGGACATTTTAATTTAGAACAGTTGTGTTACTGACTACTCGGGATGCATTATCGTTATCGACAGTGTACAGAAAAAATACTGTTTGTTGGAAAGAACTAAACATGCATACTACTTGTTCTGTAGTCAATTGTGGAAGTCGAAGAGGTCGTGAAACTGTTAGATTTTAGAATTGTATGGAATGCACTAGTACTACATTTTCCACATAAATTAGAACGGAATGATCTCTTAAGAACCAGGAATAGTAGATTCTGTAACAAGGTTAGAATGAAAAATTCGACACGAGTGGAAAATTCCGAACGCGAGCGTTAGCGAGCATGAGGAACCACGAGTGTCGAATTTTTTCATTCTAACCGAGTAACAGACTACATTTTCTCAACGATCAAAAAGTATGAATTAAAATTAAATTAAATCTGAACACAAGTTATTTGTTGACATATTTGTATTGGTGTTTTTCATAATTGCAATTTCAGATTTTTCACTCATTATTTTATTTAAATTAAAACTTGTTTGAAAATAATTATTACCGTCGCCATTTTTTATAAATGACAGTGACACTTTTGAAATCCATGGCAACCCATATCGTTCAGTTCGATTACAGAATATCCATTCTTTACCTTGAAAAAGAATGATTTTGGATGATGACTTGAATATCACATTTTATGGAATTCCTCGAAGAATATACAATAGTAAAGGAGCTACACCGGTTCCTCCACATTCCCCATGTTAAACCCTATAAAAAATCGCCAAGCTCCATTCTGGTAAAATTGCGCTAATTCAAGGTCATTCGTCATCGCTCGCCGTCTGGCGGTTTGAGAACGTCTGGTTGCGGTTTAGGTACTTCAGCTCCGTCTGATCTAATTTTCAGCCTTGTCAGGTACGTCTGCTATTGGACCAGATGGAGCTGAAGTAAGACCAGAGCTGACGGATCTGAAGTACCTAAAGACCAGAGCTGAAGTACCTGAAGATCAGAGCCGACGTTATCAAAACCACGAGTCGGCGATCCATGACGAATGACCTTGAATTAACGTCATTTTGCCAGAATGGAGCTTAGCGATTTCCTATGGGATTTATCATGGGGAATGCGCAGGAACCGGTACTTACAATCGACTCAACTATTTTGATATCTTTGATAACTGGACTTTTATTTTCATGTTATAACCTCACAGTCAACTTAAATTAAATTTTGAAACAAAAAAAATTAAAATAAAATAAAAAGAAAATCTAGGTTAGAGAGTGATTTTCTTCTTTTTTCTAATTTCCCTGATTTGTTGAATACATTTTTGTGATGTTGCCAAGTGGATGTTAAACTTAGTTAAGAAATTGATAGTACAACACATATCAAAGTTAAGGTTTACCTTAGCTTAGTTGCAATTTTAAGCAAAGCGGTGCAAATGGCTGTAAGTATTAAGGAGCCTGTGTTGCAAAGTATGCAGTTACAGAGATTACAGTTTAAAAGATGGAACAACCCTCTGGACATAATTTCAATTTATTAAACATCAAAAATATATATCAACATAAATAATAATAACAAAATCACCATGATACAAATAATTATTTGGTTTGTTATTTCAACAGCCTGTACTGTAGTTTTTGCTTGAATGCATATATTAAAAAGTTGGTATTGTGTTAATAGTAAAGGAGCTATGCTGACTTTGGGTCCTAAAACCTCATTTTTACATGTAAAACTCCATAAGAAAATTTAAGGTTCATATTGGCAAAAATTGGCTATTTCAAGGTCATTCGTCGTAGGTACTTCATCTCCGTCGGCTATGGTCTTCAGGTACTTCAGCTTTGTCTGGTCTAATCTTCAGCTCTGTCAGGTACGTCTGCTATCTGACCAGACAGAGCTGCAGTACCTGAAGGTCAGAGCTGACGGAACTCAAGTACCAACGAATTGTCAAAAACTTTGTACCGAGTAGCTCTCTTGAATAGTAATTATTAATCAGGACCATTTCATGTCCAATATTGGTTTGTCCCATGGAGAAGTCACTGCAGCTGTTGCCATATTAACCAATATAAACCTTATACATTAGAAATTTATAACAAAATGGCAATACATATTTTCATAAGCTGATCACGAGGGATTAAAATTTTATTGCAACTACTATATTATCTGTCAGTAGATAGAACGTCCTTTAACTTTAAAGACTCAATAAGTAAAGGCAATGACGTTTAGAATAAAACTTTACAAGTTGATTTCTTGTACAATTGTCACAATATAAACGTCATTGTCGTTAGTTATAGAACCGTTAAAGTTAAAGAACGTTCTATCTACTGACAATATGACTGTAAAATTATATCTGAACTATGCAGCTACTATCAAATTATGTTAAATAATTTAAAAATCATACAATGCAGACATAAAACCTGTCTTTTCTGTCAAAAGATAACGTTGATACTAGTAAAACCATAGAAACATGATTAAATCCATCAAGATTTTATTTGAACGATCACATGCATTAAAATTTTCAGATGAATTATAGACAAGTATTGAAGAATGATACGAAAATAAAATTTCTACCTCATGAACCTGTACTACGTTCTGCATATTCAATTACTGCACTTCTTTCTTCTCTAATCAATAATGACGACCCATTATATTTAATTTTAAAGTGTGTCTTAAAATCGATATAACAAGTAAATTGGAACATATTTAATTTGTATAAAATGAAAAGTATTGTTATTTAAACAACATAAATATTGGAAAATGAAAACAGCAAATCAGGATTATCAGACACGAGCTTCAAATAATGTATACGATGAAATTATATTTTTAAAACGGTATTCCCCGATATTGGAGAAACAAAAACGAGCAAGAAACAACAACAAAATTTCACAAACGATAGAACTGATAAATCTTAGAGAAAAAATTCGTTTTCACACTAAAATAAGCAGAATATACGCTTTCTTCCGTAAACACATCTACTCTATATTCCTTATCCATAGCGCAGGAAGCCTAATTGTCCAAACATTTCAAACGGTCATCCAGAATTATCATTTTATCGATTTCTTAACCGAGATTCTAGGCCTATTATGCCTCGCTAGTTTTCACATCAGACCAGTACTTTCGCTATCTCTTCGGGTTCAGGATACTATACCCCATAGTGCTAGTGCCCTTTTCCTGTTCAGCCCCCGGTAATGGCATAACATATGAAGAGGAGTTTTGTCATCTTCCTCACATTTCCTGCATAGCGAATCTTCCGATACTCCTATGACATTCAGGTATCACTAAGCTCGCAGTATCCTGTCAAGAGGTACAATTTTAAACCCCCGTCTATAGAGATTGTCTCTGCTCTTGGGTGGACCTTATATGAGTGCTTTGGACTGTCTTAGTCCCAGAAGTTTGTCGTTTATCATACCCTTTACATGTTCGTAGGGAATACCACATGTGGGTTTTTCGGCTGCTTTACCAGCCTCATAATTTCCTTCTAATAACAGCGATTACGAACGTAAAAGAAAACAATCCTCGATCATTAAAACGTGGTCCATAAGTAAAATATGTATACAAATTTTAATAAATACTTTAATAAATTATTCTTATTTATATTCAAACATATAATAATTTAAATACTGTTATAAAGTTTTGATTATAACATCAGGATACGTGATAACACATAGCCAAGGCAACTACGTAAGTCACGTGGTCTGGTGGCCTCTTAATACATCTCAAATCTAAACATCTATCTATTAGATTCCTGTTGACAAACCGGCAACATTGTATTTGCCACACGAATTTAGTTCTTAGTGAACAATTATCGTTTGTTTAAAAACTCGCAACCTAAATTTGATTAGTACCTACAGCATAACAAAATGTCAGGAGGAAAACTTGAGAAATTTGATTAGGTAAAATTTTCTAAAACAAAAACGCGGTGATATCATTTTTTGAAAAAAGTCTTGATTTTTTCAAAAAAAATCATACTAAAATTAACTATGAAAACCTGCATATTCCTTGTAAAGGTAAACCTAATGTTTATTTTTATTAAAGAAAGATAATGCTTTCAAGTGTTTAATAAACGAGTAGAAAAATTTAAACATTAAAATTCATGTCGGGCGCTTTCGGCAAACAATGCCATGATCGGGACAACTGTAAAAAAAATTAAATGTTAAAGATAACAAAATTGAGTAAAAACAATACAATTGTACTTACAAAGTATAAAAAATCAACTTGAGAGCAAATAAGAGGGGATAATGAAAGTGTTACATTTTGATTAAATAAGAAATGTTACAAAAACGAGATGGATCAAGATTAACCAAATTGTTTATGTACGGCCAAGGCCTTAAAGTTGCCTTCGTGAGACAACATTGACAATAAAACATTAGGTTCGAAATTATAAAAATTCTTAAAACAATTACCATGCAGTTTACAATTTTTGTGAGGTTAAATTTGAGGTGACAGAAGCAAAAGAAAAAGAAGAGAAAAAAGAAGAAATTGACAAGGTTAGACTACCGTAAAATGTTAGTTATATTGAAAAAAAGTAGAGGAATGAAAATAACAAGTGGCTAACATAATTATTATACCAGCATAAAAATATCATTGATTATTTATTTAAAAAATACTCATAAATCACAATGTATATTTTAGTTCCGTTTCCTGTCCAGTTAAAGAAAAGCAGTTCCCCTTGCCTTGCAATGGCGACGCCCATGACGGCAGTTTATGTTTGATTTAATGGTCATTGCTCCCATTAATGAATTGCTAACTGCTCTATTTTTATTTGCTGTTCGAAATATAAAATAAATGCACTTATACTTGAGTCAGATCAGAATTTCTATTAGACGTTTATGATGAAACTAAGAGCGTCATGATGTAAAACCAGAATGATAGGTATAAAACGAAGCTCAATTTATTTTTAAAACTAAAATCTGTGAAAATATCCTCATATTAATTTGAAAATCACCGTTAGGTTAGTAGTTTTTCTGCATTTCAAGCGGCTGTGTTAGTTACTGAAAATAAGCAGCCATACGCATAATCGAGACGTCAATAAAAGTCCGAAGAAAAAAGTGCCGAGAGAACGGTTATTTATAATTTTCTTCATGTTCAACAAGCCAACCAGTTTTCATGATAATAAATAAATTATTATAATTTTTATTTGTAATTTAATCCATCAATTTATACGCTCTTCTGACGGATCCGTGGAACTTTGCGAACAAAACCTTTTTCGTGGGCTTTGCGAACACGCATACTTTGTATTAATCTAAGGGCTTACTATTAGTGGGACTTGCGAACATGCTTAAGATTAGAACTATAAAACTATTAATATATGATATTATTGAATTATTATTTGAAAATGTTGAAGTTCAAACGAAAAATATTATTAATAATTAATGAATGGATGGCTGAAAAAGCAATAAATAAAATGATTGCATATTATTAAAAATTGATCACCGAAATGGAAATCAAATGTATAAAAATCGATTTCGAAATTGCGGCTTTAAATGCACTTGGTAACGTGAAGGGTACTTCGAAAATGTTTGGATGCAATTTTTATTTTATGCAGTGTCCCTGGAGGAAAATTCAAGAGATTGGACTAAATAGAGAATACAGAGAAAATGAAGAAATTAAGAGATTTTGCATTTGTGATGCTCTGTCCGAAATTAGATAAGCCACGCCAGTTTGCAGATTATTTCATAGACCAATGGCTTCACAACGATAAAATAAACATCGATGTTTGGAACGTTTCCTAATAACATCACAGAACTAAGAATGTTGTTGAGGGCTGGTATCAACGTATAAATTAGTTTGTTGGAAGGAATACTAGATAAATATTTATTTTTTGATAGCGAAATTGAGGCAAGAATCAATCGATTAATCGTTTTGTCTTAAGCAAATTGAATATGGAGTTCTTCAAAACAAAAAAAAATTGATCAAAAAATTAATTAGATTTATTATAATACGTTTTTAAAAAATGAATGAAACGATATATATTTACTCTTCTGAACTAGTACTGTGAATGTTCTTTTTAGTTTCAGAAGAATGTTTTGTTTTTATTTCGTTCTTTCTACTCTATTCAAGTTGATTAATAAATAACAGTTAATCTTTCAAATTTTTGTTTTTATTTCCGCAATTTAAAAAAAAAATATGAATGTCCAGAATTTTTCTAAAATGTAAATATATCGGTAATAAAAGTTCTGTGTGAAAAAATAACTGAAATACAACAGCATTTACTGAATTAGTTTTATAACTTTAAGGCTCTATCTGCTACTACAAATAAATTTTCACCCGAGGGGTGGGACACTCCATCAATTTTGTACACCCATTTAAAATACACCATATTTAAGATGTATTTACGTATTTAATCTATTTTTAATATTTCAATTCCAACAAGTTACCCATTATCTCGAATGTGGTTGAATGATGAGGTAATAAAATTCAAAATCAAATACCACAAGTTTAATAAAAAACCAAAGTTGTTAAGCGGACATAAATGGGGAAACGCCAACTAGTTTCGGCAGAACTGCTACCATCAGGACAAAAAGTGAAATATTAAAAATAATTTAGGAAGCATTGGTGCGAGGAAAGAAATTTATGGGTAAGGAAAACGTAACATAACATAACATGGTAGTATTGAAGATAATACAAATGTATATGTAGTGGTTGGGTATGTTTAAATTAGATTAAGAGGTAACTTTAAAATACAGTAACTCTTAAGGTGCGTTTCCACCAAAAAAACAATTACAAGCAAACATTGGCAAACATTTGTGAACGTTTGAAAACGTTTGGAAATGTTTGTTCGGTTCTGTTTGTGTAGTTAAAAACAAAACAAGAATTCGCGAATAACAGTGTGTTTGCGAACACTTGTGAATGATCCATACTAATTGTACTGCTGAAAGTAAATAATCTACTGAAAATACGTTTCCACTAAACGCGCACAAACAACAAATCTCTTTGAGGTACCGACAGCGGCCGGAACGCCGCTGTTCGTTTGCAATTGTTCGCATATGTTTACAAACATTCTTAATTTCGTTTCCACCAGGCTTATAAATTTGTTTGCAAACATTGCTGATTATTCGCAAACATTTGCAAACGTTTTGCGCGCTTGGTGGAAATGCACCTTTAGGAGAAAACCGTGTTCCCAACAACGTATGGGTAACACGAGAAAAAGGGTGGTGATCAAAAGATCCAACCGAAAAAGGATACATAACAGTAAGGAACTGTGAGGGCAGCTATTTAGTTATTACCCATGCGCCTCCGGCCTGTCATATTCGTATTAATCTAACCCCAATCATCGTATGTATTAACTTTTAATTAAACAACAGACATCATACTATACGTCAGATTTTAGTCATACAGAGCAAATAACATACGGCTCAATAGCATTTTTTGGAGTATATGCCAATTAAACCTTCAAGAAGAGAAGCTATTTTTCCCAAAATAAATAAAATGTACCTACAACTAGAAAGCATGCGAGAGCAAGGCTATGACAATTATGATAAGAGAAGTAAAAACACAAAGTTCAGGCAGACTTTTAACTATGAATCCTCATGCATTTTTTGTATCTTGCAGTGTACACTTGCTAAACTTGGTGGTTAACTCATTTGCTTTAACATGTTGTGTCCTCTTAATGTTCATTTAGAATTATAAACTTTTGGACTTAATTTGCTTTAACCTGTAAGTGAAGCTGTATAATTTTTCATGGTTTTACAGAAAGTGTACAAGTATGAAAAAAATATGTAACAATCACTCTCAAATCCTCTGAGCGAAACTAGATAGGAGAGTCGCAATGATCGTTACCAGCTAGGAGAAATACGATGCTTTACTTGACCTGTTAACTGACTCAGTAATTGATGCATTGGGTCTAGCTTACACGCAAAAAAGCTTTAAATGTATCTGTTGCTTGGTTGTAAAGTAAAAAGAAGAACAAAACGTCGCAAAACCAGTTCAGCTAATTTCTGAAGAGAAAGAACACCTTTGAAAAATGAATACTGATATACGGTTTGTTGATGCCAAACGGATTACTGAAATAATTGAAACTGGACCATCAGTTTTACCTGAATCCCAAGTTTGACCAAGAAAGAGTAAAGGCCACTTTGAGTATAAATAAAACTTTAGAAGAGTCAGTCTCAGAACCAGCAGATGTAAGCTCCAAGCTGCACTTTTTTACTACGGTCAAATAATTTCACAAATTCAGTCGATAGAAACAGTTGTTTATTTCCCAACTAACGCTTTTGAATGTTTTTTTTTTATTTGGTATCGAAAAGTTCTACTCGTAAGATAGATATACCGGGTGACAATGGGCTAGGGTCATGCCTATATCTCCTTCACTTATCAACCAATTTAAATTAAATTTGGTACATGTACTTTGTTCAGTGACTCCTGACCCTTACGTCATCACTAGCGCTTGTCTCAGTAGCACATGTAAACCAGATGAGACAGACAAGTTGCATCTAAATTGTATGTCTTGAATAGTAATCAAATAAATTTATTTGTCACTTTTGATTTTGACATAATTTGACATTTACTCATTTACGCGATATTGTGAAAAAACAGCACTTCATTTTGAGGTAAATAGAAAAATACGTACCATCGCTTTGAAAACCGAGCTTAGGAAAAAGCATAATTTTTGTCAATAGAATGTCAAATTGACTAAATTTATTTCCCCAATTGCTTAAAAATAGGTTATTTTGTGATGTAGATATCAAAGATCACCGAACAAAGTATAGATATGTGACAGAATATTTAATTCATAAAAACAAAATGGCTGAATTCCAGTTTTTGCCAGAAATGTCACTAACTTCAATTTTTTAAACGAAACACCCTGTGTTTTTCGGATTCTACGGCTCAAATTATATACGACAATTTTTATGTTTCAATAAAAAAAATCAAATTCTCAAATTTGGGGCCTTGAACAAAAAGGAAGTGGTACATAATGTATATCATTGAATTGGTAATTAGGGAGGGGTTTTAGGCGGGAAATGACATATGTAAACTATAGTGTAAAATATGTTCAATTGACTTAGCACAGGTTAAACAAACAAAAGAAAATATATTGTAAGTTAAATTAAAAATGTGTTTATAAAGGTTAATTATATGCCAATGGCTGGTTTTTAATTAAATTCTTCTACAAATAAAATCACAAATCGTCGTGTAAATTATCGTACTATTTTGTATCTCAATTTTTATTAAAATAAAATGAAAAATTCAAATCCAGATATAGCCAAGGCATAGAATATCAATTTTCCTTTAGTTTGGCTTATCAAACTTGTTGATTATTAAAGTAATATCCAAGTTCTGTGCTAAGACAAATAAATTTAAATAAAACATGGCTGCTTGATCTAAATCCGTTCTGATCCTATTCTATCCAGATTTCTTGAATGATCCTAACCAGCTCTGCATATATTTGAAAAATTGTCGTCTTTTATACTTTTTACATTCACTTTCAGACACTTATCTTGATAAATTAAACTATAAATGTTCAAAATTTGGATATAATTCTATCTCCCATAAATCCATTCATATACAATTTTATTTATTTTTTCATCTGTTTTTTTTTTCAAAATAAAAATTTTTCTTACTTGATTATTAAAAAAAAATTTAATCAATTTTGTCTATCTCTTATCATTTATTTATTCCATACCTAAAATTTTGTTTAAAAAAAAACGAAGAGTATTACATTACAATACCTTTATACAGAAACGTATATATTTTTTCTTTGAATATCTGAGTGGTGGTTTTCCCGCCTAAACCCCCGCCTTAAATAATTTATCGAATGGAAAACTGTCCCTCGGCAGAAACCATTTGACAAAAACGATTTTTTCATTAAAAATGGATTTAAAAAATTTCAATTCCTAAAGTAGGATTTGTTATTGATCTTATCGATGAAATTACTATAGATATGAACTAAAATAGATTTAATTTATGTAATTTAAGCCGTAGAATCCGAAAACAACATACAGGCTGTTTCATTTGAAAAATCGAAGTTGGTGACATTTCTGGCCAAACCTCAAGTCGGCCATTTTGTTTTTATATATCTGTCAATCCAAAATTGTGTCTCATGTCTATGTACCTTTCATTTAAATCGGTTGAAAAGCGAAGGAGATATAAAGGCAAAAAGTTATGCGGTCTGAAGATTTAAAATTTGTGAATTTTTTTTGTTTAATATATTATTTGTGTAAAATTTTTAAAGTGTATGCAATAATTAATAATCTTAAATATTATTAACAACATTTATATATTAAAACGTCCAGTTTACATAAAAACAATAAAAAAAATAATTTTAAAATTAAATGTAAACATAAAGTTACATTATACAAAAGACGCTTAAACAAAATTTATATTTTGATCTTATTTTCATTTTTAATTAATATTTAGATGGCCGGACCATATTTCGGTTTAACTTCTCTAAGGTGAAATGAATTCATCAAGTCGATAGTGAAAAATGAACGACCAACTTATGGTCCTTAATTATTTTCAAAGTAGTAAGTAATTAATACCGTAATTATTTTTTTATCTTTAGTTATAACCCGACAATTATCAGAAAACGACATAGACAGGTAACGTAGTAATTACGAAAAAAAAAGTAAGTGTTATGGTTGGAACATTTATATAACACGGTTTAGTGCAGTTAATAAGTATCTAATGGATAAAATATTTGATTCCGTTTTTTCCAGATTAGTCGGTAAACCTGGTAAGTCTTTTTAGGGTGATTTTAATTTTAAAAACATATATTATGCCTTTTAAATTGATGTATTATTATTACAAGTGTTAAAATATAATATACACAAAAAATCAATGTTAAGAAGATAGCAGATAAAATAAATAATAGTAGATTACATACCGAGACGGGAAATGCATCATTACTGTCGAGGGCAAATATAGATCAGCGAGGCGCTCGCGCCGAGGTGATCTATTGCCCGAGACAGCAATGATAATTTTCGCCATGGTTTGTATACTATTTTATTCACAATCACAATCAAGTTTTCTTTGAAATAAAAATACGTTGGCATTTAGATATTACATGACATTTTATTTTTGTACTATCAATTTAAAAAAATATTAAAAAAGAAAAATGGCAAATTATCGTCAAAAATAATTACGATTAACATTAACAAATAAAATAGATTATGGAAATACGTATAGTTTATTAAAGACTGTTACTTTATTGTTATAACTAATAATACTATGTATCGCTTTCTGTGGATATGATAGGTATAGAAAAATCTATGAGGAGGAAGTAAAGTTTGTAATAGTTTAACTTCCGACCTTTAAAAATGGAGTAATTCAGCTATTACATATACGATTGTGAATAAAATATTACACTTCTGTTTATTAGTAAATATTAAATTATTTAATATTTTAAATAGAAACATTATAACCAGTGGTAAAACCCAGTTAAAAAAAACCCAGATTCAGTGGGTTTTTATATTTCGTTATTTCTACTTAATTTCAACTTAAAATACAGTTTAGTAAGATACGTATTTCGTTGGTTTCTTCAAAAAATGCTAAAATACAACTTGTAACCAGTTCAGATTTATGTTAGGTTAGGTACAAGCAAAAACTTTATCCAATATAAAAATTACTAAACCATATACAATAGTATATTACTAGTAGTAAAAGACGCTTATTATTTGTTGAGCTCAGAAGTTTACTGCCGAGGCAGTGTAATCTGAGCGAAACACAAATAATGAAGCCTTCTTCACCGAGTAATATATTGTAATGAAATAATTTTTATGAATTTTTGAATTTTGTGGATACAATTTAATTGTTGAAAAGTTTCACATTTTAATAAATTAGTATTTTATGTTATGATAAAATATTTAGATGTTATTGTTTTATATTAAAAACAAAGAGTTTATTGGTATATAAAATATGAAAGGATGTCAAATCAACAATTGTGGATTATTAAGAAATATTATCTACCTGTTTTGAGACTATCAGATGCCTTGATTTTGACAGGTTGCTATGACGATAACCTGAATTTTCCGAAAAAATTTTCGGTCACGCAACTTAGCTGCAAAATTAATAAGTGATAATTTCCCTCGCTTGACAGCTGTCACGTGCAGATGCCAGAATAACAGAAACATAAATTATTTTTGAGAAATATTTATTCATTATTAATTTTCCTTTCTTTCAGGTGGTATAAAATTATTTATAAAATGAATAAATGTATTTATTTAAGACTCTGATTCCTACTTCTTTTTAATAGGACAAAAAAATTAAAACTATTTAAAATATAATATAGGGGTAGTAGGCTAGTCAACAAGTGCTTTTTAGGCCAAACTTTTTCCTAAGCCTCCGAAAAATATGAACGAGGTGTCATTCGATTTGGAATAGTGTGTAGATGATTTTTGAAAAAATTCATTAGCCGTTTGCAAAACTTGTAAAAGTTATAAACCAGACACTGAAAAATAAAAATAGAATTTGGTTTTTTGCAAATATCTCAAAAACTATTTGACATTTTTCAAATTTAAAAAAAGGGGGAGAAAGTCCCCAAAAAAAATTATGAATAAATATTATTTAAACTTATTCAATATGAAAATTAAAAATTGAAAAAATTCAGGCATCTACTGGATAGATTTATGAACAATAATCCGCGGTCAAAAAGTTTTTATCGCGATTTTCTATTAATTATGCATTAGTTAATTAACAATTTTTTCCTACTTGAACATGAACATTGTAAGTGCGATAATTGTTTAATAACAAATCTGACTTTTTTTTCCTTTTTTGGATCTATTTTTGAAAGATCTCAGAAGAGATTCCCGTTGAAAAAATTAAAAATTTGTTATTTTTCACTTTGTTATTAAGAATTTACTTACATTAAAAATTAAAAAGCTTGATAATCATTGATTTTTTTTTTCATTTTACTATTGATTCGTTTTTTTATGATCAGAAGTCTCATGAAAATGATTTTTAAATTTTTTTTATTTCTTATTATTTATAAAAATGCTGTTTATAAGATAATTTAAAATTTCTTTTTTAAAAACATTGATTATAACAATTTTGTAAACAATAGACAATAAAAATTTTTGAAAATCATTTTCATGTAAAAAACCGGATAAATAAAATATTTTTTTCAATAATTAATCAAACTTTTTAATTTTTAAAATAAGTAAATTGTTAATAACAAAGTGAAAATTAACAATTTTTTAATTTTTCCGACGGGAATCTCTTCTGAGACCTTTCCATAATAGGTCCAAAAAGGGAAAAAAAATTCAGATTTGTTATTTAACAATTATCGTACTGACAATGTTCATGTTCAAGTAGGAAAAAATTGATAATTAACTAATACATAATTAATAGAAAAATCGCGATAAAAATTTTTTGAATATGGATTATTGTTCATAAATCTATCCAGTAGGTGACTGAATGTTTTCAATTTTTAATTTTCATATTTATTAAGTTTAAATAATATTTATTCATTACAGGTCCAAAGTGGACAGCGCTTACACAAGCCAGAGTCTCCGTTTTCGGCTGTATTTTCAACACTCTGGGAAAATTATAAATATTGGTCCTACAGTTCCGGGAGGTCGAGTTTTTTTTTGTAAATTTCCTCCCCTTTTTGAATCTTTTTTCAAATTTTAAAAATATCAAGTAGTTATTGAGATATTTGCAAAGAAATTTTAAATTAGTTTTTTTGAAATTTTATATCATTATTTTTCAATCTGTCACTTCAACAGAGCATATCTCTCATAAAATTGACACTAGAGTAACAACAAAAAAAAATAAAGATAATTTTATAAGCTACAACTTTCGTAAGAAAATTTGTTTTTTATATTTGTATCCATCCATACTAAATAATTATTTGGTTAACAATGTTAATAGCAAACTAGGGGAAAAGAAACTCCTATAAACTATAAATCTAATTTATTCGGTGAAATTCGAAAACAATAAAGTCACATTAGAGTTATTTGAAATATAGTAGTGTTTAAAATCTAAATGTCTAACATAACGTTCGTAACTAGGACAAAAACTTGGCCCATTTTAAAACCAGCTATTTCATACGACCGTCTAAAAAGAGGTAAAGTTGGCGTTAACGGAAGGGATGTTCAAAACTCCGTAACTTCAATTTAGCAAAAAGAACTGAAAAATTGCCCGCACACACAACTTGTCACAGAAAATATAAACAAACCCTTTCTGCATTTTTATGGCAGCCACACTAGTAATAAAACGTAGCGAAGCAAAGCGAAGGTACTTATTGACTTTACAATGTTCGTCTGCCTGTCTGTCTGTCACAGGAAATTTGATTGAACATTAACGGGATTTCGTAAACCGTTATAGATACAAAGTTGGTTAAATGACCCAAGTCAACTTCAACCGTCTGTCTGTCCGTTTGTCCGTCTTTCCTTATATCTCAGCGATAACTCGGTTTCGAATTTTGTATTTCTGTTTCAGCAATCGATAGAACGGTTTCTAATTTTATTATTTTTAGTGATCTAAGTCAACTAAAACCGTCTGCCTGTCCGTCTGTTCGTAGCTGAGCTATATGGATACTGTTAGCTTGCTGGTTTTATTTATTTACAAAAACATTTTGCAATAAATATACGTATATACAGTGTGGAGCAAATTTAATTGAACACTAATGGGGTTTCGTAAACGGTTATATATACAAAGTTAAATGAGAAAAAAGATGCATATTTTCAAGACGAATTAAATGTTTTTTTCTAAATTAGAATATCAGGACCGGTTTCCGAGATATTTGGGAAAAACCGAAATTGATGAATTTCGTACTATTTAAAGAAAAAACTTTATAAGGCTTTTTTTATCAATATGCCACTTGAAAAACTCTACTCAGAAAAGTAAAAACTGTTTTTCGAACTGTCACCTATCAAAAATAAAAAAATGTCAAAATGTGAATCTTTAACATTAAATATCTGAAAAAGTACTTTATGCATTTGAACCAAGTTCGGTAAAATGGGTTTCGGTTAATCGTCAGGAAAAACCACTAGTGTTTGACCTACATCTATCAAATGGAAGTGTCACTATCAAAAAATGAGCTATATGTCAAGGAATTTAACTTGCAATATGTCATTTGAAAGCCATTGAAAAGTGAAAATTCCTTCTACAACTGTCGCCTGTCAAAAATAAAAAATGTCAAAGTTCGAAATTTTAACATTATATAATTGAATGGGGCGGCACAACCGATTTTTTAGTTTCTTCTTGCTTTTGATGACAAAATTTTGATTTTAATTTCTGTCGAACTTCCATTATAGGCATATACAGATAACTTTAATAATAAGTGTACTGTATGGAATGACACCGATCTCTGGAATTGAATTTAAGTTTTTTGCAATTTTATTTCGTAAAGGAGTTCGAAATTCGTCTTCGTAAAATCAGAATTTTGAAATTCAATTGCAGTTTTAATAGTCATTTGGTGGTTAAAAAAATTGGTTACGAAAAAATTTCTGGGAGTGAAAATGTGTAATTTTATAGATTTTGATGTACTTTTTAATTTCTACTTTGCCATCTTGTATCTCAAATTGTCAAATTGGAAAAATAGCGCCTAATATTGACAATATCTCGTTTACGACTATTGTCACGATAAAAACAGTTATATAATAAATTAAACTAGAAAAAATTTCCTATATTTTATGCTAATACCTCCGCAGTCAACATGCGTTTTGGCCAAAAAACTCATTTCCACACCACCATGAGGTAGAGTAAGTGGCGATTTTTTTATCGTGGTATCCCCAGCAGGCCTAATCCATATGCACGAATTGTAGTGGTACCTGTAATTATTCGCAAGTTCCACCACCAGATAGCGATGAAGAGGAATAAACAGAGACTGTTTTCGAGTAAACGTATGATGAAATCGAGAACGAAAAGGATTGCAATGAAACTGATAATCCCATCGCGGCTGATGTGGAAGACACTTCTATCTGTGACGTTTCTATCGGTACTAAAGACTCGTAACACGTGGTCTATCAACAGAATAATGCATTGTATTAGGCCTACTCAAGATATCACGATAAAAAACGAGCCCTTACTCTACCTCATGGTGGTGTAGAAATGAGTTGTATTGCTGATAATTTGTTGTGTAATTAATTATTAAATATTCACATAAAATCTTTGGTCGCAAAATTTGCTTGTCAATAAAATGTTTTTTCTATTCTTCTTTTTCGATTTAATCGTTATTTTCGTAACGTGTCAAATAAGCATAAACATTTTGGATTTTTGTGTAATAGGATATAGATAATAAAATTCATATGATTCAGGTTTTAAAAGAGGAACATAAATTTTAAAAATTAGTTTCAAACACTTGTGTATCCAAAATATATCTAAAATGTTTTTGAACTTTTAAATTAAAAAAAAATATTTTAACATAATTATAATGTCAGTGCTCTAGAAATTATTAAATTAGAATTTCATTTTAAAAATAATAATGGTTTTTCTAAATTATTTGATAGTCTAGATTGATTTGAGGATAAATTTACCTTGAAAACTAATAAAGTAAAATATAAATACCGTAGTAACTTGTTTTTTAGTTCATTTACTAAGTTTTCTTGATTCCTTGATAAAATAGTTATACAGTGTGTCCAATTAAGTCGGCATCATATGGGAAACTTTTTTATTCTTAGTTTTACGAAAAAAAGTTATTCTTTATAAAAAGTTGTGCATGGTCTAAAACCCAAAATACAGTCATCAAATATCAAATTTTTTCAGTGGTATACGAGGTCTGTCAAAAAATATGAGTTTTACTCAAGAGTAAAGTACCTCTTAAAGACGATATCGAAAAATTTTCCCATCCCCCTATCATATTTAGTTTTTACTTCAAAGTACGCCTAGATAATAATCGTATTTTCAGTAACTTGTGCGAATCCTACTGACTGCGCCAATTAAATATTTTTAACGAAAAACCCGATTTTTAAAAAATATTTATTTCAAAAAATACCAACAAACAGACATTTATAGCTTTAGGAGTAAACAAACGGTACAAATAAGACAAGCTAAACTGGAGAGAATCTAAAGATACTTTCAACCTAACCTAACCCAATCCATCCAAGCCAAATTATTTAGAATTTTTTGTATGGGGTCAATCGAAAATCCTCAATTATAAAACGGCAATTCAAAATATTGAACAATTAAAAGTAAAAATTTTAAAATATTACTAAACTAGTATATTTATCTAAATTCCTTTTTCGTTTAAAATTAGTATATTTGATTTTCAATTTAGTTTTTTTATATATTTAAATTGGGAATTTGGAACCAAAACTACACTTTTTAAAACAATCTACGTACGTTTCGCTAACTACGTTAGCATCATCAGTTAGCGAAACGTACGTAGAGTGTTTTAAAAAAGTGTAGTTTTGGTTAGTGGTGACGATATTCTTCAACATTTTTTTATATAGAGAATCGAATTTTCATTTTCAAAATTGTGGTTTATATTTCTAATTTCTGATGTATGAAATATCAAAATATGTCATTAATGTTAGTATTATTTTCTTTGTGTTTAAAATCGTATTCGACGCCCTGAATACCTCCCTAACGTTTTTTCACAGTAAGTCACATAATAGTCAGTATGAGAATCTGTATCTCACTGGGTGCGTAATGGACTTACAACTCGAGTTACGTACCGTACTTTTTCTACGCCGTTAAATAAAACTTGGAGCCAAGTATCTACTTACGTTTTATTACTCGCGTAAAAAGTATTGTCTATATTTTGAGGCAACATAATTTATTCAAATGATGTCGTAAAAAGTATTGCCTACTTTTAGGCGCAACATGCTTTCAATTCAAACTTTTTTTTAAAAAAAAAATATTATTTTCTGGTTTTTACTGAATTACAATTATGTAAATAGACTAGATAACATAATACATAAATAATAATTAGACTGCAATTTGAATAAAGCATGAAACTTAAGTTGTCTTATCAAAACTCACGTGTGCGTTATAAGATCTCATAACGAGCATGTTATTGTTAAATGTCACTTACTAGTAATGTTGACAGAGCGATTTTTGACGTTGACTGACATAGGCGTAGAAAAAGCAATTATATCACATAAAGTATAAATTTAGATTGAAATCTGATAATATTATGTATAGACAAATACATTACAATTTTGGTGATTTCTTTTATAGTGACTGATTTTAGTTTTTTTTTTCAGATCCCAGAGTCAAGCAATGGTTGATGATGGACAGCCCTTTGCCTACTTTAGTTATAATCGTGATCTACTTATTATTAGTTTTATTAATTTTACCATCTTATATGAAAAATAGGAAACCGGTCAATTTAACAAAAATTATTAAAGCTTACAATATATTTCAGGTTGTATCATGTGCCATCATAATTTACAATGTAAGTATTAAATCCTACGATAAGCAACATTTACAAGTTACAATTTTAGCCCTATACAGGGTGTTTCATTACTAATTGGAAAAATTTCAACTATAGAATCCTAAGCTCAAAATATGAAGATTTAACCCAAATCACCTAGATGAAATGTGTCTCCTGTCTGAATTACAGGGTGTTTTATTTAAATAATTAAAAATTATTTGTCCCAGTAATTTAAAACCATTAGACGTATAATTGTCATATTTGGCTGGAGATGTAGGTACTATACACCCTACTAAATGTCAAATAAACGTTTCTGGCTTTTACCAGATGCGTACGACAGGGGCAAGTGAATGGTTGATCCTTCCCAAATTCTACTCCTCTGGCGGAATTGCAATTGCATCAGAATTTTTCGATTTTCCAATACTTTATACATAAATATGGTACTCTTTCTTCATATCGATAAAGACGTTATTATTCGAGATATTTTAAGTTAAACGTGAAGCTGTACAATTATTTTTATTTTAATGTACATTAATTATGTTGGTGTATAGGGGCATCAAGGTCCATCGCGTCCACTGAGCGAAAACGAAATTCTTCTTCCTACTAACTATATATTCGAAGATGCGCCCGCTTATGTCATTATCAAAATGAGTACTGAATGACTTTGGAATGACAACTGATTTCCAAGGTTATTCGATAATAATAATCTTCGTTTTTACTTCGAATATCGTATCCAAAATTCCTGAATGGGTTTAAGGACGGAAGGGGCATCTGCACACCAAAATTCAAGTTCACATTAACCCTTCGTACCAAATGTCAGCTTGATTGGTCAAACGGTTCGGCAGCTATCATGGAAGATTACACACAGACAGACCTCACTCTGGAAATGGTCTCAATCTTCTCGTGGGTAGCTCAAAATGGATATTTCCATCGATATCTCCAATTTTTTTTTGCTCCTTTACTATACTTTCCCTTCGATGGGGCCGATGGGTAAAATAGTTAAACAACCCGAACGGAACGGGTTTAAAATAACACTCCCAAAGTTTTCCCCTTGAAATATTTCTTCAGAGAACAGCACCACTTACATATTGATATATTCAAAAACGATTCGTATTTGTAACTGAAGTTGTAGAAATTGAATTTTAAAAAATTGAAATGTACCTGCCAACCAATAAAAACTATATTTTTTTCCAGGTTCTCAATTCAGGTTGGATCCAGGGGGAATACAATTATGGATGCGCTCCCATAGACTATTCGAACAATCCGAATCCGGTCAAAATGGTGTCGCAATTTTATTGGTTATACCTGCTCAAAGGAGTCGAATTAATAGAAACTGTATTTTTCGCTCTAAGAAAAAAATTTAGTCAAATTAGCGGACTGCACGTTTACCATCACTCTTCTACGTTTTTCCTTGCTTATCTGGGATGTAAATTTATTGGAGGTAAGAAATTATCTTATATTAAATTATTTACAGAAAAAAAGTAGCATAATCATGTAATATTGGTCGTTTCCGGTTATTAAATCAATAACTTCTGTAAAACCACACATCTAACTTTTATTTTTCAGACTGCACCATCCTGTTTTTCTATTTATCTTCCAATTCTGCGATCTTCCAAAGATTTAAAAATATAAACCCACAATATTTCTTGTCTAATCTTTGTTTTAGTTTAAAAAGTTGTGGGAATTTTATCCCCTTGCGCGACGGTCATTAATCCAACGTAATCCCCTCGAAAACCTTCTAATTAAACCCTAAAGCTGAACTGCACCTTTTTTTGAACTAATTTTGGTCCAATAAAGGTCATCTTCACAGAATCTGTTGGTTGATGTTTCCATAGCAGACCATAAACATCATTTGTTGCCTAAGTGTTGAGGATCGTTAAGGTTGTCAAAGGTTTAGGCCAAGGTCAGCAGTGAAAAATACTTATGTTTTGGGATGTTACAACAATTTTTACATTTTTTTGGACCAACAAAACCCCAGACAAGTCTTAAAAAATTATAATAATGAAATAAAAAAAAATGGAAATTAGAATGAATACGGTGTAGATCGATTTGACCATCGTTTTTGGTATCTAATCAATTAATGTTAATAACAATTTCGTCTGCTTCACTTAAAAGAAAAATTCTGAAGATATCTTGTGAAACGTTTAACGGAATAATAAAAATATGTTTCTTTTCAGGTGGTATGGCTTCTGTTCCTATAATGCTCAATTCATTTATCCACGTTCTCATGTACACCTATTACTACTTGTCATCGTTAGGACCAGAATGGCAAAAAACATTACACAAATGGAAACCAAGACTTACTATGTGCCAAATGGTAAGTTAAAATCGAATTTTATAAATAAAACAAACAAAAAAGTAGTAGATAGTCTACACGAGTTCTACTATTGGTATAAAGAATTGAACGTGTTAGAAAGAGAGAGTGCTGTGAGGCACGATTTTACGACGTTTACGGCGTTTTTTAACGTTCAGTATTTTAAAATGTGAAAAACGTTCGAAACGTCACATTTTACGACGTTTTTAACATTCAGTATTTTGAATCGTGAAAAAATGTTCGAAACGTCACATTTCACGATGTTTGTTAACGTTCAGTATTTTGAAGCGTGAAAAAACGTTCGAAACATCAGATTTTACGACGTTCTCAACGTTTTTTAACGCTTAAAATTTTGATTCTAAAAAATACGTCACGTCAAATAATGCCATATTTCATCGATTTTTACACGTTTCCTTAAGGGAAATACATGTATTTAATCAGGTGAAGAAAACATTATTCTGAATTGGATCCTGTATAAAGAGTGTTAAAATATAAAGGTACATCCCTTAAATAAAAAACGTATGTAATATGGAGAATTTCATCATCTATTTAAAGATTTAATTTTCTTCCACAATTGATTTAAAATAATAGTTGTGATGATTTTTATCTCTCTTTAACTTTTCTTTATCCATGATAGTGGCGATTTAATTCTATGTAATCAGGTCGATAATCCAAAAAATACTAAGCTCGGTTTTACCCTGGCACCATGTGCGAGGCGAGGCCTTAGCTCCAACCTGTGCGCGGAGCGATGTTCGGAACTCCGATGTTGTCACACAAATCTAATATTGTGTGTTTAATTTATATGTGAGCGAAGCTATGTGGCATACTTCTAATAAGGTAATCAATATCCTCCCTATCTTATTCCAGGCCACCTCAAACTGGTACCTGAGCGCAACCAGAGTTTGAGGAGGCTATTGTAAATTATTTAATCTTCTACCGATCATGTACTACACGTGTTCCATCTGGGACAAATCAGGAGACCGTGGTGACCATGGCAACAAATTAATTTCGGCATGTTTAAAGTAGTCCAACGTTACTCTTGCCACATGTGGTGGCGGATTATACTGCTAAAAAGTGGGGTTTTGGAAAGTCCTAAGATATGGAATTAAATCTGGGTCCACTATTTCTTGAATGTAATGCTGCCTCTAATGAATGCTAAAGGTGACCTAGAGATGTAAACAAGGGCACTCCACACCATATAATCCCAACAGTGCGATGAACATGTCTCTCAACAAAAAATTATTCCTTCGTGCATGGTTAAACAAAATCGGGATTCCACCGCTGTTTTCCATTCCTGATCACACACTAGTCATTATCTACTCCATTTAAGTCTATTGTTTCGATGCTTTCGGGTTAAAGGTAAGTCCCAGTAAGGACGGAATGAAAAAAGATGATAAACTGTTCACATTTCAATTCACCTTTCATGTTACGCAAACCCTGGTTGTGGAGAAACGATCTCACAAAGCTAGCAATCTTCGGCGATAGTCTTGAAGCCATGCCTAATAACATCTCACCACATTATCCTAATTTCTATGCACTCTAGCAACAATATCCCGGTATGAAAGTCCAGCCACCCTTAATCCAACTATTCGTCCCTGTTTAAACTCACTTAATTGGCGATAATTTGCATTTCTTCGCACTCTGGAGGGGTTAAAAATTTTATCATATGTTGTTGTTTTTAAACCTGTATACAAAAAGTTATTGAAAACTAATTATTTTTACTGGGTGTTCGGGTTTCTATGTCACATAGTATATTTTCATTTGTAATTAATAATTGAGCAGCATAATTCGTTTTGAAAATTATAGCTAGCTGAATGTACTTTACAGAACAATGGTCATATTAATGTAAAACAAGAGTAAGATTCATCGTAGTTTAAAATTTTTGTTAATCTGTAAACTAATGATTACTGGGTTAAAAATTAAAATTATGAAACCGCTAAATTCAATAAAAATTACTACTCATTTAGTATTGACTCAAAACCCAACTAAAGGGGAATATTACTCGCTTAATTTTTCAAAGCTCTAAATATCTAAGCAACGTAACTACAAATATGCCCAGGACTTACGCCAGTTTGAAAAACAATTTTGTTTTTAAAAATAAAACAAAAACATGTTTTGTTCCAATTAAACAGACTGTTTTTGTTTCTCGCTTGTTTTTGTAGTGTCCCAAATGTCAAAATTGGCTCTAGTTTTTTTTTAAATGATATTAAAAACAGAAAAAAACCCGAAGTGATCTTGTTTCGATACATTTTTATCAAATGCTGATCTAACCTTTTGTTCACTGCCTCTTGTTAGAACTCATTATATAAAAAGTAAAAAACACAAACAATAAAAGTTGTATACCAAAATAAAATGATAACAGATTTCATAGTTGATTGCTTTAGCAGAGAATAAAAAAATGCATGTTTCAAACTACTAGACAAAGAATCAAGAACAAACGTGTTTCCCTTTTATCTTACCGCTCGGAATGGGAAAGTGTTTTTTATAAAACATTAGATGTTTTTCTTCAGAAAAATAGTTTTTGTTTGTGTCCCTTTGGTGGAAATCCGGCATAAGATCAAAAGAAAACTGCAGCTAAATATGAAATCGTCAGACACTTTTTGGGACACTACAAAGACAAGCGAGAAATAAAAACAGCCTGTTCAATTGGGCATTGCAGACTCGGGATGGGAATGTGTTTTGTTTAATAAAACAGTTTTTAAAGACATTATTTTCAGAACAGTTCAGCTTTTACCTTGGTATTTCTGTAAAGAAAAACAGTTTTTGTTTGAGTTTCCTGTTTTGTGACTTTGGTGAAAATCTGGCATTAAATCAATTATGAGACATCTAGTAGATAAAGGAACATTTCACTTTTTAAGAAAATTATGTTATAACGTCAACCACCTTTGTGAGGCGCGCACGAACCACCACTGTATTAATTAAGAATCAATTGTAACTGAAATCTGGAGTTCATGGTGCTAATTTCCTTTGTAATCTGGTAAAAGATAAATTAGGAGCATGCACAAGTACGATACATTTAGGACTTCACGGATGAAGTGCATTTCCTTTTCTACCACTAATATATAGTCTTGAATCGTAGAAATTCAAGCGCAATTTTAGTGTTTCGCATTCTAAACTACAAAATTATACATACATACAGGGTCTTTCAAAAGTCTGGAAACGGTCCTGGAATTCAAAAAAAAAACTAAAGATAAATTGCCCAAATTCGGGATTTATTCATATTATGTGCAAAAACATTCATTTTGTTTTTTTGTAGGCGGTCATCTTGAATTCTTCTAAATTGTACTACTTAAATGTGAAATTAGGTTTATTAGACTAAATTTGAACTTTTACAAATAAAATAATACTTAAACAAATTAGTAAACATTTAAATTGTAAATAAAACATATTAAATATGTTCGGAATGATGTCCCTCAACTTCCAAACAAACATAAAAACGGTCCTTAAAATTCCTCAGAATATTTTGTAAATATTCAGCAGAAATTACAAGGCCGCTTCCAGAATTTTCAATATTTTTGGGACTTGAACGGATTTTACAAAATAACTCAAAAACTAGTAACAATACTGTTGTATTCATCTCATCGCGATATGTCGAATTTGCTACAAAAATCATATTTGCTTTTAAAAAAATTCAAGGTGGCCATCTGTAGCAAAAATAAATGAATGTTTTTGAATTTTAAGCGCATGAAAATGTGAAAAAAGACATTTAATTACTAAATCCCGAATTTTTTGCCTATTATATTACCAGTTGTTTTAATTCTAATTAATTCAATGAACGATTATAACAATAAAAATTATAAAACTATTGAGATTAGATTAGATTATTTTTTCTATTTTGTAACTATTCTGTGATTAAAATTAAAAAATAAATAAAGCATTTAAAGTACTGTTACGGTTGTTGGTTGCACTCAATAATAAACAAAATAAAGAAAGGTTATTTATGTGTTGTCAATTTTGACAGATATTTAATATTCAGAACCAACGCAGTCTTGATTCAAGATGGCGCAAGTGGGGCCAAATCCGCAAAAATTGGCCAAAAATCAGAAACTTCTGAAACTCGTAAAATATCAGCTGGTTATTACAAAACAAAAACACTTCTCAAAATTGGGGTAGTTTTGGGGGTGAAAATTTTAAATAATAAAATAAAATTCTAAAACTCTGAATTTGTATAGACTTTCAGTTGACAATCAACTTAAAAGTAGGTACTGATAAAATTGCCTCCTTTGATTGAAATAGGATGTTTTTAGCAGGGGTTGAAATTAAAATACAGACACAGGGACAGGTGAAGTTAAATAAAAGCTTGTAATAAAAACCGGAAATATGCGATTTTTTTTAACTTCATAATAAAAAAATATATTTAAAACTCATTGATAACATCACTATAACTAGAGGATAATTTTTTAACTATTTACAATTAAAGCACAATATTGTTTTTTTAAGTAATAAGTAAACTCTGTTATACTTAAATCCTTGAAGAGAACCCACGTGAAAAAATAAATCTAAATAAAACAGCCTACTTAAAATCACTATTTCAATCACATACAATTTTAAAAAACGACAGCACATCTTTATTCAATAACTTTAACTTGAAACTACAACATTAGACACATTTACTATTTTAAAAATATATTTTTCAAAGGTTGAATTGGTCTTGTAAGTTCTTTTTAAGTACATTTAATTTAAAATAAAGTATTGTAAAATTTTTGGCCAGCAAAATGCGAAAAAACCTTACTGTGCAGCGTTGGATCTGAAATAAAGGTCTAGTTTTGCCAATATGAAAAAATAAAAAGTTGTGTATCATATACACCAAAATATAATAATATTTGCTTATAATCGAACATGAAACAAATTATAAGCGTGCCAATTTAATGCTAAAATTTTTGTTTCAGGTACAATTCACCATATTGATAATACACTCCCTAACCGCACTGCATCCAGATTGCAAAGTTCCCAAGCAATTTCTGATGTTATATATACCTAACGTGGTCGTTATTTTCAAAATGTTTTACGATTTTTACACGAATAGCTACATCAAGTCGACCAAAACAGAAAAACACAGCCAACTGAACGGCCTCAAAAAACACAAGAAAAGCAAATGAAACAGAAAACGAACATTTTTAAACCAAATATTTATTTATATGATATATAAACCCAATGTCAAGCGAACTTCCGAAATGTTCTTGATATAATAGTTTAAATTGTTTGAGATTATTTAGTTTAAATGTGATATATTAATGAATCATTGTGTCAAATAGTTTTTTATTAAGAGCATAACGACTATAAAAATAAACCAAAATTTTGTCAAAATTATGATAATTACATTTAATTCAAGGCTACAAATTAACTAATGACTTTTTATAAAGATCTATTCTATGATACATATTTAAAATCAGATTTTTTAAACCTTTCAAATAAAGTATCACAAGACCCCCTTGCTATTTAAAAGGGAATTACTATCACCTGAAGGGGGTTCATATAAATATCGAAATTTTTATACCATTAGATACTCGCATAAGTGTAAAAATCGAGGTGTTCGAACTTTTTTTTTACTCTTTTTAGTACGAGTTGACAGGAGGGGAGTAAGAATTAATGTATTGCAATTCCTTGGGTAGGTACAAAATCCGATAATGGTTTAGACTCTTGTTATGCAGAACTGAGTATTTTACAAAACGGTGTCCCTCCCAAAGAGCAACCTTGTGAAAGGGTTAAATAGAACAGCCTTCCCAAAGAGCAACCTAGTGAAAGGGTTAAATTCAACAGCCTAAGAGATCACACAACCGCGTTCACTCTTCTTGTGCACATACTTACTTTTCCGTAACTAAGTCAAATGGTTTTTGTTGTCTAATAGTTAAATTCCATATTGATGTAATCTATTGATAAGAAATTTTTTTAGCAATTCTAACAACCAATCAAATTTTGTCATTTTGTGTCATTGCATTCAGTGCAATTATCAATCACTATGACAACACTATTGAGTTTGACAACTTCATTCTAAATAAATTTCAAAATGTCACGTTTTGGCAATGCGAATATTCAAAGTCAAAAAATTTTCCGCCGAATATTCTTCGGACATTGACAAATGCCTCATAATTTTATGACAAATTTCTCAAGCTCGTTCCTTGGTAACAGAACTCAGCCACCGGCTTCGGGCTGTTACCAATGAACGAGCTTTCGATTGTCATAAAATTATTATCAATGTCCTAGGGATATTAATACTGAAAATTTCAACGTCTATGTAGCAGAATTTAATTTAATTTATATATGTGCTAATTTCGGACGCCAATAAAAAAGGTTGTGCTTTTTTCTTTTAAAAATTACAAGAGGTTCTGCTGGCTTCAGACCAAGCTGGAATACCTCCTATTTATGTGCTAATTTCGGACGCCAATAAAAATTTTTGTGCTCTTCTTTTTTAAAAAATACAAGTGGTTCTGCTGGCTTCAGACCAAGGTGGAGTAACCCAAGCCAATTTTATTGAAAAATAAAAATTGAAAAACATTTTTGTTATCTCTTATTTATGTGCTAATTTATATTTCTGTCCCTAATTTAACAATTTTAAGTTATTTGTAATTTAAAATTCATTCTCGTTTAAAATTTTTCGGTTTGTTTACTTTTTACAGGTACTTTCATTATATTTGACGTGGTCACATTGACCACAAATGTTCAATTCCCTTAGAGGAAATTCCTGAACATATTAGCTAGAGCACAAATTTTTTTATTGGCGTCTGAAATTAGCACATAAATAGGTGATAACAAAAATGTTTTTCAATTTTTATTTTCTAACATATTTGACCTCGGGTATTCCAGCTTGGTCTGAAGCCAGAAGAACCACTTTTATTTTTTTAATAAATCGGTCAAGTTCGTGTCGGACTTACACATTTAGGGTTCCGTACCAAATGTAGAATATAAGCAATATGTGCAGAGGCAGGATTCTTAAAGGACTTTAAAATTTTAATCAAACTAACAAGTCAAAAATACTTACTAAACAGATTTAAAGAAGTGAAAAGAAAAATAACCTGGCGAATGTTTGTTCGACGAAAAAAAAAATTATGAATATTCACAATCCGCATATATACTTAGATAGAACAACGAACAAATTTGTTAATATCAGCGTAACCGACAAAGATAGAAAAAAAATTATGAGATGAAAAATGCGTTTTTTAATAAAACTAAAACGATTGCACAGATAAAAATAATAAAATATCGAATATCACAATTCGCATAAATACAAAGGTACGGAAACCTAAAAATGAGGGAATGGTAATGAAAAATCATATTTATTAATATACTGGTATTTGTTGGTAAAATATACGTAACAATAAACATTTATCACCAAATTTCAAGTTCATAGATCAATGGAAAGTTAAAAAATACTTCGGAACAAAATATTGTAAAAATTGTTGACTTTGGCGGCTTCTCATGCCTACGTTTTGCAATATTTTTTAAAACAAAAAATACACCTTTATCTACTCAATGAGCTCTATTCAACGATACCTCACTTGATGGGGTAGGCCAATTTTTTTAAAAAATATTTTTTATAATTTATATGGCTTTGGGTCAACAAGATGCATATACTGTGAAAATCTGAAGACTCTAGCTCCAACGATTTAGCTGCTAGACCGGTGTGACAGACGGACGGACGAACACGCGAGTGTGAGCAGTAGGGTTCCGTTTCGAACCTTTGGAGTACGGAACCCTAAAAAAGAAGAGCACAACTTTTTTTATTTGCGTCCGAAATTGGCACATAAATGGAAGATAACAAAAATGTTTTTCAATTTTTATTTTTCAATATATTTGACCTGGGGTATTCCAGCTTGATCTGAAGCCAGCAGAACCACTTGTAATTTTTAAAAGAAAAGAGAACAAAAATTTTTATTGGCGTCCGAAATTAGCACATAAATCCTGCGTATGTCCCATTAAATTCTGCCGTAAGGGGTATTCCAGCTACATAGGCGTAAAATTTCACATAAAGGGGTCTGATGTCATATCTAAGATGATCTATCCTGGGTAAAGTACTGTTTTTTAATTTATAAAAAAAATTGTCCAAGAAAGAAAAAAAGATTATTTGTAATATTTATAGTATACAAAAATTTTTATCTAGATAAGATTTTATTTTGAAAAAGAGATAAAAATAAAATAAAGAAAGATATAAAGGTGAGAAGAATTCAAAAAGTATAACAGAAGAACAAATAACTATAAGAAGACGAGGTAAGTTAGACGGAGAGACCGCGACATAGAGAAATTGGGAAGCACATACCGAAGATATACCATGTAAAACATATTGAAAATCAGTCAGGAAAAATTTAAAATCAAATAAATTGTATTTTTTTATATTTGGTCAAATCTATTATAGAGTGAACCCAGCCCAGATTGAGAATCGTAGATACGACATCTTATATACCATATCACTATATTCGTGTTTTCTTGCAAACTTTTGGATTTGGTTATCCTCAACTTCATCTATATAGATCGATGTTCCTGCTTATACTAAGGTGCATTCTAAAATATTTATTTTTTTCCTAATAACTTTGTGTGCCATACCCCAAAGTTGTAGACTGTATATCAACACGTTTCAATATTTGTTTGTAAAGAAACTTATTATATATTGACAAAGTCTAATTTATTTCAAATTTAGTTTATTTAAAACCTATCTTATCTTTTCTTCTTAGCATGAGTTGTAATTTAATTATTATTTAGCTGGACTTTTTGGATATTTATAGTTACAAGGATATTCACAATTCGTATGTTAGCGAAGTTTATTTCTACTGGTTTAAACTCCTTTAGATTTATTCTCCACTTCTGAATTCGAGTAACAGTAGTTTGCAACTTACGAATTGGTGTTTCCAACTAGAACAATTGCAGTGTCATCCGGAATAGTGTCATGTTATATTTCGAAGAAAAATTTACATCTAATTTTTGGAAATAATGTCTCACTTACTTTTGATAATTTTTCCTCGAGGTAATAATGATTTATTAAGGTAACTTTTGCCTTATGTACTCAACACATAACTTTATCATGCATTACATCTCACTGAGCCGTTAACATTTTGTAAATGTAACACATTTCTAATAATGCATGAGAAAACTTAAATATACAGTAAACGCCAAATTAAGTAAACCTCGATGGACATTTAAGGTGTTTGTTTAATTTAGTCGTTTGTAATTGTCTGAGTAAATTAAGATTGGGGAAACATTGGAGGAATATTATATTTTGACGATTACTGTATGAAAATTTTTGAAAATTTTAAGTTTATACCAATTGAAATAACTAAATCTCTTGATATCAATTACAAATTGTAAAATTGATTAATTAATCCGGTAAGCTTCTGATAAATACTTTGTATAAAATGTTGACCATGTAAATGTAAAAATTAAAAATAGAAACAATGACTAAAATTTATTTAACCTTTGTAAGATAATAATTGCTAGGAAAACGTCACTTCTAGTAAAGGAGAAAATTATGTAGAAACCCCTAGAAGTAAAAAAAACAGAGATGTGTGTAGTATTTTTTACGACCCTAATTTATTATAAAAAAAATAAATCTGCTAAACTCTCAATTATTATTAGAAAAACTTCTCTTAATTAACTTTTCGAAGTATTTGACATAAAATAATATATGATCGATGAGACCGCAAAAAAAACTTATGTAATCCGTTTCAGTTAATCTATGGATAATGAAAAAGAAAATTCGAAGAAATACTAAAACTAATTTTGACACAAAAGTAATCGATCTTAAAGCAGATTAAGAGCATTTAAAAAAAATTAAACAAACAAAAAAAGTACGAATTTTATTTTATAATATTCAGATAAGGAATCAAAATAAGAGTTCACCAGTGCCGTAGAATTTGGGGGGTAAGATGCTACTCCTGTAGTTAGAGTGTCACCCACAGCTCCACGAATTACATATTTAGTACTTCAAGTAGGTACCACTTTCAGTTTTAATTTTTAATTTTAAAATTGGTGCCCTTACGTTCAAAAGAAGTCAGTGTGTAAAATACAAATTTTCCTACATGTCAAATAATTGTATATCAAGTGTAAAAAAAATATAAACAATAAATTTATCATAAAACTAAACAACCACTACGTGTAAGGCCGTGAATAAACGTTCGACAGCCGAACGTTGAGATCAATTAATAAACGTCTGACAGTCCTGAAATCTAACCTAAAAAAATATTTATTTTATTAAAAGAAGTCTTGACTATCTAAATCTAGCCTGTTTAAAAAAAAATTAAAAGGCAATGTGGGATTCGATCCGCGGGCCCACTGCACCACTATCGGGCACGATGTCACGCTGCTACTAGAGCTCATGCTTAAATATGTTCAAACTTATTATTTAAGCGAATCACGTTTCTGCTTTTACATTTTTATGTTAAAGTGTGTTTGTTTTATGTTTGTAAAGTATATAGGTACCCAAGAATTCCTAGGTGTATAGTTACAATACTGTTTTAGTTTATTTTAAAGATTAACTTTTGCTTTTGTTTTGTTTTTAATGAGACGTAATTCTGCTTTTACGTTCCTATTTATGATGTATATTAGACACATTTAGTAAGTGATTTGTGATTTATTCTGAACCCTTACGTGCTTACCATATACCATAAATATCACATATCAATTCGACTGTCGGCCGTTTAGTAATTGATATAAACGTCCGACTGTGGGACGTTTATCCACGGCCTACGTGTAATTTACAACAACATTCAACTGCACCAAATTTCCAAATAACTAACTTTATGTATCAAAAGATAATGATATAAAAACATTTAAGTTTAAGAATAATAAATATAATAAATATTATAACACTTCATAATCAATTCAAAATGAAAATAATAAAATTAAATTAATTTTCATAATTATATAACATAACATAAAAACATAAAGTAAGTACTTAAGCTAAATAAAAGAATAATTAAAATAAAATACTTGAAAGTTGTGAGAATTTGATGCCTATGCATCCAGGCCGTATACCGGACAGCTCTTTCGACCCTTAAGGACTCATCAGCGACAATGTGCCCAGACGCATAGAAAACAAATTCTCATCTCGAAACCACAGTAAAATGATTGTATAATCATTTTACTGTGGGACGGACAACAGTCAGTTGAATTTTGTATGTTGTGTTATATAAATTGATATATTTTGTTAGTCGTGTTCGATATAAATTAGAAGTTGTATTACTTAAATAAATTATATAGTTATAATTCGACGGAGTATTTAAATTCAAGCGAACCCAAAATATCAAAGTATTGTAACCATTTCATGATCCTATACATTATTTTTATAATATAGAAAAACGAAACGCGTTTCAATTATGCTTTATCATAGACGGAAAAGACGATATTTGTAAATATATATTGTTCTCAATTTATTTTAATGATTGTTATTACTGTTAGTTAAAATTCAACGTAATAATTCAGTAGCAAAAACGCAAGCCTATGAAATTTTAAAAAGCATGTTTAATTATTGTCAAGTTTTATATGACTTATTGTATGTTATGGTTTCTACTTCAAAGTACTTAGATAGCAGGGTAATTATTCCAATAGCAAAAATGATAATAAGGGATAATAATAAGTCTACTATCAGTTTCCAATATATTGGCGGCTACCTTTTTTAATATTTGACGGATGCCAACTCTTTTTCAAATTCAAGTTTTTATTACTAACTAACGCGGTTAGTTTCAACCTATCTATGATTGGCTTAAAATTTTGATTTATGATATTATTATAAAACATTTTTCTATTGGTAACTTGACTTATATACCCAATATTTAGTGAGATTTTTTTACGAGTTAAAATTTTAATTTAGTATTATAAAAAAATATTCAGCTTATCTTTTGTTAGACTTTATGTATGTGTTAGTAGCAGCAAAATGAAACTAATCAATAATTAATTAATAACTCGTATTCTACATTTTAACAAAAACCGGAAGTCCGTCATTTTGGATTCAATAATTAATTAAAAAATATTATTCTGTATTCTGCATTTTAGCGGAAACCGGAAGTACAGAATTTTGGGTTCTTATATCACTTAATTCGAAATTATGTTTGGTATGACCCTGATTAAAAAAATCGTTTAATCATTGTGAAGTTGAATTAACTTGGCCCTACAAATTATATAGTCAGTACAAAAGTGTAAAATTATAAAAATAATTTTAGTTTCCTAAGTGATATAGTAATGTTACTTACACAATTTCAATTTTGGATTGGGTTATGTAAAAAGGTAGAAAATAACAAATTAATTTTAAAAATCTTAAAATTACTAAATAAAAAATTTTTTTATGATCTTCCGGTAGCTCTCTGTCTTCAATTTTTATGTCCTCTTCCTGCTGATTAACTGTCTTTAATGACCGCCTAATTATGTTTGACTTTCTGATTTAATCTCTTTTTCCAGACAACTAAAAATTTAATATCTACAATCCCATTTCGCTTCTATATACCAATTTTGCTTATTGATTCCCATTCATCCTTGATATATTTTTTATTTCCGTTTTCTTTTATAAGTAAATTCAATTATATTGTATATAAGATTCATTTAGTCTAGTCCATTATAAATTACCTTTCAATATAACATTCTACTTTAATCTTAACAATTTTTACCTTCATCAAAATAATTTTTTTCTACCTTCAATTTCTATGGATATCGCAACCCTTAGTTTATTTGTATTAACACTATATTCCATATTTAACTATCTGACTTCGATTACTTTTTAATGTATTATGATTCCAAAATTTCAATTTTTTTATTTTCTTAACAAATTTTAAGATTCTTTCACTTTTTCAAATTTATTGTGAATTTATCTATAATACCTTCCTTTCCTTTTATCTACTTACATATCAACAATTAACTTATTTAAAAACTCATACACAATAGATCATTACAATATTTTTAATTATATTATGTTCAGACTAATAAGAGAGATATTTGTTAAGTGAAGAATATACATTAAAATTACCATTTGAAATGTGAGTATCATATCAAGTACATTCAAATTTATTAATTAAATAATATATAAGAGATACTTATATATTATTTGTAGATGATTAACTGCCATGAGCACAGACTTCCCTTAACTCTAAATTGTACCTTAAATGTCTTAAGTGACAGTTGTTCTTTTGCACTAGTCTTTGCTGAAAGTGCCCCCAGGGACGTTTAGAACAATATTTTGATTATACATTTCGGCAAAAATAATTTGCGAGGTACTAAATTTCATGACGTCATAACTTTGCCATGTTTGGGGTGTCGGACGAGAAAAAATCCCAAAATATTTGTCTGACAATATTTTTTTGGCTTTTAAATTAAAAACACTCCCGAATGAAAGAAAAACTATATGTAGGCCATTAATTTCATTTGTGCATTAAATCAATGAATTTGCGAGGGACCAGAAAAAGAACGCCCCCCTACCCAGAATTTTCCAAATAAAACATTTGTCCGACTCAACATAAAGAACATATACCAGGTATCCCACAATTTTTTTAACAGGCTATTACTCTAAAACAGCTGAAGACAATTCAATGAAATGCAGTATCAGCACATCCTTTACTATAATGCTATTCCTTAATACTGTTAGTAACGTCATCGGCGTAGTCATGACGTTATGTCATTTAAAAATTTTAAACATGGGATCGTGTGATAACTCATTTTAAAGGTTTTTTATTCTGAATTTATTCATATAACACACTTGGTATGTAAAGCCTAATTATGGAGCATTATAGTAAAGGCTGTACTGATACTGTAACCCAAATATCATGTCATCAGCTGTTTTGAAGTAATAGCCTGTTAAAAAAATTGTGGGACACCTGGTATACAGCGTGTGTCACGAAGAGGGTAAACACTCTGTATACCAAAAACTACTCATACGATAATTATGAAAATTTGTAGGCCTAGATTATAGATTATGCTGTATTTAAGCAAAATATTTTGACAGACATACCACTACCGGTTATACGGGAAGTGAACTTCAACTTTGTTATTTTAAATGAAACACCCTGTATTTTTTACATTTTTAGATTAGTCTTGAGAAGCTGATTTCAAAAACCTATTACACCTATACTATCAAGTAAATAGTTTTGAAGTTATAGATAAATTCGGATAAACCGGTTTACATGTCCCTCTCTTAACCATTCTGAGTTATACTTGTTGATATAAGTACAAAATGTATACAAGGTGGATCATGCGATTAGTTTTGATATACAGATAGTTTACCCTCTTTGTGACACATGCTGTAGGAAGTCTTAACGGTTATCACAAACTTTCATAGGCGTCGGCCCGAGGCCTATAATCCAGTCATAGCAGAAAATTTAAACTTTGCCATTTTTTACTTTTAGTAACACAAACAACATATAAAATTTGAATTAACTTCCATCGAAGGCCAATTTCTTAACATTGTGTAATGGGTTCTTTCTGTCAAAAAAGCTGGTGGCTTTCAAACAATAATCTTAACAGTAGTTAAGTCTAACATTTAATAAAATGGTGCAATTAAATTCAGTTTTAAGGATAACTTAAAGTAAAGTACAACTTGCATAAGTATGTGTTTTATGGAGTGTGTGCACATGGCAGTAACTTACTTTTTTAACCTTCAAAGATCTGATATAAGTTTAATAAAAATAAAAGATCAGATATTTACATTTGTTTCTCCAACAGGTAAGTCTTCAGCGATGAATGAATTATCTGGAATACAGACAAACGCTGTACAGCGGCCTAATGCATAATATGTTTATTACACTTGAAGTCAATAATAAAAGTGGCACCTAGATCAATTTAACAAACTCTTTCCAATAACTGGTTATTCATCTTCTACTATAAATAGGTTACATTCAAGCTTATATAGTTGGCAAAAATGGGAAATAAAAGTTAATATCAAGTTGCGATAAATTAGAATGGATTCATGATTTGATACTTTTGTGAATTTTTAGGTGATTTGCATACAATAACATATTTTAGAATGCTTTATAAACCAGACAAATAGAAATCCTAGAATACAGTATATTAAATATTGGCATAAAATATTCCGATTTACTATGATTAAATTTGATAAATTTAATTCTGCGAGTCATAACCCATAATATTACAATTTTGGACATATCATTCAAAAACAAATTCAACGATACCACACTTGTCATCATTGTATTGTGCAGTAATGATAATAGGGGCAATTATGTAAATGAACATCTGTATAAATTATTTTATCAAAAAACGTAACATAGGGAATTAAAAAGTACAAGTAATTAAAGAAATTGTTCAAATTGATGACCATGTACATTGATACAATGTTCAAACCTTGTTAAAAGATTTCTTGTAAGTGATGCTGTAATCATTGCGTGTGTTACGGTCCGACATGCCTGTCTTATTTTATCTTTTAAATCATCTAAATCAATCGGGGGTTTGACATAAACTCGACCTTTTAAGTAACCCCAGAGAAAGAAATCTAAGGGTGTAATATCCGGAGAACGGGGTGGCCACAGAATTGCACCATTCCGACCAATCCATTTTTCAGGAAATCTCTTGTCAAGATATTCTCTAACTGGCCCAAAAAAGTGAGAAGATGCTCCATCTTGCTGCCACCACATTGTTTGCCTTTCATGTAAGGGAATATCTTCAAGTATTTCTGGTAGAGTATTTTGAAGAAAATCTAAGTATCTTTGTTCCTTCATACAAATAGGGACCAATCAACCGACCGTTAAATAAACCGCACCAAACATTGATTCCCCATACTGTTTGAAAATTGGTTTCGCGCATCCACTTTGGATTCTCCTGCGACCAATAATAACAATTGTGGCGATTAACAATACCATTGTTATGAAATCTACTTTCATCACTCCATAATATATTTTCTAAAAAAAAGGGTCATCATTAATATGTACTAACATTTCAGCAATAAAAGTTATTCTCCTTTCCGGATCTGCAGGAACTAAACCTACTCAATACTCTTTGTATTGAACTTCTACTTATTTGTAATTCTTGTTCAAGAAATCGTATTGAGGTGTGAGGATTTACTTGAAGATAAGCCAAAATATTTATCACATTATCATCTGTCTGAGCGGTCTTTTGACGAGGAACTTGATTTTTACCGCTTGGAAAAGAACCAGTTCTTAGCTTTCGTTCAACATAGACAAAAGTATTTTTGCTTAGAGTTATTCTATGAGGAAAACGATTTCTGTACAAACCTTCAGCATGAGTTTTGTTTTTTCCACATTCTCCATAAATAAGTAGCATGTCAACATATTCATCGTAAGTAAAAATTGAAAGCATTATTTACTTATTATTACAGTATCTTCACCAGAATATGACTAATAATGACAGTTCTTCAATAAATTTTACCTAACAATAATGAATGACAACCTATGTTGTTGATACTATTGTTTCACAGCCATCTACACTTTTGAGTGCAAAAAATTGCTTAAATAAATTTAATAAAAATAAATAGCTACTATTATCATTATTGCACAATACAATGATGACAAGTGTGGTATCGTTGAATTTGTTTTTGAATGATATATCCAAAATTGTAATATTATACCGGTTGTCCCATTTAAAAACATTATGTTGGGGTCACGTGACCCGAAACGACAGGAAAAACGGAAGTCATTTTATAATAAATATAAGCATCAGTTTCGACTGTTTATATCTGCCAAATTTCATACATGTCATATGAACAGTTTTCGAGAATTTGGACTGTCAAAACGTCGTGGGACACCCTGTATGATTTTAAAAAATCAATTCTTCACTAAGATGTCTAAAAATCCTGGTGTATCTACTGATTCGATTTTGTTTAGAACTTTATGTCAGGACCACCTGTTGATTTCAATAGAACTTTCCAGAATACTGTAAGATGGTGCTGTTTAGAATTGTTCGACTCCTTGCTGAATTTGTCACAGATCACTTAAACCAGATAAGATGACAAATAAATTATTTTCTATCAATGTCAATGAGTATTTTCTATAATTGGTGTGTTTTGAAATTGAAAATTTTACCTTTCCCTAATATTTTTGTTCATAGTTTTTATTATAGTACCGTTCATCGGTTCCTCAGTTATTTTAGTGTAGTTACATTTAGTCCATTTAGTTAGTTCATAAGGACTACTTCTAAATAGTGTATAAGGATACTTTTCGTCAAATGTGGCCATTCTGCATTTTGTGTGGACATTGTAAAGCTGCAGATTCGTGCATTCGTCTGTATTCAGTACCCGAATATAAATACACCCTGTGTGATCTGTGAGCGCCATCTGAAATTTCTAATCTGAAACTGTAGTAATCTCTCAAAATTAGTCAAAATTAAGATGTCTAAAAACCCTGGTGTTTCCACTTATAACTGGGAGATCTCTACCTACATGATTTTGACTAATTTTTGAGATATTACTAGAGTTTCACATTAGAATTTTCAGATGGGGCATATACCGCTCATAGTAAACTGTAATCACAGATCACACAGGGTGTATTTATAATCTTATACTGAATACAGATGAATGCTCGAATCTGCAGCTTTACACTGTCCACGCAAAATGTGACGAATTCAGCGAGAACTAGAACAATTCTAAACAGCACCATCTTACAGAATTCTGGTAAGTTCTATTGAATGCAACAGGTACTCCCAAAAAGTTCGAAACAAAATTGAATCAGTAGATACACCAGGGTTTTTAGATATCTTAGTCAAAATAAAGTAGGTAAAAATCTCCCAGTTTGTCCCCAACTTTTACAGGTATAAAAAAACACCAGGCCTTTTAGACATCTTATTCTTCACTCAGCCAATAACCATGTTACTTTGACAAAAGTACAATGTAATTAATTCAATCAAGATTCTATTAAGTCAGTGTATAGAATAATCACTTGTGAATGTTTAATTTCTCTTGCCATTGTACTAAAGGTAAAAAGATTACTGTTAATTTTGTATTAATAAAACCATGTTGTTGATCAATCAAAGCATTTAAGACAAAATTGTATATAATTATTTATAAAGAATTTTCTCAAGTACTTTAGATTGTGAAGAGAGAATAGTGATTATAGTCTGTAATTTTGAATTTATCTGGTATTTATGCACCGGAACTACCCAACCAATTTTAAATTTCTATGGAAAAGTTTTTTTAACTATTCCTTGTTGAAAAAGTGTTAAGAGAAACAGAGAGAAATTCAAAGTATACAATATACATGGGAATGGTATAACATTCCCCTGCTGCTTTAGGTTTAAATTATTGAATTACATTAAGTCCTTAAAAAACTGGATAGGTATGTTGTAAAAATCTAGATTACACACTTCGTAATCTGAATTTCGTTTTGTTGCCATTTAGCACCTTAAAGTAAATTAAACAAGATTAAAAGTGGTTTTATGTTTTATCAATTTGTGCAACCTGTACTTGAAATTAATCCTACCGTTACGCCACTGTCAACAAACTTCGTTAAGCTTAATGATGATAATTTTATTTAATAAACAATTCTATGTTTTCAGCATCAGTAAAAGCAATTAGGCATCACAAGATTACATTAACAAGTTACACCCACTTTGACTTGATATAAATTGTTCATATAAAAATTTAAATACATTTGAAATACGACTTTGTACATTTACAATACAAGTACATAAAAACAATGCGGTGTTTACTGACAAAGATAATTACGCAATTTAATGCATAGTAAACATGTTTTTTAAGTTTAAATATACCTTTTGTTTAGATTTTGTACGATCAAATTAGCAGGAAAAATCATCGGGTACCAGTTAAAAGCTTAAAATTTTTACTTACCGTATAATATGATAACAGACCAGAATTATCGTCCAAAACAAACCATCTGTATTGCCATCCTTTCATAACATTCGTCCATTTGCTAAGAGACCCTTCCATTGCCACGATATTTTACAAAAATCACACAAATTCATACAAGGTGCACTGACATTACGGTGATTGTTTGGTGACTAATTTGACGTTTCAACTTCTAAACATTGACACTTGCGCGATAAAGAGTTTTCGGTGCGCAACCAACATTACACCAGAATGTATACGTTGCTGTATACCTACGCATAAATAGAAAAAGATAAAATCGTCCTCGGAACTCAATTGTTCCGTGTTCCATGCAAAGTTTGATCAATAAAAGGTTAGTTTTCTTTCAGTGGTTACAGATTAGTTCAAATTTGTCAATTTTATAAATTTAGGTATAAACCATGAAGTTTGATTTAAAATGTAATACAAATTGTCACGATCATATAGATTATCGATTTCCAATAACACGAGAACAGGCTGACTTCAGAAGCAATTATAACCTAAGCCATGAATATTTTTATCCAATTCCTCAAGATTTTGACTGTGTAAGTAACAACATTTTTCATCTCGTTTATAATAAAGAAGTAAATTCGAGATATTTCAATTAATTCAACAAATTATTCCATAAGAATTTTCAAATGGACGAAATTACGAAATGAAAAAAGCAGTCATGTTAGCACTTCATGTTATATATCATTTAAAAGTTCAATTTAAAAAATTAAATTTTATTGCTTTGATTGATTTGTTAAATTAACGACATTAAAACCAATGGCGTTTCCACCGTTACGCACGTTCAGAATTTTCCCGTTAGGGGGCTTGACAGATACCATTGACATATGTCAATGACCGTTCCTAGATTCGGTGCGTTCGGCATGGCACATTTTTATCGTCTATTGTATCCTTAGTTCATTTTACAATTAGACATGACATACATACATTTTTGTATACAATGTTTTGAAGTCGACACATCTTGTCTCTTTCTCATGACATTTCTCATTGTGCGGGGTATCCAGTGGGTGCGGGGAAGTGTTTACAATTTAAATAACATAATAAAACTTTAAAAAAACTTAATAAAACTTCAGAAAATGGCCCGGCCATTTATGAAAACATTCGAAGAGTTACTAGCGATACTGTTTGTTTGTGTTTGCATACAAAAAAACTACTTCGACATTGACTTCAAGACAAGGATGGAAATTGATGTATAATAGTTTAAAGCCCCGACCACATGCTATTATATACGCGCATATATGTATTGAATTTCATCATGATTGGCAAATCTAACCCATTATATGTGCACTGTTAACCAATTGCGTTAAACGAACACACCAAGTTGGACACAATGGTTGTTAGAGTAAGTTTTAATATTTGAAATAATATATAAGGTTACGCATTTATTAAATGCTAAAAGACAGCAACGCTAGTATTTTCTTGGTCAAAAAATTTAATTAATATTTTGGAAAACATTTTTTTAACAGACAGTCAGTCCTCTCTAACAAACATAGTTCCGAGTTACTGTATAGTGAAATCTTTTATTTTCTCTAATATACATAATATTTTTGTACGTAGATAACAGATTCAACAGGTCCGTTCAGAAATAAACCACTCGCTAATCACATGATCAATAACGACACCTATTCCCTCTAATCTGCGAGCAAAATGCCGAACGTACCGTATCCGTAATGTCCAACTGACAGCAAAAGAAAATATATTTACAGGATTGCCAGATTTGAAATCAAATATGAGGAATTTTAGCCGTTTATGTCAAAGTTTTTGGTTTATTTGTTTTTTTTTTATATTTAGCTTTAGCTTGACTCTTTAGTAAAACGCGGGTAATTGTTTTTTTATCTGGTAATCGTCACATTTTTACAGAATAATAATGTATAATTCTATTAATTTTTCGCTATTAAAATCTTAAATTAAATATATTATTTAAAATTCTATATGTGTCTGTCCGGGATGGCTGTAGCTTTTTTATTGTTAATATTTTTTACATTCTAATTTCAAAATATTTTAGAGCATTGAAATTAGAGCCAGATTTATTTTGATTATTTTTGTTTAGCTCATTGGGAACAGTCAAAATAACCGCAAAATCTTTTAATATTTAAATAAAATTAAGAATTTCGTATACTTTTAATTTTACATTCTTAAGTAAAAGATTTTTACAAAACAAGTTCTAAACAGCTATAAAATCGATTAAATTGGATTAATATATTATCAAATTAAAATGTATTACAATTTTTTGGGATAGAGAAATTAATATAATCGCCTTCATATATTCTGAATAACCGACATGGCAACACTGCGAAAATATAATTTTGTAATTTGTATTTGTTTTGTTATTGTATTGTTTTCATTTTCCTTATTTATATCAGAGCAGGAAAATATATTATTTTTTAGAGAGTGAAAACAAAGCCAAACAGAGATCTACTTCAGACTGATATAATAATTAAAGAAGAACTAATACCGGTGTACAAAAAAGATTATGTTTACAAACAAAAACAAGAAGATGTTTTGGTCAAATACGGCCGAAGTCATCATATTAACGATGTTCACTACATCAGACATACTCAAGAAAAGGTAAGTTAAAACTAACACAATAAATAAATTAAACAAATTCAATTTTTTATTTGTTGTGTACTTTTATTTTCACATATTTGAATTAACACGTTCGCTTCAGTATAGACGAATTTTTGTGGATGAAATATTAAAAACATTTATTCATAGTAATGGATATACTTACATAATGTAATGAAATAACATTGGCCACCATAAAATTGTGGAAAAATGCAATTTTGTAATTACTATTTACATAACACCTAAAAGTAATAACGTTATTGTTTATGAAATGTTTCTTACCCCTAACAAATTTTATAATTTAGACTGTTCCTACATATCATGGAAATCTTAATATAAATTTTCTAGTCGATTCCAGAAAATAAAAAAATTTAAAGAATTTGATATAATTAATCTTAGTGATCAAACTTTATATGTAAAGCCTTATAATTTATCAAAACTAGCTAAACTGATCAATAATGATGTATTTACAAATCATCATAGTTAACATAGAATTTTATGCAATGAATTAATTCGTAAAAGTGAAAGTACTTACGATTTAATATTTTATAAATATACTTATATATTTTAAGCTTAACAAAGGTCCACCCCCTACAATTCCTAACCGTGCATCTGAAACAAAAGCCTCTTTTGGAATTCCCAAGTGGGTACCTCCAACTAGAGAAATCTTGGCACCTGCCATAGCAGCTCGTTGTGATGTAAGTATAATTATCATATTTTATACTTTCATTGAAATATTTTGTAATACAAATGATTCAATTTAATTGCCACTTAATATACCCATATTAAATATTTCTTGTCTGTCAAACAACGTAAAGATTTTTATCTACTCTTAGTTGATTATTTAAATCTTTAAATTAAGTTATACGACTTATGAACTTATATTATGGTAATGTGTATTTTAAGGTTAGCGGTTTAGCAGCACCACTTCAGCCTGTTATTCCTCCTGAAAGAGATGGATATTGGAAATATTTGGATAATTATATGACGCAGAATAGATTAGATCTGAGGCCATTTACGAAAGATGAATTATTAGGTTCAAGAAAAGATTTACCAACACGATATAATTGTACTGGAAAGTATCCGGTAACTATATATATTTTTATAAATTTTATAATTTGGTCCTAATCAAAATTTAACGTTAGTCTCATGTATAGATTAATATATATTATTTTGTCTTAATTTAGTTTTAAAAATCAATTCATTAATAAAAAAGTTAGTATTTAAATAAATATTTGGTATTCAGAATTTTAAATAAATAAATAAACTTATAGAACAATTGCAAAAAGCATATAAAATGTATGCTTGCAAAAGAAAAATTGAAAGAATTTTGAAATAATTTAAAATTATATTTGAATGTAAATAATAGAAATTAGAAAATATTCAATTTTGAAAATACCCAAAGATTAGATTTAAAAAAAAAATTGTAAAAATTCATATACAAAAGTTACAATTTTGTTAAAATTCCAATTTTGAGGAAATATGAAAATCCAAATTAAAAAAAAAATCGAATAAAAGATGAAAAACAAATGTAGAACTTTTAACTCCGAAATTGTTTTTATAAAACATAAGAAATGTTTGTCCCTCTCATATTGATTTACAAACAAATAATTTTAATAGTATTTATTTAAAACATTCTATTCCATCCATGTATAGAAGATAGAAGAGATATTTGAAACTCATGATAAAGGTTGATTATAATAAACTAGGTACACGTCCATCCGATTTCGAAATCGGATGGACGTGTACCTTCTTCCGAGTGTACAGAGTGAAGTTACTGCCAATATCCGCTATTAATCAGGAGCAGCTGGATCCATATAAATAAGAAATTTTGAAAAATGTTTTTTCGACAACGGTTTGATATTAAGAAACAAAATTTTTACAGCATATTTATTGTGACAGTATCCAGGTCAGGTTATATTTATTTGTCAAAATTCCAATTTTATGAGATCGCCGAATTTTTTTCTCTTTAACAAAAAGTACTTTTAAGAAAAAAAATCGGAAGCCCTCGATAACTTCCTCCAATATATACATTTAAAATTTCAGCCTATTTTACAAAAGGATTTTCGATTTATCGATGTTTAAAATTTAACTGAGGTGCTATTATACCCTTAAAGAAAAGTCAAAATCTTGATCGGTTTTTACCCGATCACAATAATACTTTTCCGTTATACTATAAACCTTATATCCACTTAAGTTTTTAAGGAATAAACGAAGCTATTTTTCATAAAAAGTCCTGCATGATCTATAAATCCCAAAAAAATCAAAAGTAAAAAATAAATCTAAAATACAACTATAAGGTACTATTTTCTTTAGTCGATATTGTCAAATATAAGCACATTTCACATTACCAATTACATTTTTTTACAACTTGTGTACTACTGAAAAAAATTGATAGTTGTATTTTAACTTTTAACTGCACATTTTATGAAGAATTTCCTTAAAATTAATAATATAGAAGTTTTCCATAGCATTCCAACATAAGAAGACATAGTGTAGAAATTTGAAATTTTTGGCAAAAAATTTTATTGTTTAAAATTAAATTATAGACAATTATTAAATCCGTACAAAAATTAAAAAAACAAATTTTTAATGAAATAGCAAATTTTGAAGTCTTGTTTTAGATAAAATTTGAGAAAAATTAAAATAGCAAAATTAATTAGTTTCAATTTCCTGTTAGGTATTTGAATATTAAGAAAAAGAAAAAGTGTGAAGAAAAAAAAATGACAAAATTTCGTGAAAAAAACTGTAATTTAAGTGATGGTTCGAAATTTTTTGATAAAATGGAAAAAGAGGGGGCACGTTTTAAATATAAAATACCCTTCGGTCAGAATTTGACCAAATTTTGATTTTGTAGAACTTGACCTATCAATCAAATATCTCCATTTCACCAATGTTCTAATTTTAACGGTTTTTTATTTACAGTGTGTCCAAAATCACAATTTTTTAATTTCAAAATATAAATTGCATGTTTTTATCAATATTAGTACAAAAATAAGTGAAACCTTTTTTTTCATACAACTAACTACAACTCACTCTTCGCTTTCATAATTTTTGTATATATACTGATATACAGGGTGAGACCATATATGTTTTTGAAAAAAAAAATACAGTGGAATTGTTTTGATATTTTAGTGAAAGCAATCTTGACACATATACAGGGTGGGGAAGCACATACGGCACTGAATTTAGTGCCTATACCATAACAATTTAAAAAAATCTTTTTATATGTATATGTATTATACCCTGTATAGGATATAATTAATTTGTTAAAAAATATAATAGTAAGTAAGGGTTGGTTGAATAAAAAGGATATGAATATGATTTGAAAATCAAAGTAAGTTGTTCTTATTTATAATACAAGAGAAGTGCAAATACAAAAGAAATTTTAATAAATGATATAAAACTAAACTATAAAACTAAATTTTATAAAATGTAATTATAGGGCTTAAGCCATTTATGTATGAAATTTTTTGTGATAAGTTGAGTGACATTCTCCATCAGGTGGATTGTTTGCCCTTTGGGTGCTATTAAAAATATTTTTGTATGTAAAAAATAGTAGGTGAGTTAAAAATAATTTTGATTTATATGAATTATCAGATAAAAAATTTTTGAAAGCTATTATTATATAAGTTGTTATCAGATAGATTTTGGATGATGGGCAGTTGGGATTTGTAAAGGAATATTTAGCAATGTTATATTTATATTAAAAGGGAAAATAAAAAAAATAAATAAAAGTAAGCAATATTTATTTTTAACATTAACATAAAAAATACAAGAAAAGAACTGCAAGGAGAAGAAGATGAGACAGAATATTAATGTTTGAAGATGAGTGGTTGATATAGAAGATATATGGGCGAATAGAAGAAACGTCTTTGAAAAGTAACAGTGAAAGAAGTTGAAGAGAAAAAAAAGAAGGATTATAAATAAAAATTTTTTGTTCATCATGTTTAATGTAATTTCTCATTTAGGAATATGGAACCCAACCCATATGAGAGACCATATGTTTTATGAGGAATAGTTAATCCTTATATAATGGGTTTTATATTTCAAAATCTACGTCAATAAGATCTACATTTTATTTATAAATATGCAGGGTGGTTCAAAAAAATTGACATATCAAAGTTATATATTTTTAAATGGAACACCCTAGTTTTGAAGTTATAGACAATTTAAAATCGCATTATTTCAAATTTAAGTGTTTGCTCTGGTCAAACGACATAAATTTGGATAAAACGGCTTACATGCCCTTATCTTAACTTTTTGAGTTCTAATTTGTGGCATAAGAATAAAATGTATAACAGGGTGATCAAAAGTACGCAAATTTTGATCACCCGGTAAACATTTTGTTCTTATGCCATCTTACTTTGAATATATAAATATTTTTTGTTTTTAGAAATCCAAATATGTGTTAGGGGATCCTTTAACCGGAAATAAGGAAATTTATGATAAACAAGTAATGAAACCTCAGTATCCAAATAAAAATCTCTCAAGAGGCTGGAAGATAATTCCACATCGGTAAGTTTAAAATTATATTTAAAAATTGATGCAGGCTTTCATGAATTTATCGTTTTTTTTGTTTTTTATTTTTTGAAATATTTATTTGCAATTAAAAAACTCAGAATTTTAGATAAAAAAACCTAAATTTGCAATCATAATATGTTGAAATAAGTTTTAAAAAAATCTACATTTTTATAAAAAAACATGTTTTTGAAATAAAAAACCAAATTTTTAAACAACTTAAAATTGGTTGTTTTTTTAATAATATCTGTAGTTGTTAACTACATGAGACAACTTTTTAGGAATCTACCTAACATTAAATGTAATTTGACGTGTAACCTACATATTTTTTATACAGGATGTCCAATTATATTTTCCGCTATTTCAAGAGCTTATAACTTTTAAACGAATATTAATGTTGGTTTCATTGAAATACTTCACAATGATACAAGTTTTGTTTAGACTCAAAATAGTTATTTATGCAACTAGTGTGTAAAGTGATACTTTTTTCACGAATGTAAATTTTGTCAATCACATGAGTGGAAAAAAGGCACTTTGCACACTAGTTGCATACAATATTTTTTCTACTACCGAAAAGTATGTTGCTATTAAGTATAAAATAAGCCAGTGCGTAAAGTAAAATAGTAAAATTGTTCTTAATTAATGCTACATTCTTCTTAATTATTGCTACACACTTTTGTCTTTAATTTAATTTAATAGTTTTAATTAAGGGAAATAACTATAATAACTAAATATACATTTTATTTAATTATGATTGCAAGTACTAAACAATAAATAAAATAATAAATAAAAAAGAGACTTCTGACGAATCTGTTAAATCGACATCCATATCGTATTGCAGTAGTACGAAATCTAAAACAATATAAATTTTAAAGTTAAGGTTACAAAACATATTTAATAACACAATTAAAGCTTACTTACCTAAACTAAATTTTAATAATATGTCAACTTCAAAATATTAAAAATTCGACGTCAAAATAAAAATCGCTATATCACCATGACTTAATTAGGTTTAAATGAGCGAAATTGATTGAATATATAATAATATAAATTAAACGTAAAAATTATAAATAATTTTATTAAAAATAATGAAAAATAGATATAATGAAAAATAGATATATTTATAAATACACAATTTTTTACACACGGTAGTAGAAAAAACTTTTTTTCTCACTTCCGGTTAAACAATAATAAAAATGGCAATTTTTTTAAATTGGTCTTGTTTGCTTTTTTAATGTAACACCCTGTATATTTTGTAAATTTTAGACCTATTTCGTTAATAAGTTCATTGGCTAAGGTATTTGAAAAGTAGTTAGATTAAGTCACTTTAGCAGTTTTTATAGACCTCTGTAAAGCATTTGATGCAGTAGATCATAAAATATTATTGGAAAAACTCGAAGATTTGGGTGTAAGAGGCACAGCACATAAGTATTTCGAAAGTTATTTAATAAATCGGCTACAATGTACTAGAATATATAACCAAACAAACTAGCAATGAACAAATAATAACGCGTGGTTTACAGTATATCTAAATAATATATTTCTTCGCGAATAAGAAGGTAAGATCATTAGTTTTTTAGATGACATTGTAATTTTTTATAAAAATTCTGATTGGTTTTCATTGAAACAACAAGTAGAAAGTGATTTAATAAGAATTAAAAAATGGTTTGACCACAGAGCCTTATCATTAAATATAGATAAAACAGAATACTTACCGTTTATTAGTTTGGTACCATCTCTTCCAGAGTTTGATTTAAAAATTAATGATAATATTACAATAAAACCTGAAAAAAAGTGTACTATCTTGGTATTATAATAGACCCTCAGTTAAGGTGGAACGAGAATACCTATTATCTTATGAAGAAACTGGGATTCCTGCTATTTAGACTCAAACAAGTTATCCCCTACCTAGATTACCAACAAAAACGAATAATCTATCAAAGTTTAATACAATCTCACTTAAACTATGAAATCATAGGCTGCGAAGGGATATCAACAACGTACCGAAATATGCTGGAAGTTTCTCAAAAGAAATTTTTAAAGTTGATATTAAATGTACATCGTAGATACTCGAGTAGTTCACTATTTACAGAAACCAAAATGTATTATCTATTACACAATATAACCACAAATCTGATTTAAAAACAGCTTTCCATCAATACCAAACCAGACAAAGTAATTAATTTGTACTACCATTTAGAAGCAAAAAAGTTGGTCAAAGAATCTTTGAATATTTAGGACCAAAAACATTTAACTCTAACGGAAACTGTAAAAGAAGCTCTAACACTAACTTCCTTTAAACGTAGATTAAAAGTATTTATGGACACTACATCTAGGACAGAAATACATCAATTTATAGAAATGTAAACCTAAACATATGTAAAGTTGAACTAAAAAAAAAACAAGGGAATCATTACAAACCTAATAAAAAAAAATCTGATGTGGCCAGCACATGTCCTCTCACCATTTTTGAATCAAAAATTTACACGTTAACACAAAAAGTATGAAAAAAATTGACTTTATTGTAAATCTGGCAACAATGGCAACATTCACATTAGTGAAAAAAGTATCACTTCACACACTTGTTGCATAAATAACTATTATGTCATGAGTTATAAATGAATAAACGCCAGGCTCGTGCTGGCCCACCGGGTGACCGGGAGTTTTCCGGTCAGTATCTAAAAGGTTTTAATAAAACTCTTAGTTTATGAAACGTCTTATAATTAATTGATTAACTAATTTAAATAAATGGCATAAAAATGTTAAGGTGTAGACAGGGGCCCATTAAGGGAATAATTTCTCGGGCCCTAAAGTCGCCCCAGCATGCGCCTGATAAACATATATTATATTCTATATTATATTATAATGTTTTTTAAAATAGATGCAGAATTAACTGCTCAATTAATGTTTTAGCATACGCCTGCAAAATTATCAGTCAACAATTAATTATCAATTTTTTTTAGTAGACCCTGGAATATTGTTTACGCGAATGTTACAATTCTTGAATCTGAGTTTTGTCACTAGATTTTTTGCATAAAAATGGTATTTTCCAATAAAGAACAGGAAAATGTACTTTATTTCGCTGAAACTAAATCTGTTGTTCAAACCAGATTTAAAAAAACGCCATTTTGTTTTTTGTTTAACCGGAAGTAAGATAAAATCTTTTAAGAGTCTAAACAAAACTTGTAACATTGTCAAGTATTTCAATGAAAACAGCATGTATTTGTATTTATTCGTTTAAAAGTTACAAGCTCATGAAATACCGGAAAATATAATGGGACTCCCGGTATACACGAAGGTTTCTATCTACTATCTACCGCGATAATAAATAGTATTTTTGTTTTTAGTGGAATGCAATCTGAATATAACGGTTCGTACACTACCCATACGTACTCTGACGTGTATCCCTACTTGTACGATAATGGTGTAGTATTTCCATGTGCGACTTCAAATGATTGTAGCCCTTGGCTAACCTATGCTGCTCCGGCAATGTATTGCACAGAATATTGTCATATGGGCAGTGGGTACCCCATAAGTTCAGTTTTGAACTGTTTAAAACACGAGAATATAAAATACCCTCATAAAGATGTAAAACCTTTCATATGTTTTGAATAAAACTTAATTAATTTATTTTTTTTACTGTCCTCTACGTTTACAGAGTTGTCTACAAATTCGGCAACCTTGTTAAGAAATTAATTTGTACAATAGAATATTGTTCAAATTGAAATGAATGAAGTCATTAAAAAGTACGAAAATTCTTTTGATTTGCGGAGTTTTGACACTATCAGGAGTTTCAGATTGAGATTATTGAACTTGCATATAATCGCTATTCACAATCTAAGGAACAAGGACTTCTCAACTTTCCAAGATCTTACAATAATTGTAAATTGATCAATTAAGGCACGCAATTTAAATAATCTTGAGCCTGTGCTGTAAAATTTACATCGCACAATTTAAGGCAATAGTTTTCTGGCTCTTAATAAATATACATGCAGTTTGCCTTTAAGGTATTTCTTTTAATAATTTGACAACTAAACTACGGCGGCTAGCCGCAGCCAGCATTTTGCCTTATTTACCGCAATGTTTGCTGGGTATGAACCACATGTAAATCGCCCGATTAAATATGTCATGTACGGCGATGAATTACTTATTCTCTGTTCAGGAAGCAATTCAGAGACCACTTCCAAATTAGTCCAGGGCCTTAATTCTCGACTTTATTCCTATAGGAAATTCGGCCTATTGCCTTTTCGTATGTAATATTTCTGGTTTATTATAGGAATAAAGTCGAGAATCGAGGCCCAGGACGCAGTATAACATACCTCAATACATGAGCCGTCAACGTAGGCCGTAATTTCTCTCACAGAAAGTCCCACATAATTCATTTTAGTAGTAGACCTCAAAATTCACGATCTATTGAGCTCAACGATGAATTTTCCAAATTAGTCCAGGACGCAGTAACTTACCTCACTACATGAGCTCACATTATTCATTTTAGTAGTAGACCTCAAAATTCACAATCTCTAGATTAAGCTCAACGATAAATTACTAGCTACAGTTGATAATCTGAAAATTCTGGGAATGATCTTCGATAATAAAAATTAAGCTGGAAAACTCACATTAATGAACTAAAAGGTAACTGTCTGAGTAGACTCAACATAATCAAAACGTTGGCACATCACCGTTGTAACGAAAGAAGTTTCTTGCTTAAAGTATACAGGTCAAAATTGGATTATGGTAGCTTTATCTATATGTCTGCTGCAAAAAATCTTCTACGATCTCTTAACGTAGTACATAATATCTCTCTACGAATCTGCCTTGGCGCTCTCAGATCTAGTCCGGCCGAAAGTTTGTATCGTGAAGCAAATGAACCGCCACTCTGGCTGCGACGTCAGCAACTTCTTCTGGCATATTCAGCCAATCCCTTGAACCCTGTTTACCCCATAATTGTAAATTGGGACGAGACCTCACATTCTCCGTCCAAAATAGAACCCCTTCTATCTAACTTTGCATCGCTCCTGGAAAACGCAGATCTTTCTCAAACCATACCCACTCCTGTTTCTCTTATCCCTCTATGGATTAAAATTATTCCAGGGAACACAAAAAGGGCCTAAAAATAGCTCGGTGGGAAATTCGCATATACAGCCTTTTTGGCGAGTTCTTTAGGAAATTCACGTCAACTACTTTTGCTGAGATCTATGTAAGATTCGAATGCTGTATTTGTCGCGTGTTCGTTTGCATTGCGTTTGTGTTCGTTTGCATTGCGAGTTGTGTCGCCATCTATCCCATCAACATACTCTACACGTCTACTAACATCGCAACTATCCTGATTTTATTTGATCATCCTCTATCGTCAGAAAAAAAAATTTTAGTTCATTTTTAATTTTGAACAATTGCCGTTATTTTATAATTTGTTGAAATTTTGATTATAGATTATTGAACGCGATTGTCCCTTTTGTACCATTTAATTATAAATATATTCAATAGCCTATTTGATTTTAACATTAATTTGGAAAGAAATATAATAAAACAAAGTAGGAAATGAATTTTTAAATTTGGTTTGCGATTAAAAAAAGAAAATAATAAACATTTTTTTTCTGATCATTAAGAATTTTTTAATGCCAATTTGTAAGATTTGTAAAAGGTTTAATAAATGAGATATTGTATAAAGATGGAATTGAAGGTATAAAGTTTTATACCAGTGAAACAAATCTATATATTTTTATTAAATTTATTAAATAAAATGGAAATTAAAAAATGTTATAATACAGAAGAGGACAATAGTCATAGAGAGGTATAAAATTAACGAAGTTTTGTAAAGGCAGTAAAGAAACAAGGTGGGAAGATCTTCTAAGAAGAAGTGAAATATCACTGGTGAAGAAGTTAGATTTAAATAGGGGCTGAGAAAGGAAGAAGCACTAGTAAAATTTATAATTTGTATTATTTATATGTAACATATGTTAGTTTTTTCTTTTATAATATACCTCAAATAAGATTTTGTTTCCAATACTTCAAATTTACACAATATTGTAAACTGGTTATTGAAGTTCTGTCTGTGTTTATATAAGTAAGATACGTTCGGGATAACTTTAGGAACTCGCAATAAGAATTTATTATTAATGATACGTTCGGGATAAATTTACTAACTCCCAAAATGATGGAACATGGCAAACGAAATGTGAGGTCTCTAAGATTTCTCACGGGGACACCAGTGAGAATTTCGCTTAGTTACAGCACATATATATCGGTCACCGAGACCTCGCAATAGGAGTTCGCATAAGATCCTAATTATATCCTCGTGGAGAAACCTGTGTTACTTAGGATGCTTCAAATCGATACATCTCTATAAGTATCCACTCAAAACAAGATGCTCCCGCTTCACTCATAATACAAAGTTTCTTGAAGATAATCCATGCAACTCACTAAAACAAATGCTTCTAAGAATGACGATTATGTAGGCCGTGCAGTTACCACATTAAATGAAACAATTAATTTAACAACTCTCCCTCCTTCTGCTATTGTTCACACTGGAGAACTTTTTGCCATCCTACAGGCCATCCATTCCATCCAAAATATCTACACACAACATCCCATTGTCCAATTGAATGATCGAGGCTATTAACCAATTGAATTCCAATGGATACACCGCTACATTGAGCTGGATTCCATCTGACATTGGCATACCTGGTAACGAGGCAGTTGACCACTCCGCTAAAGATGCTGCAATATCTGCAAAGCATCCTTCAAAAGAAAAATCCGCCTTTCTTGGCAAACTCACTGGAGCAGAATGTCCACCAAATTGAACCCACCGTTGATCAGGTAACTTTCCGATAATGTCCAGGAAAGACAAAACAATCTTGAGAAGATTGAGAGTTGGACATTCACGGCTACTTGATGGCTTCAGAAGATCCACCTATATATGTCCTTGTGACGCTTCAGCAATAACCATTCAACATATTCTGCTAGATTATTGTCGACTTTATGTTCAAGAACGCAGTAACTATGGTTTACCAAGAAATCTACAGAAACTCCTCAACTCCCTCAATTAGCCCGTTAAGGTGATTAAATTCTTTCAAGACACTAGACTGTATTTCCATATATAAAAGTTTCTAATTGTGTGTTATATCTTATCACTGCATATCTAATGTTATATTTTATATCTAATTTGTATTAATTGTTCCGTGTGTCAATGATCTTTCATATCGACTTAAATAATAAAAAGTTTTTTTTTTTTGCTTTTGCTATTAATAATTATATTTTTTTTAAGTAGGTTCACAATTAATATTGGTATGTTAATTGTAAAAACTTTTAAAATTTAATTACTTAATATAGGCATTCGAAAACGGCAGACTGTTTTTCCTGATTTCTTTTTAAGAAAAATATTTGTGGACCACCTGGTACATAATGAATAATACAAACACAAATCATCCTGTATGAAAGATAAGTTGTGGGGCCCGTTCGGTAAGTATATACCTGTGCGACAGTCATCGGCCGTTAGCAGGAGTCAAGGGTGACCGCCCGAAGATGGCAAATCTACTGGGGCCATCAAACCTTGGGCAGTCGGGCAGTCCTCGTCGGCGTTTTACCGCTAACAAACGATCCGCCAAACACCCAGCTTCGAATACCAGACTTCAAGACTCTTTCCAATCATTTTCGGAAGGTTCTTTTTGTGAATAGGACGTTGAATTTGAGTGTTCGTTCACCTCAGAAAGTCACGCCGATGCTACGTTGCCGGATTTAAAATTTTAAAAGTTGTTCAAATAAGTGTTAAATATTTAAACAACTTTATTGGACAACAACAAAAAAAAACAAAAAACACAAAAAGGAGCTTGCTCCACAAAATAAAACAAAAAAAAACCGGAGTTTCCTCCACAAAATTTTTTTTTTCAGAAACCCAACACGATAATAAAGTTCGCTGTTTGAACTTATGCTAATTATTTTCTAATAATTGTGTTTTAAGTTTTAGGCGAACTTCACATAGTGATGACGACCAACAACAAAAACGACATGACAAAACCTTACATATTGACAAAGCACACACAAGCGACAGGACAAATAGATAACAAAAGGGGATAAAGGCTTCGGTCGTCCCCTAGAAAACCAGAATATAAGCTAGTAATCCATCGTGAACACGGCGTGATTAAGTGAGTGATGACGAATGACGACCAGGGGACTCCGGTCCTTAAATGCGACCTCTCGATATGTCCACAATAGCTGACATATGTCGGGGGGAGAACCTGGAGGTGGTTAGGCAGGGGACTTGGGGATCAAGTGACGATCTGGTACAATATCCCCTTGGCTCGGGGTCGTTCGAAGTGTGCAAATTAATTAATACTATAGAGAAAACTAACAATTAATTCTAGAGACGCTCAAACACGGTGTACCGTTTCCCGACTTTGGTCCATCGTGTACCATAATGGCTTGTCCAATCCTGTTCAAACTTCTTAAGGTGCCTACACACTAAGCGAACGAACAATGACGAATGTTTGGCATTCGCTCGCTAAACATTCGTTTGGTGTTCGTTCACTATTCGGAGGACTCTCTACACCAAGCGGACAAAGAGCGATTTAAAAGTTCGTTGTTCGCAGACAGACATTAAACGAGCATGATCTGTCTGTGATTATGTCCGACGAAGATATAGTTATTTCAGAGGCTTATTTGAGCCGAACGAACATTACTGATACTGATTTCCCGTCCCCACTGAACAGCGAATCTTTTTCATGTACCCGTCCTTGGAGCGAACGCCACCGAACGCAAACGGTAACGGAATGGTAGGCTGTGACAAAAATAATGGATCAGGAGTCTGCGCAGTACACAATAATGGAAGAGATATTTTATACTGCGCAACTCAGTAGCTTCGGGAACAAACCTAATAGCATATATAAATATAATAGTCCACCTATAGACTGAATTTTTTTTGATTCAATTTTGAGTTTTATTTTATTTATTATTTAATTTCTAGTTAAAGCTTTTCTTTTTCATCATAGAGTGTTTTTTATATTTAATTAAAATTTTTATGATGATACTTCACCTACGTATTTTATTTGTTATTCTTAGATGTGAAATAATACATAAAACGATATTTCAAGCGAGTATTTTGCTCTTTCTTAGTATATTCTATGATATTTTGGTTATATATTTTTAATTTCCAGTATCCAAAAACACCTCGCTGTTCAACAATAATTCGGATTTCATTGATAATATGGGAGTGTTTTGAATTTTAGGATGACAATTCAATATTCTCAAAATACCATAAAAATTCACCCCGGTATTAAGCAAAATCGCACGAATTCGACGAAAATGAACAATTTTTTAGTTTGAGTTAAAAGTTTTAGTAGCAAAATGAGAGGTGCAGTCTCAAAAAACATGAATTCCTACTTAACTTTTCCCGCTCTTTTCGAATATACTATCCAATTTTTCAAATTCTGATATACAGAGTGTTGTTCATCGTGAAAATAATTTTGGTATTTTTTTTGAAGCCGGACCTTAATTTTTATTTTGCTTACTATGTCAGTGTAATGTACTAAAGACTCAAACAAGCTTGCTAAATATGAAAGGGTGGTTCCGAAGAAACTAGAGTTAGAAGAAATAAGTAATTGTGACAAAACACCCTGTACCTCACTTATGAGGAGGGTTAGACCCATCAAATATTAGTTTTTTGGAATCACTTAAGTGCCCTCTATTTTCAGTTAACGTATGTCGGTTTACCTATGAAACACCCTGTATAAAAGCGTGTTATTTTTAAGTTTAAGTTACATAATGAATGTTTTGCTGCTTTATTTAAACACAAAATTGAAGCCCGCACAAAAAAATATTACCTGTATGGCAGCGTTTACAAACTCCATAAACTGACCGGGGGTATATCAGGTATACGTTCGCACAGCCCACGTTCTCAAAGCCAACGCCACCGAATAAAGCACAACTCTTCTTCGATAAGAGAGAAGGGTCATGCAGTAATTTTGATGAAATTTGATATCACTGAACGATAATTTGTCTATTCTATTAAATACTAAGTTCGCAACATATGGAAAACTTTTTTATTATTAGTTTTACGAAAAAAAGTTATTTTTCGTAAAAAGTTCTGCAAGGTCAAACTAAAATGCCACCATCAGATAATACATGTTTTTAGTCGTATATAGGAGGTGCGTCAAAAAATATAAATACTCAAGAGTAGTTTAAAAAATATAAAAAAAATGTTATTAGTAAAATTTCTTTAGAAACATTATTTACCTCCAAAGATAATATCATAGCCTCCTATCTCTAAACAATATTTTTTCTAATATTTTTCTTGTAGCAAAGTTCGAAGTGAACTGAGACATACAATTAGTTTCCACAAATTATTTTAAGCACATTTATTGGGTTTTAGTTAAAATAATAAACATTTATTTTTACAAGATTTTGCGATTAATAATTTGTTATATATTATATTTAAGTATATTTAGATACGCTACTGAAGGTCAAATTATATTTCTTGTATACAGCGTGTGTGTCACGAAGAGGGTGAACTATCTGTATATCAAAAACTACTCACACGATAATTATGAAAACTTGTAAGCATAGAATATGCTGTATTTAAGCAAAATATTTTGATAGACATTTCACTTCCGGTTGTACCGGAAGTGACCATCAACTTTGTTATTTTAAATGGAACACCCTATATTTTTTTATTTTTTTAGACCTATATTATAAAATAAATAGGTTTGAAGTTATAGACAATTGAAAATCGAATTTTTCCAAGTTTAAGTGATTGCTACGGCCAAATAATATAAAATCGGATAAAAGGGTTTACATGTCCCTATCTTAACTTTTTAAGTACTACTTGGTAGCATATGAGAAAAATGTATACAAGGCTTTGATTATCCTGTATATATTTTGTTCTTATGCCACTAAGTAGAACTCAAAAAGTGACATAAGAACAAAATATATTTAAAATAACAAAGTTGATGTTCACTTCCGATAGTTTACCCTCTTAGTGACACACGCTGTATATCGTTATCAGGTTTGAGATTTAGGTAGAATTCTCGATGTTAGGTCCAAAAAAAATGTTCCTGTATTGTATTAACAGCCGATGAATAAACAACGAAATAATATATGTATTCTTATTTTCACATCTAACCCAAAATTAAAGGAGTTATACTGTCGAAGTTCCTTAAAGCGGTTTGCGGTAGGATTTAACATTTAACATTCAGAAATTGTAACGTAACAAAAAATAGACATTATGAATGATTATTAATTTAAAATGTAAGTAGTTACTTTGAAATGATTATTTATAACAAAAAAATAAGAAAAAATAGGGAAAATAGGAATAAATAGAGAAAATGGCGAAAGTAGGGAAAATAGGGAAAAACAGTCAAACAAATTGAGTAAAGTAGGGAAAATTAAAGTGAAATATGGAAAATAAAGCAAAATAAGGGAAAAATAGAGAAAAATAAAGAAATTAAATGAAGGAAATTGAGAAAAAATTGGAAAAAAATAATGAAAAACTAGGAAAAAAATATGGAGAAATGCGGACACTTGTGGAAAACAAAGAAAAAATATGGAAAAAAAAACGGTGAACAATGGGGTAAAATAGGAAAAATATGGAAAAATACATACAAATAGGGACAAATCTGGAAAAAGAGGGGAAATATGAAAAAGAGAAAATTGGGACAAATATGAAAATCCAGGGAAAACAGGAAAAAATATGGAAAAATGCTGAAAACATTGAAAAAAAAGTGAAAAATAGGGAAAAGATAGTAAAAAATTATGAAAAACAGGAAAATAGTAAAAAAGGGAAAAGAGAATTAAGGGAGAGAGATATTAAAACACGCTTGGAGTTAAAAAAATAACAAAAGGATCTTCGTTTCTGACGGGGTCTCCCCGATCACAGAAACTTTTTTTGTAGGAATTCTGTGAACAAATTTAATTTTCATTTTTTTAAAATCTAAATTAAATTTAATACATCTACTTCAAACATGAAGTGAAGTTTATAAGCTTTAGTCTGTCTATAAAGAAAAATATCTAATTTTCAGTCAGAAAACTAAGAATTGCTAAAGTTAAAAAACTAATTGTACTTAAATTTAAACATATATTTATATGAATAGTGTAATTAAGTATTTATTAAAAGACGTGACAACATTGTAACTCAAGCAGACGATCAGATGGGGTTGTTTTTGTTTTGAACGTTCGTCAGCCAATAGAAACGCTCATAAACAAATCCGTTGGCCGCTATTCGCAGAGCCTGCTGCCAGCCAAGGACATTGTACTTGTCTAACAGTGTATTGTTGGTGTTAGTAAAGTGAGTTTCGAAAGAATTAAAAGTGTGTTTGTGACCTTTTTCACCTGCATTAATATGATTTATGCAGGTAAAAACAAATTCGAGGTAAGTACTAAATAAACTCTCGTGTACTATCCAAATCTATTAGTTTTTTAAAAGTAATTTCCTGACGTTCATTGTTTGATGTAAAACAGCTGATACCTATCTGATAAATGTCAACGCGCTGTTTTGAAGCGAATAATAATGATTTGAGAAGTCTTTATTTGGCGAATAAACTAAAATTCATTCTTATGTCTTTTCACATTCCGTTTACTTAATTTTTTATGTTTATTTTTACATTTCTTTGTTCTTAACTATATACTAGTCGAACTGAAAATGTCAGCCGTTTATTGACATCTACGTCTCATTTATTCACACAAAAAATGTTATTTTTCGTTAAAATCGCATATAAATTTACTAATGTATGCAGTTAATTTCATTCCCAGAATCCTATTTTATTTATTTATAAAATAGATCATTAATTATTTCAAGTGAAACTATACAAAGTTATGTCAATAAGTCATCTAATTTTAGTCGATAGAGATTTTTTGTTTTTGTAGATACTGCACAGTTCTCGCAATAAAGATTTTTTCGCAGTGAGTTGAATTTAATGTAGCATTATTGTTTACTCAATTGCGCTGTAATGACATGACAATATGCATAAGATAGTAAAGATTTTTTTGAATGCCAAATTATTCAAATATTTACATATACATTAATTATTCTGTAATGCTTTACTTTCCCTTTACAATAACATTACAAAGTCAGTAACTATTTTTTCTTAATAATAATAAAACTTGGTACCGTAATTTGATATACAAAATTAATTATTAATTGAAAGTTTTTTTTTGTAAAAAAATAGCTCCCTATAATATATATTACTTATATGCAGTGTACTAGCCATACCTAAATTCATTTTTTCGCTTCTGTTGGATTTTATTCTAGCTAGGGAAGAAATGAGCTGTTATGTTTAAAAAAAAATTGTGGGACCTAAAAATGACTAGTTTATAGTCCGAGAGCCTGTTGCCAAAAGTCCGACCGAGACAGTACCACAATAAAATATTTTTCAAATGGTAGTAATTACTTAAAGCATTCGTAAAGTCACTGCCTGTCCGGACTGAGTTTGATGGAAGTATGGGTACATCCTTCCTACGACCAATTTTTCAGAACATACCTTTCGTTACAGAGTAACAGCATGACACTACTCTTAAAATTCAGTGTTTAATTAATAAAAAAAGATTGTAGAATAGTGCCTCATTCAATCCTGAAAAGAAGTCATGGCACAACCCTTTTTTAATTTTTATTATTTTCACGTTTCTTCACCTATCAAGTAACACTTTTCCATTTATTTTAAATTAATAATTAAACATTTTTCTATTAGAAAAAATTACTGTGTCACATTTATGCCTGTATATTATGCCTGGCAAGGTGCTTTCTATATCCCAAAGTCATATGCTACGCTACTACTTTATTATGCTATTACTATAGGATACATATGTAGGAGCATTTAATAAACAATTACAATAATTGTATAAAACAACCATTTAATTGAATATTTTCATAATATACATAAACATATAATACAATATTATACATTAAAACAAACTTATCTATTATTCTTTACTATACATCATCGCCATTATCATCGTTATCATTATCATTATTATAAATTATCTTCATATATATTATCGTTATCTACTTCATCAAACTCTAACAAAACAATGTCTTCAACTAATAGAGATGTTGGATCATCTCCAAACCGAAGTGGTTCAATTTTGTCATCTTTGACTGTCCATCCCGAGGGGTGTGCAACCTATTGATTAATTTTTGTACACCTACTGCAGAAATGTAAAAATAAACAGTCCTGCAGGTACTGCATGACGTCCTGCACTGTCCTGCACAAGTACTGCATGGTCCTGGACAAGTACTGCATGGTCCTGGACAAGTACTGCATGGTCCTGTGCAAGTACCTACTGCATAAGTATTTCTTAATGCTATTCAAGACTAACCTTTTTATAAGTTTATTGAAAAATATATGGTTTTAGGTTAAAATAAAATATAAAAGAGAATAAAACTTTTTATTTTAAGAATACTTATTTTTAATTTTCAAAAATGTATCACATTCTAAATCCTACTAGTGAGATATCTAGTGTTGGTAATTTCCCAAGAATGTTTGAAACATGTATAACTGAAACATCGTTATCTTAAGTTCTAAATTTTGTTTTATGGTTATCCATTACCCTCAACGACATCACCTCTATTTCTTCTTGTTGAAGATATTTGGATTGTACAACACAAACGTATTTAAATGGAAAGGTGTTTCTTTTTCCACCAAAACATAATCCCCAATTTTTATACCGTTAAATTGTATTGTTTTCACCTCGCAAAAATCTTCAGTCATAATTTCACCTTCTTCACTATCTCCACTTCCAACCAATTGTTCATCATTTGAAGAGGATGAGTCCGAATCTTCTTTATTATTCTTTCTAGATCCAGTTGTAGCTGTGTGTTTCTTGAACATTTTCTCACTACTCTTTGCTTGTCTATGCAATTTGATTTGGGCTGTTGTGTGCAATTGTTTTGGTTGTTCACTCATCGCTTTGACCCGAATTAAGCGGTCAGAGGAAAGTCTTCACCATTTCTCTGAGAACAACCAACATAGCGAAGATTTCCGAACTACCTTCTCTTGACCGTGTTGAATTTAATTTTTAGAAATGAGCGATTTATAGTCTCGATAGGGTATCTTTGGCCTTATTTCAAGTCCAATGGAGAGTGTAAAGAAAATAATTCAATATATTCTCTTTCATTGGGCTAAGGTATGGGTTGTAGGTTTACACCTTGGTTTATGTAGTTAATAATAATGTTTGCATTACTTTTAATTTTTTTACAATAATAATTCTATTATTTGTCCTGTTTTATTTGCTTTATATCATTTCTCCTGAAATAAGCAAACCTTGTTGTAAGGTTACTCCTCCTCTCATGTATAACCTATCATAAAATATAACTAGAAGAATGTAAACTAAATATTTAACAATATTTTTTGTATCAACACTTACCTGCATATTAATCTGTTAGTCCTGCATAAGTACTGCATACGTACTGCGCGTCCTGCACAGGTACTGCAGAGTCCTGCGTAGGTACTGCGTATGTCCTGCAAAAAATTTGTACACCTACTGCAGAGAAGGTTGCACACCCCTCGATCCATCAGCATTGTTTTGGTAATAAATTAACGCATTGCGCTTCAGTGGCATTTTGCTACATTGAAGTGACATAAATGGTTATTATTTTTTTTTATTTTAATGATTGCCAACATGGTGGCAGTTGTGTCGTATCAAATCTTTTTTCATTTTTTATAAAATATTCCGCGATTGACGCTGATGTGAACTTACATGTATATTCTTGTAGTATTTCCATATTTCTTAGATAATTTACTTATTTCATATTATTTAAATTCGCAAATACTTGTTGAACTTGGACATTTTTTAGCAATTCTTTAAACGGCTTTACTTTTCCCTTGTTATAAAAGCTGGCAGTATAATCGCTCTCCATATATGCATGGAAACCAAGTGATATGTAATTCGGGTATCGGTCTCTTCATGATTGCATTCAAAATTTGGCTCAGAAGTTCTTACAATATAAGTATTTTCTATTCTAATCTAGAGACATTTTAGTAGAAGTGCCAAAGCTTATTTAAACAGGCGGTGAAGAAAGATTTGTGGCGTGCAAGATCGCTAGATTTAAACCCAATCGACTTTTTAGGGATACATGAAATCCTTGGTATATGAAATAGTTGAAACGGAAGAAGAATTATTGTCAAAAATACAGGCAGCCGTAGCCCTTATACATTATGGCCCAACAGGGTTTTCGAAAGAGTGCGTTTTGACATGAGAAAACGTAGGAAATGCTATGGAGTGAATGGTCAACATTTTGAACAGTTACTATAAATTAAGTAAAACATCAAAAAACTAATTATTAACAAGTTACGTTACTTTTTGTACAAACTGGTGTAAAAGTAATAATACTCGCTCTAAAAACAGTACAAAGTTTTTTCGATTTCCGAAGTGCCTTTTATTACAAAAACAGTAAGTTATTATATAAATAATCATGTTCGTTATTATTTTAAGACTTTATATTAAATAATGCAAAAGAAGTACTAGAAGAATTATTGTGTGTAATAGCTTTAAGTAGTTACGTATTCATTTATTAGTTAGCGTTTTTTTCAATAATAATAACAATAAAACACTGCACAATATATGAACATTTATTTTATGTAACAATTTGTATGACTGTAAAGTTATGCTCGTTGCTCTTTCAGTACTAGTACTCATCTCGTAATATACTATTGCTTTGACTGTAAATTAAGCATTATATATATAACAGTCTACTGTAACTAATGACAATGACGTTTAGATTGTGAAAATTGTATAAGAAATCAACTTGTAAAGTTTTATTCTAAACGTCATTGCCTTTACTTACTTTAAAGTTAAAGGACGTTCTATCTACTGACAGTAAGTAACATACACATACAATAACAATATGCATCAAAAAGTTCTACTAACAATATATTATTTTTTTGAGTAAAAATTTATAATATAATCGCGCATTTTCCGATTTTAACATCTAGCAATAACACAGTTTTTATAATATAAACCATATCGGAATCGTAAAAAAAGTTTATACCTTTTTTAAAGTACTTATTACTTTTTAGTGTGGAATACATTTTTAGTAAATATATGGCCGTAAAAAAATGAAAACAGCCCGAAAGACACAATAACACCATGCAGTCAAATGTTAAATTATTTCGTTTGGACTCCAGCTACGTCATGTGCAAACTTGGACGAATTTGGGACGCCTAAGTCTCTAACCTTTGTAATTTTTAAATCATGGCAACAATATATATTTAGCTGTGAGTTAGATTGACAAGTGTCTTAATTTCAATATTGAATTAACCTAATAATTGTTTTACTTTTTATGTTAGTTTAGTTTATCTTCCTGAGGTATCCGATATCATGGCTCGTGAGTATTTTTAAGCGTCTTTTACATTTGTCTTTTTGACAAGAGGCAGGTTCTAATCAAGCTATACTTTTAAAAGGCCATCTAGTAAATTGAAATTATTGTACAAAAGTCAAAGTAGATTTAAAGATACATTATGAAAAATTTCTTATTTTTTTAAGAGTTTTAACATACTCACTTTTATTGTATTAAACTATCATATTTTGTTTTAATTGGGTTAACTGAAACACAGAGTTACATGTTTATACAATATCTCTGTAAATAATATCTGTGATTACTATATTAGTGTCAGCCAACTACATAATTAAAACAATGTTTTATTATTTATCTGCAAGTAATTGTCAATTATGAATATTAAGACCAGTACTGGTCACAAGATGTTACTTGTCGAACTTCAACTCTAACTCATCCTAAATAAAAGTTGTTAAGCTTTAAAACAAAAATTGGTAAAGCTACTTTAAATTAAGTGTTGTTACACAAAAGTATATTAATTGATTCGAAAATATGGATTAAACGTTTAAAAATGAAAAAGTAAACCAAATTCATTAATTTATTGTGACAAATGGACTTCTAATTCCATGCATTTAGTCCTTTACGTTTTACATTAAATATTATATAGACCTAAGTATTTGTAATCTAGTAATTATCTAAATCAACAAGTCAAAATTGTACAATTTTGAGGCATTTATCAAAAATGATCAAGATTTACTTACTCCATATTCTCATATTTTAATTTACATTTTTTAAACTTTAATTTATTAATTTATACCTACTATCCTGGCACCACAATTTTTTTATTTATATTTTTTGTTTGATTTTGTTTCTATACTTAGTCACCTGCAAATCCTATCAGTCCTGGTCCACCGGAAGACGAAGAAGCACCAAATAAGAAAATAGATGACTCAAACTGGTGGGGAAATAAAAAGCAAACTAGAAAATTGAGGAATATCTCTAATATAAATCTAGGCTTAGATACAGATAAGCAGGTGTGTACATTAATAAATATAATCATACGTACTTTAACACTGTCACTTTCTATGGCTTTAAATAATGCAACATGCATTAATTTAAAGGAAAGGTACTTGGAAAACATTAAAATAAATTAAGCTTATTAGCGTTGAAATTAGCTCGACTTTGCAATTAGCTCGACTTCTCAAGTTTATTTGTGTTTACAGCATTAAAAAGATATATTTTATTCGAAAGTATTTATTTCAAGGAAACACATACACAACACAACACAATGTTTTTCCTAATTTGTAAAATTGAAGTGATATAAAAACATGCAGTCTTACATTATATTTGCCGGTGACCTTTAGACTTAATTGAGATAAATTATATATCATGCATTAGCACTTATATATAAAGTTCTTAAATAAAGTTTAAATTAAATTATAGTGGAGGCAAAATTTTTTTACTAGCCAAACATCTCTGTATATCGACAAATATAAATATTTATAGTGGGACATTCTATATATTTGCTCAGATTTAAATACAATTGCTTAAGATTAAGGGAAATTTTATTGTTCTTAGTTGAATTCGTAACACCCCTAAAACATAAGCCTTACAGTTAACCGGTTATGATATATAAGGTGATTTCCTATTTTTTACCATAAATTAAAACAATTTTTAATTACCCGTTTTACAGATTTAGTTCAAAATTGGTAAGTTACTCAAATTTTAACTAAAACAGTTAAATAACAATTAAGAAACAGTTATTAACATTAACGCCTAATTATGTAGGGAATGTTTTGGATTCAATTCAAGACGTCTTAAACAAAACCTCTAAACTACGTGACACCCTGTATGAACTCTACACGTTTCTGAGCCCTTAGATTAATTTTTGGTACAAATCTTGAAGTCAAATTTTTAAACAGTTAGAAAGTCTGCATTAAAAAATTGCCGTATTAATAAAAGTTGCGGCATCGCATAAAACGCAAAATATTTTTTAACTGTATACGGGAGCTACAAATTAAATATAAATTTTGCTCAAGAGCAATAAAAAAGTTTAATTTTTGAAATATAAAAAATGTAAAAAAGTTTAGAATTAAAAATTAGTTTCGAATTTCAAATCTTATTTTAAAAAAATAAGGAGGGGTAATCCCACCCAACTTTCTGAACACTTCTAGTAAAAGAATTGTTTAATCAATTATTCTTCTAATAAAAGAACTTTTTTAATCCAGCATATTTCTTTTTCAAAATGATATTTTCAATTTTCTCAAAAAAATTGACGCAAGCGTCTATAAAAATTTTTCGCACTCTCTAGCGGCGAAACTATGCGGAATTCGAAAAAAAAGTAAAGATACAATTTGTAGGAAATTTTATGTTCTACAACTTTGATATCAAGTAATTTTTCATAAAAATGCATAATTTTGGCAATTTAAAAAATATGAAAAAATCTAACTTTTGTCAAAAATTCATAAGTAAAACAACCTTTTTCATTTTTTTAACTTTTTACATTTTTAACTAAAACTTTTACAAATATTATTTTGAAATTATGAAATAATTTGCAAATGTAGTACTATTTAATCCTTTTCAAATGCTCTATTTACTTTTTTCATTAGTTTTATAATTTTTGATAAGATGAAATTACAAAAAATTTAAAAAAATTCTTTATTTTGGTTATACTAATTAAAATTCTAAATTCGAAGAAACTAAAATACATCTTAAATTTTAAGTTTTATATTCTATTTCGAAATGTATAAATCCAATTTTCATATCTTTAATAATTTAAAAGTTATTCAATTTAGTTTAAAATCGTAATAACATTTAAAATTTGGGTATGGCCAAAAAATCATGACTGCAATAGTTTCCTATACAACTTTGTTGGGTTCGGAAAGTAAAAATTATATTGAAGTGTAAAGAACCTCACCCATTTTAATAAGAATTTGGTAAAACTTTTTTTTTATCTAGTTATATGATTTTGGCCACAACCAATTTACATACTCATATTATAGTCTTTTCTATAATCTATTTATGTAAGTAGAGTATGTCTTTATATCTTAGTTTTTTCTGTTTTATGTAGGTATTTATTATGTACATTTCAGATTTTTTGATTTTTTTTTTCATCAAAATACAAGTTTCATTATCGTCAATACTGCTCACAAGGTTGTAGTTAGTAAGTTACAATTTCATTTTACAACGTATAATATGTTGATACAAACGACAATATATTATAATGAATTCATTTTGAATGAGTTATAGAAGTTAATTTATTATTATTAGTGTTATTATTATAAATAAGTATTATAAAATTATATTCGAAAGTTTTTATAGTTGAATATAATGATTAAATTTAAAATAATGGAGTATATAAGTAGAAATTCTGGTATAATCAACAATTTTTGATATTGAAAGGTCTTATGAAATTTTAATAGAAATAAAATTTGTTTTATATTTGGAAAAGTAGTAATTTAAAATTTAACTAAAAAAGAAAAAAATCATTCAGTATATAAAAAAAAAATGGACAATATTTAAAAATCAAGTAATGATTTGTCTTTAAAATAAGAGAGGCGAATTTAATTAGATCCGAAGAAAAGTCTTAAGATTTAATTGTTTTTAAACTTTTGTAAAATATAAAATATATATTTGGAAATTTGTTACATAGATAATGAAGAAATAAACATTTACAATACAATAAAAAAATTATTTCATTTAAATACAATTATATACTATATGGGATCTAAAAATTGACTTGGAGAAGAAATAAAGTTTTTGGAGATAATGGTTATAAAAAGTATATGGAAGGAGAGGAACAATAAAAACATAAAAACTTAAGAAAATTAGGAGATGTAGGATTAATTCTAAAAAAGTGTAACTAACTCAGAGACGGAGAAGAAGAGTAAATTTACATAAATAAACAATAACTAAAAATTTAATTCGTATTTAGAATTTTGGAAAATTTTATGATTTTTTTTATTTAGATCGGAACCCATCCCAAAATTTGAGATAAGAGAAATTTTGCATAATGGTTAAAATTCAGATCATTATAATATATTTAAATCGTTACAGAAGATTATGAAATTTAGATACGTTGGTAAGCTTTAAGTAAATCGCTATGTAGTTTTATGTTGTCTATATACAATTTAGTCAAGTATCATGTGTGTAAGATCCCCTATGCTACCACACCTACAAAGTTCATTTTCAGGTAAACCTATTCTGTGTTGGTAAAATGGTGTTGTGATCGAATTCTGTTAATTACCACAATGAGGTGTCTTTTACTTGTCGAGCTAAACCATTTTTTTTGTTTTACGTTTTTTCTTATAGTAGCTAGCCTAAACGTTTTCATATGGTAAGTACTTTTCATTTAAATCTTCTCCTCTAAATTTGATTTTTGACTGGCTTTCTCTCCTGCTTTCAACCACGTTTTTATGTCCAGTTTGACTAAACATGTTTTGTCATAATGTTCTGTGGTACCATGTACTATTTGTTTTTCTATAAACACAGACATCTAAAGGGTCTTGAGAAAAGTGGAAATGAAGACGAAATAAAATATAATTAACAATAATGTGTTTTGACAATTTAAACAGAGACAGATCAAGTTGCTTGAGAAAATCAACAAGGTCTAAGACCAAACAAACCACATTAAATATAATGTGTTTTGACTATCTCTCTAAAATTACTAATTATGTGTAAGTTTTGTGGTTTTATTTAAATTGTTTATTCTATCTACTGCACTTTTACCGTCTGTGAATACAGGGTGTCCCCTATTTTAACTGCCTGTAACCTTTAAACGGTTCGGGATAGAAATAATGCGGTTTTTACTCAAATTTTTATTTTAATAGATGTTTTGTTATATAGATTGAATTTTTTCTTGATTTCTATGACGCGACAATAAAAATGGTCGTTTTTGGACAATTTTTTTTACTATTTTTAGTGAAACACCCAATGTATTTTTTTGTAGTTTGAAAGAACTGACCTTCACATATCCAGCGATGCAACGTTTTTAAAAATCGGTTAGCAAACTGAGTAATTCATTTTTAAAATTGTCAAAAATTCATCGGCGACCTCATCAAAATCGCAAGAGAAATTCAGTCAGTTCAAACAAAACATACTTAATTAATATATTTTAGAGAAATCCGCATATTTATATCCTAAACCGTTTAGAAGTTATGGATAGAAAATATAAGGATAAATATAAGTGGACACCCGGTATAACGTTACTTTTAATACTAGTGTAATATATGGAGGAATAAATGGTCTTCATGTAAATATGCATATCTCTGATTTTTTTCTTGTGATAATATATTATTTTCATCAAACTATTTATTAAGACCTTCAAAATGGTTTTTTTCTGACATATTGCGCTGGATTTTCCGCTACCATATACCACTACATCATCAGCAAATTTTACGATTTCTGAATAATGTATGCAACTCCCTAAATCTATTGTGTATAATATGTATATTAATGGACTTAAAATACTACCTTGTGGAACCCTAAATATGTGCTTTTGATATTTTAATTTATTTTATATAAGTCTTACGATTTGATTATAACGATATCAGAAACAAACAAACTTTTGCTGATATACCAATGGATATTAATTCTAGATGTAATGTGTCCAAGTTAACGTTGTCAAATGCGGATGTAAAGTCTATATATGATGATAAGGTATTGATTTTTTTCATTATAGCTTTGTTGGTATGTCTGAGACTAAAGCTGTAACAGTTTCTAAAGTGGATTTGTATTTTCAAAAATTATATTGCGACTCTGACAGGATATGTTGACTCTAACAAGTGTTCCATACGGTTTTTAATAATTTTCTCGAAGGTTTTTAAGATACATGACGCCAAGGAGAAGGGTCTGTATGAGCTAGTCTGATTAGTTTGTGATATCGTTTTTTAATGGGTTGGGTAATATATTCTTTCCAAGTTTGAGGTACTCCAGCACTTCCTATCCAAATGGAGTTGTTATATTTATTAATGGTGAACTATTATTGCTTTGTTTATGTACTGTATCAAATTCTCATCTATTGAATGGATCCAATAGTGACAAGCTATTCCTTGGTACACCGATTAACTGCGTTCTTGTGTAGTCAGAGCTTTGTGGAACCCATTTATTTATTTATTTATTTATTTCGATTTACGATATATAAAAGAATATGAATTTTCTTTACCATAATAAATATTAAAATATAAACAAATTCATAAAAAACAATATTATATATGCTTGGTTCAGACGTTTCCTTCAAATAAGGAAGCATCATCAAGTGATTAGTCATTTTCACAGGAATAATAATGACCTCTATTCATTCTCTTCTATTTTAATATAGCTTTTTGCGAATTGGCAGATACGATTAGTTCAACAGGACTAAGTTCACAGTGATAAGGTGGAAATCGCAACACATTTTTTACTTTTTCATCTACTGCCTGCTTCTTAATTTTTAATGAATGTCATCTACATATTTATCAGTAAAAGCTCATTTTCTTAACGTTTCTATCTCTACTTCTTTATATATTAGACAATCTAAGAGTTCTTTTTTTTCCATTTGTTACTAGATAACGGAACCCATAATTATTACAGAATTGGTCGGTAATAAATATATCTTTCTTAAAAATATTAGAAGTTATTTCTTTTGTAGTTTTTGAAATAAATTCTAACAGGCCATGATCCACAAATTCTTTATCTCCCCCAATATAGGAGATAATCAAACGACCTTTACCAGCTGGAATTTTTAACCCAACTATTTGTAAACGCCTGATAATGATTTTTAAATTGTTTATCTTGCCAAACTTTTCTTACTAAATGTCCCTCAAGCCAAGTTTCACATAATTAAAAAGTAATTTTGTTTTGTCTTATCAGTTTTCAAATTTCCCTTAAATACTGCTTTCTCCATAATGTATTCTGAGCGCTATTTTCTATTGTACTTCTCCCGAACAGGTTCTAATTCATGACTGTTCCGAAAATTGTCTACAAAGAATTCGCGTCTTATGATTTATTCAAATTGGGAAAACCCACGAAAACAATGCATCATCCTGCAAAGTTCATGTTCATTATATTCCTTATTTTCGTTCTTTTTTTACTGAATTAAAATTACATTCGAAGCCCCCAAGGCGTCACACTTCTATTACAGTGCCGGGATTTCAGCAATATTATTGGGGAGGTGGGGGGGCAATACATTCTGTATATCAATTTTAGAAGCCAAGTATTAAAAGCTACAATAATTATATAAATATCTATTATTTATTCTGAAATGTAAAGGTGTAAATTTTTAACTCGGATGAATTATTTTAAAATATTTAATAAAAACTGTTGTTATATTTATAAATTCAAATTGAAAAATGGAATAATTTAAAAATAGTTATCATATAAACTTAAAATTTAATTTATTAAATTTTAGTCATAAAAATAATCTGGCACCTTAAATAAGATACATATGTCTGTGATCTCAGCATGTAAACAAATTTTAATTACATTTCCAAAAACAGATTGGTATAGCCGATATTATTATTTAGTTGATTATAGGTTCAATGAATTCCAAAAAATCACAAAATGATTAAGAAATACCGGTAATCAATATTTAGGGGAATCTTATAAAAGGAATTTTTTTATCAATTTTCACTCACCAGCGCAGCCACTGGTAAACATCCAGCTGATACCTACGAAACAACGACAGTTTCGTTGTCAGGAATCGGAATTTTCTCCTTATACATTGAAGACTCTAAGACTCTATGAGGAATCGACATTTCCTTTAGGAATAAATTCTTCAGATGAAACCAAAAATTATCCAAAAATCGGCTGAGGTATCTATATAGTTAGATACAGTGAGCTATTATGAGGTACTCGAAAGGTCCCAAATGGTTCTCGAAAAGGTTTGTATATATTCCTATTTTTAGCTTTTTCAAACCAAATTCATTTAATGCAAAATATATAACGTTTGTTGGTAACAAGAAAGTTTCCGAACCGATATATCTGCACTTGACGTCAGTTTGTCGAACTAAGCGCGATAGGATACATATAGTATTCGAATGAAATTTGCCTCCGTATATCTAAATGACGCAATGAGTACCATTTTAAAAATATTTAGTTTAGATTTCAAAGATAGAAGACTTGTTGGTAAATTAAGAGATTTGTAATGAAATATTCGAAAATTTTCAACACAAAATCTAAATTTTGATGATTAGTTTAATGAATTAAATAATAAATATTTTAGAAATTATATATTTTTGCTATGTCTCATCGAGATCAATAATAATAAATATCAATTATTTAAAAAATGACTGGAATTCTTTTTTCGCTACACCATCGAATTTACAAATCTCCCTGTCGGAAAATTTGAAACCGCTGTAAAAGAGATAACGATAACCTTGCAGTAATAGCTACAAAGCTGAAGTTAATTTTAACCTTTTCTTTTCAGTTAAACAAAGTATTCGTTGAAGATGAAGCTCCAATCAACAAGAAGTTGCCTAAAGAATTGCTGCTGCGAATATTCTCTTACCTCGATGTTGTATCGTTGTGTAGATGCGCCCAAGTATCGAAGGCTTGGAATATTTTAGCGCTGGACGGTTCAAACTGGCAAAGAATTGATCTTTTCGATTTCCAGAAGGACGTTGAGGTAAAACAAGCTCATTTTAAAACATTTATTTGTTATTTTTACGGTTTCATTGGCAGCTATTGTGTGTTACTGTTTCTTAGCTCCACTTTAGGAACTGCACTGTAAATGTTCTAGCTATTTCGCTTAGCTATTCAACTCTCGGATTAATAAACAACTATAGACAGGCCTGAGGCTATATAAACTTCCTATTCGCTGAAGCACAGACAACTGTATTTATATTCACCTCTCAGATTTTTTTAGAAATAAATATTTCACTAGAATTTTCAGATTAATGAATCTGAATATAAAATATGAATTATTACTTATTGATAATATTGATTATTTCATTCACCTGCTAAACCATGCATTTCCGAGAATCTGATTGGACTGTCACGTCCAATCAGATTGAATAAAATCGACTATTGCAATGCCGGGAAATATTCTCCAAAACATTAAACATCAAGTTTGACATATTAATTAAAAATGAATCGGTTCGGGAATATCTCATTAGATTTAATAAAGAATGAAACAACTCGAATACCACAAAATTACTTAATAAAGACAAACAGTCTGAAAGGCGACATGTTTCGGTCTATACGACCATCATCAGGCCTATAATAAAAAGGACATTGGATCCAAAACGTTGAAGAAACAGTTAAAAAAATGGTATGAAGTTAAATGTTACAATGGTAAAAATTAAAATTTAAAAAACAACAGCTTAAAATTAAAAGAATATTTAAATAACTCCATAGGAGTTAAAAAAATGTTGCTGTTAAATGCAGCCGAAGTGCATCACTGATGCACTTAAATTGAATTAATTATTTAAAGAACTAAAGAAGACAATTGAATTTTGAAAGTGAACTAACATAGCAAGATTAGATTTAATTGACAAACGATAAAATAAAGATTAGTTATTATTTATTAAAATGAAAGACAGATTAATTAAAAAATTATCAACAAATGTATTTACTAATTTTCATTACAACTCTCTATATAAACCATGCACGATGGTATCGGTTATAATTTGATTTTTATGTACATTTTGCTTATACTAAGCCGGTAGATAGAACGTTCATTTAGGCTAAGGGTTCAGTGAGTAATTCAGTGACTTTTTGATTTTGACAAAAGTTAGGAGAAATTGACTTATAAAGTTATATTTAATCACTTATTTGTATGTGCTGTTAGTATGGAAATGTTAGCAAATAAGTTAATTTCTTAAACAATGCAAAATTATCAACTTTTGTAAAGTCTATATTAAACAATTCTTCAAAAAGGAATAAGCAAACAGGAAATAGCTATTATTTAAATACAGTTCCGTTATAGTGTGACACATTAGATTAGATAATTAAATATTCGCGTAATGTATTGTTTAAATCATTTATTTATGCCTGTTAACAATGCTATTCTTATATCAGCACGGCAGTATTGATTTTTATTATTTTTCTCTCGCGCTTTTCTATTATCCAAAATCAATAATTTGTCATAAATTTTTATAAAAATGTCATTGTTCAATTTTTCGACTAAAAGTCTATCATATTGGTTATTATTTGGATTTATTTTATATTGTAAAAACCATAATGAAATCAATAGCGCGAGTACATATTTTTTGTACACCCACATGGATATTGTCGATTCTACGCATACTTTACAGAATGTATATGTAGTAAATATCAGTCTATTGAGCGGATATAATTTCATTGGCGTGAAATATGGAAATCCACCAATCAGAGTTCACATTTAGTAATAATAATATTATTACCCCAAAAATCAAAAACTAAATATGAATATAACCTACTTAATAATAGAAAGTGCCTATTTTAGCGCAGTGCTAACGCTCTCGCTTTGAGATACGAAGGTCCTCGTTTTAAACCTTGTGACTGAAATCTTTTTTTATAATATCTTAGTTTTCCCTTTCGTGGCTTGTAGAAAAAATCCACACTCGTGTGGATTGTCTATATCGCATTCGTCCGCGTGCGATATGACCGTCATATCCACACTTGATGTACAAACTACTATTTTGAGAGACCAATCAATGTAAGATTATTAAATACATTTTTTTGAACTGCCTTTAAATACCTTTGTGAATTTTTAAATGGCTTTATTTTAAAATACTTAAAAACCATTAATTGGTAATGGACAATTGTCCAACTGTCAACAATATTTCCTATATCGGTTAATTCAGCTAGTATTCGGGGATTTGTAACTTTTATTTAAAAAAAAATTGTACAGTAACTTTTCTCTTCATACTTTGCGAATTTTCCGGTGCTACCTGGAACGATAATGACAATACAAACGCCCCCCTACCTAGAAAATTTTCCAAATAAAACATTTGTCCAACTCGACATAAAGAACATATATACGAAGTCTGAATGGTTATATTATCACAAATTTTTATAGGCGTGGGCCCGAAGCCGATAATAGATGAATACTATTTTAATAACGGGAGCATTGTCTCATTTCAACAGTTGGTTATTTGTATTGAAATACTTCATCACCTTAATTAATTAGATCTACCAGTGGTAGATTAGATGAATATGCTTTTAAATACACATATCGTAAATTTTGAAAGGAAAATTCATATTGCACTTCTTTACAGAATACAAGATATGGGAGGTAATAATGTTGCCACTTTGCTTACTGGGGCGAGCATTTAGTTCGATTTAATTCCGGTATATTTCGAAAACTTATCGGATGGACTTAAAATTTAAAGAATTGACTATATATAAATTAGAAATAATTGGTAAATATTAATTAGAGAGGTTTAACTAAATGAGCCCATTGAAAGGAACAAGGTAGAAGTACCACCAAGCAATTGAACAATTTAGAGAAATAACGTCAACCAAATCAAATATTTTCGATTGCTTATACTTCTCTTGATTATATTAGTTTTTAATGCGATTGGTTAATTAAGCGTGGACAAAATCGTTGATTTTAAATTATAAATTATATTTTCAGGGCCCAATAATCGAAAACATATCTCGACGATGTGGCGGTTTCCTCAGACAGTTATCGCTGCGCGGTTGCCAGTCCATCGCCGACGGCTCAATAAAAACCCTCGCTCAACTCTGTCCCAACATCGAAGATTTGAATTTGAATGCCTGCAAGAAACTGACAGATGCCACCTGCAACGCCTTATCGCGCCACTGCACGAAGCTCCAGAGACTGAATCTTGACAGCTGTTCTACCATCACCGATAATTCCCTTAAGGCCTTAAGCGACGGTTGTCCCAATTTGACACATGTCAATATCAGTTGGTGCAGTAACATTACGGAAAACGGAGTAGAGGCTTTGTCGAGAGGATGTCCGAGATTGAAAAGCTTTATCAGTAAAGGTTGCAAGCATATCACGTCGAGAGCTGTAATATGCTTGGCGAGGTTTTGTCACCAATTGGAAGTTGTTAATTTGCATGGATGTAACGTAAGTTCCTTTTATCATTAGAATAACCTTTAATCAAAACTAAAACTTAAATATTGTTCAAGATTTGTCCAATATGCTTATTTTTTCAGTGTGGTCTCGGAGCAGTAAGGGAAAACGCTCTACAGTGAGACAAGTTTTTTATTTCATCATTAAAGTTTTATATAGAAAAAGCCAGATTTAAAATGCAGTGTAGGCAGCATAGCCTAATGCATTTTAAACGGAAGAATGCTCGGCGGCGATGCCAGCGGATGAAACTTGTTTCTGTGTCTTCTCCACCCTCCTTTATCAATTTACCCATATAGGAAATATTTGTATTAAAACATGCTAATACGTAACCATCTGTTTTGACTGTTTCTCTTTCTTATTTAGAACTAGATCTTCTCATTCATCAATTTCGTTATCGGAAAACTCGTCACTGCATTCTTCACTAGAATCCTCTTAAGTGTAATTATTGCATTTCTTTTTTTTTAGGTGTTGACTAATATTTCGGATAGTTGTTTTTTGCTTTTGTAACTTTTTCTGTCTTTTCAGAAAGTTCTCTATGATTTGGTTATTTTCTGGGTTGTCAGTGGCTGTCATTAACTTTCCTCTTTTTCTTGCTTTCTTAGCTTTCGTTTGTTGATTGTTTTCTTTGGATATCCTCGAAATACATAGGGAGAGATTTAAGTTTTGATTGATTTTCCTGGTCATGATTCGCTGCTTGTTGTTTGAGACGTACTTGGCGTGAACTGGATTCCAGGAGACGCATTTTTTAGTGTAGTTCATATCTGAATATATTGATCTGAAATTGGTTTTCATTTATTCCAACATTTATTTGAATTTCATTAAACAATTTCTAGTGTGGGCTAACTGGTAATTACTGGGTAGTCTACTTGTGAAATGACCTATTTTATTTTCCTTGTTGTGGTCTTCAATTAAGAGGTTTTCGCGTACTTTGCTATTTACGAAGTCATCTTCAGTAAAAATGTTTCGATTATATGGCATTACGGTGTCATTGCTTCTTTTTTGTGTGCTTGTCCAACTTCATAAATACTAACTGACGCTTCAGTACTTCAACTATTCACTACAGCGTTATAAAACTTCTGTAACATCTATTGGTTGCAAGTTATGCGTCGAATTTGGAGGAAGAATTAAAAGCGCTACACCGTTTTCTCTTGCCAATTCAATGTGACTTTCGTGCTTATCGCATACTAGACCAAACAATAATTGAGCCTGAAGGACAAATCAGCACATAGATAAAAGTAAATTAAATTAGTTAACAATATTTAAATTAAAAGAGGGGTGTAGTGCATTTATTATGTACGAATGTCGAAACTAGTTGCCCAGTTCCCTTCCAACTTAAATTGTATTAATTGTGGTAGTAGACAATGATTTTTATTTCTTCGTTTTTCTACAATATGTTTTACTACTACTTGGAATTCTTTAAATGTATCTTTTTTTTTTCTTTCAGAATATTAGAGATGAAGCTGTTCAAGCATTGGCAGACAAATGTCCACGTCTCCACTATCTGTGTCTCAGTGCCTGTTCGGGACTTACAGATACGTCACTGGTAGCGTTGGCCACTAACTGTCATCTACTGTCGACATTAGAAGTTGCGGGGTGTTCACTTTTTACAGATGCCGCCTTTCAAGCGTTAGCCAGAGTAAGTCGAAAAATAAAGATACTTGGTTACTAATTTTTTTTTATGTAAACTTGAGCACCCCTTTTAAAGATCACATTTTATCTCGCATTTTATTAACCTGGAAATATTGATGACAGATTTTTTCTCTTTTTATTTTTAATAATAATAAAATAGATATACAGATCTTTTTTTCCTAGTTTTGTTCAGCCACTTCCGGCTTTGGATCCAATTCAAGTCAAATTTTGATGGATGAGCTATACAACTTAGGAATTATTATTATTTGGTCTTTATTAAGATGCTATGATTTGAACTTTTTATTTTTAGAATTGCAGATATTTAGAGAAAATGGACTTAGATGAATGTGTTCTTATAACAGATGCAACTCTAATTCATTTAGCCATGGGCTGTCCTAGGATTGAATATTTGGTAAGTCATATTTGCCCTAGTATCTTTTTTAATATATTTTTTTGTATGGATAAATTGAAACATATTTGTGAAAAAAAAAATAACTTGTTATTTTTTTAGACTTTATCTCATTGCGAATTAATAACCGACGAGGGAATTCGACACCTTTCCATGTCGCCATGCGCTGCAGAAAATTTAACAGTTTTAGAATTAGATAATTGTCCTCTCGTCACGGACGCTTCTCTGGAACATTTAACTTCCTGTCACAATTTGCAACGAGTAGAATTGTACGACTGCCAACTCATTACTAGAGTTGGAATTAGGAAACTTAGGGTAAGTGACAATATAACAAATGCAAATAATAAACTGAATAATTTTTACTTGTAAAAATATAACAGTTTGGATATTTTAGTCGATAACAATGTGTAATTCTAACAATTCATTCAGTATTATACTGATAATACTGACTCGTCCATAATAAAACCTTATTTACATTGAATTGACCAAATTAGTTAGATTTGTCTTCGAAAATCATCTCAATTCTCTTTAGTATCTTATATATAACAATTAAATAAATTATTTATTTACCAACAAAGATATGCAACATAAACTGGATCATAGATATAAAGATGTTTGAAATTTCCTAATATTCACATCTTGTGCTTCAAAGTTTATTTAAAAATGAACTCACCCCGATTTAGAACAATAATTAACCTCTTGTCTAATTTATTCATCAAGTTCAATAAAATATTAAATAGTAAGTAAATATTTTTTATAAATTGGTTGAATTAATAATATTTCCAAATACAACTCATTCTCCAAATTCTAACATTTGAAGGACTCGTGGTTTTTCCTTCGCTAATTCCCAGTAATACAGCCAACAACATTTATATAAAAAAATGATGTTCTGGAAGATGACCAAATTTTCCTGAAGAGATTTTGCTCTGGAGACAGGAACCGAGAAATCAAACGAGCAATTAACCTTAATTCTTCGATCACGATTTTAATGATTGAACATTTTCTTGCATCCTTCTTTTCTTATTATTAGCCGAAGAGGTCTTGCTTTAGTACTTATTAATTTGGTAATAAAAAATACAGAACTGAAAAAAAAAAATTTTAAATTGTGTTATGAGCCATCAATAATGCTTTTTAAAGACAAAATTATTTCTTAACTGATTATTTAAATAATGCAAATATGAAAAAAAATGATTAGAAACAATAAGAAATTTTTTTAAGATATTTTTTTTTCTACTACAGTGCGTAAAATACTTACTTTAAAATGGGAAACTAGCGAAAAATAGAGAAAATAGGGGAAAAATAGTGAAAAATAGGAAAAATATGGTAAAATAGAAAAAAATAGGGGAAATAGAACAAAATAGAGAAAAACAAGAAATGTAATTAAAAACAGGAAAAACAGCCACAAAACTGAAAACCAATCAAAGCTGGAGAGAGACACTCCGTAGCAAAGCACCCGGTATTCAGCTAGTTTATTTATAATTGTGAATGTTCCAACAGAAAATAGAAATAAAACAGCTGATTTAAAAAAAAAGATGTTTGTATGGTTAATGGATGATTTTGAGATAAAACATTTTTGAAATAGTCAAAAAAAAATTTTGTAATTATAATTTTGAATGTTATATTGAAAGGTCAAAGAAAAATAACAAGGTGAGAATATTTTTTTGATGCAAAAATAACAATTAGAATGAATAAAAATAAAGTATACTAGGCTAATACGAGAAGGTGAAACCAAGAAGTTAAAGCAAGACGAGGAAGAGAAGAACTAGGACGTTAAGACAGGAGAGAGAAAGAAACAGGAACGGACAATATTCTTAAGAAAATAGAAAAAGACTAGAAGGTGAGACAACAAAAGATATAGGAGTAATAGAAGAAACATAAACGAAAGAGCAAGATCGAAAAAAGTGAAGAAATTAAAAAAAAACTGTATTTTGTTTTTTTTTAAATTTTATAAATTTATCAACCGGGTGGTACATATCAATACATTATAACATACAGAGTTGCATTCGAAAACTGCTAATAGAAGTACGTTGATAAAATAAATAGTGTTTTTAAAGGCTGTTTTCGCGGTACACTATGTTAGCTCTTCCCCTTATATCTTAGTTATTTATCATCGGTAACATTTCATTTTTTAAATAAAAATTAAAAATTAATAATAAATTTTATCAATTTGCAGATATCAAATTTTGGAAAACTAGAGAGCTAATTTTTTTTCTATTTACAAGTTTTTGCTAAAATCAAAAATGAACTGAGTTTTGTGGATAGGCCTTTTTCAAAAATATTTTTATTTGAAACTCGTGAAAATCGCTCGCTCTTTCTCTTCTACCTACAGCCACGAGCTACTTGGATGGGCAAATATATATAGTGATTCGGTCAGGGTCTAACTCGCCCTTTTCTTCTAAAAGTTTAGTATTGTTTATTTATATTATCTTTTACGTGTTGTGGAATTAATTATAAAAGAAAAATCGTGGAGTTGTTAGCAAAAGGTAAGACTATTTTTGTTACAAATTTTTTTTAATGAAAAATAAATATAATTTGAATGGTATATGAATATAATTTTTATTGATAAATTTCACGAGACTCTAATTTATATCGGAGCTCATAAATATTTTGGAAATTGCTCGAGTCGAAGACGATGGACAATTTTCAAAATATTCCTGAAAGCGGATAATGTTCATTTTATTGATATCCTTCTTGAAACGATGGTCACATCAACCCGGATTATATCCTTATCGACCCAATAAAATTGTCATTAACTACGATTGCTTCCGCTGTTCCAAAATTTGGGTTTTTCCGTCTACCATAATTTGATAAATCCCTTAATAGTTTTATTAATAACAAACTACCCTAATTGTTTTCCCCACTAGGAATGTTCGTTGAGAAAATTGTTGCAAAGTCGTATATACAAAAATTTAAATGATACATTCATTCAATGCAATATACAAATTTGGCCAGTCCGTATCGACCGTATCTTAAGGGTATATAAATACCGAGAAAGAAAGACGTTTCATTTGCACTTTTCGAAAAAAGAAGAGGGAATTATTACACATACAATCGTCGTTACAGGAAGCAAAGAGAGGTTACGTGCAGAGTTATTTTATGAAATGGATGAGGTACCTCTCAACTTTGATATAACAAAAAGCGGTAGAACAGCCTAAAGGATGTTTTTTGCAATTCCCGACATCTTGTATAGTTTTTGAGTTACCATCAAAAAATAAAATGGCTATTTTTTTCGTTTTTTATTAATAACAATTACAATTTTTATTTGCAGAAAAAATCGACATGACACTTTTCTCATGAGCCATGGATCATATTTTTCGTACCCTTCTCGTACTCACTTCTCGACTAGACTATACGGGATTTGTAATGGAAACAAATTAGTATAACCGTACATAAATTTAATATCGGGGGCAAAATGTACAGGAGTGAAATGAGTTGGGTAAACATTCCGCATTCCCATTTAAAGAAACTGAATATTTTAGCTTCATTATAGCAAAGAATGAGGAATTCAATTTCTTGTACACATAGTTTATTTGTAGCAATATATATCAAAGGATCCTAAAAATTACAATTCCCCTTAAATCAGATATTTTTATTGCTTATGGAAAACTTGTAAACGATTCTCTAATTGCAAAAAAATCGTTTTGGATTTAAAATCTGTAACTTTTTGGGTACCTTTTTATATAGAGATAATAATCCACATCCTACAATATTAATATTTGGCCACACAAATCTGGCTGCATTATGAATGGCCAGTTCAAGATCCAGAACAACGTTAATTGGATCAAAATTTAATTATATGTTTTTAAATTTCTTAATAATAATTTGGAATAATTTTTTATATAAGTATCCCTTTTTTGAAGTAACGCAAATATGACTGGCACATAATGCCAGATAACCCAATTACAATCAATCATTTTCAAATTAGAATTTAAACAAATAATCCAAGCATACTGTAACAAGGCGGAGTCCTGTGTCTGTTGGAATGTACGTAGAATATAGGCGACTCACGACTGCGGGCGAGAAATCCCTGGACTGTTCTAGAAACGCCACAAGCGTTCGCATATCAAGAAAAATGAATAGAAATAATCGGAAAGGACCAACAAGAGCCAGTTGAATTTTTTATGTTGTGTTATATGAATTAATATATTTTATTTACAACCATATATGTAATGTTGTCATTCCTTCCCGCCCTCATATGAATATTTTTTATATTTAAATAAATAACACATGTACCGATGCCTACTTTTCTCTGGCACCAAACCCTGGGCTGCTGCTTCAGCAGCCTGTCGTACCTCTGGTGGGGTACAATCCATTAATTCTTCGTCGGAAGACATTTTTTGTTCAATATATTATTTTCGAATTTAATATCCGACCTTATCTGACATTTATTGACTATCTGACATTTATTTATATTGATAATAATTCTCTACCCCATAGTCACAGTAACAATATATTTACTTGATTATTCTTAGAAAACCGCATGCTTGGTAATTTGTCGTTAAATATAATATTGTAATTATGTTCAGAACGAAACAGAGATTTATTAATTTTGATCGAAATATGATGGTTGTAAATAAAATAGTATACAAACCTCGGTAGGAAGCTTAATTCCTGTCTCGAGATTATAGCTAACCTCACGACAGTAATCAAACACTTCCCACCTCGGTGTATAATATACTATTGTTAGTCCTGTGTTCATATAAATTAGAAGTTGTATTACTTAAATAAATTAGTTACAATTCGACGGAGTTATTATTTCAAAGAATTTTGTTTATAAATTGTAGTAATGACTAACAGGATCAGGTATTAGTTACACGTATTTAATATAATCCTTATTACCTATTATTTACCTACCTGCAGTTTGTGGCAGAATTCACCCATAAATAATCCCCTACTTACTTAATCCGTGGCAGAGTTCCACGTTTCCCGCAAACTTCAGTCAACTTGTTTTCTTTAGAAGCTTGAACCATATAACTGGACTTTTTACTGATCCCACTTTTAAACATGTTTTATTTATTCCAGAAGCATCAGATTTATTTTTTAGATGAATCTGTTTTATTTCATGTTGATTTTTCGGTTAGATTTTTGTGCAGAATTATTTTTTATTGACCTGTGAGATTAAATATTCGAATATTTTCGAAATACTTAGTATGATTTAGAAAAAAATATATGAACAAAATTATTTTTATTTTGACCCATTCTATACTTGTCTGAATTTTTGCTAAACTAGTTACTAATAATGAATTTTGCTTTTTTTAGAGCCACTTACCAAATATCAAAGTACACGCTTACTTTGCGCCAGTGACACCGCCTCCAACAGCCGGAAGCAATCGACAGAGGTATTGTAGGTGCTGCGTCATACTATGAGGTAATTGCCCCTTTGGATCCCAAGGTCATGACTCGCCACCATCTTAACGCTATTTGTTCATCGACGATCATTTAGCGGTGGAAAATAATTAATGCAAGGCAATTTTCGCGAAATTTTGCGAAGATATTCTCGTAAAGTTGAATGTAATTTTCACCAAATTAAATTTGGAATGAGCTATTGCCTATTGAAGGAGATAATTTTGTTATAGTGTGGTTCAAGTTTAATAGTCAGTGTTAGCGAAAGAATAAACATGAAAATTAACACAATATTACAAATTAGCTACACTGAGTATTATTATTCGAATAGGAGTATCGATATATGAGAAATTTTTTAATTGGTTATTAAATATAACATTTGAAAAGCTGTATGATGGAAACATTTCGAGCAAGTCTCAAGAAATTATTTCCTTTCGAGACGTAGAGATTTCTTTTCTCAAAAGAATCAAGTCGAGAATTGAGTTCATGCATAACCATCCGGATGTAGGCACATAAGTAGCAAAGGATAATATATAAATTTGCGAGGAAATATAATTTCAGTGTTTATTGGTCCTGACAATCTATGGTCCGAAGATACAAGTACTAAAATTGAGTTCATTTTTTAAATTAATTCGTCATCAATTTTACTACTTTTACCAAAGATCTCTGGATTATTAAAAAACGCCTGGCCTATTTCCATCATTGGAGTTTCAGAATCTTGGTGTCATTATCTACCATTAAACCTCGATTCTTTTGAATATGTTTTTTATAGCTGCAATCCCTAGCTTGAGCGAAGAAAATCTCGCCGCCATCATCGATCGAAACAGTGAAATTCATATTAGGTGAGATTTACCTATTCGAGCCTACATCTTGCAATGTAATTTTTAAATTAATATTTTACAATGAGATGTGGCATCAAGTCAAAACTGATTTACTATTTAAACAGTTACAAACCATCTGATATAAGGAAATACAAGATATTTCTTGACCTTTCATAAAGCCTTCTAATGTTATACTTAAATATCGAATTTAAAGATTGAAATTCGAAGATTATAAAATTGTTGGTATTAGTTTCGAAGACTTGGTTATTTTGTGTATTAACAATAAATCTACTAGTAACAATTTATTTAAAATATTAGTATGTAATTATTAATAATGAAAAAAAAACAGTTCAGCTTTTTTTATAAAAACTGATTTAATTTATAAATGGTTAATTGAAAATAAAATAAATACATTTATGTTTAATCTAATGTAGTTAATATCCAATCAAGTTTAAAAAAATTGAACAAATTAATTTGATTCATCTCTATTCTGTAATATAAAAATTAGCCACTATTTTTTATCAATATGAGCACTTTGAAATACTTGGGGATGTATAAATACAGGATGTTGAATATTATAAAAATAAATCTCAATTTATTGGTAAAATTGCGACGTTAAAGTTTAAATGTCAGTACCAACATAAAAAGAATTAATCTTCATTCATTCTTCCAGTCATGAAGTATAAAACAAAAAATATGTATCATTTTTAAATTTGGAAATACTCTTAAATTCTAAATACACAAACATGGAAACAAATATTCATTTAAGAATTTTTTTTTATAATTTAAGAGTAGTTGAAGCTTTTCCTTTTCCTAATTTTAATCGAAGACCCTAAAGCATTAATGTGTTTTCTACTTTTAAGAAAACGGAAATTAAAGTTCCTAAAATTAAAGAATCTGTAACACATGAGTTAAGTTTTTTCTCTTGATATGTATAGCCGATCATTATCATATATTTAAAAAAAAGCAATTAATAACATATGTAAGCAATATTCTAAATTGATAAGAAACTATTAAAAAAGCAAGTAAGTAATATGAACTACATTATAAGGCGTCAGCGTTCGTCGTCTATATAGACACGAGCCTCCGAACTTCTACTTGTATTTTTCAATAAAAGTCGAAATAAGGAAGCCCACCACTCCTGTCTCATCCGACACGGGCTCAGTCAAGCACAAAGCTAGATTTGCGTTTGACCCGCCACCACAGTACATATATTCTATCAATATCAGACGGCACCTTTGATCTTTTTATTCACAGAAATTTAACCTTGACGCATTTTGCCCATACTGTCTCACATTGTTGTCAAATGTAGCACAATTGTGCCAAAAGTGACACCAGCTCACGCACTATTGAAAAATAGACAAAACGAGCACAATTCAGATCCATAACGTTTTGTTTTGTTGTTGAATATATTTCTTGAAGTCGCGCCATGTGTAGGTCGAACATAAGAGGTAATATTTGTCAAAAAGTCTGATACTTGTCATGATAATTGTCATGTGTCATTATTGCCTACTTCCTTTCTATGTGGCTGTATTTGGGTATTTTTAGATTTTTTCTTGCATGGTGCAAAATGCCCTATTTTTGCTTGACTTTTGTATTTGCAAATGTTTTTTCATGCAACTCATGGTATATATTGTAATGATTTTATATCTCAAAATTACCAAAATCTCATTTTGGGGTGGGTTCTAGAGAAAATAATAAACAAACATTACAAAAATAATGTAATTAAAAAAATGAAAAACGTTTTTGGAAATTTTGGATAAAATCAAAAAACTAAAAATAAATTGTATTAAGAAAAGCGAAATTTTTCTACACAATTACTTTTTATTAACTAAAATCAAGTTGAAAAAATCAATGAGAATTTTTACGTATAATTTTAGAATTTTTGACAAAAATCCAAGTTTTGAATAAAGAGTTTTAGATAAAAAAAGACAAATTATTGGCAAAAAAGTAAAATGAAAAAATATTTCAAAAATAAACAAAATTTCGAATTGCAAAACACATTAAATTGAGAAAATATTATTATAGATCGAATTTTAGAAAGGATTTAGAATTGTAAAATGGGGGTTATAACCAATATAACACATTCCCGCTATTTATTTGTAGTATTTTATTTTTCAAAAAATTACAATAAAAATCAAAATTTTAGATGAAAACCAAATTTACAATGACATAGTAGTTTGGTTCTAAATATTACTGGTAAAACAGAATACATTTATTTGGGAACTTTTTGATATAAACAAAGTGTCTCTTTTTAAGAAAATAGTGCCAATATAGAATGCCATTGTTCATTAAGTCTATCAATAATAGTTTGATGTAAATGTAAAATGTATAAAAAAAGTAATTTAATTGTATTTATTTTATTTTTATCCTTCTGTATATTTGTCTAAAAAAATCATAATTGTATATTTATTTAACATAATGGAGAAGGTATTAAGACTGTTAGTTAAAGGTTACCTTTTTTGCTTGTAAATAAATGACGCCATTGAAGAGAAAGCCTTGCATTACAATAATGTACAAAAACGTTTTTGGAAATTAGAGTTTTTGTACTGAAAGATAACAAGAAGTGGGGCCATAGGGGCAAGTGTTTTCGAAAAATTTGTAAATTTAATGTATTTAAATTATGTAGAGGCCTTTTTGAAACATTAATCAACACTTGGTAATTTTTTCTTGTAAATAATCATTAATACATATACCTATATTACTGTTACAATTGTTTCTATGTCATATTAAGTCATGTTGTATTTTCGTTAGACATAAGTGATTAAAGTAAAATTTCAAAGGTCGTTCTTTATCATATCATGTTCCAATCAATACCTTTTTGTATTTTGTTTTCACTGAGAAGGAATCTAAACTAATCTAAACGGTACCAAACAATAACCAGTACATACCACAAACGCTAACATATTGAATCCCTAAATTATATAATGTTAAATGACAATATGGGAATGTTAATTTACAAAAGTTTATATTTCAACTTCCTAATATATACTTTGATTTAGAATTAAAATATCAAGTCTGGATTCATCCATTTATTTCATCTGTTAACTTGAGGCAAGTTTTGTGCTGTATACATCAAAATAGGGTTTTTAATGTTGTTTTTATTTTCAATTTTTTTTATTTTGTTTAACTATTTGTACAACACATAATTTGCTTGCTAGAAATTTTAAAGTATTAACGCGTTACTTTTATACATATTCTTGTTCCTTGTCTTCTCGTTCTTTTATTGTCCATCTCAGCATTTATCGCCGTTATTATTGCACATACAAACAAAATTTTCAAATAAAAGTTGTATGATTCAGCTTGATTTTTTAAAATGCTATCCAGAACACACATTAATTCACATCAAACAACAGGAATAAAAGAGAAAAACCTTAGTTTTAAAGTAACGCGCTACTGTAACGAAGTAATGCAATTACCGTTACTTTTCGCCCACTTTAAAAAGTAACGAAATTACTAGTAATGCGTTACTGAAAAGTAACGTTTTAGTTTCGTTACTCCCAGCTCTGGTTTGGGGTATGCCCCTATGATGGTTATATTATCCAGCTTTATTATCTCAAGTTTAATTACCGAGCCTACGTTTTACTGTTCGTTTTGTTTTTTATACCCCAAATAGTTCGTCACTTTATGTCATATCTGCAGATTTTGTAGCCCTTTAGTCTGAATGTATGTCTCTCTTTTAAAAATATCTCTGTTAATATGACAATATTTGTGATTGAAATGGGTTATCTTTTTGAATTAACTCTACTAATATTGAAGAGACATCTTACTGGGTTTTTCTGCAAAATCTGTGCTTTCTTAAAAATTATATTTATGTACATTGCTTGAGAAGTTATGGCATTTTTCCAGATGTAAATTTGTTTTCTTTATTACATCTAATAGATCCTCTGACATAACGTTTCTTATTATTGCCGACTTTGTTTTGGATCATTTGCTAGTGAATTCCTCTTCATATCGATATTAAAAATTTTGAAATGTACGTCAATTTTTTACCCTGTTTAGAAAATGTTGAGATATTCTTTTTCCGAAAACAAAATACAATTAAAACTTTATGCGGTTATAAAAATATAAATGGTTTAACCATACTCTTGAAATAATTATTAATTCCTTTGAAATTTGACTATAAGTTTTTACAAGTTATATTTTATTGGATGTTAAAATTACATGGATTTGATTATCTGCACCGTAAACCTGATTGTTTTCGTACAGCAACAGTTAGATGATATCGCATTTCAAGAGAAAAATAGATATTAAAATTTATAGTACTGATAGACAATGTTCTAAATGTTTACATAAGCATCTATATAATATCCAAACCAACAGAATTTAATGAAATAATCGTGTGATATATGGACGGTCCAATTTACATATTTGAAAGTGTATTGAGGTTATAAAATGAGTCTGGTTGTATACTATTTCTTCTTGTTATATGATTTACTAATTTAGTAAATTAAATACCTGCTTAAATATTAGCAAAAACATTGATTAACAATAATGAATAAGCGATTTTCATGTCATAAATTATATTAAAAATATAATCATCTCTAACTTCACTTAGCATTTGATTAATATCACCTATTTATTATAGTTTATTCATAAAAAGCGTATATATTAGTATGTCAGGAGAGCTTTTATCATATTTGCGTAAAACCTGGTGGTATTGTAAAGTATCCAGCTAAAGTTCCCTCATAACTGACGTATAAAATTAGCTATTATTATTTTATTATTATCTTTTTAGCGAAAAAACTAAAATTTGAGAGGCGCTTTTATTTTTTCGAAGCATTTTAATATTTTACTCAGTAAACTACTATCTGTTTAACAAATATATCCCCAAATTTCTTTCAACATGCCATTATAAAAGTATATTACCACACCTACTATATTATTACTTTAAAGTAACAAAGTCAACCATTTGCCTCGAAGCTATCTTTTTAGGTATCATATCATCAAAACAAGAATTTAAATAAAAATTAAATTCATAGATATTTAAAAGAAAGAGTCAGGACACGCCCACGTTCAACATAGATGAAGCAGTTACTATGCTGCTACGTAGAAATAACCAGGCTGCCGCTACTTTGTGACTTTAGTAACAGAGTGGCGGTTGAAGTTCCAATAACTAGCCTGGAACTACTTGGTTACCTGAAAATCATTCCCCACTTTGGTCATTATTACATAGCAGCTTAGTAACTAGGTGGTAGCGGTGGATGGTCGCCGTAACCTTTGTAGTTACTAGGTTAGTAGCGGTTACGTCTTCGGAACTATAAATGTTAGCTAGGTTACTAAACAGTGGAAGGTGCTACTCATCCGAGAAAATAGAAAAAATGGATCGACTCGACTAAATTATTTACTAAACTACTCGACAAAATGTTGGTAGTTCGTACACGTTTAGTTACTAAATTACTCGCCACCCGACTAAATTACTAGATTAATGCGAATTAGCTTTTTTTCAGACCATTGCTATTTTGTAGACGGTAGCCTTTCCACAATTAAATAATTTTAATGACTGGCTCACCGCACCGCTGGCTGTGTGTGCATGCACAAGCTAGCGGCGCCGAAATCATCCCGTATAGCACAAGTATGTCCCCAAAACGTATAAATAATATCCGACCCAGACGTACGTACTGAGGATGTCCAGATTAGGTACAATCGTCGCTCCAGGTATATATTGGGATGTCCAACTGCCGCGAATTCGTATATCCCTAGTACGTCCGTTTTGAGTCTTCGAGTACCTAAAGAGGACGTTTTGAGTATGTAACCAAAACGTCCAGTTTAGGTAATTGAAGACTCAAAATGCGCTTACTGTACGAATGCGCGGAATCGGTTCGTTGTCAGAACTAAAATTAGTTTTGTAACTTGGAGTTGGTTGGTGCAATGTACAGTATAGGTTCCTTATCTTATGAAATATATATTAGAAGCGACATTTACATGTACTTGAATTCCTATTGTTTGTATAGTATAAATGAAAAATAAATGGTGTCTTTTGGTTCGAGCGGGAACTAAAGTGTGTCTGTATATTAGGTTCGCTTGACAAATGAGTCTAACGACAAAATTTGTTGGAATTTAACTTTTACACATTCAATATACCCTAATAGCACAGACGTTTAAAAAACGTCTTAAAAACGTACACGAACCACCGTCGGGACGTTTTAAGAACGTTCGTTAAAGTACCCGAGAACGTTTATAAGACGTTTTTCTCTAGTGCAAATGTCACAACTTCTCACGTCATATATATCGAAAACAGACGTTTTAAGAACGTTTCAAAACGGACTAAATAAATGTTTCGACAAAAGATGTTTTTTAGACATATTGTAGAACGTCTACTTATACTTATGCGAACCCAAAAATACAACGTCTTTTGAAGTGGTTATAAAAACGACTTAAAAAAAAGTTTAAAAAACGGAACATTCTGACTCTTTCTGAAAACATACTTTTAATTACCTAAACAAAACGTTTTTATAATGTTTTTAACAGTGCGGTTTTAAAAACGAATCAAATAAAAGGTTTAAACTTTCTTTTTCAAAAGGACACAAAAACACAACGTCTTTTGAACGTTTTTTTACAGTGGCTATAAAACGACTTACAAAACTTTTTGACTTTTTCTGAAAACATTCTTGTTGAACGTTTTTACTGGTGTATTTAAAATCGACTCAAATAAAACGTTTTAAAAACGTCCCTATTGTGACTTATAAAAAAATTCTGACATGGACGTTCAAAAAAGGTTTAGTAGTCATTTTTTATTGTACTCTAGCGTACAAAACGTTTTGTGTTTAATTTATAAGTTCGGACGTTTTGTCGACATAATTTGGACGTTTCTTTATGTCCATTTTAAAAACGTTCTTGCAGAAACGTTTATAAAACGGTTTATTTTGGTCCTCGGATGTTCTGACGTTAAATGAACCATAAAAAAATATCAATCGGACCTTTTGTGCTATTAGGGTACATTACAATTTTGGATGAGTTTGTTAACACATCGACCAACCTACACTGAGGTCACAGTTCACATGCCAACTGTGACTTTTAGCATACGGTGGATGACGTACAGTTTTCTGATTTTTATTGAATAACAGAATGTACGTCTCATTAATCATTAGCCAATGGAACAACAGTATGCAGTTATCTGACGCTTTGAAAGCCGCCAACTATCGAGATAATTTGAATATTGTGATTACTTCCAGTAAAAAATTGTGGTGACAAATTGGATTATGGATATGTTTGCCAGGTATTCACAAGACAAAGCAAGCAAGGGTTTATTCTTGTAGATATTCTATCCCTATTTGTTTCTTTACATATATTTTTATATTATACAAATGACGAGATAAATCAGGTTATACAAATGACGAACGAAAGAAAAAATTCACGAGTTATATTAATCAAAATAAAGTCCAGAGATGGACGTACCCAATACGTCGAATTCTTATGTAAGTCCTGTACGTTCTGAAATGGTTCAGGACGTTCGTACCTAAAATGGACTTCCCTAGGATGAATCGTGCTATATAGGAGGCCAGTGTTTTTACGAGGAAAACACCTGTTATCTACTACTGAAATAAACACATGTCATGAATATGCTTTACAGTAATTAAAAGAAGGATTGGGCAATTGTGAATTGTCAATTGAAGAGAAAGTACAAATAAAATATCTACGAACCATTTTTATGCTGGAATATGTTTTTCAAGACGTTTTTGACGTTTACTCATTATGGTTGCATAACTTGATACAAATTGGTTTACATGTAGGGACGGATTTAGACGCCTACCGTCTCCAGGCAGTAAAATTCGGCCGCTCTCTGTACGCTCGATACAGTGCTACATTTTGAGTTGCATCTTGACTTTTTACAGGCACTTACTCATTCAATAATCGGTTTAATTTGATTTTTTCAACATAAACTTTCTAATAGTTTGTTGTTATACTTTTTAAAATCAAATGACTTAAAATAGCTATTTTAAATAGCTTAAACATAGAAAGCAAGTTGCTCCAACTTAAACGGGATCGGCTTTATTTTGATTCCGGCTTGCATTTATACGTATTTAGTTTTCTGCTTAATAAATTTTGCCGCCCCCCAAATACATCCCTGTTTACATGTACACACTCTTTAGTTTACTGTTCTGACGTGTATCTAATAGATTTTACTTCGTTACGTTAAATGATTCCGCAAATTCTATGACTACATTTGAGATAAATTTATGAATTTAAATATGTTAAAGCTTGTCCCATTCTAATATACAACTGCACCTTGTAAAATTCAAAGCCATAGAGGAATTAGTATCCACTTGATTTGTGGTTTTTGTTGGATCTGTTTTGTTGTTTTTATGTGTAAACTTGGATCGTCTGTACAGTAATTTATGTATAACTATTGTTTTCTGTAGTAATTTTAATTTCAACTATGGTAAGTGTTGCCAATGAAAAATTTTGTAATAACTTTTAATGTACATCCCGACAGTATTTTTTAAAAAGCCGTTAATACCGTATAAATAATTAAATTATACTGTTTTTTTTTGCAACACTGCAACCTGGCTTTCACAATAATGATTTAAATATGATTTTGTTTCTACTCAAAAGCCTCAAAATGCTGTGATACAAAAAACTTTCGATAGGTTATATTTTATTTAACCAAAAGGAAGGTGTATCAATTTTGTCAAAAAAAAATTAAACTTTTGAAAATAATTAAATTAAAATTCAATAAATATGGATTATAAAGGCTTTTTACCTTTAATTTTCATGATCGAGGTGATTGAGTCACCTCATGTATATATTTTTGTAGTCACTTTTTTAGGTTATTTTATATTTTGATAATACATTTCAGTTTCTTTTTATCATGAAGTTTTTATATATATTATACCTAATCCCATTTTATACAGAGTTCATTTCACAATTTTTGAAATTTAAGAACATAGGTCACTATTTCACAATTTTAAAATCGGCCAGTTATTGGAGAATTTCTAATAAAATTTAAAAATATGTGATCAATTACGTAAAATGCCTAATGTTGAAACTTTGGAATTTTAAAATACGGGAGACCCGACACAGGCGCGGTCCCAAAATAATCTACACAGTTTCTAAAAACCTTAACTAAAACTTAGCGGTGGTTTACGAACGTTTTAAATAAATTATTGCTAACGTCTAAGCAATGAAATCAAACAAAAACATGCATAATAATCGAATTAGAACTCATTCTCCGCAATTGAATAATGTTGAAAATGTGTGTAACATGTCGCGAAGCAAATTTAAAAAGCTGGTGGGAAACAGGAAAATCAGTTAAAAATGTTCACGACTTATTTGTCAAGGCACAAGATCTAGCTGGAAAATTAGATACAGATGTAAAGGCACCACGTACTGTTTCTCGTGTGACTCATCGCGCCATAAGCAAGGGACCGAAGAGGAGTATTTTCGGGGGACTATTTATATTCCACTTCGAGACAGCATAACGACTGACCTAAAAGACCGCCTATCTTCAGATACCTTGAACCTTTTTGGCTTGAGGATTTGGGGAAGATCTATGTGAAGAGGACAGCAGAATTATATACACATTATCTATGAGTTTCTGCTTCCACTGCCGTTACATAGTATCAGTTATTGGTTCCGAAGTGGAAACGGGAGCTCGCAGAAAACAGTTTGAAAGTGACTTCTACAATTAAAGTTCGATAATGACCTCCATCAATATTTACTCAAAATTTTGGCTACCCACCCTATAAGCGCCGCGATTTCAAAAAGGTAATTTTTCACTTTAGGCGCCTAAAATCTTGGCTAAGAGCAAGTATGTCAGAAGAGAGGCTGACGGGCTTAGACCTTTTAAATATACATCCCGAGATAACCTCTGATATCTCGAAAATAATCACCCGATTTTCTAAAACGAATAGAAGACTTCCTTTCAGTTTGTAATTGAGGTTTTTATTTTAATAAAAAATATTCCTATATATTTCACTTGTTTTACTGGTAAAGTTGCCTTTAGAACTGTACTTGAGCCAAAGTTGACGCTCTCAAATCTTGGGCTGCGACCGCGCCTGATAAAAAAAAAAAAGAACTTCCAAACAGGTACTATTTTGGGATTAAAACGGGAATGGTGATGTAAAAAATAACGTATGTGAGTATGTGTTCAAATTAGACATTTATATGTTCTTTGAAATGGTGCGTTATTTCGATATTTTATATTTCTATATAGAATTATTTTTAACGAACAATTATTGGTCTTATAGTTAAATTAACCATTTTCTTTTAGTTTTTAAAGAAAGGCCTCAGTTTCAAAACGATTGCGAAAATTTTTATATTTAGAAAGAAATTATCATAATTATAAGTTTATTAACAAAATTAGGACAAAAAAGACAGAAATACTAAAAAAATCATAATTTTTGAGATTTTATCGAAGTCCAAAATGAAAATTTGCTCAAAGGGGAATTTTGAGATCAAAAACGGATTAGAACGAGAGACGTCACTAATATACGGGCATTATGCTTAAGTCTTATCTAAGTACTTTTCTGCGGAGGAGCACTTTAAAATCGATGCTAAAGTGCTCGCAAGCATTACGACCTTAAATTGAAAAAAATTAACAGGCAAATAATATTACTAGTATCCAAGTAATTGCAGACTTTTGTTTAGATGTTAATTTCTACAACACCGTTCATTTTAGCTCCGTAAAAGGTTATTACTTTTTTAACTAAAAATGAACATAGAATTTAAAAAAAATAAAAAAAATATATTTGTTCCAGTGGCGTAAAAAATAGGGGGATATAAGTTGCAACTAAACCTGATAGCGCGCCACTGGTTAAATTTTTCAAAAGTTAGTTCATGTCAAAATATTACTGTCTTATAGAGCATATTGGTAACCAAATTTGAAAAAAATATTTCAAGGCGTTTTTGATTTATAGCAAATTTTGAATTTCAATTTCAAATTTTTAACACCCTGTATCTCGGTAACTAAGCCCTTTAGGGGTTAATGCTATATCAAAATCCATCAATTAACGAGAGCTCTCTGGAGTAGAGCGTTGTCGGTCGAATATACTAACACCCTGTATATGTAGCAGGAAAACAAAAATGGAAAAAAAATTAAACTCATATTGGATAGTTATATTTAGGTATATTTGTAATAAAATATACAGGTTAGGAAAGAATTTTGTATAAGACTGAAATCCAACTGCTATACCACCTCGATTTTTCTACCCTACATTTCTTCAATTGATCTGATTGGAATGAGAGCAAAAGTGACATAACAAGCTGCGATTGACCTGTAAATAAAGCTGTGAATTGATAGATGGGTAATCTGTTGGGTATGTGTAAGACATAAATACTGCCTTACCTGTAAGATTAAAAACCAATCTTATTGCTGTAGGTTTTACTTAATAAAATAACAAAAAAAAATGTAGGAGTGTTTTATTTGTTACGAAAATAAATTACATACACTATAAAATAGTATTAACACGCTCATTGCTAAAAATAATAAATACAGTCTTAATAAAAAATGACAATAACTTACAATAACACAATTTAATTTTTGCAATAATTAATCCTCCCGATTTCATATAATAGCATTAAGCATTTTTCTAGGTAAAAATATACAACTTGTTATTAATGATATAAGATCGAAATCAACCACTTTATTACTTATCCCTTATACGCAAGATCATAGACAGGGAGGATCAATCACTAGGGTTTGATCCACCCGTCCTAAAATTTGGTTTGGGATGAGAATAACGACGTTATTTAAATATAAAAAAAATATGAGATTTTGAACCCACAAGTTCTCCAACGCTGCTAATACTTACGATGGATGGACATTTAAATTTTTACTGGAAACCCTAAATTTATGTCAAATACTGAAAGTCGAAGTTTATTTATAATTTTACACAAGATTTTTAGCAATTCATATTAGAAAAACATAATGTGTACTTTAATATTAGAGTTGATAATGATGTCAATTTTGCCTTTGTGTGCAATATTCGTGGTTATTGGATTAAAATTCCGAATTAAGTCGATATGATAGATAGATATTATTTTGATACCTTACACTTTGGATTTAAGTCGCTTTGTTAAACATTTTTATTAAAAGTGGATTTATACAGCTTTTCTTTACTTAGTCTTACAATTACAAATGTCTATGTCTTTTAGTATTTGTCTTGCGCTGAAATTACAGGAACACTAAAGTGCTGTGATTTGTTACACTACAGGCACGTTAATTGCGTTAAGATTCATTTATATAGTTCGGCTACTTGTTGACTAGAACTCAAGAACGGTTTAGAATTTTGGAACTCCGTTTTTAGAAATCGATAGCTGGTCACCAATAACCTATTGCCAGTGACCTAAGTAGTGATGTGGGTGGGCACGACATTTATAAATGGACACTTGCCCAAAGGAATTTTAAGTTACTCCCAATTCTTCTCAGACTTTAGTCTTCATATGCAAAGTTGTCTGGAATATGATGCTATATAGTGGTCACCATTTTGACCTTTGGAGGCGAATGTCAATTGAAGAGTAACGTTAGCATACGTAGGAAAGCCTGGTCTAAATTTTGGTATATGATACGTCATGAATCGGTACAAAGGTGAAGACAATAAGGCATTTAGTTTTAACATGTAAATTCCCATATCACTGATTCCTACAGAAGGTCCTTAAAAGGACAAAAGTTGAATAAAAGGAGATAGGAACTCAAAGTCGATACCACATGAATTTAATATAAAAAAAATATTTTAGTAATTTCCACAAAACTTGAAATATACCAAACCATTTGCGAATTGGTTTGGTATATTTCAAGTTTTATTGAAATTACCAAAATATTTTTTTATACTAAATTCATGTGGTATTGACTTTGAATTTCTATCTCCTTTATACCACATTTGGGAACGCATAATCTAGTTTATTTAAAGCTGAATAAATCCACTTTAATCATATTTTTTGAAAGTTAAAAAGTATATGGTAAAATAGTAATAAAATTATAGTTAATGGAATTTGATTTATCAAAAATATGTTTTGAAGAAAAAGTTTTTTTATAATCACGTCACGTTTTCTAGTAAATAATTTAAAATACATCAAAAATAAATAATCTATTTTGACAAATTTTTTTTCCTATAGAAAAGTAATGAACGAAACCACAATTTTATATAATAAAATTATCAAGACTGAAACAATTAATTTTTATACAATAAAACAGAACTCCAAAATCATATACTATATGAAAAAAAGTAACTAGTTTCGGCTCATATTACTTCAGACCTGAATAAAAAAATTATAGCTTAAATATAACTAGTTATATTAAGTTATAATTTATTTGAAGCCCTAAAGATATATTAATATTTAATTCAACGTAATTATTTTACAAGTGATCAAAAAAGGTAAGTAAAATCTGATATACATTTTGTTTATTTAGAAAAAGGTTAAATTTCACTACTAGATTAATTTTATTTGAGCTCACAATGAAAAATTCGTAAAGAATAAGCAGAGGTTGTAAAAAAAGTTTTTTCTGTAGCTTAGATTAATAGTTTGGCCCAAACTGCTACAAAAGCGTTATGTAACGATGATTAATGTTAATCCTCCATTAGCGTAAGGTATCACATATTCTAATCGTCCCCACTCTAATAAATTTTTAACTATTTTTGGTTACAGTGAAAAATTAGTTTATAGACGTATTTTTCATTGTAATGATGGAATAAATATGAATCGGACATACGAAATAAAAACAAAGCTCTAAATACACTACTGTAAGAAAAATTGGAAATTTTAATTGTTTTAAGGAAAAGATGAGAGTAAGTGAGTGTGAACAAGTAATTACGTTAAGCTTACATTACAAAAATTCAGTACACAAAACATCAACCTTTATACAGCTTCTTTGGCTTTATCTGCACGTTTTTTTCTTCCCTTTTTTGGGGCTTCTTTAATCGTGCCAGCAGACCCGTCAGGTTCTGTTGATTGTTGAACACTTTTTTTCGTAGTTTCGGGATAACCATCCAAACTGTCTCCTGTTACATGAATTTCTTTAGGTGCTTTTACCCTTTTTTGGGATGGTTTTTTCTCATCATCAGAATCTTCTTTATAGTTAATTGCTCCTCCTCTTCGTCTAGTACGTATAGCTACTGGTTCATCTTTATGAGAGATTAGCCGTTTAGTTGGTTTGTTCTTATTAGAAGTCTTATTTTTTCCTTTTGAGTTATCAGTCTCTATTGTCTCTTTTGAACTTTTATCATTCGTTTCATTATCTGATATGTTATATTCTTCTTCAACATTTGCTTGTTCGTTAGACGTTATTGCCTTTTTTTTTGTTTTTTTATCTCTCTTAACGATTTCAATTTCAGTCTTATTAGAATTTCCATTTGTTTCTGGAACAGTTTCAGTAGTAAATTTGTCCCTACCCGTTCCTCTGGACAGATTAATATTGCTATAGCTATCTTCATTATCTGAATCATCCTCTAAATTTTCTTTTTCATCTTCAGATTCCTCTTTTTTTAATTCCTTTTTTGTCTTTTTCTTCGGTGAAGATTTTGATGCAGTCGGATTCTTCCTTTTAACTGGGGATTTTACAGGAAGTGTAAATTGGAGAGGTTTGCCTAAAGCATCTCCTGAATCAAGTCCGGACTGGAATATTTTTCTAATATTTTTATAATCTGGATTGGTATTGTGACTTAAAGTTGACAAGTAGTTTAAAAAATCTACAATTGGACCTGGAAAAATATGGACGGAATTAATTCTAACGTATTTTTACTCATTGTAATTTTTCTTATCAATTAAAAAAATTTCTTAATAAAACGTTATTTTTTATTCTTTCAATAAACAACTCATGATATGATTAATATTTGAAGTTAATATTCGTGAAACTCAAGCAGTACATGTAACTCGTCCTTTGGAATCGTTGAACTCATAACTATCATTGATAATAATCATTCCACTTCAAAAACAGAGAGAGTATAAGGATCATCATTGGTACTTTGTACGAATGCATAGTTTTAAAAACCTACTATGTATACCCCAAGTATTTCTATGAACCAAAAAAACGATAGATAGGCACGACATCTATCGTAGGTGGATGGGTACCAACCAGACTTGGTCACTTAATATAATAAAATTCTTTAAAAAAGTGACCATAGTACATAGAAATACTTCATTCCGACAAAGTACCATTGATGATTCCTATAAGGATGAAACTGTACACGGAGTGTACAGTTTCAAAAATTTACTCTTCTTTGTTTTTGATTTAATTGCGTGATGCCAGCGCTACCCCACTATAAGGCATTATGATATTGAATGGGTTCCATCATCTACCGGCACCAAGATGTACTTGGTTAGTCGCTTTTACAGAGAATTTTAGTCTATTAAGTGACCAAGTCCGGTTGGTATCCATCAACCTACGAAAGATATCGTGACTATCTATCATTTTTATATCATTCCACTTGTTAGCGACGACCCATAGGGAGTTGCTTACTACGACCCATATGAAATCGCTATCTTCGCAACTTTCTTCGGGAGAAATGATCCCCATCGAATTCTGAACAACTTAATTTTTTTCTGTGGTCTGTATGTCTCTGTGTGGTTGTCGTCCGCAAAGCTTAAAAACGCCATAACTTTTGAATGCTTTAAAGAATCGACTTGAAATTTTCACCATTTTTTAAGACCTACGAGTACTCCATTTTAATAGAAAATGAGTAAAATCGGAAAATGAATAAACGGGGTTTTACGGGCTTTTCCCACTTTTTTTCTAGTTTCACAGGAAACACGCTGCAGGTCGTAATTTTTGAGCAAATCGCTTCAAATTTGGGAAAAATATACCTTGAAGTACTGTTACGAAGCCTATTGAAAATCAGAATATTCATAAAATTTTCCGAAAATGTCATCATTTTAAAACAACGATATCTCTGAAACCGTGAAGGATATTCAAAAAAGAAAAATACGCCAATGTAGGACTTAAATAGCTCAACAAGTATTATTTGAAGTATTTTTCCTAAATTTGTTGAAAAAAAAAAAAATTAAAATAAAAAAAAAATTTTTTCGAAATTAAATTCTGAAAATCTCGGAAACGATCGAGGGGGAATATCGAAAAATGTCAGAGTACTTTTTTGCTTCACTTGAAAAGATCCTATGAAATAAAAAAAATTGAAAAATGGGGCAAAAATATTACAATATGGGAAAAAAATAATGAAAAATGGGAAAAAAAATTATGAAAAATAAAAAAAAAAATGAAAAATATGGAAAAAAATGAAAAATGCGGAAAAAAATAATGAAAAATTAGGAAAAAAATGAAAAAAAAATATGGAAAAAAATAATGAAAAGTATGGGAAAAAATTATTAAAAATATGGAAAAAAATAATGAAGAATATGGAAAAAAATTAAAAATATGGAAAAAAATAATGAAAAATATTTAAAAAAAATGAAAAATATGGAAAAAATAATGAAAAACATGGTTAAAAATAATGACAAATATGGGGAAAAAATAATAAAAAATAGGGAAATAAATGAAAAAAAAATATGGAAAAAATAATAAAAAATATGGAAAAAAATAATGAAAAATATGGAAAAAAATAATGAAAAATGTGGAAAAAATAATGAAAATAGGGAAAAAATAATGAAAAATAGGGAAAGAGAGATAGAGAGAAACAGAGGGAAAGAGATATTAAATTAAAGGAATTTAGTTCTCCCGACCGCACAAACTTTAATTCGTCTTAATTAAGTAGACGAGGGTAAAAAATAGCAAAAATATAAGCACAGTACTTTTTCTACTCGACGACGTTTCAACATGTGCAGAATGTCTATGCGAAAGAAACGGGGCAGGGGTGGGGGTTCGTAGTCGTCGCATTTACTACACCCTTGTGGTTAGTTGCTTGTTACATTACAGTCTTCAATAGGTTAAAAAAAATTTATGACCATAGTTTTTAATAAAAATGAAAATAATATTAGAGAAACTAAAAAAACCAAAAGTCTCCAGGTCCCGACGATATCATAAATGAGTTGCTCAAAAACGAAACAAAAATAGAACAATTATTAAAATTAGAACAAAACAGCCAAGGTAAGCATCACACCGGCCGACCATCTCCAACCAAACAAGACAAACGACAGCACATCATCATCAGATACAAGATTTGATACAAAAGGATGCGTATACAGTGGATCCGGGATGTACGCTGGTGGCCGGAAAGCTAGTTTACTCGCTTACTGATACGTAATAATCTTCCCACAGTTAGCAAAGTACCCGCGCACGGTGAACCTGGCTGGTTACCGTAATGGGCCAAGGGAGCCTGGATGGGTGGAACTATTTTTATGTAGCTCAAAGCTATGTGGAGCGGATAGCGCCTGCGCAGTTGGCAGCCGCCACTACGACAGTCTTGTCTTTTGTTGTACATTTCCTCATTGGGAAAATTATTGGCCTAATTATCAGACTTCATGAGATTTGTCATCAAAGGGTAAGCATCGTCTCCAAGTAAAACCAGAGAAGTTTGAAATGTTTGATAAAGGTAGAAATGTATCAGTAGGAAGCTGTAAGGTGTTGTTCTTAAAGATTTTATAGACGTCGGATGTACGAAATGTTTCACCGTCACTCTGCTTTCCAAAACCTGCAACGTCTACAGTAACGATAGTTCTATCAGCCACACATTGTAAAACAGAAAAGAAGTGCTTATCGTTGTAATACATTGTGCCTGAATCTGGGGGTGCAATAATTTTCTATACCCCCGATACAGTTAGGATAGTTCCATTAGTTCGAAATCTCTTTTTGTTTTCAAAGTCCTTTGCGGTTGGTGTCGGTATATGGTATGGTTGCAGTATCTCCCATAAAGCTTCGACGGTACTAATTAAATTAATAAAAACAACGAAGAATTTGGATTCATGATATAAACTTAGATCGAGAAAGTAAAGCAGAATTTTACAATCTTTCAAGAACTGAGAAAGGACTGTCCACGAACCTTTTCAATGTATCACAGAGACAGATCGCGTGAACTAGATGGGCATGCAGCGTTCTACCGCAGGCTGCAAGGGCAGCTATTCTGTAATTTCAGCGAATGTGAGCATTTATTCCTATATTTCAACCCATAGAAGAGTCGCAAAAGGTAGATCTGAAGATCAGTGATTAGTCAACTTAAAATATTGAATGTCAATCTGGACGTAAATTTTTAATTATTTTTGGAATGGAGACAATGGGGTCATTTACAAAAATGTTTAAATCGCTCTTAACTTCCTTAGAACAAAGTACTAAGGATAAAAATATGATTCTGAAAATTTCATGTCAATAGAACGTGTCGTTCTCCTAATACAACCAATTAAACAAGCGTACCAAGAGCGCTGCGAAGACTACCAGGCGACGTCACCGCATAGGAATTGCACAAACTCTAGTAGGTACAATGATGATTAAACGTACATTCTGCTTCTGCTCTGCTTCAGATCATCGCGTGTCTTGCATCGAATTTATTTTTGTATCATCTCTTGCAGAATTTTTGTGTTAATAAAATGTGTGAACCGATTTTTAAGAAAGCAGACTCATCAAATCTTCCAGAAATGGTCTTGCTAATGATTATGGATTTTTTAAATCAAAATCACGAGTTTATTAGCGCCGAAATTAGAGGAATTAAAATGGCCAGGTGACTATTTGAGCAGATCATATTATTTTCATAAAAAATTAAAAATAGATTTTTGAAAAGGGTAGCTTTAGAAGGTTGAGAAAGGCATTTTGGCACAAAAAATTAATTTTGTGTTTGTTAGTGTCTGTGTGTGTGTTGGTGCGTGCGCGTGTGGGTTGGTGCGTGCGCGTGTGGGTTGGTGCGTGCGTGCGCGTGTGTGCACGATCACACTCGAACGGATTAAGATAATCCACTTCAAATTTGTCACTCGTATTGTAGTTGGACAAGTTGTCTAATGGGATTGTTGGGTAAAGATGTTCTTCAGTTTAAATTTTTTGGGTAAAATATGTTTTGTTACGTGTTTTAATCGTAGTACTTTTACATTCGGGAACCACACAATATTAATAGTTTTTTTTCTCTGGTTTTGGTACATTATGTCAAATAGTTTAAACACTTTCTAAACGTTCTTATTTCACAAACACAATACTGTTTAAGAATTTGTTCAAACGTATAATAATTACCAGACACAACTCTGTTATCAGCTTTATAGTCAGATGGCAACTACCCGATCAACCTAGCCGAGCTTGAGATTTCCTATGCGATGACGTCACGCCTGAATTTCGGCGAGGAGCGCAGTTTCATGTTTATAATTTTTTTTAGGCGACTTATAATTCTCCCTGGCGTCTAATTTTTTGCATAGAGTCTTAAAACTATGAACCCTTCCCGATGGTTAAGTAAAAAAAAATATGAAAATGACCTAATTATTTTAAAATTGATATTAAATTCAATGAACAAAGCACAAAAAACATATTTACGAAATGTGCACAAACTGTCACTACTTTTAAGGCGGCTCTACCGCAACGTAAATTCTTGTTATTAAAACTTACGTCTTAAAATTTGATTTTATTAAAAAACTATTTTCAGAAACAAATTCTGCATGAAAATGACCAAAGGTTGATCGTGCTAGATTTTTAAATTTCCATCTGTTTTTTGAGTAAAAAATTAAATTCGAAAATATTTTTAAAAAACATCCAATTAAATAAATATTTGGCATGATCAACTTGTTGCATGATTTATTTCCGACTTTTTAGACTTTTCTTTATGAATAAATACGAAAAATTAAAAATTGTTTCAATTAATAACAAGTACCGGCAGTCTAGCTGTCTCTGTTGTCGACTGAAGTCATCCGGTGGCGAAATACACCGAGAAAGATAGACGTCCCATTTAACTACGAGACAAAATGAGAGAAAACTATTATAGTCTATTCAAAACAAAAACCGTTGCACGTCATCGATGATTTAATGATTTCCAATCAGAAAAAACATCCTTGTAGGACGTTATGTTTAGAAACGATACTACTAAAACCCCCAATTAGTGAAGTTTGTACATGAAAGAATTTTCTGCGTGCTCTATTTGGTGGTAGCACTGCCGTATTATTATTTGCACATTGATGACGTACAACGGTTTTTGTTTTGAATAGACTATATATGTACAACTGTCTGTATACGAACAAAGCGAGTGTTACGTGTAGGGATATTTTATGAAATGAAGAGCGGTAGAGACGCCTTAAGTGGGAAATTAACACAAAACTTTACAAAACAAGATGCCAGAAAAGCATGGGAATAATGGTGTTCACTGACCGCCACTTTGAGTACAAAAAAAATTGTTGAAATCTGGGGTGTTACCCTAAGCTAGATTTTTTCCAAGTTTGTGTTGGAATTCTCATTTGTGAAATAAAATAGAAATCAGAGATAATATTAAAATTACTACTTATTTCATATTATTTAAAATATTGAAATATTTCTGACAATGGTCGTTTGGTTTTACAAAAACGACGTTTATTACGGTATATTCTCATTATGATAAAAACCATTAGACCGAACGTTTTTCGCTGAATTTTCCTACCGAACACCAATGGACCGAATAATCAACGATCGATGATACTAACAGCTGCCCATTGTTTTCGTCTTCTAAAACAGTTAAAATATAAATGTAAGTTATCTATTCTTTTTTTTAATACACAGGTTAGATTAAGCTAGTCAAGACCTTTTATTTTAATAAATAAAAATAGTGATTTAACAGTTCGGTCTAATGGGAGAGTGCGTTCGGCTTATTAGTGTTCGGTTTATTGGGAAAAGGTCAGTCTAATGCTATTCGGTCTACTGGGAGTTAGCCTTTATTACTACTAATTACCTAATAAGACGGAATTTTTCGCCTGTAGAAACAAGTCAGATATATTTTTTAATATATCTGTGACATAACTCCAATAATCTGCCTCTGTTGTAATTTCATTACAAGTTTAAATCTCTTTCAAATCAAAACTATTACAAATATGCTTAAGGCTATGGAGAAATTTAATGTATTGTATATAGAAGTTTGAGTTATATAAATTAATCACAGTGTGTAATTGTCATATAGACATTATTATTATTTATTGTCACTAAAAAACAATAATATACTTGTGACCTTTAAAAAATTTTATACTCTTATTTTCAATTTGGTTTTTGAATTAACGCCTGAAATAGAGTTCTTACTCCAGATTCTATTTTTTAGAAACTTAAAATAATTGTTATAAAATTGATTACTTAGAGTAAAATGGGAGTAGAAATAAATATATATTTTTATATTTGTTCTATTTACCTGGTGGAGACCTTTTATCAAAACATTCTTTGATGAATTTAAAAACACTGGACATATATTCTTCTTTCGATTTATGAACAGCATTTGGATCTTTTAATTTTCCCTCCCATGGTAACACACATCCTAGCCACTGAATTAAGTTATATGCCAACGATTCCAAATCTCCTCTTTTAGTGTTAACTGAAAATGAAGTATTTTTCGAAATTAAATTTTTTTTTTAATATACAAAAAATGTTTACCTCCATTGTGAGCATCTCTACTTAAATACTCTATAGTACCGTCATGTGCCTTTTTAGGATTAGGTTTGAATTCAGGATCTTCATTACTTCTTGATGTTAATCCAAAATCAACCAAATAAACTTGCTTATTCTGGGTTTCTTTAGTGGTTCCCATTAAAATATTTCCTCCTTTAATATCAGCATGTACGTATCCTTTACTATGAATATATTCTAAAATATCTACCTACCAAAAATAATCAGGTTACTTTAATAAAATATTCAAATATTTAGTTAACTTACAATTTGAATTGCAATTTTGAATACTGTTGTTGCAGGAAAATGCTTATTATGGTTAAGGAAAATTTGCCACAAATCTGATCCAAACTTTTCCATAACAATGAAACGATACTTTTCTCCATTAAATTCGTGTGATCCTGATCCTAGGTATACGGGCATTCCAAATGTTTTCAGACCTTTTTGTTTTTTAAAATTGTCAACTAAAAGTAATTATTAGCTAGAATATGTTTTATACATGATTAAAAGTGTAATTTTAAGCTGAACAACAAAAACTCTGTACCTCAAAATTAAAATATGGGTAGGTTTGGAATCATCCAAAAATTACCTTTTAAAAAAGTATACAGGCTGTTCCGATATTCCACCGACAACGCATTACAGGTGATAGCCCTTGACAAATAATGAAAAATGAACCCCTAAGATTCTTAGTTTACGAGATACAGCTGGTTAAAGTTGAAAAATTAAAATCATTTTTTTTGCGATATTTCACTTACGGTTTTAAATTTTTTATTCAAACTTTGCAGTCGATTTACTTTTTGGAAGCTTGAAAATTTAACAAAAAATATGCTTGGCGTACTTCATCCAGTGACGCACAATAATGGGTAGTGGTAACTTCGGCCCTCCTATTTTTTGCGACACTGTATAAATCGATTTTTTTTCATTTTGTTTAAATCTTTGGTTATTTATGTTACAAAATGTTATTAACTTTTATTGCGCTAAAATCAACAATTTTGGAGATATTTGACTTTGAAGAGAAGTCTACAATTCGTCTTTTCTATCGTCGATATTAAATCTGGATTTGTTCATTTGCAATAAACAGATGTCTGGACCTACTATACACAATACAAATATTTAGAAAATAGTTCATCATTGGGCAGAATTTTTTGAAAATATCAGATCTTAAATATACAGGACCGTATTCTATTATTTGACAGGAAATTTTAGTACCTGCATGATTTTTAACTAGCATAAATACATATTTTAATGAAAGAAAATTTTATTATAAGTAGTGAGGAATAAGAATACAAAAAAACGGTTACATATTAAATTTATAGTAACTGTCCAAAACGTTGACCGTTCACTCCACAGCACTTCCTCCAACGTTTGTTCATGTCAAAACGCACTCTTTGAAAAACTGTTGGTTCAAACTATATAAGGGCTGCAGAAAATATTGGGTCAAACTATATAAGGGCTGCAGAAAATATCGATACTTTTTCTGTAGTAATTGTTGTTTTTTGCTTTATTACATCCTTCCTTTTAATAATCAAATTTTAAGTTTGCCTCGGTCTTTTCTCAATGCCAGCGTAAGTTAAATAATAAGATATTTGGCGGAAATTTTTGTTCAAACATGCCTTTCTTCCATATAATAATAACATGTCGATCATTTTTCAAAGAGTGCGTTTTGACATGAGAAAACGTTGGAGGAAGTGCTGTGGAGTGAACGGTCAACGCTTTGAACAGTTACTATAAATTTAATATGTAACAGTTTTTGTATTCTTATTCCTCACTAATTATAATAAAATTTCATTTCATTAAAATCCGTGAGAGTCAAAATTTCCTGCTAAATAATAGAATACGATCCTGTATATTTAAGATCTAATATTTTCAAAAATGTCTGCCCAATGATGAACTATTTTCTAAATATTTGTATTATGTATATTAGGTCCATACATCTGTTTATTGTAAATGAACAAATCCAGATTTAACATCGACGATAGAAAAGACGAATTCTAGACTTCTCTTCAAAGTCAAATATCTCCAAAATTGTTGATTTTAGCGCAATAAAAGTTAATAACTTTTTGTAACATAAATAACCACAGTTTAAATAAAATGAAAAAAAAATCGATTTATACAGTGTCGCAAAAAAAATAGGGGGGCCGAAGTTACCACTACCCATTATTGTGCGCCACTGGATGAAGTACGCCAAGCATATTTTTTGTTAAATTTTCAAGCTTCTAAAAAGTAAATCGACTGCCAAGTTTGAATAAAAAATTTAAAACCGTAAGTGAAATATCACAAAAAAATTATTTTAATTTTTCAACTTTAACCAACTGTATCTCGTAAACTAAGGATCTTAAGGGCCTATATACCTAACTCCTTTTTCATCATTTGTCAAGGGCTTTCACCTGTAAAGCGTTGTCGGTCGAATATAGGAACACCCTGTATAAGTTTATATTTATGATGTAAAGCAAGCAAGTCGAACCTTTTAGAATTTTCGGAAAAAAAAAGTCTTATAAGATGGTTTTGTGCATCCGTTCGTCCGTCTGTTAGCCTGATTCAACTCGAGAACGGTGGGAGAGAGAGAAAAACAAACAACGGCAATCGATTCAGTATCGTTAAAGAGCCCAAAAATGATATTAGTCTTTCACCTATTTTTACTTCCCCGCTACTTATACCATATACATATACTGTAATATATAAGGTATATTCCTATATAGAAATTTATATTCGTAACTTTAATTTTTCGAAAACTCTAAATAACGGCAAAAATATTGTTGTTTTTCAGTTGTTTACATGTGCAGAGTGAAACTTACAATATACATATTTACATATCACAAGTTGTGTTAAAGGTAATGATAGTGCAGGCGGCATAAATCTATATGGCAATTGCGCTTCTTCCAAACCGAAATCCAAAAATCAGTGAAAGCAGTTATTGAAAAAACCCCATAATTGTCAGAAGATTCGTATTTAATTGCATAAAAAAGTCATTTGTTTATTTATGGAATTGTTTGGAGAAGATGAGATGTTTTCAACCTGAATTTCGTAAGTCTGATATCTGGTACAAATATGGTTATTATAATAAAATATAAGATTTAAAAAATAAATGTAATTTAATTATTAGTTTTACTTTGTTCTAGCTTAACGTATTAAAGTTATTTAATTGTCTACTATATGAAATTAAAAACGGCGACTGCGGAATTTGTGTTAATAGGTTCCAGATGTCAGTACACTTCATTGTCCGGATTTTGCGAGCCAATAAATATTTTTAACAATTCATAGATGTTGATGCAAGACGAATTATTAAGTGTAATTACATTGAGAACTTTCAGTTACAAAAAAAATTAATCATGATCCAAATCGTAAGTAATCTTATTAATGCTATATAAAGTAAAATGTTGATCAAGAAGCAGCGCACATTTAAAATATATTAATTACTTATTAACTAATAAATATTATAAAAACAATGAATATCAACATAAGCAAATAGGTGCCTAAAGCACACTATTCATTAATATAAAACCAGCAAATTCGTTCATACTGGATAAGTCCATTATAAATTTATTAGAGCCGAGATTAATAAAAATCTAGCAACACAATTTATCATTATAGTTTATATCAACAAATTATGATTCATATGAACTACAAACCATAGAAAGTAGTAGAATTATCGATTATGCCAATACAGCATATGTCATATTGTAATTTTAATTTAAGTATAATATTTATGTACAGGGTTATTGGTTATAATTTGACCACCCCATTAATTTTTATTATGCATACAGATACAACAAAACGTTTTATATAAAACACGTAGGGATATAAATTAATTTTAACAAAATATACTTTGCACACCAGTAGCATCCATGTCTGACGGGGTATAAAATTATTTTTTTTATTTTTAATGGAACACACTGTATATTATGGACCATTCGGATAGTGCTTCTTTTGTCATAACCACAATATATACTTTTATAGGTCTAGATTTTATACTTTCAAAAATAATGAACAGTAAATACCTACAAAAAGAGGTGACTGTGTCTGACAATAACTTTTTTTAAAAATGGCAAATAAAACAAGAAGTAAGTACTCTGTAATTTAAGTAAAACTATATATTTAGATAAATAAAACAACGTTTTATGATTATGATTTTCACAAAAAAATATTAGAAAATTTATGTTTTGACCAGTGACATGTTTCGTATAACAACTTCAATAATACTACAATGGCTTATAGATATACTGTCAGTAGATATAACGTCCTTTAACTTTAAAGATTCAGTAAGTAAAGGCAATGACGTTTAGACTTAAAATTTTACAAGTTGATTTCTTCTACAATTGTCACAATCTAAACGTCATTGTCATTAGTTACAGAACCGTTAAAGTTAATGGACGTTCTATCTACTGACAGATAGGATATAAAAATTTATTTGAGCCATTAATATTTAAATCCAATAAGTATTCATATCTCATTAATATTTGTCTAAATATGAAAACATGAAAATTTTATAGTGTCTAGATATGCAGGAAAAGAATTTTGAATTTTAAACAGAAGATGCGGTGACTCTAAGATAGCGGACGAGATTTATGATTATGCCGATTTCATTCGAAATTAGTATGTGGGGGTTTTTGGGATCGGATTATGAAGTTTTTGTCAAAATTAATAAAATGAGATTTATGATTATGGACCTATTCTTTTTAGTTTGTTTGTTACGATTGTAGCGATTTGTATTGTTGTTGAAAAAAATTGAAAACTTGAAATGTTTGTTCGTTATGGTGTGTCTAGATATGCAAGAAACTACTTTTAATTTTTTTAACCATAGGATGTAACATACGGTGACGTGGGCTTTGCGAACATATATCTGGCATTCAGGCGGTCAGTTTATGGGGGCCATGGGGTTGGCGAACACTGTAGGTATTTTTTTTATTAAGTTAAATTTGTGTGGGTTTTATTTTTATATTCTTTTATTAACGAAGCAAAATATTGAAGATTTATTAGTGACAATAGATAGAGTATTAAAATTATAAAAATAATTCAATAAATGTTATATTTCAGTTATTTTTTATGCAGATCTTTTATATATTTACAGATATTTACATTTTAGGGCACTTATAATTTTTTTTGACATTTTTGCATTAATCCATTCTTTTATCCTCAAATTGCATTATTATTTAATATTTTATGAGTCAATTTAATACAAACTTGTAAAAGGAATAATCTCTGCGCGATTTTTCAAGACCCGTTTCTGTCAGCGGAAGAAAGTCCGATTCAAAAAAATCGGAATTTTTCCAACAATTTTTTTTCTTCAAATTTTTCAATTTCTTTTCAACGAGTCCTATCCGATATGGATATCAATCGACGCGTCTTGACTTCACAACACCTTAAAAGAAATCAGTATCGACAAATGTGCTTTCCTTATCGAGATATCTCGAATAGACGTTTCACTTAGTAGGCGGGACCAGGATCCTCGGACCCGAAATAGCTCATCTTCTGATAGATCCTTCCTTTTTTGAATAAAAACCGATGGTCGAAAGAATTTTCCCGATCGGCCGTACCGTTCTCGAGTTATCGTGCGCACAGACATGCACACATCCACACAGACGACTTTTTTTCGCAGAAAATCAATTTTTTACACGTTTTATGACATTTGAAGTCATTTGGAGCAAAAATTTTTTTTGAGATTTTTGCACGATTTCAATACTACGGTTTGCCCTACTTCATACTTAATACCAAATGTCTCAATAAAGTGAGAAATTTTTTGACGAAATAAAATAAACAATTTGAAAGATTGACTACTATTTATTAATCAACTTAAATATACCCATTCATGTAAATTTATTTCTTTTCTTAAATAATGAGAACATTTTAATGGGTCTTTGAATTTGAGAATTATATGTTCATATTTTTTTTACGGTAAATTGTATGGTACAGATGTTAGGTTTATAAAAATTTTATTTCAACATTTATTTATCTTTTTCAAATAATAATTTAATAATATCATATATATTGTTTTATAGTTCTAATCTAGGGCATGTTCGCAAACCCCACGTTCGCATGTCCCACGGATATGCAGGCAAAAACAGGCGGCCCGTCGGGCCGCAGTTCAAGTTAGTCCTTATATATTGTTGCTTGTTTGTTACAGTAACGAGTCAAAATAAAGACATTTATAGCAATATTATACTATTATTAAATATAATTGCCATAAGGTTTTTACGAAGTGAAATAATTTTAGGAGCTTTTGTTTAACAATTATCCGAATAAAAAAAAATTCGGCACTTTTTTTTGAATGTCTAGATGATCCTATATTATTTTTAAATTAATATTGAATACCATTAAAATAATGTTTACCCTATTTTAAGCTGTATTAATAATTGAGATGGAGTTCCAAAAGTTATAACTTTTCTTTTCTTTATGAATCTTTTGGGGGAGTATGAAATTTTTCTACATTTTTCTAGAAGTCTTTCCGAATCTAATGAGCTCTCGGCCATATTTTAATTCGCTGTAACTTTAACTAACATGTTTTTAAAGATGTGGTCTGTCTAAATATGTATGTTCTTTCTTCATAACAGGTTAGATTAATATTCCAACTTTTATATAAAAAACTAATAATTTACAATCCATTAATTAATATAGAATATGCAAAATCAATATGTCCATAATAAATATAAATAAAAATCACCGTCCGCCCATGTACCTACATTCATATGTACCTACAATAATATAATATCGGTCGTAGAGCGATTTAACATTTGATGTGGCCGACGTTACGTTACGTGTAGTGAAAATTATATCACTGAAAATTCGTGGCCCAAAGGCTTTTGCACATACATTTACATAAGAAATAAGCAGTAAAAATAAGAAATAGAAACAAGCAGTTAGAAAAATTATTTTTTGTCAACCTATATTCTTTTGAAATACGCGTGCGAACAAACATAAATCAACTATTAGATGTCAAATTTAGTAATAATAATAATCTAACATTTTTGTATTTTTCTTTGTAAATATCAAAATCAAGTGATAAAATGGATGTTAATACTATTTGCGTGGTGCGAGGATTTTTGTTAAGAAGTCAAAAGTTGTCAACATCAACAAACACTGTTTTTCATTAGTCAGGAATAAAATTTTCATCCTTACGGAAAAAATTATTTCATATGTATTATTTCTTAATTTTTATTTTTCAACTTGCCTTGATAACTAATCGACTTACAGTCTGTCAAATTTTATTTTTAACTGCTTATTTCTTGTGTAAATGTCCGAACTTTACGTGCCTTAGCGCTGGCTGAATCGTCTTTAGGGTATTACTTCCTCTTAAAATTAATTTATACTCTTACACCTTTTATATAAACCTTTTTTTGTATATGTAAGCATAACAGAAATAATAGGGTGGTCAAATTATAACCAATAACCCTGTACTTATTTTTAATGATATATTTCAAAATGACATATAAGTTAATTCTAACTTATAATAGCTATTTATGCAACCAGTTACGAAAATTGCATTTCGTAACGTATTGCATACAAGATTTTTTCTAATTTTGATGTAATAAAAAAAAATAATAAAATATAATTGATAAAAATTGTGAAAACATAAATCTAGTCTATTTGCTGCCGTCACTTCATTTCAGTTGTCAGTTTGACATTTTGTAAATAACCCTGAAATATATGGTGAAACATCTAATGCAATGTGCGCCGTCTCCCAAATAACAGCAAGTACTAGCAACAAAACAAGTATGTCGTCGGAAATTAATTTAAATAATTGCAATAATTATGTTATCAATATTTATAATAATTAATTAATTTATTTATAAGTTATGTCCTTATCTTGTGTTATAACAGTTAAATAAATAAAATTCTTTTTGTCACTAATTTGGAAATCCATTTTTCGTCACCAGTTACATAAAATTTTACTTTATGTAATTAGTTACGAAAAGTAAAACGTTTGATAACTTCTGTCAGTTTTAAAAAGTGTCACTTTATATGTCAAAATTAGAAAAATAATATATAGATCAATATTTTAAAATACCTAGGTAGAAAATAAAAATAACTGATTGTCAAATTTTCAGTTAAAATTTGTACGATTTTCTTAGTTTTATGTTTGCTGCAGTTACATGTTGCAAGGCAGTGTTAGTACAAACAAAAGTAGCTATTGATTAACTTTAAATTTGGATAATTATTAAAAAAAAATTATATCTTACAATCATGGTAAATTTATTAATGAAATGTGTCCTGTATTTTTTACCAATAAAAATGATAAGAGCATCTTAGGGTACCACGAATGAAATAAATTAATTTACATTAATATTTATTCTTACCATCATCTGGTTTTGCAAATTTAATATAAAAATGCATTTCAACAAATAATGGTCCATTTTCGTGAGGTTCCTAAAATAAAATGATTTTAAAGAAACTACATTTAATAAGGGATGTTCTTACTATTTTTATGACATATGGGTATTTAGCCCCTTTAGTACCAGCTTCTTGGGCTGAATAGATTGCGCCGAAACCGCCTTGGCCAATAGATGGTCCAAGTTTCCACTTTTTTTTAGCTACATCTTGAACAATTTCCCCATTTGGTAAAGGATCTGCAAGTTTATATCCATTGGCTACTTTCTTTTTTTGTTTTGAATCACCTTTTGGCATTTTTAACTAGGTACAAATTATGAAAATACAAATACTGGTAAAATTACAATAACGCCAAAGCGACTTTTTTCTTTTTAAGGTTAAAAAAATTATTGACTACAACAAAAACATTAAATTAATGCGTTCGCGCAGAAGTTTCCTAGTTTTATGTCACAATAATGTAACGTTTTTCCTTTGTCTGCACTTACGTTGTACTGAGTGCAAAATTCGACATTTCAGTAATATACATTGATGTCATATATGCACTCATTCCAAATTTTCGAATACCAACAGAACACGCCTGAGTGACAAAAGCCATAGAACACATGTTAATATTTGTATTGACGTTCTGTGCTGTGCTGTGCTGTGCTGTGCTTATAATAAAACAAAATGTCTAAAATGAACGAAGAAGGTAAAACGCAAAAGCATTTTTTCATGCATTTCACATAATATTTTGTGATTTTCCTATTTGTTGTTGATGATTTTAATACATTGTGATAAAAAGATATGGGTGAAGTAGAAAACGTGGAATTAAGAACCGTAAAACATTCTATTCCGATAGATATTCTGAATGACCTTCTAACGTAAGTGAAATCAATCTAGATTTGTATTTAGATACATATTTTCTTTTTCATACGGTTAACTGTTTAAAATAGGTAGTTTAATTTGGACAATTTATTTTGGGAGTAATTTTAAATTACATATTAACACTGACTTATTAAGAGCCACAATAGGCCTCTGCGTTCAGAGGCGAGCAAACGCTAAACTCACATTGAACCTACCTGACTTATTAAAAAATGTTTCTTATCTAAAAAAACTGAAGAGTAGTTTTGCTTTTGTCAACTACTTCTAGTTTGTAAAAAGTCAGGTCAGTGGCGGTCAATAGAGGTTTTCAATTGAAATTTCTCCAAGTTTTAAGCTTTGTAAATTCATCTAGTTTAAAAAAATATTCTCTTACAGGAGATTTATAATATGTGTGCCAGAATCTGCCAAGCAGAATATGATTCGAATATGTTTTCAAATAGAATTAGCCCACTGGTTCTATTTGGATTTCTATGTTAGCAATGACAGTGGTTTAAAAGGATGTAGCATTTATGAATTTGCTGCACATGTATTCCAGGTTAGTTAATTTAAGTAAAAATAACTATTTCATTAATCAAAAATAATCTATTGTGTTGGAAAATAATAAGACAAGTGATTTATACCTAAAACGTACCATCATATGAATATGACACTGCACTTTGGCCCAATAGACACATCCAAACAGGTTAGCCACACTATATATTTTAACACAAAATTACTACTCAGTCTAAAGTCACTTAAAAAAATAGAAATATTGGACCATAATGCACCATAAGTAAAAAAATCAGCCATTAATCTAAAAGATTTGTTTAATTTAAAGTGTAAATATTCACAACTCGAAGCAATTTATCTGAAAGGAAAATCCTCACATAAAGTACTTGTTGAAAATACAAAACTTAATTATTATTACGGTAAAATAAATAATTCCTAATGTTAAGAATTCTCTTCTTAATAATATGTTTTCTTATTTTACTTGTCGAAAGTATACTTGTTATTAGCTTGTGATTAGTCAAATACTTAAATTTAATAAAAATTAAGAGGGGAAAAAGTAAGCAGTTGAAGTTTTGTTATATGTCTATATGATAGATACGAAATTTATGTCTTTATATTGTATATAAAAATAAAAATATATAATTATTTATTCAAGCAGCAATTAATTCTCAGAACCAAATATATTCTTGTTAATAAAACGACAGAACGATGCAGACTAGGAACTAGGGATTCCTAGTCTTCGTTCACCTCCAATAAAAATGAAACTGTATGGGGTGTTATAAATGATCTTAGGGGAAAGCAAAATATTCAGAAAGCTATCACTTTAAATATTGATAACGCAACAGTAAATGATCCACCATTAATTGATATTAAATTTAATGAATACTTCATATATACCCCTAGGAAGCAATTAAATCGATTTCTAAACCGAACTATGCATTAAAGTACCCTTCAAATAATTTTGTACCATTCTGTATATTTCTTTCTTATATCACGACAGATGGTGATCTTGAAATAATCAAGAATAACATTAAAAATAAAGCGTCATGTGATTCTGATAACATATCTGGTATTGTCATTAAAACAATTGCGAACTATATAATTAAACCACTTTCTCATATAATTAATACTTCTTTTGAAGAGGGAGTTTTCCCTTCTGAACTGAAAGTTTCAATCGTTTCTCCTATTTTAAAAAATCTGATGTGACCAGCACATGACCTCTCGCCATCTTTGAATCAAAAATTTACTTGTTAACACAAAAAAGTACGAGAAAAATTGACTTTATTATAAATCTGGCAACAATGGCAAACGTTTTGAAAATTTTAATGATGCGAAAATAATCTATAGTGTATATAAAATAAATATGTAAAACTTTATTGCCATTTTGTTTAGTAATGGCAACTGCCACTTCCGTTTGTCCAATTCATACCAAAATCTAATGAGATCTAGTCTATGGTATCAGAATCTTGTATGCAAAATTTTTTAATTCAGTAGTTTTTGAGTTATCTTTACTACAGCATCCATTATAACACACACACACACACAGACATCATCGTGAAAATATCAAAATCGTATTCTAGGGACCTTAAAACGTGAAAACTCATTGCCCAATTTTTAGGATGATTACTATACCTCTCTTATCTGAAGGGCGAGAGGTAAAAAGTTTGATGCTCAAATGATGTCGAATTACCGGCCCATTTCTGTATCACTAGTTTTGTCAAAAATATTTGAGTGTGCCATGTTGAAGCAGATGTTAAAATTTTTAGAAATTCATAAAGTAGTTACTGATCATCAACATGGTTTTCAATCGACATTTTCAACTTGAACAGCTTTGGAATTATTCTATAATGAAGTGCTGTATTTGTTCAACCAGGGCAATAGCCCGATTTTGATATTTTGTGATCTCAGTCGGGCTTATATCATTATACAAAATTTTACTGTCTGTATGTAGCATTTTTTTAAAATTTTGATTTCAGATTCGGATTCTACATAATCAAAATTAATATAGTAGAAAGTGTTATTGAAAATTAAGTAACTCTTAATAATTAAAAGTTATAATGATCTAATATTTTAAAATTTCTGATTTTTTGTCTTATTTATATAAAATTTAAGAGGCGCCAATACTATATGTTATCTTGCCTGAAATCCTTTTTGGACCGGCGCTCCGTTAATATTAAAGATAGGAAGCTGCGGATTTCACCAATCGACTATGTAGAGCGCGTCTGTGGTACATTTTTTAAATTATTTTTGGTAATCAATCAACTTTCTTTTTCTCTAGAAAAATTTGGACAAAATAGCACAGACGCGCTCTTCTAATAAATATTTTAAAAATCATGAAAAAAAAACCGCATATTTTTTGTTGTTATATTAGGCGAGTTCCCATCCAAAAACGAATAATTATGTTTTAAGGGCGCTGTAGCCTGTTCTGCGAAGAAAAAATTGGACTAGAGGTAGTATTACTTAACATTAACCGGAGAATACTAAAAAACCATTTTTACACCCAATTTATTAGAATAGAAACACATTTTCCTTTGGTAATTCTCTAACCGGCAACCACAAAAGTCACGTGGGTGCGGACCTCTTAAAGTTTTGATTTTAGAATTCAAATTCAGCATTAAAAAGTGGACAAACAAATATTAACAAAAATTATTTGTGAATTAAAAGTGTGTCTTTTCAATGCTGGCTTGCGCATTCTTAATTGGTTTGTTTTAAATATAGGAAGACATTTCTTATATTATTTTTACCGTCTTATTTTTAATTCTGTACTAGGTTAATGTCATATTTTTCACTTTTGTTTGAAATATTTGGATGTTTTTATGAAAAATATTTTTTAATTCGATTTTTAACACATTCTTATGCTTTTATATATTAATGAAATCCAATAAGTTATCCATATCTCAAATGTGTTAATCATAAATGAAACTCGAAATCATGTACCACAATAAATTTAATTATAAAAAAAGTAGGCAACTAGTTTCGGCTAAAAAGGCATCTTCAAGCCAAACAGTTATGTTAAGATTAAATCTTAATAAGCATATTGCTTAAAATTAAGGGTACCTCTACTGAGAAGGAAAGAAGGGTGGTGCAAGAGAAAATATGGGGTACATGAATGGGTAAGTAGAAATTAAATAAGCGATTAATGATAATAAAATTAAATAAACTAAATGATACTGTGACTTATATCACAAATATTTGCCACTGACGGTGGTTAGAAATATAAGGAAATAATAATCAGGAATGTTCTGGATAAGATAATTTCCAATTTCCTGTTACCATGAGGCCCCCATGTGGATTTCCTCTTTGGAAATTATCCTATCCATAAAATTCCTTATTATTATTTAGTTATATTTCTAATCGCCCTCAGTGGCAAATATTTGTAATGTAAGTCCAACTATCATTTAGTTTATTTACTTTTATTACTATTTAATCCCTTATTTAATTTTTACTTACCCTTTCATATACCCCATATTTTCTCTTGCACCACCCTCATTTCCATCTCAATAGCGGTACCCTGAATTTTAAGCAATATGCTTATTAAGGTTTAATCATAACATAATTGTAGTTTGGCCGAAACTAGTTACCTCCTTTTTTTATAATTAAATTTATTGTGGTACATGTTTTCGAGTTTCATTTATGATTATATTTTAATTAGTTTAAATATATGTTTAATGGGAAATTTGCCATTTCCCGAAAACTAATGTTGAAGTAGGAAGCTCACAACGTCGCAAGATATTTGACGTTTATCAAGTTGTATTTGCATTTGTTTGAAAATGAGATGTCCAAACTGTACATTTACCGACATACTACCTATTAGTTTTTAAATATATAGTTACTACACTCAATCTCACATTGAAAAGTCAGCATTAGTAAGAAATAAAAATACATTTCAAATGGGCGAATCGACATTGCCAGAGTGCATGTAGGTTCGTCTTAAAATCGATTAAACATAATCGAGAATCCGAAGTAAGGGCAAATGATTTATAGAAAAAATATGTAAGTAAGTTTAAACAGAAAATGATGCATTTTAGGCAGACGGGTAGGTGCCGACCCTGCTAGTTCTCAGCCTACAAACGCCTACTATACTGTTATCATATCCTAGTATGCTGACTTCTCAATGTGAGATCGATACTAGGAGAATAATGAATTAAAAATGTATTAAAGATACATTTTTTATATTTAAGTTGCAAGATACTGAAAATCTGTTGACATTTTTCTTTGATTAAACAGCACATACCCTCCTTAAAAAGTGAAAGCCACAAACTGAATGAAATTCTTGAAGAATGGAAAGGATACAAACTCAGTGTACCCACTTATGGGGCAATCATTTTATCCGAGAACTTGTCCCACGTACTACTTGTTCAAAGTTACTGGGCAAAATCTTCTTGGAGCTTTCCCAAGGGCAAAGTCAACGAAGATGAAGATCCCGCCCATTGTGCTATTAGGGAAGTACAGGAAGAAACTGGCTTTAACATTAGTAGTTATTTAAATCCAGAGGAGTTCTTTGAGTCTACAATAAATGATCAGCTAGTCAGGTAACTTAATATTTCATATTTTTATTTTTAATAATGTATTTGATGAAAAAATATGGTTATAGAATTTTTTTATTTTTATTCCGTGCTTTATTAGCATAAGCATAGGAAATTTTCTATATATAAAATGGAAAAAATCTGCTAATCTGTAGGCGCAAAGTTTAAGAGATCGTGTTGAGCTGGTACTGTTTAACGCTTCAGGCATCCTGTTATAAAACTGACCAAATAGTAAGAGTAGTGGATGAGTTAGAAATATATATTTTTTTCCCATTTGTCTGACTGCCCTTTAATATCTGCTATGATCATTTATATATAAGAATGTTAAGATGACATTACTATATATTGTTCAATTTTAATATTGTTTTTTTTCTCCAAATAGTCTGTTACCATTTGTAATGCTTGATCTGAAGTCCCAACACTTTCTAATTTTCATAATAACCTCTTATCACCAACCCTTTTTAAATCAATAAATACTGCCATTCTTATATTTTTTTTTTCATTTAATATTTTCCAATCATTTACACATTGCATAACTTCATAACTATTTAGTTTATATGTGTAATAGGTTTTTGAAATGAACTTCACAGGGCAAATCTAAAAATGTGTAAAAATATAGGGTGTTCATTAAAAAAAAAAAAACAACTTGTTATGCTGTGACTTTATGAAACACCTGTATATTACGAAATAATTTTAAAACGTGGAGGTACTCTATCTATAATTTTTATTTAAATTTTTTTTCGTATCGCTCAAAACAACCGAGGCAAACTCCAGAGTAGAATTTTATCAACTTGTATAAATTTTAAATGTAAAATTAATTTATTGAAAAATTTACCAAAACAAAAATGTAGGTAAAATGTTGTTTTTATTTTTTTTTGGATTAAACTTTCTATTTTTTGAAATTGTTAATTTTTTCTAAAATTCAGTCTATATACTATGTAAAAATATTTTGAAAACCCCAAATTTTGATTAAAATTAGAATAATAAAAAAATATAAATAACATTCAAAATTAAAAAAAAAAAAAAAAAAAAAAAATTTTTAAAAACTTTCAGTTACCTTTTTTTTGTTTTTTATTTCTTCAGTTCAGAAAAAAATTACTTGTTTCAGATTGTACATAGTAAAAAACATCCCCATGACGACCAAATTCTGTCCGAAAACTCGCTGTGAAATAAAATCTTGTTCTTGGTTTGCCATATCTGACCTACCAACCAGCAAAAAGGATTCCACTCCAAAGACCAAAATCGGTGTGAACGCAAATGCATTTTTCATGGTTCTGCCATTCGTAAAAAGACTGAAGCACTTCTGTAATCTTAACGGCAGTACAAATCATCCTAGACATAGACACAAGTCAGCTAGTTTTTGCGAAAATGACATGGTTTTTTCTAGAAGCAGGTAACTACATTTACAATTAATTACATTTTATTTACAATTAATATAAAACAAAAAGTAGGATAAACCTAATATACATCTATAATACAATAATTACTTGATACAATGATATATAAAATAGTTAAAATCCAAAATATGGATATAAAGTAGTTAACTTTGCATATTGATTTTATATTCATACGACTAATCGCAAGCAATCTTAAGTACACAGTTTACCTAAAACTTTTTAATGAGGGGCTAAACATTCAGTATTTAAGGACTCTCTTTAGAAAACAGAGATATGGGTATTTACATGTTAAAAACTGAATTCCCGATCTTAGTTTTCTCCGTTTAAGGAAATCTGTCATCAGTGGTTTTTATTTTTTTAAACAAAATTATTTCGCTACTTATTCCCCGATTTATTCTCTGGAGAAAAATGTTAGGTGATGGAAAATCTGGAAAAGTAAGGAAATTTAAAACACTATTTAGAGTCCGATTTCAACTAACCCTCTTTACCTGACAGCTACTACTTCATTTTTTTAAAATAGTCAATAGGTGCGTTCGATATAGTAAATCTACGTGCTCAAACTTCTCGAAATGCGTTCGTAATTGCACTAATTATCACTCTGATAGTTAGATTCTGCATTCGATGTTTGCATATATAGTGAAAAGTGAACTTATCAATTTGCTCCAGCTTTAAAGACGGAGCAAACTGAAATGACAATTGAAACAGACCGTTATTTCAATTTGTTGGTTTTTGTTAGTAGATACATGTTAACCAATTTTCGTTGTTGGACTGTATTGTTTTATTAAAAAAAATTCTTTAAAAAAGGACTGATGATAATAATTTAACTGTCGTCGTTTATTAACTACAACCAAATTTACGAAATGGGGAGATTTACACTTGTTATTCAACAAGAATGGTAAACATAGTAATTTTACCTTTTTCACGGTTTTGCTACTTGGTGTAAATTAATGATTCAGTCCCATAATGAATTTTATCCACGACTAATATATTGTTTAAATCCCAAAGGTTATCCATATCTCAAATGTGGTCCAAAGTTTAAGGTAATAAAGCACAAAGTCAGGTACCACAAAATTTAATTGACAAAAAAGTACTAGCAGGCAACTAGTTTCGGTCACTGACCATCATCAGGCCTAAAGATACAAACGTTCGTAATTAGATATAAAAAATTTTAATAACATATAAAACCAAATCATACCACTATTAAGAACTAACAAGGGAACACATTGATCACATAGTACTTAATAGTAGTAAGTTTTGGTTATATCTTATTAAAATTTTTAATATCTGATTACGAACGTTTGTATCTTTAGGCCTGATGATGGTCAGAGACCGAAACTAGTTGCCTGCTAGTACTTTTTTGTCAATAAAATTTTGTGGTGCCTGACTTTGTGCTTTAATATCTTAATCTATTATTTGTTCATTATACATTATACTAAATAATAACAATATCCATTATTCATAAGTGAATAATGATTTCATTATTCACTGATTTCTAGATCAAACATGAAAAGCTTAAACTGAGTTATGATTTTGTATGTACAATATAAAAAAACAGAGCTGGCTATGAAACGTCAAGTCAGAACGCTGCCTGCGCTGTCAAAGTTAATTTTAATTTGAGATGTCAAAACGTTATTAAAAATATTTTAAATGGAGACAGATGGTGAAAATGAGATGTCTTGTACACCTCCAGATATACGAGAAGCCTCAAAAATTGCCAGTTTAAATTTATTACCGGAATAATCTGCGTATGAAGCGTTTATGGAATGGAGAATTAACAGAAAACTGAGTGTTTCTGAGAATTAGTTTTATTGGTTTACTTTAGCGCAAATTATCTACAAAATATAAACCTTCAACATTAGGGACAACTATGCTGAGAAGTACAATTAATTTAAATCATGGAATAAACATTGAAAATTGCAGCAAAAGTTTATAGTAATTTTAGCCAAAATTATTTAATAGTCATGGATGAAGTTATAGTATTCTACTCGCATATAAAGGCTATTATTCACACGGGTTGCCACCCTCGAAATCATTAAATGCTTGTTGAATAATATGCTATTATTTTCAGAAAATATGTATCCATAAACAGTTGAAAACTGACTATTTTGTTAAGCGTTCGGTAAAAGCGAAATGAATCTTTGTGCTCGGAACTCACGTGACTACAAATCAGATCTGCTCTCTCTAATCTGTGAGAAGTAATGAAAAACGTACCTAATAATAGATACTTGGATGAAAAATATTTAAAATTATTTATGCAATGCTAAAAAAGTCTAAATTCGGTTAAAGTTGATTTCAAGACATTTGGAATTATTCTTTAAAAATAATTTCCTTAAAAATTAGTACTTTTTTAATTTTTACGAAATTGTGGAAGTGTTATCAAAAACACTGGAAAACGCGACTTTGTATTTCCCTCTAAATATTACAGGAAAATTCTAAGCGCCAACCAACTCTTTGTAGTTCAAGGGTCCTGAAGTAGATGGCAATTTACAAAAATATGCAAAGGACCATGCACTTCTAAAATTTGGTACACATATTTCTTCAGTCATATCAATATCATTTTTGCTCATTGTACCATTATTCTAAAAATACAGGAAGACTGAAAAAATTGACTTTCAATACATTAACTGTGTTTTACTCTCCTAATTAAATTAGTAAGTTTCTATTCATCAATAATTATTCATGAAATATATAGTTACAATGCGTTTAAATTGAATTTTGTGGAAAATAAACATCCACGTTGCTTCAAAGGTAGCAACGGCGCGCCGGGACAGTATCATTGATGTATTGATGGACGATAGCTACTTCCCTATTTGAGATAGGCAAAAATGCCTTGAATAAAAGTTTTAAAGAACAATCAAAATCATCTTCCAAAAATAACTACCTGCATACAGGGTGTCCGATAAATCTGTGACGTATCAAAGCTATGTATTTTTAAATGAAACACTCTGTTTTTTTTTACATTTGAAAACCGTCCCGAGAAGCTGATTTCAAAAACCTATTACACCTATAATATAAATTAAATGGTCTTTAAGTTATAGACAATTGAAAATCGGATTTTTTTCAACTTTAAATGATTTCTACGGCTAAACGACATAAAATCCGATAAAATAACCTTGTTTACATTTTTCTCATTTCTACCAAATAGTAAATAAAAAGTTAAAATAGGAATGTGTTTTGTCAGATTTTATGTCGTTTAGCCGGAACAATCGCTTGAAGTAAAAAAAATGCGAATTTCAATTGTCTATAACCTCAAAACTACTTAGATTATATTTTAATAGTAATAGATTTTTAAAATCAGCATCTTAGGACGAATATTTAAAAATAGTAAAAAAATAGAGGATGTTGTCATTTAAAAAACATAACTTTGATAAGTCACTGATTTAGCTAGTAGTTATTTTTGAAACATAGATTTCATCGCTGTTTACTTTTATTTAAGACATTTTTGCACATCTCAAATAGGGAAGCAGCTGTCGCCCACCCACCCATCGTTGATACACCTTGTATAAAGGTGGATAAACTAGAGTTCCTTTAAGTCAATTTTATAATTATTTGTTTTTCTAGTTTTTAAAATTTTTTAAGATAACCTGTATGTTTGTTTTCACGAAATTCAATTTTAACGCATCGTTTACTATACTTCATAATAATAAAAATAATAAGTATTTATGATAGAAAATTACTAATTTAATTAAGAGAGTAAAGCACATGCAATGTATTGAAAGTCATTTTATTGGTCCACCTTGTATTTTTAGAGTCATAATTAGGATATATTGTGGAAATAGACAATGAAAAGGGGATGAAAGTTTATAAAAATTAAGTGATTGAGTAGATCCATTTAGTGGAATGACCTTGTTTTTTTTCAACAAATGTAGCTGATATATTTATTAGGCTATTCAAAAGTAAAATAAAGACTTTACATCTGAAAAAAAACAGTTCGTTAACTTGTAAAAAATTAAAATCCCAATTGAAAAAATATTGTTCTTTAAATTTAGTATTTACATTTGAAATTTTTGTGCTGAATAATAAATCCAATAAAGTTAGTTAATTTGGGGTCGTCTTATTGAACACAACCAGTCAGGATGGAAATCGGACTGTGGAAGAATTAACAAAAAAATTTCTATCCGAAATACCCTCGCACAATGATAAATACTCAAAACTTTTATAACTATCTCAAGCTTGTTGCTTATATTCGGGGGTCTGTTTTCAAGCAACAAGCTTTCGAAATCTGTTACAAAATTTTTTCGAACAATTATCAATGTCCTTGGGTAATTACTATTGATAATTATTTTTTAAATCGATTACATATATTATTTTATACCCCGTTGACAACCTTTATGTACACCAATTTACATATTGTGCAGAAAAATAGATTGTTAATACATAAACCCAAAATCTCGTTGAAACCTGTATTTGCCTTGCTTTGAGGGTTTAATATTAAATCTTATTTTATGAAAAAAAGTTCATTTTACTTACGGATTTAGAGAATATCATCACAGAGAGTTTGCGTTAGGTCCAAATCGTCAGAATATTAAATGAGAACTTTCTTTGGGTATACTTGACACCCCCTTAAAATATCTGCCACGCTCGATTAATATTTTTTCAACCCTTGCGTACAGCCATCCCCATCGTGCAAACCGTCAGATTAAGCAACCTTCATTATTATAGATACGTTGGGCATACATAATATCAATATCTGACGCGCTCGGATATTTCCATGTAACGGTTTTTTTTTTAATTTTGAAATTCTATAGACGCTTCCCCCACCGATGAACGGGTATATATTATATAACATTTTTTTCTTTTTATCATCGAAGCTTGGAAATCTAATAGATCTACACGACGCTTGAGTAAATCCCCATTTATCATCGTGGCCTCTCCTACTAATAGAATTGGACTGCCGATTTTCCGCCTAGTGGGAACCCACTTTGACAATGAAATTGAAAATGTAAACTGAAAACTAAATTTAGTTGACGTTTTTCGACAGATTTTGTATTTTTTTTTATAGAATTTATTCATCTCTTTTTATTGTCATTCGGAAAGAAACAGACAATAAAAGACCTAGCTCAGCGACGTCACACCAATCATATGTCTGTCGGGCCACCGAGTATTAAAATTTAAATTTTCGTTTATTAAATCATCCACCCTATCAAAGCATTAAAAATGTTGGTTAGAAGTTATTTGTTACATATTCTATCATATTCTCAACATTATAATGTTGTTTATGAACACTCTAATACCCTATTGGAAAAATGAGGAACATTAATTCATTTTAGGACAAAGTCTATGCACAAAGCTGAGAGTGAAGACCTAAGGCATATCAAAAAAAGACAAGACAAGAAACCATCCCACCATTCAAAAAGGCAGCTGTTCGCCAACGAGGATAATTTTGAAACAGAATTTTGCGCTCCATCGTGGCTCAATTTTAAATTTGACAAAATTGCCATTATGGAATGCATGCCGTAAAAGAAAGAAATATATATAATTTTCAAATTGTTGCTAATAGATGATCTATCGTTAGAAGAAAAAATAGTACAAATTATTTTTTTCCACGGAAAAGAAGTTTTTTTTTTCAAAAGAATTTTTGGCGTTTTTTATTTTTTTAATCGATTAAATTTGTGTTTGATTTAGAATATAATTTTATTTTAATGGTACATCATCTGTTAAGCTTGGTAGTTGGAAACAAATATTATCTAAAAAATAATCCACTCCAAGCGATTTATATAATATTTTATTTTGTGCAACAATTTGATTTACTTTGTGAGTTTTGCTTTTTGTGTAATAATACCAAAAAACAAATGGTATAATGTATTATTTTTTTAAAGCTTATTTTTCAAAGTTTAAAACTATATTTTGAATTCTCAAATAATTGTCCATATGGATTTCTAGCAGAGGTTATTGTAGAATTTTTTTTTATGAAAGCAGTCTAAAATTTATAAGTGTACAATTGATGTTGATCGTGTTTACAATTTGACCGTTATATCACCAAAATAAAAATTGTGATGTAGAAGTCCAAAGTTTTGAACCTTTTTAGAGTTACTTATCTATTTTCAAATTTTAACATTAACTAGTATGAATAATTGTTAACCAAATTTGTAAGGTGTATTCGAATGCAATTGAGAAAAAAAAATTAAAATACCAAGTGTACCTGTTATCGGCGACACTTGAAATTATTGCAACTATGAATTATCGGCAGTATTATGGGCATGAACACATCAGAATTAAAATTATTTTAGTAGTGATATAAATAAAGTACAAATATGAATAAAATTAAATTGTTGAGTCATTAAAAGAAAAATAAAGTAAATACATTATAGTGCTTACAGTCCTTCAGCTCTGCGAAAATTATACATATTGTTGTATCACATCGAAAAGTCATTAAGCCCAAAAAGATCATTTTGTGAAAAATTAATTTTTAAATTGATAATTGTATAAAGTATATAATGTAAATAAATCATTTTCTTGTAAATAATACAACACCAGGGGAGGGGTGACGTGAAGGGAAATGAATTTAGTCTGAGAGCTTAAAAATTAATTTAATATAAAATAAATACAAAATTTTACAATTTGTCAAAAATGCCATTTTCTGGAACCACTGCATTTTCACGAATTCTTGCAAAAAGCGAAATAAAATGAGAATTGAAAAGGGTAGCAGACCGTAGAGTAGTCAACGGTATGAGATTGGTATTTCGCAAAAAAAACCTGAAGAGTTTTGAAATAGGCTGGCGCCCAGAAAAATTCTGGAGTCTTACAACTTATCCAACATGCAAACAAATTTTAATCTATGTACCATTCTTATTAATATTTGGATACTAATAACAGGACATAACCTTAAATAACAAAAATTACAATCAACCTAATTACAATAGATAAAAAAATATCCTAAAAGCTTTAAATATTAAATCCATTGTAAATTATATACATTCCTTTTAATACCTATTAAATATAAGACCACATAAATGCACTAAAAGAATTAATAAATTTAAATCTGAAATAAGCAAAGTGCTATTGGTAATTAAACTTCTTTAACTTTTCATAATTTTTATAATATAATACTGTTTATAATAAAACATTTTTTTAATTTTTAAATTACACTTACATAAAACTCCCAACTGCTTATTTTTAAATTCATCATTGAAACAATAGAATTTTACTGAAAAAAAAACTTAAGCCGGCCGTGACATTTAAATATTTTCAGTTTTGTAATTATATTCGACCCACAACCGATTTTTTTTTAATAGTATTAAATTATTTATTATGCAGCTATTAAAAGTTTATTGGGCCACAGGCAACATTTTCTAAACGTTTCAAATTTTTATTACCTAATTTTATGTAAAAAAAACAAACATGTATTAATTCATTGTATAAATGTAAGCGCCACCCATGCACTATTTTAAGACAATTCTTAAGCTCCCAAACTAAATTATTTTCCCTTAAAGCCTTCTCTCTGGTTTACGAAAACTAAACTTACGAGTTGTTTTTGTACCTATAATTTGATATTTATAAGACCCAAAGGTTTTTTGCGTTCTAATTTGATAATTGTATCTACCACTTTTATTAGTTTTGGCCCTTATATTAGCTGTCTAGAGCTAGCTACAATGTATATTCAATACATTATTGTTACGAAACAATAAGTAATGATACTCGAAAAAAGTTTACTTAATCTCAAAAAGTAATACAATTATTTGCAATGTAATGTAGGTATAAATATTCGTATTCTGATGGTTCTTCAACAAGATTTTTCCACTTCAATAGTCTCTTGGAATGGTTTTATTAATACATAGTTTTAGCTTCACTGATTGCTTCGTCATACATTTTTTAAGGTAATTTTTCCCCTAAGTTAAAATGATTTATATTTTTTACAAGTAAGCCATTAATCTTTTGTGCGCGATAAAATATTAAGTTAAAATTGCCCAGGAAAACACTAGAAGTTATAATTATCACAATTTGTACTTGATGACTCATTCGGGGTAATGGTATGCGAGCCTACGATCAAAATTTTTGCTTAAACGCAACACCGTCAAAGCTGTACAAAACCGTTTAGTTCTATCATCCTGAACCCGAAAAAAAAACCCAATGTCAGATATTTTTTGCGTAGCACCTATTCAATAAATTGCATAAGAGAAAACTGGGGTAAAGTAAAAAAAACTGTTTATTAAAAGTTACAAGATTTGAACTTTTTAGTTGCTGTCGAACTCATAATCGTCAATGTTAACTATTCCGTTTGTGGATGTTCATTCTTCCACCAAAATAACGTCGCTCAATTCTAGTACGTGGTTGCAACAGTCATTCGTTTCGTAAATTTCTGAAAACTTACAATTTAGTCATAAAGTGACAAAATCTATGTACATTTGGAATATCAGACGTTACACAATAATACTGTCTGTCTATTTTTTTTGACAACTCAGAAATGGTCTCCCACGCAGCTGCTACATTTCTGACCGTTATTGCCTACCTAGTCGGGGTTAGGGCCGTAGAACAGAAAGATTTTATGCGGTTTTGCGCGTAAAACGATCATACATCATTGTGGTCATGGGCTCTCATACTATAATAGATTTTTGCAAAATTTAATATTGGATTTGAGCCTTAAAATAGTGCATCTTTATTCGATTTAATTGTTATTATGATTAGATAGAGCTTAAAACATAAAATTGCAATATATGGATTTAACGGATTTTCGCTAGGATACGACGATATATTTTAATTAGAGTCTACAATATTGGGAACTCAAATTGTCAAGTGAATTAGAATAACTTTAGTTACATCTTATATTTATATTATTACACAACACTTCATGCCATATCGAATCATGTACAAATATTTCGAACTCTACGCTAATGCGTAACTTAGTTGAAAGATATCATAATAATGGATTGTGTTGAAAAACAAAAAAAGTTTGCGTCATGTCTCGTTTAAATTTCGTTTCCGTAAAAACAAGAAAACGTTTGCCTCATGTCTCATCAAAAAATAAATTATTATTTTTTAAATTTCGTTTCCACAGAACTTTTATATATTAAGCAAAAGATTAAGTAATAATTGAGAAAACAACGTTCTTCATATTTTATATATCTGTCTAAAACATGAATGTCTTTTTGTCAAAAAATTAAGCCAAGTAGATAGAATTTGTCACAGATTATTCTGACAATTTCAAAAATTAATTAGGAAAGTTGCAAAAATAATAATATAACAGTAAAAAATAATAATTTCTAACCCCAATATTTTGGTGTTATATCTAGAAATGATTAATAAAATGAGTTTTTTGGCCATATAATTTAAATTAATAAAAAAAAATCATCAACCTCCAGAGAGTACAAATAAAATAACGTCATTTCAAATTCCAATGATTTATATTGAATAAATTTGTTATATAGCCATTTCAGTAAAAAAAAAATAGTATAAACCAAAAACTCCAATTTAAAAATATTCTTCAGGATTTGTTAATACATACAGGGTGTCCCTAATTTCGACTGCCAACACTAGGGAAATTTATCCCAAATTATGCCCATAGAGGGAGGGAACTTATGTCTGTAAATACACCCTGTCAAAAATACAGGGTGTTCAAGTTTAAAAAATAAAATAGTTTATTTTCAATAAATTCCGAACGGTGGAATCAATTGTAATGAAACTAGGAATATCAGGTTGATAAACTACTTGTTTTAACGTGCAGAGGCCTGCAGTAGGGGTCAAGGGTCCTTTTTCATTCCTGTATATCCCGCCACTGGTTGAAACGAATTTTTTTTATTTATTGAATTCTATCAACCTGGTAAAAATGTAAGTAGCATCTTACTATGCTAAAATTGACCATTTTCCAGAAAAACGTCATTTTCTTTATGAATGTTCCAAGATATGATGGACGATCTCGAACTACCTTACTAAATAACTAAATGATTGTTCTTAAAGAAAATAACGTTTTTTTATTTTCGAAAATGACGTTTTTCTCGAAAATGGTTAATTTTAACAGTAAAATGTTATTACGTATTGACTAAAGAAAGTTGAGAGAATTCAAAAATCATTTCAACAAGTTTATCAAACTCATAACCCTCCTAAGTTTCATTACAATCGATCACACCGTTTGAAATGTATTGATAAAAAACTTTTATTTTTTAAACGTTAACGTATTTTTGAAATGGTGCATTTACGGACATAATTTTCCTACCTCAAAGGGTATAATTTGGCACAAGGAATTTACCTTGGAGCTTTGACAGTTGAATTTACTGAACATACAATTTATTTGAATCTTACACGTGAATAATGCTAATATGCTTTCGTAATCGGACACTGTTTGAATTATGCAATTTTTAGATCATACTTACGATACGAATAACAAAAGTATTTGTGACTGGAATTAATTTGAAAAGTTTTTAATTTTGTTTAACGACCAATAATTTTATTACGATTGTTTTTTGTGAATACTTTTAACATATTCTTACTGACTTATTCTATTTTAGTACTTGTAAGTCTTAATTACGAAGTAAAAAAACGCTTCGCATGCGTTAATTTTTGATTCCAAAAGCATACTTTATTATTATTACAGCTATATCTTAATTTTTTAATACCAACGAATGAATGGCAAGTGATACAACAATTGAAAGAATTCATAACTTGAGGTGGATTTTTAGAAATTTAGATTTCTTGTATATTTTTTTTTTAAATCCAATACCAATTAAGAATGGTAATTTTGATTTAATATAAATTTTTCAAAGATTAATTCTAAATTATTCAGAAAGCTGCTTGAATCGAATTTTAAATGTATTGACACCATTGGATTTTAAATCCTATGACTCGAATGAAGTTTAATTTGCGGACAAAATTCGGACATTAAAGTATACCATAAAGTAATCAAAAATTGACGTGTGCGATTTTTCTTTTTATTTAAGAGTTAAGAAGAAGAGGGGAGCCACTTAATCCTTATACTCTAAAAAAATATTTGACAAAGATCTTTTATAAAAAATATGATTGTAGTTTATAAAATATGTATTTTTTAATGGATATTTTATAAAATGTAAGTAAAAATTGTTATCTTTATAAATGCTTTAAAATATTTAATAATAGATCTTTATCTAAAATAACCGGCCGGTCAAACTTCTATTTGTCGTTTTCTTTTGGTACACTTGAAGTGTATTTTTTTTAAATAATACCACTATAATAAATACTAGTAATTATCAGAAAAAGGGTTATTAGGCAATTTTTATTTTGTTCTATTTTTAATGAGTTGTTTAATACATAATTCTTACAGAAATTAAATTTTAAGGTTCGAATATATCAAAATAGTTATTGCAATATATTTGTAAACATCTTTGATTCATGGTTTCTAATATTTATTGGAATGAAAAAAAAATCGTCCTATTTCCTAATGTCTAAATACTTGAAAGCGAAATGTGATAAATGCAAATTAAATATGACTTTTACTCATCTCTGTTGCAAGGATGAAAAAACAACGTCACAACTCCAAAACGAAGTTTTCAGTATGAGCAAAAACATTTTGTAATATTAGTTTAGTGTCGCTCTTTTGCTTCTGGAAGATGTTTACTTTGCTATTTCAGATATGGGATTAATCCCATCTTCATTTTTAAGCAGTGACGTTATTGTGCAATGCAGTGGCGGCTCGTCAACTTAAGAGAGGAGGCTGAACATAAAACGTTTTTGTAAAAATATACTCTTTTCAGCCAATTAATTTAACCTAATTAATTGTTGCCCAGCAAGAACCAACATGGTATGGTTTCTCTTGCCACTCTTGCCAAAAAATAATTTTTAATTTGTTCATTTTTTTTTGTTTTTGATTTTTAATGTTTTTTCTTTTTTTGGAATTTTTCATGTTTTGTTTTTTTTTTTAATAATCTTATTAACTTTTTATATATTAACGTAATTCTACGGTTTGCGAAAAATGATCACTACTATTATGATAAAATGTATCATTTTGTTCTTTCAGTAGATATTAAACTAACATTGTATAAACGATTTTGGCCCATTGTATTTCGCATTAAGTTTTAATTCGTTTGAGAGTAGAAAATGATCTCTGTACCAATGCCGACGTGACAGGAATGGTGACCCACGCAACACACATGTGTCGGATACCACCGTCCTTACTGAACTGAAAAAAGGCAGGCGGCTAGCCTACTGAGGGTGTTGCTATTTCAGTTATTTTTTACGGTATTTAGCAATTAAATAATTACTGAGAACGGGGAATTAATTGTAAAATTTTAAAAAATATTAGAGAAACAGGAAATAAAATGAATGATCAACAAAATATTTGTGGTGCTATTTGCTTGATAAATTGGTGAGGAAGCTGAGAATCCTTCGAGGAGCCGCCACTGGTGCAATGTTTCCAAGAATGTCGTTCATTATTATTTTACTCTAAAAAATGTTTAACTTGACTATACCATACATTGTTCGGCAAGAATTGTGGGTACTTATATTTTATTTTTCAGGTTTCTTTTTTCTGAATTTTTTTTTTTCGGTTTTTGTTGATCTGATTGTTATTCTATTTTTTACAATTGATTCAAAAGCATTACAAATGTTGGAAAATAATATAGAACAATCGATTTCGCGACATTCTGTTTAATATTTATATTAAATTATCAAAAGTTGTGTAAAAAATAATTACCTTCTTTGCATTTAAATGATTGTACTTCCTGTGAACCGCTTTAAATAACCTATTTCATACGTCACATACAATATTTTTAATGCAAATATCTGAATTAGTCACGTTTATAATCTTATGCACACACTATATTTAGAACAGTATTTTATATTTTTTTATAGACTGCTTTTTGTTGTATTTTTACAATCGGTGATTTAGGTAGGTGACAAAGGCTGATTATTTAAGTAACCCCTCTGTAATTAGGTCTGAATTTTGTTCACTGGTTATATTTAAATTCATTATTTTTGATTTGTAGAGAGTTCTATTAACTTTAGTTATGAAATAAAATTGGTTTTTATATAGGTCTTTTATTTTTTGTTCTCAACTTAGGATATCTCATTCAACCCTTTATAAAAATGTGTTCCGAGATATTAGTAAAACTAAAACATTGTACATCAATTATAACGTTGAAAACATTTTCAAGAGATATAATGAAAATTCGTTAAAAACATCAACGTCCTACAAATAATCAAAATGCTTCAACATGGGATCATAATCAATGTGAAATCAATAGATAAATAAAATAATGTCTGAGCAAAATAGAAATGAAACAAATGCTCATTGACCAAGATGGCACAAAAATTAAAAAAGCTGTTACTGTAAAAATTAAACATCAAAATATTAGGAACATCCTTTGACGTGTTACAGGGAAATTTAGACAAAAGTAATTTGAAGAAAAAGAACATATTAGAATATATTAAAGTAAAATCAATTGTTAGGAACTAAATGGTCCTAAATAAAGCCGTTAGATAATAATAATACTTTATTCATCCGTTTTGATCATAATACATGAAGTAGGACAGGTCAAACAGAAAAATACATTTTAAATTTGAACAGTACAGATATAAAATTTTACATTATTACCATTATTTTAGATATTTAAGTTAAAAATGTTTGTTTAAAAACTGAAACATTCGTTAATTAAATTTTTTTAGTTTTTGTTTGAAAATATTAAAGTTGTTCTCATATCTTATACAGATAGACAGGACTTTTTTCGAATAATGAGGTTTCATATGTTTGGGAGGACGGATAAGCTTGCCAGACCTGGTGGGATAATGAAAATCAGAATTGATATTATAATCTTTAAAATTACTTTTTGTGTATAATATACACTTGTAAATATAATTAGAAAAAAACGAGCGAATGTTGAAGTCTTTAAAGTGATTTCTACATGTTTCTCTATAATCTAGATTAAAAATTAGACGGATAATCCTTTTCTGAGAAATAAAAACCGCATGTCACCAAAGAACCACATTGTAGGAAATATGGGAGTATATACTATAGTATAATTGTAGAGTTCGAAAAACAAACAACTTTATCCTTAACTGAGACTTTGTTATTTTTAGGAATTTCTTTTCTTGTAAAAACTGCATATAGACAGTTTTTGTAGTATTTACTATAAGGGAATTCCTTTCACACCAAGAGATAAATTCTTTTTTTTGCTAAAAGGTGCATCTTGGGAAGGTGATTTATGTATAATAAAAATATCAAAGGATCTAAAATAGATCCTTGAAGTACGCCAATATCCAAATGTTGGGGAAGGGATTTCCAATCTCCAATTCTAACAATAATTTTTCAAGCTGTCAGATATGAACAAGTTTTCCCCGAAATCCTAAATTTTGTGATTCATTTGTTATTATATCAGTATTAATATGGAGTCAAAAGCTTTTGAAAGATCAATAATACCGACAGATAAATGTATGCTATGGATCGTTGAGAGGTGAGTAAGCGTACAGGAGAGGACTGGATACGATGAAGTTTACCGAATTTATCGATACATTGCTATACCAAATCGAAAATATTACATGCATTCGGTATACTCATTGCTAGAATACTGAAGTGAATTATTTCTTCCAGCAATTGCAGCTAGCAGAAATGATTAATACACTAAAATGATCTCAAAAAATTTAAGTTAACCCTTTCACTAGTTTTTTCATACATAAATCTAATTAACTAGTTTTTTCATACCTAAATCTAATTAATTTACTGTTTTTTATTGGATCCAATCATATTTTGTAAGTAATTTTTGTATACTTTTCATTAGTGATGTTTCTTAACAACGTTGTTTTGTTTATAAAAAACAGTAAATTAATTAGATTTAGGTATGAAAAAACTAATTTTTTCATACCTAATTCTAATTAACTAGTTTTTTTATACCTATCTAATTAATTTACTGTTTTTCATTGGATCCAATCATATTTTGTATCTTTCATTAGTCTTTATTCATAAATTTGACTTAAAATAAATAATCCAGTCAGTCAGATAAGCCAAAAAAGGGGTCAACCGCGTTTTGAGATCAAAGGTCACAAAAATCAGTTTTTCGCAAATATCTCGCTTTATATGCGTTAAATGATATTTGTATCTAGTATAAAATTTGTAAAGTATGAAATTCTCTTTTTGTTTGAAAAATTTTTTATACAATTCGCCGTTATGGGCTCAATAACACGTTGTATAAAGTTTGTTATCCATTAAACAAATGATAATTATGAAAAAACTTTCTTTTTCATGAAGTAATACACTATATTTAATAATCTAACAATGTTGTTCGTTTTTTTGTCTACGCGAACGGTTCGAGGAAATGTTCTTAAAATTTGGCTCATAGATTCCCCTTGGGCTCCTAATAAAAAAACTATTATTTATTTTCAAAATATTATATCCAAAATTATTCATCCAACGAATTTTACCCAAATGCGGCCTCTCAACACCAATACATCACTGTTATTTAACCAATCAAATTTAAGTGGTACTTCACAGGTAAGACCGGCCGCACCCATCAGTTCATCATAATGTCCCGATAAAAGATGTTCTCCGTGTAGACAAATATTCTACACGTTAATTAAAATGCCGCAAAAGATGCCCATATTTCTCAAATTAAATGCTAGCGGCACCAATAATGTAAATTTTCTAAGATAAATATGTACAAGTATTCCTTTAACAATGTTGTGTTATTCAGTGATTAAACACATCTAGTGTAAATAAACCAGAGTGAAAATAAAAGTGAAATCGGTATATTTGTTGGATGAAATAAATTTGATCAAAATTAATTGTTTTTAATGTATAATGATAAAAGTTTTGATATGAATAAATAAATCAAAATTAAGTTTATTTATTTATTCGTGCAGTCTGAGTTTTGCAAACACCTGAGTGGTTCTTCGACAAAAATCACCTTCCAAGTCCACTTTGATAGTAACAAGCTATAATCATTGGCTGTTAATACAAGTGTATTAATTCATAAATAAAAAAGTTTTTTCATAATCATAAATTGTTTTAATGGATAATAAACTTTATACAATGTGCTATTGGCTTGATTGTGTTAAATAATTTAACTCGATTAGACTCCCACACTATTGCTCTGTATTCGCCGCAGAATTGTTTGCCATAGAAAGAGAGCATTATCTTGGACTAATGCAAATAATATACAAAAGTGATTATACTACCTGACACTCGATCGTCTCTTGAGGTATTATCTCACAACATATTAAAAAAAATTGGCTGCGTCACCCTAGAACTTTCCCGGCTCGGCTGTAGAGAATAGGAATATTGTAATTACAAAATGACCAAGCATTACATTAATTTATGGAACAAATTTTAAATAAGCCAATGGTGAGTACGTCTACCGAATTGATATTTCAATGTTCATATGAAATAAGCATGCGCATGCCGACAATATGTAGCACACTGCTACAATTAGGATCTCCTAAAATCATCGGTGAAAACTATTGGGAATTCTGGAAAAGTTTGATACAAAAGTTGTATTCAATTTTATGCTCTACAACTGTACACTAGAAAATTTGGCACTAAAGCCCATTGTTTGTCTTCAAAATAGAAAAGTAGGCAAAAAGCCTAAATATGTATATTTTTCGCCCTCTAGCGGCGAAATTAGGGGGAATTTGAGAAAAAGTTAAAGGAAATTTGGTTTGCATTAAAAAATTTTGCACCAAAGTATTGTTTATCTTCAAAATCTGGAAAAACTACGGAAAACCTACATGAATTTTTTGCGCAACCTCTAGTGACGCAACTATTGGAAATTCTGGAAAAAGTTTCATACAAAAATTGCAGGAAATTTTATGCTCTAAAACTTTGTTTGTCGGCAGTTATCGTGGAAGATTACACAGACAGACCATACTCTGAAAATACTTTCCCTTTGATGGTACCGGGAAAGTAAAATATAAAAACTCATATCTGCAATGTGAAAAAAATAATCCATGGTATACTAAACAAGCAAGGTAATGTAATTTTTATTTTGAGTAAAGGGTCGTGCAGGAAACGAAATCGTTGATAAACTTACAAAAGAAGCTTTTAAACACGCGTATAGAAGAACTAGATATTTAGCATGATAGTAGATATTGTTGTGGAAAAATTTTGTCCAAAGTTTGCATACTATGTAGTTTAATATTTCGTGATTTACCTAACAGCATTCCACACATATCAGAATATTTTGTATACAAGTCTTACACGTTTGCGTATATATATAAATCATGGAATTTTCGCGGCTCGCCTTCGTGACAACTCATTTTGCATTTGCGATAACCAGTCTGTACGAGACTTAAATCACATTTTTTTTTAATTGTGCTAACCATACTCAATCAAGGAAAGATCTTTTCAAAGTTCTACGTAAACTTAATATTTCTATTCTCAATTAATTTAGTACATCTATTGAATCAAAATTCCAGAGTTATCAAGGACACCCTTATAAAAATTTTGCAAGGTAGTCAATTACGGATGTAGATAATACTTTTTTATTCTAATGTTTGTGGCAAATAGACAATCTAATGCCATTCTTTTATGCCATCAAACACTATTGTCTGGTGTTCTCGGTTGCCCTTGCATTACGTCATATATGGCTGAGCGCTCAATCTCAGAAACAGTAAATTGAGTAAAAAATGTTTGAAACAAAAATTGTACAGAATTTCATGCTTTACAACTTTTATTATTGATGTAAATATAATTTAACGCATAGAAAACGAGACATTTGCGAAAAACTTATTTTTGTGATCTTTGACATCTCAAGATGCGGACGAGATTTTTGATACATTAATACAAAAACAAAGCTTCATACAAATTTTCAGCTTATCACCTCTCATTTCGAGATGAAATCCATAATGTGACTGTACTAGAAATAGAAAACATTTTCAAACTGTATTAGTAATTGTCTAGTGAAGTCTAAATATTATTGAAAATGTTTGTTCTTATACTTCTGTTGCTAAATTAGCTAAATAATATAATCGAAAAGCCTTTGCTCTATATTTATTAACCTGAATATTTCCAAGTATTTAACTAACTTCACATTTAGTCATGATTTGTTTTTATTTGAATGATTGAAAAACAAACATCTGGTTACAATGAAAAATCCAAATTTGTGCATAATGGCCTGTAAAACCTGTCATAAATTTGTGATTATAATTAAAATATTTATCTTGTATTTTCAATCAAAGATATAAAGTAAAACAATTACTTGGAGCATAATTACCATTTTATTGTATATATTCTTTTTACACTCAATTTAAACAAATAACAACAAATAATGGAATGACAAATTTACATGTTAAAACGAAATGAAAGTAACGAAAAAAAAAAGTGAAAATATTTACAACTATTATTTAAATTTAGCATTTCACTTCCAATTTTAAAACAATTAGCTAGTCTTCTTTAATACATTAAAAGTTGTAAATACAATTATTGACATTTTTATTGTTCCTCAGCATTTATAATTAAAACAGTCTTATCATTGTTTACTTAATGAAATCATAAGGAAGCACTAAATTACTGTTTTAAAATAAAATTTCACACAGAGAAACAATCTGATCATTACAATTTATATAAAAATAAAAATAATTATACATTTGTGCACCAATTTAAAAATGAGAAGTGTGTGTAAAATTTAAAACACTGTATTAAAGAAGATTTTAAGGTACATTCAAATAGATTCATTTTATTTAAACTGTTGATACGGCTTTTTATCTGTAAAAAAGTTTTTCAGTACAAAAACTTGGGCAAAGGCAATAGTTATAACAGCTAATGTTTCCATTATCGACCACCACAATACTCTTTCATTTAGTTCTTCAGCTCGTTTTCGACCTTGAGATTCCCTTAATCGATGGTGTGTCTGATAATCCAAGATTGTGTTGAGGGATTTGTGGATATCTTGTGCAGATGATTCCATCTTAAACAAAAATTATTTTTAAACCTCAAAAATTAGATATTTTTTTAAGGCTCACAATTCCCCTACAGACTGTAATTAAATATTTACCTGTGTTAAGACAGTAGCATGTTCACCAATACCTGGTAACGGTTCTTCCTCTCCCACTTGGAAGTCCATATACACAAGTTTATGTGAAAATGTAGAGAATTCATTACTGAAACACACTTTATAGATTCCTTCAATTTGTGCTACAAAAGTATGCGAATCAAACTGCATTCTAACTTGTTTATATAATACATTTCCCTTAGGATCTTCTAGAGTTACATCTACATCATACTGACCTCCAGTTACTACCTAAAAAGTACTATACATATATATCTGAAAGTATACATATACATATTTTTTGTCTCTTACTTGATATTCTAAACTACAACTTGTATTCTTTTTTATAATTTCGTAGAAGCATTCTTTGGCACTATCGGGCAATTCAAAAGTTAATTCAGAAGCTACACTATATTGCACAAGTCCTAAACTTAGAATAAATACTAAACACGTCTTCATTTTGACAGTACGGGTTAATTTTTATTACCAGTATTAAATTATTATCTAAATTATCTTGAGAATCATAATTTTGACACTAACTAACTCGAAAAAATAAAGCCTACATAGAATAGAAAAGATTATGTGGACTTTTCAGATGACGTTTTTTGATATAACCTAACTAGTGATGTGGACATTTACTATCTCATCAAAATTCCATAGGATAAAAGCGATCCCAATGGTTAAATTATATTACTGCTAGCTCAGTGGCGTACAAAGGATTGAATTTTAAAAATATGTAAATTGGGATTGTGTCTGTAAATACTTGTATACCTATTTTAAATAATAAGTAAACGAATTCGTTAACAGAAATTATTTCCAAGGTCTCGAAAGCCGAAAAACTAGATTATTTTTTTAGATAAATACATAGATCAATTGAAATTAAATTATCGCAGTTATTTACACTACATATTGTTTATATTGGCGAATCATCAGAAGATTGAAGAAGCGGAACGCCCTATATGGTGTTGATATTAGAAATCAACATTACGGTGGTGCAATCAATTTTTTAAATCGCCAATAATTTCCGAAGGTGATCCATGAGACTCATGAGATAAAAGTTTCATAATTTAAAACAATGTAAATGTTGGTATGACTGGGATTGTTTTAAAATTGACAATATTGACATTTAGGTTTGACGTTTAAATTGTCATTCAGTAATAAATAAATTGATTATAAAAAGTTCCATATTTTCCATATCAATCAAAATTAAAGAATAATTTATGAATGGTAATGTTTGCACCGATAGACTGAAAGTCGAGGTCCAAAATGTGGGACTCTACAATGTTTTTGAGTACTTTAACCCCGAAGTTTTATGTAGCACTGACAGGTACTTCATCCCTTATCTCCGGTCTAATTTTAATATTTGAATGGTGGTATTTTCGAAAATATGGAACTTCTTTTATTGAACAAGTCTCAATAAATCACATCAGTCCTTGGATTAGCGGTGACTACGGAGAGAGCAGTAATATAACTAATGGGAATGCCACAAATGTCCAGCCACAGGTACCAGAGTGTAAAGTTTGGCGAAATCCCTTAAATTTGTATCGGGGGGCTGAATATCAACGGTTTTATTGGGCTACTAACAAAGAACCTTTAACATATTATGATATGAACCTTTCGGCTCAAGATCATCAAACATTTTTTACTTGTGAGGCTGATGTAGGCAAAGCAGAATATGAAATTATGCAGACTGCTTGGCGAGAAAGAAATCCTACAGTTCGTCTTAAAGCTGCTCATAATGCTCTTGAAAAAAATCCAGAATGTGCACCTGCCTATATACTTCTGGCTGAAGAAGAAGCAACAACAATAACGGAGGCAGAAAAAATATTAAAACAGGCTCTTAAAGTTGCTGAAGCCAATTACAGAAAATCTCAAGCATTACAGGTATTTCAAATTTATTCTGCAATATAAGTACTCATTACTTTTAACCTTATTTTGATGTGTCTTTATTTATATCATGGAATTTTTTATATACACATTTTTTAACATCTTATAATTTCTTTTTTAATACATTTATTGTGTGGAGCAACTATAATATACATCAAACTTCAGAAGACATAATTGTGCATTGTACTTAGTACATTTACAATATCTAATACTTAATATAATTAATAAGCCTATAATAATGGACTAGCGATTTAAAAAAGAACTGTAAAATGCTTGTTCATTATTGAGTTCTCTTTTTCATAGTTAATTCTTATTTACAGGTATAATTTTTTTTATTCTTATATTTTGTATCATGTTCAATTCTAAATATCCATCCCTATTTGTTGTTTTATTTTGATATGCTGTAAATGTGTTAATAATATATTTTACATAGTCAGTGTATGGTTGCATTGCATTAAAAAAAGCATAATTTTTAAATTTTATTTTAATAATAACTCCATTTTAACTCAAATTTATATTTCTCAAAGACAAATTGGTATATGTTATAGTGAACAACAAAAATATAGTACTTAAAACTAAAAAATAACATAATTATTATTATTCGGTATTTAAATGTTGAAATACCAGTTAAGCAGTTTTTTGGATTAACCTAAAGTTGGCGGCTGAGGCTTCAGGAGTGTATTGGCTTAATGTGCACTCGGTATTAATTAAATAAGAATATTAGAATATATATTAAAGGTAAAATATTTTATCAGTATTGGACTGGGCCAAAATATTTTTTAAGGAAAAAATAACAGTATTTCGTAACAATGTTATTATTCGTTATAAGTTATTTAATTTGTAAAATATTTAAAAAATTAATATAAGAACCAATATATATTAGAGATAAAATTAATTTACCAGTATCGGACTGGGCCAGAATATTTTGTACCGAAAAAAGAAAATAACTTATAGTATTTAGGAACAATGATATTATTCTTTATAGTTTTTGGAAGACTTATTTGAGATTGACTTATGCATGTTTTATGAGGGTTCACAAGAGATTTACTACTTTATGGGTAACTGTTATAAATCTTGAAGAAATGGTACCTCTTTTAAAATTTAAACATATTTCAGTATAATTTTAAGTTGTTTCATTAATTGGTGTTAATTTTTATTAAAATAAAACAATATCATTAAAAAACACAACAATTTGTAAACCACATAACATAATATAAATGAATTATTTTTTAATTTTATACAGTAATTTAAATAAATGTACTACATAACTCAATATTAATTACAAAAAAAAATAGTTATAATGGAGTAAAAACGGAGTTTAATAAATCAATTTCTGCTCATGATTTGGTTTTAATTCTTTTTAAATAAACTAAAATTACCTAAAAGTCTCAGTTTTGTCAATTATTCCTTTTTGTTTCTTAATAATTATTTGTATTTAAAATATGATATTGTAAATAAATAACATTTGAGTTTTAGCTAAAAACTGTGTTTACTAAAAAATAATTCGTTTTAATTATAATCGGCCCTATCTAATTTTCTAGAAAATTAAAATTACAGTTTTTTGTTTGAAAAAATAGATACCTTAACAGTTAATACAATATGATTTAAGTATAGATCAATACCTATTATTTTAAAAACAAAATTTGTAATACGGACCAGAGAGCTGTATAAGCTTTACACCGAGGTTGAATTTATGGCCGTACTCATAAACCATTGTTAAATGTGGTTAAGGGTAGTTAGTTTATTACGGTCGACCTTTATAATGAGTCTCAAATAGTTCTTCTTCTTACTATAAAAGTAATTTAATTTGTAAAATATTAAACAAAATATAGAATTATGAAATACATTATGTCAATGTCAATTCTAACAAATATACTATTAGGAGCAAGCATTCATATTATTCTATCTGACGATGGTATAATAGCAGCTGAAACAGAATTCTTCCTTCATAGAAAATTATAAGAATAAAGTTAATTTCAACAAAAAGAAAAAAATGTTAAACTCCCTTATAACATATAAACGGAAGAATTCTGCTTCAGCCGCTATACCATCGTAAGATAGAATAATATGAATACTTACTTCTGATAAAATTTTATCAAAATGTAGTTTTGCGTTTATAAGTTATAAGCCAGTTTTCTATTGCAAAGTTGTAGGATATCAAATTTCCGCTAGAAGGCGAAAAATATGCACATTTAGGCTTTTGCCTTTTTTTAATTTTGAGCAGGTTACCTTAGTTCTAAACACAATGCGAATTTCTATCGAGACTAGCTCTTGCTGCGACTTCGGCTGCGTTGATGTTGGAATAAATAAAAGTTTTTTACTTATACCGGTTTCCTTCCCCTACTTTTCAAATTCTGGTATGAATATATTGGATTGAATATCTTGAAAACTATAAATGTTGATAGGTTGAAAATTGATAGGTAGATTCTCCTAAAGAAGTGTTTTTTTTTTAATGAAGGAGAGGTGTTCAAGAAAACCACACAAAAAATGCGCTTACAAATTGGTATATATAGATGTCCTTTGATAAATAAACAAACATGTACTTCAGTTTTTGATATTTTTAAGGGTCTATTCTTTAAAAAAAAATCCGGATAAACGCGAGTCGAACTCGCGCAACGGGGTTCTATAAAGCTAAAACTGAAACTTCAATAGTTATTTTTATTTAAATTTGGATACTTAATTCCATTACTTCTGTAAAATATAGTAGATTGTCTATCAGTATGAATTATTTCAGATTTTTTTTTATTTTCACAAAAATCATTTTTGGATACCTAATTTTATTAGGCCAGTGAAGTTGGCACCGACTCTTGCGAATTTCCCAATGATTTTGTGTGCATTCGTTTGTCCATCGATTGTTCTTTATTGTCCACTAATTATTTTCGTTTGTCCACCCTTCATTTCAAAATGAGGCCCAAAAACTTTTTTGCAAATTTTGCTCTCGACACCCACAAATTGCAAAAAAAATTTCAATCGCGTAGGTCGTTTGCTCTTTGTTTGTCCACCAATTAGTTTTGCTGGTACACCCCATTTAATTTTAATTAATAATTGATGTGAAGTTAGCACACCCTTTTTGAATTTTGAAATTTTTTTCGTGCATTTGTTTGTTCATCGTTGGTTCAAAATTGTCCACCTAAGATTTTTGTTTGTTCAAGCACCATTTCAAAAGGAATGGCAAAAAACGAATTCTCATTTGGTTAAATTCTCTGGACGAGAACAGACAAATTATTTTTTAACATCTACAAATAAAATTCCAGTAGACAATCAGCTTCTTTTGTTTAAAATTATAACACTATGCAACAAAATATTTTTTTTCACTGAGTTTAGAGTATACAGGGTGGACCGAATTTAATTTGCATATGCAGAGATCTCGTAAACCGAAATAGATCCAATATCGGTTAAATGGGGAAAAAGATGTATATTTTCAAGACGAATTAATAGATTTTTTCAAAATTAAAATATCAGGTCCGGTTTCCGACATATTTAAGAAAAACCGAAATTGACGATTTTTGTTTTAATTAATTACCACCTTAATTTTTAAAGATGGAAAAACATTTTATAAAACTTTTTTATTGAAGGCTAAATATGGCTTCACATAGCGTATCCAATTTTGTAAAACTTAAAATTTTTTCTCTGTACGGTCCTGTTCATTATATGGCCCGCAAAATGCACGTTATGGCCCGCGCGGACATAAAGACAAAAAACAGATTATTCTAAATATTTATATTTTGAATGCAATAACGAACTAGTATGAATTATATGAGAATATTTATTTCGATATCACATCTCAACACATAAATATTGTCGTCGCCCCTAATCTCAATCCACTTATTCGCATATACAGCACTACAGCCCCGAATACCTCTTTGTTTCTAGTTTTTCATTATTCGGTTCTATCTGAAGGATATTTTCCTTTGGGCCCGACGCGTTGCAGCCACCGTTAAATTTGAACTTTTATTAAGGCGGCTCTACCGCAACGTAAATTTTTGTTATTAAAAGTTAGCCTTTAAATTTGATTTTATTAGAAAAATATTTTCTGAAACAAATTCTGAATGAAAATGACTAAAGACTGATCGTGCTAGATTTTTAAATTTCCATCTGTTTTTTGAGTAAAAAATTAAAATTGAAAAAATTAAAAAAAAAAATCGAAATAAATAAATATTTCGCACGGTCAACTTGTTGGACTATTTATTTTTGACTTTTTATTATTTTTTAATTTTTTTTATCTTTATGAATAAATAGGAAAAATTAATAATTGTTTCAATAAATAAAATGTACCGGTAGTAGCGCTCTCTCTGTTGTTGGCTGATGTCATCCGGTGTGTTCATCCATGCCTTGGCGAAATACGCGTTAGTCGCCGTACAGTATCGGACGTGCCGTTTTAGTTAAGAATTGTTTTTTGGTGATATTATGTGAGATACAGTGTCCTTTTTCTTGTAAAGAGCTTACTCCTGAGGCTGGTGTTACAGAATATAAAATTAAATTTTTAGTTAAATTGGGCAATTAACTTAAATTAAAAAAGAATGATAATTTATATTATCAATTTCAATGTGTCATGTCGATTTTTTTTTCAAATATAAATTGTAATTGTTATTAACAAAAAAAAGTCATTTTATTTTTTGATGATAACTCAAAAACTATACAAGATAGCGGAAATTGCAAAAAAAATCCTTATAGAGGAGGATATTAACAAAAAAAACTTTTAACTCCTGGACCTCTAGCTCTAATATTTATAATTTTAATTTGTTGCTGAAAAAAGGTCTCCGCGCGACAGTTTCGGAATGAGTACGCCGCCTCTATAGTGAGTACCTCATCTAAAATAATTTTTTTAACGCACTAAATATTGATTTAAAAATTCGAAAAAATTATGGTGTCATTTCAACACTTGAAGAAAGAAAGTCCCGTTAGAAAAAAAATTTTAAATTCATTTTTCAAAAAGCTAGCCTATTGTTAATTAACTATTTTCTGTCATACCGCTATTTTCATTGAAAGCTGGATAATTGTTTAAATAATCACAATAAAAATTTTTCACCCTTTGGAGTATTTTATATGAGTGTACTCAATAAGATGACGCTATAAATTTATTTAAAATTTGTTTATATTGTTCATAACGAGTTTTCTAAGTTAACAAAAAATGAAAAATCGTAAAATTGTTAAAAAAAATTTTTCTCATATACTATGGCGTAGCTGTTTTTATATTAGAAATAAGGATAATATTATTGTGGGTAAGATTTTTTAACGCTATTTGTTTATACATTGCTTATAAACAAATAGTTACTTTAATATTTTAAAAAAAAATTTTACCATTCAATTGTTTAGGGTCAATGATGATTTTTCAAAAAAAAATTTATTTCTTAAAAAAATTTTAATATTGTTTATAATCATTTTTTTCATATTTGCATTATTTAAATAATTAGTTAAGAAATAATTTTATCTTTAACAATCATTATTGATGGCGCATAATACAATTAAAAAAATTATTTTTTCAATAATAATTTCATTGTTTATTTAGTTCAAAATTTGTTATAAACAATATTTGGGTGTCACAATAATTTTTTTCTAGTACTACTAAAAATTACAAAACAACCATATCCAACAATGTGGCGAAAAAAAAATTTCTGAATTTTTTTTGAAAATTGAATAAAAAATACATAAATTTTTTTTTTCTCAACTTTGTTGCATATGGTTGTTTTTATAATTTTTAGTAGAATTAGAAAAAAAATATTGTGACGCTCAAATATTGTTTATAACAAATTTTGAACTAAATAAACAGTGAAATTATTAATGAAAAAAAAATTTAAATTGTATTATGAGCCATCAATAATGATTGTTAAAGGGAGAATTATTTCTTAACTAATTATTTAAATAATGCAAATATGAAAAAAACGATTATAAACAATAAGAAAAATTTTTGAAGAAAAAAAAATTTTCTTTTAAATCATCATTGACCCTAAACAATGGAATGGTAAAAATATTTTTTTCAAAAATATTAAAGTAAACTATTTGTTTATATACAATTTATAAACAAATGGCGTTAAAAAATCTTACAATAATTTACTCTTTATTTCTAATATAAAAACAGCTATACCATAGTATATGAGAAAAAAAATGTAACAACAATTTTCCGATTTTTCATTTTTTGTTAACTTAGAAAACTCGTTATAAACAATATCACCTAATTTTAAATAACTTTATAGCGTCATCTTATTGAGTACACTCATAGAAAATACTCCAAAGGGTGAAAAATTTTTATTGTGATTATTTAAACAATTATTCAGCTTTCAATGAAGACAGAGGTATGAAAGAAAATAGATAATAAACAATAGGCTAGCTTTTTGAAAAATGAATTTAAAAATATTTTTCCAACGGGACTTTCTTTGTTCAAGTGTTGAAATGATTATATAATTTTTAAATTTTAAATCAATATTTGGTGCTTATTTTAGATGCGGTACTCGCTATATAAGGCGTACTCATCCCGAAACGGTGGCGCGGAGACCCGTTTTCAGCAACAAATTGAAATTATAAATATTAGAGCTAGTTTTTTTTTGGAAATTTTCTCCCTCTTTAACGATCTTTTTTGAAATTCCCGTGACATCTGACTCATTTATTTGAAATTTTCTTATCAATAAATATGAAAATATAAATAAGAACAATGAATTCAGCTCACTTATGTTTTTTTGCAAACTGATTTGTTCCTATGTAGGGTTTTCTGTGGTTTTGTTAGCGCTGCTATAAACTAGTATGATGTGGTACTTATCTAGATCTTAATTTAACGCAAAGGTCAGTGAACATGTTATATAGGATTGTAGTAGCGATAGCCTTTAGACACCTAAGAAATATTTATTTACTTAAGGCGGCTCTACCGCAACGTAAATTGTTGTTATTAAAAGTTATCCTTTAAATTTGATTTTATTAGAAAAATATTTTCAGAAACAAATTCTGAATGAAAATGACTAAAGGCTGATCGTGCTAGATTTTTAAATTTCCATCTGTTTTTTGAGTAAAAAATTAAAATTGAAAAAATTAAAAAAAAAATCGAAATAAATAAATATTTCGCACGATGGACTATTTATTTTTGACTTTTTAATATTTTTTAATTATTTTTATCTTTATGAATAAATAGGAAAAATTAATAATTGTTTCAATTAATAAAATGTACCGGTAGTAGCGCTCTCTCTGTTGTCGGCTGATTTCAATGAAGAAAATAGTTAATTAACAATAGGCTAGCTTTTTGAAAAATGAATTTAAATTTTTTTTTCCAACGGGACTTTCTTTGATCAAGTGTTGAAATGATTACATAATTTTTAAATTTTAAATTATATTTGGTGCTTATTTTAGATGCGGTACTCGCTATAGAAGGCGTACGTACTCATCCCGAAACGGTCGCGCGGAGACCTGTTTTCAGCAACAAATTGAAATTATAAATATTAGAGCTAGAGATCCAGGAGTTAGTTTTTTTTTGGAAATTTCCTCCCTCTTTAAGGTTCTTTTTTGAAATTCCCGCTATCTTGTATAGTTTTTGAGTTATCATCAAAAAATAAAGTGGCTTTTTTTTCGTTTTTTGTTAATAACAATTACAATTTATATTTGCAGAAAAAAATCAACATGACATATTTCTCTGAATTGCAATCCGTGTCGAAAGCTCAATTCTCGACTAGACTACGTTGCATTATATACTACCTATTTTGTATTAAAATTATTTATTTCGACCTATTTCTACATTATCATTTTTGCTGTTGAGTTAATGTACGATAAAACAGTTTTCAAAAACTTATTTATTATTTAATAATACTAATAATATTAATAATAACAATGACGCTAGTAATGTTTAAATACAAGAAATAGGTAGCATCAATAATATAAGTACCTAAAATTTTATAATATATCCAAGGATATTCAGTTTATATATAGGTATTTTTCATTTTATTTAATTTCAGAAAATCTTTTACTTTAGAATGTAAATAAATATTTAAATTAAATCTTGTTATCCATTTATAAAAAAAATACATCCATAAGATGAACCCCACAAAAAACATTAATTAATAAAACACAGAAAGAAAACAACCATTTTTTCGAAGCGGCGTAATTGTACTAAAAGTAATAAACTAAACTTTCAGAATGAATGTAATATGCAGACAATTTTGGCCGGTCCGTGTGTTCGGTATAGATAAACACCGAGAAAGGTAGACGTCCTATTTAACTACGCGGTAAAAGGAGAGAAAACTATTATACGTACAACTGTCTGTATACGAACAAAGTGAGTGTTACGTGTAAGGATATTTTATGAAATGGATGAGGGACCTCTCAACTTTGGTGGAATGAAAAGCGGTAGAGCCGCCTTAATATGTACTTTTATAAAATAATAGTGAAAACTAATCTACCTAAATGCTCAGCAATGAATAGCGATGCTCCGCTTCGCATCGGGCCTTAAGGAAAATATCCTTGAGGTGCAACCTTGTTGTGGAAGTGACATTATAAGTTTTTCAATGAAAAATAAATTTTTATATTTCTTATTTAGTTTTAAAAGAATAAGTCAATAAAACCTTTTTACTATGAAAACTTTTAGGTGAGGTATCATTATTATACAGGGTGGACCGGATTTAATTTGCGTATACAGAGATCTCGTAAACCGATTTCCGAGATATTTGGTAAAAATCGAAATCGACGATTTTGGTTTTATTTAATAAACACCTTAATTTGTATACATAGAAAAAAACTATTAGGTTTTTTTATTGAAGTCAAATACCGCCTATCCAATTTTTAAAACAACGTTTCGTCTTTGCAGGACCACCCTCAACTATTTTTTTTAAATGCGGATCTGTACTTTTTGTTTACATTTTTGAAATCCCCATTTTTTCTTTATCCAACCAAGTAGAATATTTAATTTTTGTATGTACTTTAGGAATTTTTCTAAGTACTGTCATGTTCCATTTTCACTGAAAATATTTATAAATCATTTTAAATAAAATTAATTAAAAATTGAGTCTACTTTGAGCTTAATTTCTATTAAATATTTGAATTTAAATTTTCTTAAATAACTATAATCAAATAATAATAGTTATGTACGTACCATAAGTATAAACATCTGTTTATACCCGCGGTGCATCAAACTTTTATATCATACTAGTTCGTTATTGCATTCAAAATATAAATATTTAAAATAATCTGTTTTTTGTCTTTATGCCCGCACGGGCCATAATGTGCATTTTGCTGGCCATATCATGAACAGGACCGTACAGAAATTTTTTAAGTTTAGTTCATCGTCAAAATCTTATAAAAAAATTCTACATGCTTGAATAGAGAAAAAAATGATGATTTTAAATATGAAATAAAAAGTACTGTATTTAAAAAAACTAGTTAAGGAGGGCCCTTCAAAGACGAAACGGTGTTTTACAAAATTGGATACGCTATATGTGAAGCCATATTTAGCCTTCAATAAAAAAGTTTTATAAAATTTTTTTCCGTCTTTAAAAATTAAGGTGGTAATTAATTAAAACAAAAATCGTCAATTTCGGTTTCTCTTAAATATGTCGGTGGGAGCCGAGAGTAAAATTTGCAAAAAAAGTTTTGGGTCGCCATTTATAAATTAAGAGGGACAAACAAAAATAATTAGTGGACAATCTTGGACAAACGAATGCACACAAAGTTTTTGGGAAATTCGTAAAAGTGAGTGCCAACTTCACTGATCTCAATGTGCAAATTAAAATAACGACATTTTTTAAATTGAAAATGCACGACTTTGTTATTTGACGTTTTTTTCCAAAACTAAAAGAGTTGCCGCAAATCTAAAAGCACCATTGAATTGCATATAAATTTGTTTTTAAATTTTCCACATGCAAAATGTGCAAATTAGAATAACGACTTCCTTTAAATTGAAAATGCACGACTTTGGTATTTGACGTTTTTCTCCAAAACTGAAAGAGTTAGTGTAAATCTAAAAGCGCTATTGAAATGCACATAAAATTTTTTTAAATTTTTCACATCTCACTGTATATTTTTTATATTAACGGAGATAACAATACATTCTCCTCGAAAATTTAGACACAGTGTATATATTGCAATGAGGAGTATGCTTACCATTCTTAAGTTCAGAACATGGGACATTAAAGTATAAATTCAGTTTATCCTTGAAAACTAAACTAAAACCGGGTGAAAATTCGCAACGACAAAACAAAAACAATTATTAATTAATATGTTAACCTGTAATAAAATAATTTTGAGGTTTTAAATCTCTATAAATATATAATTATAAATAACTAGATCCAATACATTAATATTATACTGCTATAGGTCTTGCATTTTATGCAATGATAAAAAAGGCAACGAACAGACCAGACAGACAGACTAGACTTCACTGATTCACTGTACGAACTTTTTTCGTCGAATATTCAAAAAAACTACAAAATATCTAATAAGTCACCTGTATCTTTTCTTTTCTTTGCATTACAAATGAACACTACATTACTTCTTAATCCTTATTTTAAAATATAACTTACTATTGATGCGTAATGTTTACAGCATCAAGGGAGTGTAATGGAAGCCCAGCATCGCCGCGATACCAATGTATTAATTTATGTAAAAAGACGACTAGCCATGTGTGCTAGGAAATTAGGAAAACTGAAAGAAGCTGTCAAAATGTTTCGTGATCTAACAAAAGAAGTTCCACCAATAATGAACGTTCTTAATATTCATGAAAATCTCATAGAAGCATTGCTTGAAATGCAAGCGTATGCCGATGTTCAAGCAGTTTTAGCTAGATACGATGACATATCACTACCGAAATCGGCAACAATTTGTTACACAGCTGCCCTACTAAAAGCTAGAATTGTTGCAGATAAATTTTCACCAGATGTTGCTAGTAAAAGAGGATTAAATACGGCGGAAATGGCAGCTGTTGAAGCTATACATAGAGCAGTGGAATTCAATCCACATGTTCCTAAATATCTACTTGAAATGAAGCCATTAATTTTACCTCCAGAACATGTGTTAAAACGGGGAGACTCCGAAGCATTGGCATATGCTTTTTTCCATTTATCCCATTGGAAGGCTGTAGAAGGAGCTTTAAATCTTTTACATTGTACATGGGAGGGGACATTCAGGTAATATATATTTTTTAACTAATTTATTTTAACGTATATATTAAAAGTTATAACTTATGTGATGTTTACCTATCATTTTTATATGAATTATATAAACTATTAAGCAATGAATATTTCCAATTACAGAATGTTACCTTACCCTTTGGAAAGAGGTCATCTGTTTTATCCTTACCCAACTTGTACTGAGTGCGCCGATAGAGAGCTTCTCCCAGCTTTCCATGAAGTCTCAGTATACCCCAAAAAAGAGTTGCCATTTTTCATCATATTCACAGCAGGTTTGTGTTCGTTTACGGCCTTGCTGGCGCTCCTCACGCATCAGTACCCAGACTTGATGGGAATTTTTGCCAAATCTGTCGTCAGCTGGATGTCGATGCCAATATATTATTTATATGAAAAAGTGGAGGGTGTTCTGCCATCTAATTTGCTACAGCAACTGATACGAATTTAGTTTAATTTGTGACGATCATTGACAGTTTTTTGGATTTTTGGCAAAATCTGATAAAAATTGTAAGAGTGGAACAGTTTTTAATATCTCATATTACAGTATTAATTAAAATTAATGTTTGACAATTTTTGGTTGAATGATTGCATTCAGTGAATGCATTATGTTTCAAAATATCTGCAGTAAATTTTGTGTGAAAAAGAGTACTGATTAATGCCGTGAATGGATCTCATAAGTATTTACATGCTTCCTGAGCAAATTTAATGGTTATTTAAAGAAAGTTCAGGAACTGTTTTAATTTTTAAATAAGAATCGAGTTTAAGCAAGAAGTTAAAGTAGGAAAAAAATTCGTAGTAGTATATTCTAGCTTTTTTTGGTACTAATTTAAAAATATTTCGAGCATTCGTATTAATTCCAGAGTATTTTGGTTTTAAATTTAAATAAATAATGGATTTTCATCAAGTAAAAGCCGACACAGTTAAACAGTTATTTTGGTTTTATTAAAATCGATTCGGAATCGGTCATCACGTAGAATTCTGTATTTTGTTTCGTCTGTAAAATTATTCCACAACAGTTACTGAATCATACAAACAGTCCTTGGTCGATAGAGAATATTTTTAGTTGGCGCATATGTGTATTGTAATTATTGTGATTGTGAAGTGACATAGAAAGTGGTTATATTAGGTTATACAGCCAAAATCCCATTTTTCTTCAAAAAAATAATTTTTAGGACACTTGAGATTTGTTTTAAAATTGTCTAGAAATATATACAGTTGAATTGATAATATATGGTAGTCAGTTATAAAAGAAAGAAAAGACCAGTGGCAAACTAAACAGGTAAATAATAACAAAATATTAGTAAGTGTTTTCGTTTTCACTTATTAGAATCACTTCGGAATCGGTTTAATAAATATGTACTACTACGCAACTTGTTCTGCACATTTCTAAAATAATTACCGAATAATTATAAATACGAAACCAAAATAATGCTTCTATGCTGCTTCCAGATCGGAAGTGAACTGACATCTTTGTGGCCCTTGTGGGACTCCCTAATATAGACTACTCCCGAGCAGCCAACGTTTTTTATGATTTTTTTTTTAATTATAAACAATTAGGTCTACACAATAGTCAAAATATATGAAACAGGTAAAAATAAAAAAGGTAAAACAAAAATAATACTCAAAATTAAATAAATATAGTAACATTATTAATTCCGACATTACAGAAAGAAGTTGTTTAACCCTTTACTTGAAGATTTTGTACAATTTTATGTTAAGCATAGAAATAGAGATGATTCTACTACTTTTTACTTTCATAGGTCAATGAGTTTTTGATGCCTCTAAAGCTGGCAGAGCAAAGTCGGTCGAACACGATTATTATTATTTCACAATAAAGAAAAAAACTATGTTCAGCTAGCTTAAGATAAAGTTAGCAGAACAGTGATTCAAAAATCGATGAATAATTACGTAATTGATATAAAAAGAATGAGAAAATTAAATGTAGTAAATAAAAATTTAACGCTCCTTTATAAAATAATTTAACGCTCGTTTAGAAAAAAAACAACTACGTTCTGCTATCTTAATATAAAATTAGCAGAACAATGGTTGAACAAATCTAAAACTATATGTTTGAAGTGAAGAAAATTGAGATAAAAAACAATACGTTTGGGGCTAGTTGTCATTAATATAAAAAGAATTTTTTAGAGAAAAAAGGATTTATGTCATATGTTTACTGAATTGAAAAAAGAAACAATGTGTTTGATTGGTACAATAAAAAAAATTAACTCATGTATATTTTGACAAAAGGGTAAAAAATATATAATTACATAACCGCATAGATTAGATATGTAACTTAAATTCCGTTGTAGACCAGTAAACTTGGACAGCATTCAAATTACTCATTTTTCTGAAAATCACTGACAGGAATATCGTTCAGTCTATCTGGTTTCTGGTCGAGGATATAACGCGGAGTAATGTCAAATTTTGTCTTCAGTTGCCGGTTTCCATATAGTTTTTTGTTGTTTATTCTGCGTTAACTGCTGATACGGTCGTTTGCAAAGAATTATTCCGACAAGTTTGACATAATTTAATAGTTTTAAGAAGTAAAATTAAAAAGGAACATTACATTTTTAACCAGTGCATTTAATTATCTCATTCTTTTTATATTTGGGTAATTATTCATCGATTTTTGAACCATTCTTCTCCTAACTTTTTCTTAAGCTAACAGAACATATTTTTTTTTTCTTTATTAAAGGAGCATTCAATTTTTATTTATTATATTTAATTATCTTATTCTTTTTATATTAATTACGTAATTATTCATTGATTTTTGATCCATCCAGTGTTCTTCTAACTTTATATTAAGCTAGCAGAACGTAGTTTTTTTTTTCTTTTCTAAAGGAGTGAATTTGGAATCTTTGGTTTTCAACAATGTTGAAGAATATCGTCACCACTAACCAAAACTACACTTTTTAAAACACACTACGTACGTTTCGCTAACTATGTCGATGATAGTTTATCATAGACTCCTGATGATGCTAACATAGTTAGCGAAACGTACGTAGAGCGTTTTAAAAAGTGTATTTTTGCTTAGTCGTGACGATATTCTTCAACATTTCTAAAGGAACGTTAAATTTTTATTTACTACATTAAATTTGCGTTTTATTTGCACTTAATTATGAAAATATACCGAGTGTTCCATATTAAATAATACATATTTTTTTCATTTATTTTAAAAATTAGTAAAACGCCCGTATTGGTGGGAAAAAATATAAACAAACTTCATACAAAAAATTTTTAGTAAACGAAAACAATTAGTGAAAACCCGATATCTTAAAGGCAGTTAATAAGCTGTGCATTTACATTTAAAATCGATCACTCTTATTTGGGATACCCTTGTATTATGTAGATAAATCACAAAAATATATAACAAAAAGTTATTTTAAGGCTTGTAAAAAAACGAAATATGTTATAAAATTATAAACCATTTTATTTATATAAATAATTTTATACAATTTAACATAATTTTAATGCATAATAGAAAATATCAAAGTGTGAAAAGTATTTTAATTATTTGAAATCTGGTCAATGCTGTTCTTCTATAATTTGTTCATGGAACCTCAAACCTTATATATGAATAAAAAGGTTATTTTTTGTAAGAGTATTTTAGTTAATTTATACAGTGGAGTAGATTGTGTAACAAAAAATGATCTATATACCACGACATTCTAGACTTTAACCCATAAAGTAATATCTAGTTTCATACCAAACATTTCTGCTTTATGTAATAAATACTTGGTAAATTTATTTTGGATCATCTAATCGATTAATCTTAGTTGTATAGTATATACGGGAGATCAAATTATAGAAAAGTTTTCTAAAATTCCTTCTACGCCATTATTCAAACAATTGAATTTATTAAGAAATATAAAATATGTATTTGCTGATATGAAATATATAACAAAAATGTAATTATCGACTGACTGGCTGAAGGCGAACTAGGCAACACCAAACTGTCACGTATGAAATACTTCGTGGGGACCTTGTTATCAAGTACTAAGAGATCCACTTCCGGTCTTGAGCACACTTGTCTTGCGAAATTTGATTTTTAGATAAATTTTTTGAAAAATGTATTGAATGTATTATTTTATTTTTAATTGTAATTATTTGACTGCAGATATTTTTGAAATATTTTTACATGTACACTTTCAATGAGAAATTAAAAGTGTTTCGCGTTGTGCAGTTTATAGTGTCATTTTTTATTGATGTATGAAATCGTACTTATTAATATTAAAATAGGTATTTTATTTATTGTGTTTGAAGAAGTCTTTGTACTTTAAAATTATATTTTTCTAATTGTTTATTTCCTATGATAAAGTTATTTGAACTGACTCCATATTAAATTTAGATTTATTAATTTTGGTTTACAATTTGAAAAGTTAATCTTATTTATTTATAGAAATTAATGTCCTAGTCATTTTATTTCTTATTTTAATTTTTGTTATCGTTCTCGTTCGCAATTATATGGCGTTTCCCCAAAACCAAGAATTTTTATTAATAAAGAAGTTAAAAGGAAGTCTAATATTCTCTATTATGAAAATCAGAACAAGAGAAAACATTTTACTGCACGTTATTCATATACAGTGTGTTTTATTAAAACGTTTCATAAATTTGAACACTAATTATCCAAAATTTACGAACATAAAATTTATTTGCTGAAATGTAAATAAGTAGGTACCTAAGTATTTTAGAAAGAATATCAAAAGGGCTCAAGAAAAATATTTTTCAGTTTTAATTATGACTGTTGTTTGTTTTAGCTGTTGAAATTTATATGGTAACTTCGCACCCCCCCCCCCCCCCCCCAAAAACCAACAGAGTATAAATTTGCAGTCAAGATCACTTTTTATTCTAACATATTCCTAAGGCTCGGTCACACAGAAAGCGGTCTGTTGCGGCGTGAAAGCGTTATCTGTCAGGTGGTCTGGTTGAATGATGCAATGTGACCAAACTGAATTGTTCATCGAAAGTGTATGTATATACCCATATTTATTTGACAGTTCCCATGAACATTATAGAAATGTTTTAAAGAAGGTAGAAGCATGGAATGAGGTAGGCGCAAAGAAGTTAATGTAACAAGTAAGTATCATTTTATTGTAATTTTATTTTTTTTAATTAAAATTATTTTATAAGTATGTTTGTGTTCTTTTTACATATACATTACATGTTTTCTAATATATTTATATTTTTATGTAGCGTTGTTTCTACTTTCAAAGTAACCAGCAAAACTTCGCGAAGTCGAGTTGTAGCAATAAAAACGACTAATGACAAACTGAAGAGGTGCTTTACAATTAAAGGAATCAGTCGCAAATCATCCCTTGCCTATCCCTGCTTTATTCTTGAGCCCTTTTTGTAATTTCGAATATATATCTCGGTCTTTTATATGAAATAGACTTGAAAAATCTGTATTTCACGTAATAACAGATATTTGACTTCCTCACACTATTCGACTATATATTAAATTTATATGATTATAAACACTAGTTTTATTATATTTGAAAATTTCGATAATGAGAAACACCTCCCTTAATGAACTAAATTCGAATATACAGTGAGGACCAAAAGTGTTACCCCCCCCCCCCACTGTAACTCGTCTACGAATGAATTTTCGAAAAATCGCCCGAACACGTCAATTTTAATTCATATCGAAGTAAGTTAATGAAGAAAAATTTCACCCTTAACTTAATCCCCTAGAGTAGGGAAGCTACCCCCATGAAAATTTTAAATAGCAAGGGGGGTCAAGTGGCAGCTCTTAAGAAAGAGGATTCAATTCTCTATTTGGCAGTGTAAAAAAAATAAAATTTGCTTTATTAGTATAAGAGAAAAGTATCTTTAAAGATTAAATAAATCAAAAAACCACGGCACTGCTTTACTGTTCTTTTTGTCTACTAAAAGGAATAAAAACTGTATCTTATCATTAAGAAAAAGTAGATTTTTTTCTTTTCAATGTAAAATCAATTGTGAACCTTCATCCATTTAAATTAAAATAATTTAAAATTTTAACTCGCATCTGTTGCCTACTAGGAATTTAAACCGAAATTCATCGATTATTTTAATTTTCAAAATGGTTTTAACGCGGAACGTAAATGAAAAGTGTGAGGCAATTATTATTTATGGTGAGGCTAATCGCAACTATCATGAGTCGGTAAGAATTTTTAACGAACGTTTTCCGGATCATCCCATTGATAGACATTATTTTAAATTACTGGTAGCAAAATTTTTTGACACTGGCAGCATTTTAAACAAAAAACGTACTGGTCGTTCCCAATTAACCGAAGAAAAGCAAATTCACTTTTTAGGTGAAGTTGTAAATAACCCGTCCTCATCTAGCAGAGCCGTTGCTGTGAATTGCTAAGTAGGAAAGAGCACCGTAATAAGAGTCCTAAAAAAGTATAAATTTCACCCGTATAAATTAAGGATGGTACACCAATTGACTGAAGACGACCCGGACCGACGCCTAGAATATTGTGAAATAATAGCCAACAATACCTTAAGGAATCCCAACTACTTACACCACATCTGCTTTAGTGATGAATCTACTTTTTTTTAATGGTAACGTACACAGAAACAATATTAGATATTGGTCTGATGAGAATCCTAGGATTATTCGTGAAACTCACACACAATTCCCGCAAAAAATTAATGTATGGGCAGGAATATTGGGTAACCATATCGTATGTCCATTATTTATTGAACAAAACCTTAATGGTGTTCTTTACTTGGAATTGCTGGGGACATTAATAAATCCATTGATATTAGAAAACGTTGAAAATAACCCCGAAGAATTTAATATGGATATAATTTTCCAGCAAGATGGTGCTTCCCCTCATTACGCAGTAGTTGTCAGAAATTATTTAAATGCAGTTTGTCAGGGAAGATGGATAGGGCGAAGGGGACCTGTGGAATGGCCCCCAAGGTCACCAGATTTAACTCCATTGGATTTTTTTCTTTGGGGTTATCTAAAAACTAAAGTTTACAAAAATGAGTGTGAATCCATTCAAGAGGTACGTCAACGGATAACGGAAATTTGTTCAACAATCACACCAGAAACTTTACAAAACGTAAGAGAATAAGCCACTAAACATAGACTTTTTTTCTGCCAAGAAGTAAATGGAGAACATTTCGAACATTTGCTCTAATACCTAATAATAATTAGTTTAGTTAATTGTGAGAAAAGAACAGTAAAGCAGTTTCGTGGCCGTTTGATTTATTTAATTTATTTTATTTTTAAAGATACTTTTCTCTTGTACTAATAAAGCAAATTTTATTTTTTTTACACTGCCAAATAGAGAATTGAATCCTCTTTCTGAAGAGCTGCCACTTGACCCCCTTGCTATTTAAAATTTTCATGGGGGTAGCTTCCCTACTCTAGGGGATTAAGTTAAGGGTGAAATTTTTCATCATAAACTTACTTCGATATGAATTAAAATTGACGTGTTCGAGTGATTTTTCGAAAATTCATTCGTAGACGAGTTAAAGTTGGGTGTTTAACACTTTTGGTCCTCACTGTATATTAATTGCTAAGAAACATTACAAAAAAATGTTAATTCCACCTTAAAGTACAAAATATTAATTGATAAAAATATGTTTCATTAGTACAAAATGATTTTTTATTTAAACTGCTAATTTATAATCTACTATACAAATAAATGGTTTCAAAAAAAGCTACTTATGTCAGTTACCGTTCCTTTACAGTTCTCTGGAATTTATCTGGTTAGATTATTTTTATTCTTTCGTCTAGGGACGTATTTAATACCAGAGCTGTCCCTAAACACTGTGCTTAGTGTTTTGCTAAAAACACTTTTGTGTTCTGGAACACAATAAGCACTTTTTATAATCGGTGGTGATAGTGCTCGCGAGCACTTGAAAAAACTCGTAAGCATATACCAAAAGGTTCGCGAGCACTAAGCCCTTTCGTGAACATATTTGGACTCACACTAGTAAACAAATATTAGTATAATTTGGATAAAAATAGTTAATATTTTGACTAGTTTGAAAAAACTGATATTGTCAAAAAATTACATTAAATATAATATTTCGTGTAATAATTCTTAAAATGTTTTATTGGTATATTAAAATACTAACTTTTTATAAGAAATGATTTAGTTCACACGCCCATTTTTAAAGAACTATCAGTTACAGCAAATTTTCTAACCAACAAGTGCACTATAAACGTCCCTCTATATGAACCGTATATTTTATACACAAATATTCAAAAATAATAAAACTTGCTTTCTTTTTCTATTTAAAAAGTTCAGAAATAAATTTACTTTTTTGTTGTTGGTAGCAGTAAAATTCAATGGGGAGTTCCCTCAAAGTTGCCAACCTAGAAAAATATCTACCAGCAGGGAAGGATTATTTTTGGTCAAAATCTACTTCATTATTTTCGCAATTATAAAATATATTTACAGAATTTTACTGAGCTTTCCAGAACGTATCGTTAGCGAAATATAATGATTTTAATAAATTCTACTTCGGATTGGTTGAAATTAAAGTTGGTATCAAGACTCGAGGTCATATTTCATTGTCAAATGTCATTAGCCATCGAGTAAGTATTATATGTGGAGTGGCTACATGTTTCATTTGCACGAGCCAAAGGTGAGTGCGACAATCACATAAGTGAAAAAGGCATTTTACACACTAGTTGCATACAATATTTTTTCTACTACCAAAAAATATGTAGGTATTAAGTAAAAACTAAATAATCTTACTTTACGCACTAGTGCGTTAAATACTTTATGCACTAGTGCGTAAAGTTGAACTTTACGCAGGGCAAAAGTATGTACAATGTTTACACATGGTGGTAGAAAATTTTTTTTTTTCTAAATATAAAAAAACAAAAAATGACTGGAATATTTGTCTCTCATTTTATAATAATGACACATAACTTTTATTTTTTAATGTTGGCAAAACTAAAGGTGTTTTATACTTTCTCTATGGGTGTTATTACTCCATGCTACCACCAAAGTCCAAAACTAACTTTTATGGTTTACATTTTATATATTTTTTCTACTCCCTGTTTTATAATACGTTTATTAAAAGACTAATACCAATTTCATAATGATATTCATTATGATACAGCTCTTTCAACCGATAAAATCGAATTATTTTTAGCGAAGTATACAATTATTTTGACAGTACAAAAATTTCAGCAAATAGAATCGAATTATTTCGCATATTATATACAAAAACGAAACTCACACTCACCTGCCGTTCGTTTCGTATCCTATATGACATGCTCGCAAAGCTGGGCGTTATTAAAAAAATCGGTCAAGTGCGTGTCGGACTTCGCACATTTAGGGTTCTGTACCAAATGTAGAATATAAGCCAAAAATACTTGGTAAACCCCCCTTGAAAACTTTTAAACGTATTTTTTACAGTTTATATGGCTTTGGGTCAACAAGACGCATAAACTGCGAATATTTGAAGTCTCTAGTTCGAACGGTTTAGCTGCTAGACCGGTGTGACAGACGGACGGACGGAAACGCGAGTGAGAGCAATAGGGTTCCGTTTTGACCCTTCGGGGTACGGAACCCTAAAAAAGTAAAGCGTTCCTTTACCGTTACTTTTGCTAAAAATAATGCGTTAGATAAACGTTTCCGTTACTTTTTTTAAAAAAGTAACGATTTATTCGGTACTTTCCAAAAGTAACGCGTTGCTTTTAGAGTAATAACGTGTTACTTTTCTATATATTCTTGTTCCATGTCTTTCGTTCTCATCTCACCATTTATCACCGTTATTATTGCACATATACAAACAAAATTTTCAAATAAAAGTTGTATGATTAAACCTTAGTTTTAAAGTAACGCGTTACTTTTTACTGACGCGTTTACTTTTATAAAGTAACGCAATTACCGTTACTTTTAGCCAACTTTAAAAAGTAACGAAATTATTAGTAACACGCGTTACATTTAGTAACGCGTTACTCCCCAGCTCTGCATGCTCGTAAGGGCTATCATTACATGATCGTTGCATAATATACTATTTTAATTTTAAGCATAATAAAATAGATGTCAAATAGAAAAAACAATATGCAGGATGTCCCAAAAAATCACCCGAATGAAATTAGTAATATCATGAATATCAGGAGATGATTCTTTTTATTTCGATTTATAAGATTTACTGCCATACCATACTCGTTCATTGAAGCATTCATCGCTTTGCTCCTCGTGATTCAAACAACTCGTATGACAACAGGATGTCTTATAAATTTATAATAAGTTTATATAAAAATTACAAATAAATACATCTGCCAATTTTTATTGTAAGCAGTGTATTCAATAGCCCACAGCTTTCCCCAAATGGGCATAATTGTTATGATTGGTTGAATTTTTCAGATGGTCAACTAGATCATTTCAATCGGATCAAATATGTTTTGCATCTCTTTCTTACCAACTATTAAAAAAACAAAGTTTTGAAAAGAATGCTCGAGATACGTCAAAGATTGACATTGACATTATTGACAATTAGAACTGACCACAACCACAAATAATTGGGTGTGTAAATTTCGTAATTTTAATATTATTTTAAATAAAGTTGCAATTTATATTAGGTAAGTTTTTGCATGGTTTTAAAAAGGTGAAATATATAGTTATGCAGTTTGTTAAATTAGTAAACTTAAGTACAACAGTTAACTTTGTAGAATTTAAATCAACGTAAACATGCTTATTAAAAATAGACAAATTGGTAAATTAATGCCAAATATTTAATTTAATTAAGCATATATAATTTAGTAAAGGTTATTTTTTCTTGAATAAAAAGGTAAATTTGTAAATGCTTTCATTTTCAGTTTCCAACATTTATTATTTTTATTGGTTTGAGGAATCTTAAAAATGTCGCCGACCCCAATGCCTGGGTAAGCTTATGAATGGCTCTTAGAAGTCTTTAACTTGGTGTTTGTGTAGTTTTCTTAACAATACTAAATTTTTTTCGTTATCAAGTATAATAAACTTGGTGATTATTAATTAAATCTATACAGATATTTCTAAGTAGGTCTAGGTTATTTTGTAGTTAAAAGTTGTAGATCATAATACTTTGTTGAATACACCTACTAAAATATGGTGGGTAGAGGTGACTTTGTCAGTCTGCTGGACAATACCACTTGCCATATCAATTCTATTTAATTTGAAACATTTTTAAACATCTTAATCTATGATCAATAATTCTTCATCGTTATAGTGTAAGAGAACATATGATAAGCACCAACAAAAAGAGTGATACACTGCACTAAAATATACATCCCAAGAACAAGATGGGATGAATAAGTTTCACAGGTAGCCGAAAAAGTAGAATACAAGTAAAAATTATAATTTTAGACATAATTACAGTCCACAGACGTACGGTTAAATAAATAAATACAAGGTTAAAAAAATAATAAAACTATTAAATAAAAATGATAAATATAATTAGTTTGTTGGCCACAATCCATTTTATTATTATTAAGTATATACTATCATCAAATATAATTTGTGGTAGGTATGATTAATAAATTTAGATAAGATTTTCTAATCAAGAGGACAACCACACAGTGTTGTTAAAAATGAATTTTTGAATTTGAATTTTTCAAAAATGTATTTACCTTGTATTTTAAATACTATTTGACAATGTATTTTAATACAAATACGTCTTCCTTGTAATAATAAGTATTTAAATACAATTAGGACATGAAATAATAGATTATAAAGATTAGAGAGCCACGTAACAGGTTAATACAGCTATTTGTATTACTAGGGAGGAAAGGGTACTATACATCCAAGCAGGGCCGTAGCTACAACCGGGGAAGTGCCGCGGATATCCTAAGAAAAGGGGCCCCCCTAACGAGGGGATTTGCTTTCAATTAAAAATGATAGAGCTCAAGAAATCAACTACAAAATAATCAATGTCTTTGCTTCTAAAAAAGTTAGGAAACAAAAGTTCATGTAAATTAAACACTGAAAACTTTTAAGCTAAAACTCACCTTGTGTAGTTATTTATAAATTGTTACGTTTTTAAACACATTTATATTTTATCTTTAAAATTGGTACAATTATTATTGTTTTTTTTTCTTTGTGTCTGGTCCACTCTAATAAACAATTCGTAAGATAATTTGATTTTACAATTCAATTTACTGTAAATTCTGTTCATTTTATATAAAACTCTGTAGGAAAAGTCAAGGTGTGCTTTGTCTATTTTAAATGTCCCTTCTTTTCAATTAAGAAAATAAAAACAAATTATAGAGCTATTAAAAAAAAAGGATTACTAAATGAAAGTGGTGTATAGGTAAGTGACAGATAAAGGGGGCCCCCATAATTACATGTTGCCCCGGGTCCCCCATAATCACCTGCTGTCCCTAGGCCCCCATAATAACCTGCTTTCCTAGGGCCCCAAGCCTCTAGCTACGGCACGGCATCCAAGGGAGGAAAAGGCACTTTACTCCTGTGTAATACATATGATTTTCCTCCTACCCACTTATTAAACTTTTTTTCATACCTGTCTATAGATTTTTGTGGTAGTAAGGTTAATGACGTTATGTTGGCTTGTTCCTTAACATGAGGTCTATTGGAAATTCAAAATCACTTGAAGTGCTCTCTATTTTTCAAAAATTCAATTAAGTATAATAAACGTAGCGACTCTAAAAGTCAATTGTTTACTGTCAGTCAGCCACATCGTACTATTATTGTTTTATTCTTATGTCAAAAAACGTATCTAAGAATCCTGTCAAAAAATGTGTCTAAGAATACTGAAGTTGAAATTTTTATTTGAAAGCGTTGAAGTAACATTGATGTTTAATTTTTACCAAAATACAAAATATAGAAGATATTATAGAAATTTCAATATAATAGATTAACAAGCCCTTTTAAATGTATCTAAAACCTCTTTTCTAGCATTTTCGTTAACTAATTTAAATAGGCCTTCTTTCAACATAGAAATAAATGAAAACATTATAATTAAAATGAACAATAAAACCAAATATCTCGGTATAATAATTGACCAAATTTTAAAATGGAATGATCACATTCAATCATTAACAACCAAAGGTAGAAGATTTATTTTTAAATTTTATGAGTTAAGCAAATTTATGACTAGGAGTTTACTAATTACTGTTTACAATTCTCTGGGCGAATCTATTCTCAGATATGGAATAACAATTTGGGGTGGATTAAATGATACAGCGCTTCAACCCCTTTATGTAATCCAAAATCGTATAATTAAAATTATATACAAAAAATCGGCATTATAATCCTACATCTCTCTTATATAATAAACAAGTGCTAAGTATAAGAAGAGCCAAAGTAAATGAGAATTTGAGAACTCTAGCAACTTAAAAATTTGTAACTTATGTTGCTCTCAAATTCTTTAACACTCTGCCTACCAATGTTAGGAACATAAAAAAACTAAGTTTATTTCGGAAGAAATCAAAACAGTATATCATTTCTAATAATGATGCATATAAAGATGTACTCTACACATATTTTTTATTTATTTTCTGGAATTCAATTCATGTATATATGTATAGCTATACTGTATGTGTATAAATATGTGTGTAACATCATTAAGTATAATTTTTCTTTTAGCACATACAGGTGCTTGCACCTAGATGCTTAATTTAATTTAAGTTATATTTATTATACTTTGATTTTACATTAAAAAAACCATTGTATACTTTATTTTGAAGTTTTTAATTCAATAGCATTTAAAAACCAAACCAAAAAAGATAAAAGCAAGCTCACACAACGTAAAACAGTATAAATTCAATAACATAACTAACCACAAAAGTAAATAATCTTTGTAGGTGAGGAATTTTCTCAGCTGGCAGCTATAAGGGAAATAAAGTCACCTTAGATTCTTAGATTCTTACCTTAATTGAACGCAATTAAGGGAAGGCAGTTTTTTATTAAAGTTTCCTTATAAAAAAATAATTTCAGCGCACGCGTAGCTGTCATTATAAGGCCTACCTTAATAAGGGAAAGTTCTCATAACGTGTTCAATTACTCCTTATTGAGTTGGTTTGTGACATTTTGACCAAAGTCATTTAACAGGTGTCATAAAGAGATTTTCCATTGATATGTAATCTTTTTTTCTATTATTTTAGGATAGTTCCGCTTTTTGGCTATTTTACTTAAGAGGAGGATTTACCTTGCGACAAAATAGTATGTGCAAGGGTTTCGCTTTACTCGTCCTACGCGTTTGTTTTTTGTTTTTAGTGAAAGAAAAAAATATATTTGTATTGGAGAAGATCTAATCTGTGCTCCTCTGCAGCTACATTTTGAAAATTTGGCTTCATTTTTTTTCAAAAATAATCCAAAAATTGTTCATTTTAGTAATTTTCTAAATTTTTTTTACAAAAAACGAAGTAAAATATTCAAAAAGTAGCTGCAGAGGAGCACAGATTAGATCTTCTCCAATACACCTATATTTTTTTCATTCATTAAAAATAAAAAACAAACGTATAGGACGAGTAAAGCGAAACCCTTGCAACTGAAGATTTTGCTCCAAGGAAGTGGCGCCACCGTTAGAATTTAGGAAACATAGCTTGTAAATAGAAATAAAATAAATTCTCTTGTTAGCAAAGTTTTACGAGGGTAAACAGTATGAAATAAATTTAAACTTAATTATAGAGTTTATATAATTTTTCGGACAAAATTTTTTTTTAATTAATCAAAATAATTTTATTATTTGGATGACAATTTTTGTTTTTATGAACCACAATTTTTAACATGAAAATTACAATAAAACTAATTTTACTTATCATTTTTAAAATTTTACAGGAGTTTAACAACATATAATAAGTATTCAATTAATTAATTTAGTAAGTTAAAATTGAGATTTAATTTACAAATGTATTGGTACTTTTACACATCGCACGGTTAGTAGTAAAAAATAATAAGATATATTCTAGCTACCCAACATTGGCATATCGGCATTGTTTGACGGTTTAATTACCAACAATCGGTATCTTTTGAATGCAAAGAACTTTGTCAGCAAAAATCAGTGGTGGTGGGGGTGTCATATTTTGTCGGTACTTACTTTGGGGATAGAAGTTTAAGTTGGACTAGTTTTGACACATTTTGTTATTAGTCTGATCTTTCTTAAGCTCCGGCCAGACGTACATACTTTCCTTCGAGCCTGGTTTGCGCAAACCGTTTGCACAGTTAAGTCTCTACGTGTAGCCGGCAAAACTGTATACCGTACATACCAAAAAGTACGACTCTCCGAATCGTCGCTCTGCTAAAGATTTGGTTTGTGCAAACTCTGGTTTGCACGGTTTTGCATGAACGTGTAGCCACACATCAAACATGCCGCCGCACTTTTATTGAAAATTTATATCATTCGGAACTATATATATCTTGTAATAAAATAATTTGAATGAATTTTTTTATAAGTTAATTGTTAAAATGTTTCATAGCATGAATAATTTTATGTTGTTTGAATTTTATGAACAGAGTTTATTGTTAAAAAGTTTGATTTTTAAGAATTTATTGATTATAATTGGCATATAATTTATTTTAAATCAACAAGTGTGGAATATGAAGAATCTTATTTTTATTTTTGGCACATATATCATTATGAAAATAAAAAAAAGTTGGAATGATTTTAAAAGAAAATTTAAGTAATAGTAATGTGATAGATTTGAATTTTTTTATGATTAATCAAGAAAATTTTTTAATTAAAAAAAACAGTTGAAAAAAAATAATAAAGAAGAGTAATCATAAAACCTGTATAATGTCAGGTATATAATTAAAAAAAATGTATACCAAATAATGAAAAGTATTTATATACCAATATATAAAGTAAAACTATATCATGACAATATTTACCAATTGAAATAGCATAATTTTTTATTTCAAAAAAAGCACATTAAAATTTTCAAAATAAAAGAAGATTTATGGTATAGGGGGTAATCATAAGAAGTTAACTGGATGACTGAATGGTAAAAATTGTATAAATGCGGTAACTGGATAATAGAAAATTTATAGAAAAAGGAAATCAAGTTGGGAAATTTAATTTGAATGGTAGTAATTAGAAGAAAATAGAAGAGAGGTCAAGATATAAGGATTTATTAGTGATTTAATTTAAAATTGCAATTAAATTTACATGTGAATAAATATAACGACAATGTTGTAAACTGAAGTTTGCGCAAACTGGTTGTACCGTGTGGCCACCCGTACAGTGTTCAGTCAGTTTGCACAAACTGTTTGTGCAAACCAGGCTCGAAGGAAAGTATGAGCGTCTGGCCGGAGCTTTAGAGATAAGTGTGGTGATTTTAGTGTTCTGATTATTTCGATTGTTTAAATCTTCAACTTTTAATTATTGTGCTCGTGAAGTGAAGGGACTAGTGTTAATATCAATTAGGATATTTAAAAATGCCCCGTAAAGGACTAAAAACTCGTATATTTACATCGTCAACGCGATTATCAAAACGAAATAGGATTTGCCGGATAAAAAAAGTAAGTGTAAAAATATTTATTAAATCAATGCATTTAATTACAAAAAAAATTAGTGGTCGTGTGAGATGAGATGAGAATTAAAAAATAGTATGTCCGGGGCGTTTTAAAGAAAAAAATTTTGGGAAATCCATTTTTTTTTTAATATCTTTTAATGAGAAAAATTTCGTACGGGGTCGCAAAATAACCCAAAAAACGATACCCTCCTTTGGTGAAATCTGCAAGAAAAAATTTAATTCTCCTTTCAAAAATTTAATTAAATCTATTGTTAGTCCGACTGTCTTTTTTTCTAAAGCCACCCAACATGGAATTAGAAATGAAGCAATTGCAATCCGAGCCGTAGAAATGAGGATGCAAAAAAAAATTAACCCTTGTGGTCTTCTGATAGATAAAGACTTGGATTATGTCGCAGGATCACCAGATGGGATTATTGAAGAAGAACATGCAATCGTGGAAATTAAGTGTCCCTATGCATCTAAAAATATGTTTATAGAGGAAGCAATACAAAAAAGAAAAATATTTTTTTGGAAAAAGGACGGTACCATTAATAAATTACATAATTGGTATTACCAAATGCATGTAGCAAATTGTGACTATTGCTATTTGTGTGTATGGACCGAGATAGATTTAAAGATCTAAAAAATTGCCAAAGACAATAGCTTCTGGAAAGAGAAAATAGAAAACCAAATTAAACATTTTTATTTACAATTTTTACTTCCAGAAATCGTTGACAGTAGAATAAGTCGAGGGATGCAAGTTAGAGACACATAATATTTGTACAATTGTTATGTAATTGTAAATGTGAATTGTAAATATTGTAATTTGTAAAAATTGTAAATTGTTAATGTTGTAAATTGATAAGGTTGTAAATTGTTAACGTTGTAAATTGCAAATTTAAATGTTGTGTCATATATTTATAGTAAATATCCTTTATTTGGCTTTTTTAAGAGGGAAGTCTTCAAGAGAACTTTGTATCGACATTTAAAAAAATAAAATGACATTCCTCCTTTACTTGAAAAAAAAGTTATTGTTAGGTACATAATTTTAAAGGTAACCGAAAGCAAGAGTCCGGAAAAGTTTTTGCCGGCGTATAAGCAGTGAATCTCTGACTTTTGTCATAACAATAATCGAACAGTGGTTGTCAAGGAAATGATTTTATAGACAGTAAGATGGTAATCAAAAATTATTATGCATTTATAAAAAATCCTTAATTTATGATAATGATAATTGCGATTTCAGAAAAAATAGTATGTTTACCTCGTAGTAAAAGCACATTCCCAGACTCCAATGCTTGTTGGCCTCGGCTTAACGCCTCGGCCTACAATGTCGTCCGGGAATGTATCGCTTTTATTACTAGATAAACAATGTACTATTCTTGAACAATGCCAAATAAACGTAAAAGTGAAAAAACCCCTTTATCGGAATCAATTAAAACAATTCGCGATCATATAACTCGAGCATTTGCCGTTCTCAAAAAGTAAGTTAAATAACAATAATTAAAAATTAGATATGTATGGTATATTTTACATAAGGCGACTCTACCGTAATGTAAATTCTTATTATTAAAAGTTGGTCTTTATATTTGACTTTATTAAAAAACTATTTTCAGAAACAAATTCTGAATGAGAATAACTGAAGGTTGATTGTGCTAAATTTTTATTTTTCCATCTGTTTTTTGAGTAAAAAATTAAAATTGAACATAGTTAAAAAAAAACTAATTAAAAAATTTACAGATTTAATCATATTTGCATAAGTTAATCCCGAACTGGTGTAGCCCATTTCGGCACAATGTAATATAATTATCATTATTGTCTCAATATAAATAAATAGGTAAAATGTGTGATATCAATTCATTTTTTAGTTTGCGGCCAAGACTGTAACTGTTAAATTATTGGAGGTTTTCGAGGAACAGTTGAACGTGAAGACTTATTACTAATATGTATGGATTTTTATAAAAAAATAACAGGAAACCAAAATTGAGAATATAAATTTCCTAAAAAATTTGCCTTTACCTTTTTCCGCACTTGGTATAGTTTCGCGGCTAGTTTTTATTTTAATTTTGAAATAATTTTTTCCTTATTGAATAATTTTTTTTTATTAAATTTTAATATTAAAAATTCAAAAAAAATTGTTAAATTTGTAATAAAAAACTTTATAATTGTGTTTTTTTTATTTCAAAATTTTATTAGAAAAATTGTGGAATTTTTAAAAATGGCTCAAAAAAATTTGAAAATTTACAATTTTTAAATTGACCTTTTCGATATGTATTAAAATATGGTTTTGATTACTTAATATTATTTTATTTCACTTGTTCAATATCATTCCTGACCAAATCATTTTTATAAAAATAATCTTAACAGTTATAATTCACAACTTAGAAATAACGCCACTTTCTGAAAATTCATTGGCATAAAAATGGACTGATTAATTTTCGTTTTTTGTAATTATGGTGAAAATATTATAAGACCTGCTTGATGAAACAGAATCTTGGTATATGCTGCAAAACAGTATTATTTTAAATTATATTGATTCTGAGTGACTACAGATTTTAAGGAACATTAATAATTGAAATTATGGCTCAAAATCCTCTAAAACTTATTATTCATAATTAATTTATTGTATAAATTTCTATTAATATGCCTATATTTATAAATAAATGTTTTATTTATTTGATTTATATTAATCCCAAAACTCTCATACAAATTTAACTATTGTGATAAATCTAGTCGATGCAATTCGACCAACTTTTATATCTACCCTGGTAGAGACCGAGAAACGTGCCGTCAAAAGGGATAGGATACGCCCACAATCATAAAATCTGCTTCTTCCGTAGTGATGGGAGTAACGAATCATTTTACGTAACGTTACATCAGGTAACGTTACAAAAAAATAACGTTACAAAATAACGTTACGTTATAACGAATCAATTATATGTTACGTTCCCAGTCTTTGCATTGCATACCGTTCCTAAGTAACTCACTACATTGTAGTGCGCGCGCATACCGTTCCTATATAAGCAATCTTTTCAATTAGAGGCGCCATCTGTGAACTAAAAAATAAATAATAAAATATTTGAATAGCAGTCCTTTTTAACTGAAATTAATTATTGAATAAAAATGAAAAAGATGTCGCTGGTACGAGAAATATATTGGGGGAGTCTAGAAGGAAAATATAAGTAGTTTTAGTTTGGGGTTTTTAATGTCTTTTTGTCTGTACTGAGTTTCAGTTTTCAGTTATTAAAAAGTTTATGTAAAGTGGTTGTTTGTGTCGAATTTTGTTTTTTATTTTTATTATTATACTAAAGACTAATTAAAGTTATTCAGCAATATTTATCAACTGTTATATTAAGCTTAAGGTAAGTTTTTAATCAATATATAGGGTGGCATCATTTTATTTATTACATTTATTAGTTTTAGAAAATGCCGCCTCAGAAAAATTCTAAAATATGGGGTTTTTTCAAAATAAAGCCACAAAATGAAACAATTGCAATCTGTAATATATGCAAAGCTGAATTAAGTTGCAAAACAACATCGGCAAATTTAAAAAAACATATTGATAGGAAACATCCTACAATCAATTTAAAACCTATTGATGAAAATGTATCAAAAATAATGGATGCAGTTGAAAAACAAATTGATATAACGATGCCTAGTACAAGTACTGCCGGAATTATTTCTGAGGCTCAACCTCAACTGGCAACTAGCAGTAGCAGTGAAACACATGTAACTAAAAAACTAAAACTAATGCAAACTTCCGTACAACGCTATATAGCACCAAAGTCAATGCATTTAAGTATAAAAAATAAATTAGATCAAGACTTGTTGCAATTATTTACTAAAGATTTTCAACCATTCAGTGTTGTGGAAGATGTTGGCTTCAAAAATTTTGTTACATCTTTAAATCCAGCTTATCAGTTACCATCAAGAAAAACTTTATCAAATACTTTATTACCAGCAGCGTATGAACAGGCCCTTAACGAAACTAAAAATTTATTAAAAAATATTCAATATGTGACCATTACTACCGACTCTTGGACGTCAAGAAATACGGTAAGTTTCTTAGGGGTGACTGCTCATTTCATTGACGAAAATTTTAAAGCCAGAAGTGTGCTACTGGATTGCAGCCCACTCAACGAAAGCCACACTGCCCAAAATTTAGCTGCTGAAATAAAAAGGGTATTACGAGAGTGGGATTTGATGGATAAAGTTATTTTGGTGGTATCTGATAATGCAACAAATATTAAGAATGCCATAAAAGATTTTTTAAAATTTAAACATTTCGGATGCTATGCGCACACTTTAAATTTAATTGCACAAGATGCGTTGAAGCTGGCATCTTCCACTTTAGACAAAATTAAATCCATAGTGTCTTCATTTAAAAAAAGTTCCACTGCTACAGCTAAGTTGCAGGAACAACAGAAGCTGTTAGAAAAAACGCCAAAAAAATTGATACAGAGTGTTCCAACTCGATGGAATTCAACATATTATATGTTGAATAGATTTTCTGAATTGGAACAGAGTCTAAGAACGACCATAGCTCTATTAAATAAAGAATTTCCGGTTATTACAGGAGAAGAGTGGGAATTTGTTAAGGAATTAACAACAATCCTAAAACCCCTGGAAGAAGTGACCACTTTGATGAGTGGAGAAAAATATGTAATGGCGTCTTCCATTATTATTATTACTGACGGGCTACAAACGTTATACAAAAAATTAGAAGAAGCTAAATTGTGTGCATTGTCAAAACAAATCATCAGTTGTATTTTAACTGGTTTGAACCAAAGATTGGGGGATCTAGAAAATAACAACACATTACTTGTTTGTACGTTTTTAGACCCCAGATATAAAAATTTGGGATTTTCCAATAAAGCTACCATTGAAAGGGCTAAAAACTGTGTTATAGGTTTACTCACCAATAAATTAAAAATAGCCACTGGCGTACCTCAAGATGATGGCAAAAGTAAAGATCCTGCTACAGATAATAATAAAGAGGAAGCAGTAAAGGTACTTTCCATATGGGAAAATTTTGACAAAAAGGTTGTTAGTTATCAACCAAGCGGTACTTCCCAGTCTAGGGCAATAGTTGAAGTTCAACGATATTTAGAAGAGCCCCCTATATCTCGTTTGGATGACCCATTAATTTGGTGGAAAGAGAAATCTTTTAATTTCCCAAATTTATGCGATTTAGTGAAGGAGAGATGGATTACGGTAGCGACCTCAGTTCCATGTGAACGATTATTCTCCAAATCTGGTCAGTTGTTGTCAGAAAGAAGAAATAGACTTGGAGCAGAAAAAGTTAAAAAATTATTAGTTGTAAATACTTATTTAAACAATTAGTTTTTTAGGTTCTTAATATTAGGTAATGTTTAGTTTTCTACTTTTAAGTTTTATTTTATTGTAAGATGTATATATATTTTTTTATAATTTTATTATTTGTAGGGCTCGTCTTATAACCGTTTGTTTCGTTATTGCTAGAACTTATTTTTAAGATGTACAAAACGAGGTATTTATTAAATTTGTAACTGCCTACTTCGCTAAAAAATAATTCGATTCTATTGGCTGAAAAATTTGTATCATAATAATGAAAGCCATTATGAAACAGATTTTAATCTTCTAATTAGGAGTGGAAAAAGTATATTATTAATCAGCCACTTAAAAGTTACAAAGCTTAATAAATGTTGAATTTATAAAAAGTTACCATAAAATGAAACTATAAATTAATTTTCAAATTTCAAAACTCAAAATTTCTTGAAAAAATATCAAATTACAGAGCAATTTACTATCAACCTTAAAATAAATAACCCTTAAGAGTAAAATAAATAAATCAAAACTACGTATTAATTCTCGTTAAATTCCCCTCAAAAATTCCTCAAAAATTCCTCAAAAAAAAAATTACTTCACTTTATACAACTGCCATCTAGTGATAATTTGTAGGAAAAAGTAAAAAAATATGTAGACTACTTTAGCTTATGCCTTATTTCAATATTCTTATTCTTTACTGCGCGGCGCTTTCATCACGCATCGTTTCATTATTCGTTTTGTTTCGTTTCGTTACTCGTTTCGTTTCGTTACTCGTTTCGTTACTCGTTTCGTTCAATTTACTAAATTTTGTCTGGTTCTGGTTAGGTTACGTTTCGTTATAATATAACGAATCATTTTTCATCTGTGTAACGTTACGTTCCGTTCCATAGAAATAACGTTACAAAATAACGTTACGCATATAACGAAACATCACTATTCTTCCGATCACACTGATCCCCCTCAGGTGTATCTGTTCGTCAAGTAAATCATGCTCTTAAAGCGCTGCAATTTTCAATGTTTATAAAATTATAATTAACATTAACATATTCAATGACTAAAATTTTATTTTTGCTTAAATATGAATACCGCAGTTATCTTGTTTAACTACGCTTTTTAAATATAAATGAAACAACAAAGCTCAATAAACATTGATGTATAATTAAGAGGAAACACAAATAAAAATCAACAGCCAAACACAATAAATAAAAAATAAACGTTAACAAAACATATTTAATTGCTATTTTTTTTAAAAAGTTAATTCATTTGTAAAGGTAAAATTTTAGTATTTTTTCTTTGAATTGTATAGAATGTTAAAAACGATTTATTATTATTAAACAAAATCTTATTGATTCAATAGTTTTATATAAATAACCTGTTTGATCATTTAGGAACCATGTATGTATTATATAATTCGAAAACTGTTTATAAAAATAAAAATAAATACCTTTGTACAGAGAGGAAATATTAATTGCCACAATAAAGCTAGTTTAATTAATTAAATTTTACATCCTTCATTCATTGTGCTTTTCTCGTATGATGATCACATATATTTTTTTATTAAATTTAAATCGTGACTTACCGCTTTACAATAAAATTCTCTAAGACAATTAAAAATAGATATTGCTTAAAAGTAACCCATGTAAACAACATGAACAATTTCAGATAAGAGATAATGATTGTTTGCATAGCAGATAACATAGAAAAAGCAAAGTGTAGTGCAAATTTAATACACTCTTACTCAGTAGATAGAACGTTCTTTAACTTTAACGGTTCTGTAACTAATGACAATGACGTTTAGATTGTGACAATTATACAAGAAATCAACTTGTAAAGTTTTATTCTAAACGTCATTGCCTTTACTTATTGAGTCTTTAAAGTTAAAGGACGTTCTATCTACTGACAGTCTGTGCTATAACTGTGACTATCACCTATTTTTTTATTTTATGAATAATCAGTGTCGTGAAAACCGTAAAGTGTGATAAAAATGCCCAGTTTGAAGGATAAATCTCCTCTCATTCCACTTATTGGTGCTGTTTCTGAAAGTTCCTTACTTCAGAGAAGAGCAAACTCTAAGGAAGATTTAGATTTTTCCTATCACAAATACGACAGTTATGATGACGTTTCCTTGGGTCCTGGTAGTCCGCAGATACCAGCCAAACCGTTCTTCCTCACCGATCCGACAAGGTATTTTTGTTTTCAAGCCGCAAAGCAGCATGAGCGACGTCTATATAGCAACAAATATTTTGTTTCAAAATATTAAGTGAAAAAATTATGGGTTGTTTTTCATTTTTTTTAATTTATTTGCTGATAAGAGGTCGACCTCAACCGCTTACAGCACTTTATTATTTTTTACTTTTCTGCTTATATAGGCTCTTCCTGTTCTTTAAATTGCGCGGGCTTGGTGACATATCACCATACTTTTCTCCAATTTATATTTGGTTCAACACAATTGGGAAGTAGTGTATTCTGTTATCCGATTTGATCAATAGTGATTATTGCTTACACATTTTGTTGTTAATCGTGTTACAATATTAATAGTAGTAAATTTGCGATTCTTATAAGATCGCAAAATTTCGATTTTGAGGGGGACTAATTTTGATATTAATTGTAACAAATTACAATTAGGCATCATTAAAAGTACCATTTTTTTTTATAAAAGTAATTTTAACTACAGGAAAGTAAAAATTAGCAATTAACCAAAACAAATTATGACTGATAGGTACATATGTTTTATGTAGAAAAAAATAGGGTTCATATCACAACCACAAATAATGCTCACCTCACCATTAGCGGATCCAGGAGCATAAACAGGGTTGGAGACGATCATAAGTAAAAATTGTTGTTGAAAGACTATAATAAATACTCGAAGCAAAATCATGAATGTTACGCTATTTGAAATATCAATTTTTGGGTGGATTCTAGTGAAAAATAATAATTTTTTAAATTTTTGGATCATTAATTCTTTTGCCTATGTAATATATAAATCATGTATACAGTGTGTCCGTAAAGTATGGAACAAATTCATTTTTAGCTAAACAGGCCATTTTAAGAAATAATCCTGAAACACGTCGATTTTTGATTTTAATTTACCGTATTTTAAAATAATAATCTAATATACAGGGTGAATTACTTTCGAGTAATGAAGTCACCGTCATTTTTTTTAAATGGAACACCCTATATTTTTTATATTTTTAGACTCGTCCCGTGAAGCTGATTTCAAAAACCTATTACACTTATATTCTAAAGTAAATAGTTTTGAAGTTATAGACAATTGAAAATCGCATTTTTTTCAAATTTAAGTAATTGCTCCTGCCAAACGACATGAAATCGGATAAAACGGCTTACATGTCCCTATCTTAAGTTTTTGAGTTCTAATTGATGGCATAAGAACAAAATGTATATAGGGTGATCAAAAGTACGCAAATTTTGATCACCCTGTATACATTTTATTGAAGAGAATGGTTATTAAGGGGGAAACGTTTTAGTATATCATTAAAAGTAAACGGATTATTATTTAATATAAATGCCACCATTAAACTGTTATATGCTGTTAATTTTTTCTTATTTTCGACGTAAGGGATATTTTTTAAGAGGTGAAAATTTGCAAATAACAAATTATATCATAAACAGTAATTTATATTTATTTCTCTTATTTTAATGCCACTATCAAAGCGCTTCAAGCCGTTGATAATATTTTTCCCCTATAATTTCATCGTAAGCGGTGGTTTTTAAGAGTTGAATCATTTTAACAAATAATATATCATCATAAATATCATTAGAAGATATTTCTTCTACATACAACCACAATAAAAAGGTTTCAAAGCTATTACATTTTTTTTTTGTTAATTCCGTTATAAGGGGTATTTTTAAGGGTAGTAAGATTGTATAATACCATAAACCGAGTTCAACAAGAAAAAAAACATTTGACTTTAAACATAATTATAGCGCTGTTTTTTACAATTGGTAGCTTTCACTCCTTAAAAACAAAAACCGGAAATCACGCGTATATAACTTTTGAAGTGGAGGGTAAGATGAGCTTAATTCAAAAATTTCAGAAAAATCGATGCAGTTATAAAAATTTAGAAGGCAAACCCAATTTTTATGTCCAGTGACTGGACTAAATATACTAGCAATAACAAATTATAAAATATGCAAAATTATTCTTAAATTTATACATTAAAATCCTTACACTGGATACCTACTGCGCTAATAGAATTTTAAAATATATATACATCAATTAAAAAAGTTTTACCTCTTCCATTTTTTTGTCAAATTTATTCGTAAAAGTTTTCATTTCTGAATTTGCATGTGATTTCTGTCATTGAAACAAAAAAATATTTTTTTCTACGAACACTAATAAAAAGAAATTTTTAACGGGTAATTTTATACAATTCGTAAAATTATTGGATATTAAATTTTGGAGTTACTCATTAACCAACTTGGTCGAAAAGCGACTTCACAAATGTATTCATGAAAAAATTGGAAGATGTAAAGTCAGTTTTACAAAATAAAATAATAAAAATTTGGTCACGAAACTTATTGATAAATTTGCTTTTTACTTAGAAAAGTATAAAACGTTGATGTCGATGCGCTAAGTGTGATGTAATGGTATCTTTTCTATTTGGGTTGACTTCAGTAAATTTTCTGATTTTTTGCCACTTTTACGTTAAATACTGTGACCAACCACCTTCGGTATATCATTTTACTAATTTTCCAGCAATTTTATAGAAAGATCGTCAAAATGCATTATTTTAAATGTTATTTTATTAGGGCGGCTTTTACAAAGCTCGGATAAATATGGAATAAGCTAATTCTATGGTTAATGTAAAGGAACCCAATAGTTGTATCGAACTTATAAAAACGGCCCTTAATGTCTCCATTTAAATTACAAAAAATAGAATGTTGAAATATTGAAAATAATTCTTTCGCGCATAAATATTTAATAACTGCCATAGGAACCAAAACTTACATGGGTACATACAATATTATTATCGGAAATTTTTACTCAAACTCACCATACATAGATGGTTCAAAGCTCCAGGAAGGACCAGTCAAATTTCAAACTACCTACACCATCACCGAAGATTCAGTATTCAACTTCGGGACGCCGACGCCCATAATTTCGACATAAAGTTCTGTTTTACATCTTCAAAACGCAGTCTATTTTCACAAATTAAACTACGAACACCATCAGCAGAAATTGAAACATTGGACGTAGCGACGCTCTTCGTCCCGACGCTCAAGATTTCTCGAATATAAATTATTTTCACATTTTAATTCGTCAACTTCTAACAGTCGGTGAGCCAAGAGAGGGGGATTCAAAAATTATCGACTGAAACAGCTTATAACATATCCATCATTCGTGTGCTCAGGAGGGGGTGACGTTTATCAGTCAATTGTACCAAAATTCAAAATATTTTTATCATGCATTTTTCTAAAATATATTGTCAATTTTACGCAGAGGCGTACTGTGTTAAACGCATTATATATTTCTAAAATTATGGATCATCGTACTGGCCCAAAATATAAGGGTTACTTCGCTGGTACTGTTCTGACAGTAACTCAGTAGGAATTTTATTTTTTCTCTAATCATTCTTTCTTTTTTTCTCTGTTATAATCAGTTTTGGTGTTTTATTGTTATTATGTCATCCGTACGTAATGGACGAAACGAAAGGCAAAATAATAAATACATTTTCTAATAATTACTGATGAATCAAACATAAGACATCTGAATGTTTTCACTGGAATAATTTTATAAAAAATGAATGACCATTTCTTAAAGAAAATTTTAATTTACCGATAGACAAGGATCAAAGGCCAAGTGGGACGAAAGGCCGAAGTACCTATCAAACGTCATCAGTCAGATTCTTAGACCATTTACTATTAGACATGCCTTGTTTACATTTTTATATACAATATTCTGAAGTCGATACATCTTGTCTCTTTCTATGTCATTTCTCTTGGTGTGGGGGATCCGGTGTGTGCGGGGAAGTGTTTACAAACATCAATAGAAGTGGCGTACACCCATTGAACTTACCACAGGTATCGTTAACTCAATAAAACTTTAGAAAATGGCTCGGACATTTATTTAAACCCTCGATGAGTTACTTGCGATACTGTTTGTTTACGTGTTTGTATACAAACAAACTGTCATATCACAAACTGCTATGCTTAGATATCGACTTCAAGAGAAGGATAGAAAATTGATGTCTAATAGTAAATGGTCTAAGGTCAGATTAGTAAATAAAAAAACAAAAATTCATCCCCAAGTTATCGCCTAGACAGCAAATCTAATTTAAATATTACTCAGTAGCAATTAACCATCTCGCGGTAACAGAGTGAACTTGAAGGGTAAAATGAAAAGAAGTCGTCATACAAACCAAAATTAAAGGTCAAAAGCACTTCAATATCGCCACTAAGTAATCTGTAAGTACTAGTATCGTAAATGAGGAAAGATGAATATTTATTTATTTTATTTACAACCTGAGTTAATTGTATCAGTTTATCAAACGTCATCAGTAGGAGTATATTTATCTACTAATCTGTTAATGTTGTCCCTACAGTTAAAAAATATGTTATTCAAAATTTGTCCTCTTAAACCCATTTGCTTAATTTTTACAAAAACAAAACATGGGTCAAACGCTCTGGTGAGATCAAATAGTAGTTATATTGTGATTTTCACCAATTTTATCGTATACGTTTAAATCAGATGTTATTTCTGACTCTCTTTGCAATTTAAATTTTTTGATGTTTGGGAGATATATAATTTTGATCTAAATGGATTCCCCTCAAAGTCGAAATGAACTAGTTTTGCCATTTTTTAAGTTTTTTTTTTGAAAACTTAACATATCGCTGAGAACTACAGACTTAACTGTATCTTTTGTTTTCCTATAAAAATTAGTACACCTAGGTAATTGACATTAGAAATATATTGGATGGTTTAGCAAAATGTAGCGTATACAATATCTCTAGTGTTGCACAAATTTATAAAATAGAAAGTACTAGTCCTAGTTTAATAAAGTTCAAATTATTTTGAGATTACCAAGTTCCATTAGATAACGTTAACTCTTGATATATAAAAAAATTAATGCTTATCTCCAATAATTTGAATCTAGCCACAACCATCTCGTATTTTAGTTATTATTTTTATTCATTACTATTTAAAAACATATTAAATTAAATTAATTATATCATTTTTAACCATAACATCATGCCTTAAGGCTTAATAGGCTAGTTGGTATTGGTAGAGCGCTTTCGATCAATTTATTAATCAGATAATATATTCACTGACACACATAATTCGAATGATCCGATTTTTACAGATTAAACAATATGTCGAGGGACAACATGATTTGTTCCAAATGTGGAGACGGTTTCGAACCCCAGGAAAAAATTGTGAATTCTACTGGACAACTGTGGCATCAACAGTGTTTTGTGTAAGTTTAAATAATTTTCTGATGTAAATAAATGGATGAATGAATTTTTTATTTACTTGTTAAATTCAAAATTCTCAATTTGAACTATTAAAAATCACCAAATGAGCTTTACATTTCTCTTAAAAACGCTTAATAAAACAGGATTGTTTAATGATTCTGATTATATTCTTGTAGTCCTTTAAAGAACACGGAATTTTGAGAAATATGTCGGAGCCATAACATTTTTTATTTTAAATATAAAAACTAGCGTTTGGCATTTTAAAATTGACAGCCATTGTAGGGTAGTCAGCATATTCCTTATTAGTGGGATCAATGTATCCACCATATTAAGCTAATATAAGTCAAAGTAAACTACATAATTAAAATACCAAAATATATAAAAAGAAATTATGCTAGTTTAGTTACAATTTTTTTTTTGATACATTTAACAGGGTTTATTGGTATGCGGTTTTAAAGAAAATTAATTTGACTAAATTTTTAGGTGTGCACAATGCTTTCGAGAGTTCAGAGATGGCGTTTTTTATGAATTTGATGGTCGTAAATATTGCGAGCATGACTTCCAAGTGCTCTTTGCTCCATGCTGCAGCAAATGCGGAGAGTTTATTATTGGAAGGGTAATTATTCTTTAAATATATTCGCTTGTTTTAAGACATTAAGATTTTTCACTAGTCGAGAGTTGCTGTAAATCTAATTTGATTCAGACCACTTCAGACCATAAGAATATCATCGACTGGTTTTTAGTTTTGTAATTCATGTCGTCATGTCGATGTGAAGTGATAGCTGGTATAGTTTTTTTCAGCGTTTTTGAGCCGTTATTGAAATAAGATCATTTTTTCATTATACCATCTCCCTCAGTGGTATTCACAAAAGTTTGTTATTAATAAGTCAATTTTCTTATTCATATTTGTTTGTCAGTGTCGTAGTTTCCTTGAATTTTTCACCATATAGTTATTAAATGTCATGTCATTAATGTATCTTATCAAGAGTTAGGTGTACCTAGACTACTTTACCAAGGAGAAAGAGAACAACAGACCTTTACTGCCAGTATCAGCGGTACAGGAACGAGTTGCAGATGCATTAAAAAAAATTTAAGCGAATAAAACAGGAAAGTACTACGAAAATTTTTTGCCAGTTCTAACAACGAATCAAATTTTGTCATTTTGTGTCATGTGAATCAATTTCACCCAATCATGTCAACATTACACTGATAACAGCATTCAGTGCAATTATCAATCACTATGACAATACTATTGAGTTTGACAACTTCACTTCAAATTAATTTCAAAATGTCACGTTTTGGCAATGAGAATGTTGAAAATATAAATGCGCTAATAAATGAAAAAATTCCAAGAAATACGACATACAGTCACAAATATATTTGGGGAATATTTATGGAATTTTGCTGTACTTTTAATAAATAAATGTTTCGTTGTATTGAGTTATAAATTATTCTGTCAAAAAATTTTCCGCCGAATATCCTTCGGACATTGACAAATGCCTCATAATTTTATGACAAATTTCTCAAGCTCGTTGGTTGGTACCAAGGAACGAGCTTTGTCATAAAATTATCTCGTCTATTATCAATGTCCTAGGGATATTACTACTGATAACAGTACACCTGGCCAGTCGCATAATATACGCAAAAGAAAAACTGATAATTATCATATCATAAGTGATGTTACATTTGGATACTACTCAGTACTGAGCATCTCCGCCACTGATATATTACACTTCTGCCTACTTATTTCGTATGAATGTGTGACGTAAAGATCAAAAACGCTGAAAAGAACTATACAAATTAACGAAATTCATTATGGCACAATAATTATAGGTTCATTTGCTGGGACAGATTAAAAAATTTATCTGTATATTTTAATTCATAGTTCTATCGTTTGATAGAGTTTTCACCTCCGACGAAGAAAGATATATGGTCTTTAAAGTATAGGAGATATTTAAAATGTGTTAAGAGTTATTACCGCCGACGGTTAGAATGAATTTTTTCTGTTTTCTGCTGTTGTAGTAATATTTCGCTGGTTTATGTATTCATGAATTTGTCGCACTTTCTTCATGAAGTTTTTCTCACACATCAATAGTGGAAAGAGAACTGGACAGCTATATCGAAAGACAGGGAGCCAAATTATACAAGGAGATACAAGACATTATACCAAAAAAACTATAGGAAACGTTATTAATAAACAGAACCACAACAGCATCAGTAACTCGACACGGACACATTGAAAACAACAGTGCCTGTAAAAGAGTAGAATACCAAGAAAATGAAAAGGCATTATATCAGTCAAAATCCAAGCCTACTTGACATTAGTCAGCTTGAATAGTAATACATCTGAAAGAAGTAATATTCTTCTCAAGTGAGACAGATATGTGCCACCAACATGTGAAAACCACCCAAGTCAAATGGAACCAGTGAAAAAATCGAAAGAAGAAATAATTATTGTAGAACAAGACGTTAAATTATTATTATTCGTGGAATAAAAACCTGTCCAAGTATATATCCCAGAATACTAATCAATTTCGTATGGCAAGATCATAAAATACAAACTGATTTGAACACAGTGAAAAAATTCAATTGATAAATTTTAATAGAATTTAAAAAATATATAATATTTAATAAATCATCAATTAATTATGTATCCTAGGTTGTAACTAATTACTGTCATTTTCGTCCAAAATGTACCTCAAAAAATGCCGGTTAACGGCATTATAATCATCTCCACCCAGGAGTACAGTTGCTGATGATACCAAAGCTTCTGAGAATAATCCCATATAAAATACTGGCAGTATACATATATTAATTTTATTCATTTAGGGACAAATTATTTTAGAATATAACAATTTTTTTACATCATTCAAGAGGTTGAATATTATATTATATTTTTATTGCAGTTTGTATTTTCTATTTTTACAGGTTATTAAAGCCATGAACGCTAGCTGGCACCCATCATGTTTCAAATGTGAAATGTGTACTTTGGAATTAGCAGATACTGGCTTCATAAAAAATGGAGGCCGAGCCTTGTGTCATGAATGCAATGCTAAAGTAAAGGCTAGAGGTTTAGGCAAATATATTTGCCATAAATGTCAGTAAGTATATGAAGTTTATTGTAATATGTATACAAAACATCGTCTTCTAAGATATTTATAAATTTATTGTTAAGCAAAAAATAAAACACAGAATCAACATAAACTGAACTGTTTATGATATTATTAGGGATAACTGGAGAACGGTTTCGAATTTTGAAACTCTGTAATCGATAGCTTGAACACCTACTTTTTTCAATGGCCAAAGTCAACTCTACAACCACCTGTCTGTCCATTGCTGAGCTAATTGGATACAAGTTTCATAAGACATTAATCTAGTCCATGCGCCAATATTTAGAAATCGGTTGCGGTTACGTGTATTTTATACCGTTTTTTTTCTTATGAATTCAAAAATAAAAAAAATTATATTAGAATTCTAGCCAGTTTTGTTGGATTTACTCCATTTTTATAAATAAGCCAAGAGACATCCACTTCAATAATTTAAATATTCAAAAAGTGCTTATCTCGTGAATTTAAAGCACTTTTTTAGAGTGCTTGGAGCTTGCGAACACTTCCCTGTAAAAGTTCTTATTGCTCGTAATTTTTAATCAATTTTTTTGAGTTAGTGCTCACGAACACTTTTTGTCATTGCTCGTCACAGCTCTGAAACGTACTAAACTATTTTAATCTCGTCGCTCCACTATGTTTGTACCTTAAAGTGGTACCTGAAAAGCGATTATAAACAGCAGCAACAAGCTATTAGCACGCTAGACTCGCAGAAGGGTGTTTGACAAGCAGTAACCAAGAAAAAGTTACATCATTTACCAATCAAATCCTTCCCTGCGGAAATACCAAAAAAATACCATTCAAAAGTATTCGAAACATGACATAGGCATTTTTGTACTTTGCAAGATTGCCTTGGGCACGTTTTCGTTTGTCGAGACATTTTAACTTTTGAGGAGACAGTTTGTATTTTTTTGTACATTTGAAGATTAATTTTTGACAGTGTTTCGATATTTTTGGGACAAAATAATGAACAGATATCACAATTGAAGGATGTAAAATATTGGACGTACACCTTCGAAAAATATATTTGTACAACTATAGTTTGTATATCGAAGAAACGGAATAATAAAACAGCGAACGGCACGGGTTTAAATTGTGGGAAATTTTACATCCCTAATTTGGGACTTTCACACTTATTTATTATAACAAATAATTGAAAGTCCTAAAGTAGGGATGTAAAATGCGGACGAACCCTTAGAGATAACATTTTATTGGAAAATAGAAACTTGCTTCTAGAGAATATAACTAAGTGATTCATCAGCCTCAATGAAGAAAAAAAATTCTCGAAACCACTGCTAGATATTGTGATTCTCTTAATGCTCATCCAATTAACATAGAAATATACTTACTCATGAATAAAAAGTGATAAGCTCAAGATATTCAAAATTTAATGGGATTTAGATTTGGTGGACTGAGTTACTGGTCTATATTGCACTAACGGAAATGTTTTCATGAACTTTGCTTGTTAAAGAAATTGCAAAATTAACGTACATAAGGAAAAAGTATTATAACTTAACTGAATTTTTACATATCTTACGATTTACAGGTTTCTAGATGTTAATTATTTCCAAAATTTATTTTTTAATAAACACTACATATTTTGTTATTTTTATTTTAGCGCAATGATTGATGATCAACCGTTAAAGTTCAGAGGTGAGGTGTACCATGCTTACCACTTTAACTGTACGGCATGTGGTGTCGAGTTGGACAGTAGCGCCAGGGAAGTTAGAAATCGTTCTGGTTTCGCTAAAAACGAGATGAACGAGTTGTATTGCTTGAGATGTCACGACAAAATGGGTATACCCATTTGTGGTGCCTGCAGGAGGCCCATCGAAGAACGTGTTGTTACCGCCCTCGGTAAACATTGGCACGTCGAGGTACGTTTTTTTGTTGCAATAATTTGTTATAAATTAAGAAGTTTATATTTATATATTCACTAGAGATGAAAATTTTTATTTTTTACCCAAAAATCATGTCATACAATAAGTTATAAATAACTTGTATTATTCAGCTTCAGTTAATTTGCGTTTATTTTAGTTATCTTAATCTTTCTTCAATATTTTTGTTTTATTCTTCATTTTTAATTACGTTTTCATATTTTTCATTATTTATTTAATATCTTCAGATAAATAACGATCTTCTGTAGTTATCAGACTATTAAAAATTGATGGGAAAATAAACAATTTAAATTTTATGACACTTAACACTTACTATTATCCTGTTTTTAGCATTTCGTGTGTGCTAAATGTGAAAAACCTTTCTTCGGTCATCGCCATTACGAGAAAAAAGGTTTGGCGTATTGTGAAACTCACTACCATCAACTTTTTGGAAACCTCTGCCACTTGTGCAACCAAGTCATCGCGGGTGATGGTAAGTTAATATTATAATTAGGAAAAAAATTTCTACCTTTCATATTCAAATTTTGTTACTGTTCTGATTAACTAAGCATATGAATTTTATTTTTAACACTTGTCGGAACATTCTCTTCATTTTTACACCTTTCAAGGTATTGTTTGAGGTTTAGTTGACGGTACTTTTTGACATTCCGTGAGACACACTGTCTATTTTTGTTCCTTTTAAGATTAACTTATAGTCCAGTTGTTATACCAGGTGTCCACAGAAAAACTTTATATTGAATTATTTCTGGTGTTTTTGAAGATAAAATCTTGAAATTTTGAATGGTTTTCCAGGATATAGGGGGAAAATGTACAGTGTATCCCTATAGGGTCACCTGCCGCCCCTATTCCAAAATTTTAAATGACATCCTGAATTTTTTTGGTTGATTTTAAAAGAATAGAATTTTCTGGGTATTACTATGTAAAAAAACTAGTTACATTATAAAATTTATTAGATATTTAAGGATAAAGGTTTCAGATATCAGAAATTATTAATTCTAAAAAATTATGGAATTAATTAAAAACAAGATTTATTACATAGTTACAGTTAATGCTCTAAACTGTTCACCATTAAATTTAAACAAAAATTAAGTCTATTTAATTATTTCCATTTAAAACTTATGATTTTTCGGTGTTAATAATTTATTATATCTACAACCTTTATCTTTAAATATCTCATAAATTTCATAATGTAAGTAACTAGTTTTTTCACATAGGGATGTCGAGAAAATTGTTCTTTTAAAATCAACCAAAAAAAAATACAGGGGGTCATTTCAAATCTTGGAGTGGGGGCGACAGGCGGTATGAGATACACTGTTCATTGTCCCCTATATCCCGAAAACCACCTAAAATTTAATATTTTATCTTTAAAAACGCAAAAAATAATTCAATATTAAGTTTTAGTTTGGACACCTGGTATACATTTGGGAATGAAATAAGCTCCTATGAAGTTTTCACATATCCTTGACCGTTTTCGAGATATTGAAAGAAAGAAATAGTCCAATCAAAAAATTGAAAATTATCAAACTTATAAAAGATAAATCTGTAAGAACCAAAAATCGATTTTTTTTTACTTCAGAGGTTTCTGACGCCTTAAAAAAATTTAAAACATGGCCTCGCTTCCGTGCCTCTACAGGGTGTTGCTAAATTCAACTGCCTACTACCCTCTAGAGCAAAATCCTTATTCAAAATTATGCCCATTGAGGTAGGAAACTTATGTCTGTAAATGCACCCTTTCAAAAATACCGTATGTTAAAGTTTAAAAAATAATATAGTTTATTATAAATAAATTTCAAACGGTGCGATCGATTAATAAAACTTTATGAGGATTATCAGCTTGGTAAACTACTTGCCTTAACGTGAATAGATAATTTCCAGAAGCGTGCAATAGGCGTTAATGACCCCTTTTTCCGCCATAGAATTTCTCGCCACTGGTTAAAATGATGAAGTTTTAAAATTTCTGAATTCTGACAACTTGGTAAAAAAAGTAATATTTTACTACACTAAACTTAACCGTTTTCGAGAAAAACGTTCGATGAACGTTCATTTAGTTACTTACAATGTATAAAAATGCAAAACACTTTTATTTCTAATTAATTATACTTAAGGTGCATTTTGTTTTTACTAAATCTCTAAATAAACGTTCTTAAACAAACTGACGTTTTTCTCGAAATCGGTTAATTTTAGCGTGGTAAAAGGTTTTACTAAAAAAAGTTATAGAATTCAAAAATCTAAATATTTAACCAGTTGTGGAAAATTCAGGGGTGGAAAAAGGGTGTCCGATCCGTATTGCAGGCCTATGGAAAAATCTACTCACGTTAAAATAAGTAGTTTACTAACCTCATAATCCTAAAGTTTCATTAAAATCGATCGTACCATTTGAAACGTATTGATAATAAAATATTTTATTTTTCAAACTTACAACACCCTTTATTTTTTGAAAGGGTGCATTGACTACTTCAATGGGCATAATTTGTCACAAGGAATTTGCCCTAGAGCGTTGGCAGTCGAATGTATCCAACCGCGCTACTACGAACTTGACATTTTGCGCGAACCTGCAAACTTCACGGGAGCTAAAAGTCACAATTTTTGTCGGAACGGAACAAAAAAAAACAAATTGTAGGTATAAGTATACTCTACAACTTTCGTAATAGGTTGTTTTTCGATGCGAATCATCAGAAAAGAGATAAGCGGAAATAAGCGTCAATGTCCTCATTTTTTTACTATCTCGAAAACAGTCAACGATAGGTGAAAACTTCATAGGACCTAATTTGTAGAGCGAAAAAGCAACGAAATACGATAGTAAACCATTTGTGTAAAATGACGGGAGAGCAGAGTTAATCCAAAAAAAAACAAAATATACCCCCTTATCAAGATTGTGGTGCTTCCTCAGGAAATCTTGGTCGACAATTTCGAGTTGAGCTCTTTTAAGCCCCTGCTACAAAGAATTTTATATCACACTATGGCTCATTTTTTCATGGAATTACTGGATTATTATTTCACGGGACGTTTTGACGTTTCAAGAAACAATGTGTTTATTGTACTGTTCATGGTGTTTCGATATATTATTAATGTATGGCAAGACATTTTAACGACTGGCGAAATATTAGACAAACCATTCTATTCATTTTCGTACATTTCAATATCATATTATCTTTTGTCACTGTTTCAATATTTGTATAACTGGCAAGAAATTTTAAGATTTGGCGAGACTTTGCGTCTATTTTTATTCGATTAAAGGTTACCTTGAAATACCGGTCCGATATTCTTAAATTTTGACGTTTTGAGAGGCAATCTATTTGTTTTTGTACCTTTTTACCTATTATCTTTGGATCGACATTTTTTTGCAGTACTTACAAACGAATAAACATACTGTCTCTACAAACGTCAAAATTGTTTGAAAAATGTAAAAATATCGATCTAGTCTCACAAGATAATCTTGGATACAATAAAAATAAACGGAAAGGTATATGGCGTGATCAGTTTTAAAATTTGCTCAACGGCTTTAACATAATATTTTTCTTTTTGTTTTACCGTTAAAACTGATATCTACATCTAACACTCTTGTGAATATATTAATGACCGTTCTGGGTGGAATAAAATCAAGTACTCCATTCAGTTAATTTTTTCGTTAATTAATTGGTTACCCTTTTTTTTTAGTTTTTACTGCAATGAATAAGGCTTGGTGCGTTCACCATTTCGCATGTTCCGTTTGTGATCAGAAAATGAACCAAAAAACGAAATTTTACGAATATGATTTGAAACCGGTGTGCAAGAAATGCTATGAGAAGTTCCCTAACGAATTACGTCGCCGTTTAAGAAGACAGCACGAAGCTACTCCAAGAAAACCAGGAACACCAACTCCAGCTTAATTTAAACGTCACTTTTTACAATCATTTTGGTTCTACGTTTTGGATAATTCAAGATTAGCTTTTTTTCTAATACTATATTTTCTCTAAATGTATAACTAGATATTTTGTTGACTTAATAGCCACTTTATAAATTTTACTAATCATATGTAGTCTCTATAACTATACTTTAGTCTAAATTCACGATTAACTAATGCTGGTACTACTATTTGGTGGAAATTACACTATATGAGACAAATAGAGTAGAAATATAAGCAGTTTCAAAGTGCTTGAAACGACTTTTAGGATTATGAGGGCAGACCTTATTTAATCGAAGCCTCTTCTACCACTATGAGTGTAGATCCGTTGGTGGATTTATGTTTCTTCTTCATTTATTCCTGACAATTGGTACAGATTTTCTATTGTTTCTTGTTTTTCACCTGATATTCTTAAGTCTTTTTTCAAGTGTTTGTCTTATTTGATCCAGCTCTATCTTAGCTTTGGGTAATTCTGTCTTTTCTCATTTTTTGGATGTATCCGCACCATCATAGTTTGTATGAGGGTAGATCTGATAAGACAAAAATGATGAACTAAAGATAAAGTTAATGCTTTTTCGTTGATATGCATCTCGAAAAATTAACTAGTCACATATTAATGTTTGCTAATTTTTTATTAACAATAATGACAATGAGATTCGAATATTAATTATATTTTATTGTAATAATAATTAAGGGAATGTTCGATTTTGAGGTCCTAATTTCTTCTTGCTTAAATGTTTCATATTTTTATCTAGAGCTTGTAAAAATATTGTAATCTTATTGCTTCCCCACGTGTCATTGAAGTGAGAATAGCTGTATTTATTTTGTACTTGGATCAGTTGAGTTCAGTTCTAGTTCACTTGCTTTAACAGGAACGGAACGACTACTATTAATTGTGTCAGTTGCTTTGCTTAGGCGTGTTTTATTTGTATTTTTGCGTTGTCAATTTTGACCCGTTCAGAAGTGATCCAAGTGCAAAAGAAATACAGCTATTAAGTCATTATTCAGTATCACTTGTTGGAAAACGAATTTGTGTTACAATTATTTTGCTATGTTTATTTTTCTGTTATTCGAGTATCCTCAATCTTGTGCGAACAAGATTAAAAGAATTGTGTGTAGTACAATCATTAAGTTTAAGTTATTTTTATCAAACAATATAAATGAACTTTTTTCGCATATTGTAAATGACTTCGCTAGAATTTGTCGTTTGTAGAGGTATTACTTTTTTTTTTAAATAATCTTAGCGATAGTCGAGAAATTGTTTGCAAGAAGAAGGAATTTTAGTATAGTAATTTTTTAATATGTGTGAGTTTGGATTGACATAGTCGTAGCCTAACAAAAAAATATATATCTATCATAGTTATTAATAATATAATTCCTATCTGTATAGTTTTTAGGTATAACATGTGCCATATTTGTGATCTGGGACTTTATTCCTTAATCATTCGATATGCTTTTGAAAAAATGGAAATATTTGCCTTGTTTCTTAAACAAATTTTTTGGTTTCTTAAAAAGTTTATTCCAATAGCCTCTTTTCAGTGTATTTCGCCTTGATGTAGATATTTTCATCGTCTTCTAAATTGGTATTTAATGGGATAACTGATGAAATAAATTATTTTTCATCTTTTGCAATATCCTCATTATACTCTTCTTCGCCATCTGTGAGCCTTATATACTAACAGCTACACTCTTGTTTTTGGCCTTATTTTTAATGTCGTGTCTTATATGCAATAATATTTCTTATTTCAAAAGACGAATTTCAATTCGGCTAATTGGCGATTGGCAAATCCAAAAATTTAATCAAAATATATATCGAATGGAACTCCCAGTAGTCATAAAAATCCCATTAATAATAAAAAAAATTGTTTTTCTTCCATTTTTTTAAGAGAAATCTATTGTATTTTTTTAAATTTTATGATTGCGGCATCACATTATGCTGTTTCTTAATATGTTTATTATTTATAATTAACATATTTACATAAGACATAGATGCACAAAATTACCTTTACCCGTTTTATTATTTTCAATCAAAAATTCCAACCGCCGTATTTGTGTAACATCTTTAGATTTTTACATAGCCTCATCTTTATCAATTTCAGTTATGTTTAAAAATTCAAAATTATTAAATTTCCTATATTTCACCCCCTTGCGAGTGTACCCCAGAAGCCAAAGGTTTGTGCGGGGAAGGGGCGGCTATTACTATTATTTGTCGTGGCGCTTGATGGATTTATACTTCTAGTTACACTTGATATAATGCATATTTAAATATTGCATATTACAGCAAAAATACGAGAAATCCACGCATTTATTTATTTTTAACCCATCGGTTGGCGAAAATAGCTCATCTAGTTTATAGATTTGTATTTGTTGTAGATAAGGATTAAACATTACTGTATGACAATGTTTTATATTATTTCCGTTTAATCATCTGTAATTACATATAGTAAGAAGTTTTATGACTTATAAGCAATTGAGTTTTTTTTTAAATCAAATTGAACAAGAGACACCGTCAATAGTTGGTTTTACATTTTTTTTTCTTTTTTTATATAGATTATTGCGACAATATTGAGTGTCACTGTTATTAAACACAACCCATTATATCCATTTAAAAAGTATGGTGTTTTTCGTATTTTTGCACCATAATCTGATTTTATTCGACTTTATGTACTTTAGCTTAACCCCTGTTCTAAATAGACAGTGTTTTGACAACCGTTAATCCCACGTGCAATGACTTAAATGGTTATTTCAAAACACCGTCCAAATAGTTAAATAAACGTTAGTGCCTTCATATTATATGCCTTTTGTATAGATCTGACTTTACTATAAGTACTGTATTATATTGTAGAAATCTGATATTTAGAATATTTAAAAATTATGTCTAAATGGTGCTTAAAATTTAAAGTAATAGAACTTGTTATAAGCTGTTATACATAATACTAATTTTCCTAGGACCCTACAAAAATAGAGGTGTTTATTTAACTTAAAACTTAAGTAGAAACTATAAAATTGCCATGGATCGAAGAATAGTAAGTTACAATTAAATGTGTTAATGAAAAAATTTTTAAGCAAAGCAATTTAACAATGGTAACTGTCGCCACTGACATATCACGTCTTCCTCTTCCTTTTATTATATGTAAGAAATCATCCAATGACAAAATTGTCTTGCTAAACCTAATGTTTACATTCATATATTTTTGATAAGTGTATGAGTAGCTCATAAAATTGAAAAATGTTTGCAGTTTCCCACCGTTTTTCATATAGATATTTTTCCTCTTGATGACACAAAATGCTTTTTTTTAACATTCCCTCAAAACAATAAAATTCAAGCTATCGTTTATAATTTTATATTTGATGTATAAAAAATTGTATTGCAGCGGTCTTAGGGAGAAAGTATTAAGTTAAGCATCTTTATTTGTTTGTGGGGTTAACTTGTTTGTTTTTAGGGGTGGAGAATTTTCCCCACATACAAATAAATTATAGTGTTATCACTTTATCGACTACTTACTTCCTCTAATAAATAATAATATTTAACTTATTTTTGTAGAATTTGAAATAATAAATGATAACTCCCATTTTGTTTATTATGTTATTACCTCTAGAATACTTACATTAACAAACTAGAGCAATTCAATTGATAAAGCATCGAAACAATTAATTAATAGAAATATGTTAGAAGAAACAATGGTTTCGATTTAAGTGTTACAATGGATTACTAGGTACCGATTGAACCGAAAAGAAAAGGTTAAAATTAACACCACCTCTGATGAGAAAGATATAAATATTGGAGTTCCACAATGAAGCATTATTGATCCACTACTCTTTATTCTCTATCTAAACGATATCTCTCTGAAATAGACTCTGTGAATGTATATGCAACTTCTAGCAATAAGCAGTGATGCAATTAGAAAAAATTAGAAACATTTCTAAATATTAATAGATTGAAATCCTTTTAAACTGGAACATGTTAATAATTGTATTGATTTGATTATTGAAGGGGAAATAATTGAAATTGTGAATTTTTTTAAGTATTTGTGAGTAGTTATTGATGATACCTTACATTGTACAGCATTTTAATATGAACATTTCAAAAAGTATTTTCTTTTCTAGATTAGCTAAATCAATTTTTATGAAAGCTAAAATCACAACAATTTGATTACTGTAACTTAATTTTCAATGCACTTCAGTGGCGGCTCGTCGAAGGAGGCTCAGCCTCCTCACCAAATATTTTGTTGATCATTCATTTTATTTCCTGTTTCTCTAATGTTTTTTTAATTTTTACAATTCCCCGTTCTCCGTAGTTGTTTTTGAATCTGACAACAGTGCCCTGAGGCTAGATTCTGCAAACTCTGTATATATCTCAAACCCTATCACGTGTTGCTACTGTTGCTCAACACAGTTGCCGTTTTTTTGACCAGTCCAATTGCTAAATACCGTAAAAAATGGCTGAAATGGCAACGCTCTCAGTACGCTAGTCTGCCGCCTGAATTGGTTCAGTTTGAGTATAGACAGTGGTATCCGACGTGTTGCGTGGGTCACCATTCCTGTCATGTCGGCATCGGTTCTACTCTCAAACGAATTAAAACTTACATGCTAAATACAATGGGCCAAAATCGTTTATACAATGTTAGTTTAATATCTATAGAAAAAGATTTAGTAAAACATGTAAAAGAAAATGATAATATTATTGTTCATTTTTCGCAAACTAAAGACCGTAGAATTCTGTTAATATATAAAAAAAGTTAATAAAATTAATAAAAAAAAACAAAATATGAAAAAGTCCAAAAAAAGAAAAAATATTAAAAATCCAAAAATAAAAAAAACGAACAAAATATTTTTTTTGGTTGGTTCTTGCTGGGCAACAATTAATTTTATATAGTACGGCCGCTACGCAAAGTTTTAATTAATTGGCTGAAGAGTATATTTTTACAAAAAGTATGTCCAGCCTCCTTTCTTAAAAAGTTCACGAGCCGCCACTGATGTATATACTTGATAATAACTACAGCAACACTACAAAATCGTGGAATGAGAATAATAAATGTAATAAACGAACACACCTGTTGTAGAAATGTTATATATATGTTACAGTAGCAGTCAGTAAATCAGAGACTAAAACATTGCAATGATTTGTAAATCATTAAAGGTCTCATATGTAAATATTTAGATAAGTTCTTAAAGTTAGAGTCACTGTACCAGAAGTGAAAATAACCTAAATGAACTCCTTGTTTTTTAAAGTTTAAAAGAATTTAATGCATTACCTAATGAAATAAGAGTTGTAATAATATCCAATCATTTAAAAAAATAAAGAATAATAAAACTCAAAGTCATACCAAATAATAATAATAATACTCGCCCTACATTTCACCCCCTTACGAGTGAACCCCAGAAGCCAATGGCTTATGCGGGGAAGGGACGGCTATTATTATTATTTGCCGTGGCGCTCCGGGGCGATTTACTGGGGATTGATGGCGCCATTTGGCTATAGGTGCAGGAAAACCTCACCACCATCATCGGCACAGTGACACAGGGGGATTGAAAATCTAGGCTCCGCATTAGACATTAATTAAATTAATATTCAATGCGGTTTACCTATTCGAGCCAAGTATCTAACACTGAAATTCTTAAATTAAAATTTCACTGTCAGATATACGAGGCACGAACCCACGTTGGCTCTAGCATATAAACATAGCCATAAGTGAATATGACCGATAGCCAACGGTCTGTGCCACTGAGACCGACATACATTTATTATACCAGGTTAAACTGGGGGCGACATGTTTCGGCCACAATGATGTCCATCATCAGGCCTACAATACATATATAAAAAGATTGGATTAGATTTTGACAATTAATTGAAAAAAGTGTACTTACAGACAAAATTGTATGACAAATAACAAGTCACATTATTATAACATATTATAAAAAATCAAACAAATTATTTAAAAAAAAGTTCCATGCGGGAGTTAAGAATAAATGGCCAACAATCGCCATTTACTCTTAACTGCCGCATGGTACCTTAATTTAAATAATTTAGTAACTTTTTATTAGTGCATCGTAGGATGCATTTCGATGTGATTCTTTAAGATCCTATAGATTTGACTTTTAAATGTGTTAAGTTTTCAACTAGTATTTTTTTTTAATTTTTTAATTAATTTGTTTGATTTTTTATAATATGTTATAATGTGACATGTTATTTCTCATACCATCATAATGCATAAGTTCTTCGTTTTGTATGTAAGTACACTTTTTTCAATTTATTGTCAAATTGTAATCCAATCTTTTTATATTTGTATTGTAAGCCTGATGATGGCCATCGTTGTGGCCGAAACATGTCGCCCCCAGTATAATAAATGTATGTGGTATGACTTTGAGTTTTATTATTTGTTGAATAATTGACGACATTTGAGCTATGGATAACTTTTGTATTTAAAAAACTATTGCGATTAATTACATGGTAGAGTAAAAGACAAGTGGTGATACCCTACTTAATTAATTCTTTTCATTTCTCTTCGTCCTTTGTTTTTTTTTGTAATAAAAATAAATATATCTTGTCTATTTTTCTTTTTTGCACTTAAATTTATAGTTGGTTATACTATACAGGGTGTCCATCAATTAGTGTAAAAAAATTCAAGGGATAGTACTCCTAAAATTAATAAAAAAAAGTTCCTATAAGCATAGGTCGTTAAATGCATATTAAGGGAGTTAGGGGTCTATTCAGTAAAAATTTGGTTAAAATTAACCGGAGGTTATTTTCAATTTAATATTCTGCATGGCATATTTCATTAAAATTGACATTTGGGTTAAAATTTTAACCGCATAGTTATAAATAACTTTTAACCTAGCGGTTAAAATTAACTGAAACGTTACAGAATAGACCCCTTAGGGGCTTTAAAAGAGTAAATTTTAAAAATGTTTTTTTTTATTATAAGTTTAAAAAACAAGATAAAATTTCGAAAAAAAAACTAGGGGACATAAAATTTAACCCTAAATCCAACGGTGATATCGAAAAGCTATTTTTATCATTGGAAAGGGTAGTTATTGCAAGGGTATAGGGTTAATTTATACATAATTTTTTTGGGGTTGTTTTTTTTACAACGCGCGTACAGGTTTTAAAATCTACAGCATTCAGAAAGGTATTATTCTTGTTGCAAGTCGCTTAGAGTAAACGTTTTCGAGAAAATTGAAGGAAAACAGTTTGCTGAACCCTTATTTAAGAAACAAAAAAGGTAAATTATTTTGGTTGCTCACAGGTTAATACAATTTTATGAAAATTGTGGGGTGTCATTCGAAATTTTATCTTGTTTTTTAAACTTATAATTAAAAAAAACATTTTCAAAATTTACCCTTTTAAAGTATCTTACTCCCTTAATAGGCACTTAACGAAATATGCTTATAGGAACTATTTTTATTAATTTTAGGGGTGCTATCAACCCTTGATTTTTTTGCACTATTTGAGGGACACCCTGTATGTACATAACTGTAGGATTGTAAATTATTAGGAAGTATGTCTAATTTTATTGAATATTCCAAGATATACAGGGTGGCCAGTTACTAAATCGAGTGAACTTATACTTCACCGTTATATTTTTTCATGTTATAGCTCGAATCAGTCATAAAGTTCATATATCAATTACAATAGTCCATTTCGACAGCCAGCCGGAACGCTGAGGTAGATTTCGAATGTTCACTATACGCTTCATTAAATAATGCTTTCATTATGTTAAAAAGTTAAATATCGCAAGAAGTAAGACGAATCTTAAAACTGACATCGCTTTAATTTGACAGCAATTCGCGTGATTTGATTATTTTGATATCGTTTAACACGTATTGCTATCTAATGAAATCAGTACCAGCTTTTCACGGTTCGTTTGATGCAACAGAGGTCCGTTTGCTATGTCTATAATATATATTGTACACTTGAGTAGATCGAGTAACCCTGATACCGTTCGGTGAGTTACAACTGACATTACCCTTCCCTAGTCAACTAAACAAATCGAAGATTTTCAAAGTTCTGGTTGATGAAAAAAAGTTCGAACTAGGTAAAAACTTTTCAGACAAAATTTGTAGATAAAAAAGTTCTTATGAATTTTTTTGATATTTTGTATGTGGAACGAGCTAGAACATCTCAAAGCCATTTTTGACCAAACTTTATTTTTTTGCTTAGATTATTTGCGTAAGGGAAAATTAGCGTACCACTCCGGAAAGGTACTAAATTACGCTGGATGGAAGAGGTTCATGGGGTTCGTATGGCGAGCGCTAGGAATTTTATTTGGAAAAGTCAGTTTTTCCTCAGCAATGTTGGTTTTGTAAGAAAGTTTTTTAGATAAAAGATGTGTGTTCTTAGTGGGCATATGATGAATCTTGCCCGGTTTTAAAATCCCTACGAATAACCATATTTTATTGATTTAGGAAAATGCACCCACCGGGCCCCCTTGGCCCTACCCTGCCCATTAACGGAACTCTCCCTAGTTTTAGTGTATTTGGAGACAATCGGTTCATAATTGCAGCCGAAATCGTGGTGCCAAGAAAGTCTGATGTCATATGTATATATATAAAATTGAACAATTTCAATAGGTAAATTTTTTCTTCAAAATCTACCTAATACATATTTAAATGTTTGGCAATATAAGAATACAGTGCAGTGTAACAGATGAAATAAATAATTGAGTAAATTCGTCATGATTCTGTTGTAAAAAATTGAAAATTAGTTTATGGATGAAAAAAACTTTTTTTATATAGGTTTTTATTTACACAATAACAACAACTTTCATATTGTGAAAAAAGAAAATTTACAACAAATAATACTCTATGGCCTTTTACAGAATGTTCTTGAAAAATAGAGAGAAGTCATAAATTGCATTACTTCAATGTGAAAATACTAATTTCTAAAATCTCTTTATTTTAGGAAAAAATATATGCAAATAGCCCTTAAATATTTAAGTTTTATGTACATAACAAAAATCTAATACATTAACTACAATTGAAATTTATCATCTACGAGTGTAATATTGGGAAAGTTTATCTCTAATTTCCAATATAGAGGGTTTTGCACAGGCTTACCTGATAGTGACAAAATTGATGTATTTTATTTTTAAACTCAAAAATCTCTTGCAATTTTAAATATCACAAGAGACTATGAAAACCAACATTTATGACAATCTGTATTTATTACTTAAAATAAAATCAAGTTAAATTTAACCAAAATAACGTATTTGTTTGTGGAAAATGTCTAAAATCAAAACACCAATTCGAACACAGAAATTTTTATATAATTTAATTGTCTTTCTTCATTCTCGTGCTAGTCATACGATAGATGATCGAATCACGGCCTGGATCCATGTTTCCGATAGCTAGACAAATAGCGATAAGAGAAAATAACATAATTATCCCAAACCAAAGAATAATGTTAAAAATAACTGGATAGTCTTTGTTGTAGTAGCTTGCCAAGTTGTATTTTTTTTTCTAAAACGAAACAAAAAATGTCTATTAAAAAAATATATACTTTTATTATATATTATTTATTTCAAAAATTATTGCTTCCACTGTTTGAATAGGTGAAATAGTGGGTGACGAAATTCAGAGAAACATGATCTACAAGAAATACAAAACTCATATTTTCATATTAATAATAAACTAATGTATTTATATAATTTTGAAGATATCAAGACATTCATTGTAGTAAAGGACAACGTGTTGTTGTCATCTGATGTATTCAAAAATTGACCTATCTATGATCTATGCTTAGGTTAAAAGTGATTTATTCGGATCAGTTTTTTTAAACAACATATCTAACGGTATTTCTAAATATTTTATTTCAAACTTTGCTGCTACTAAGTGTCAAACAATCAATTAATTTTATTTGACTAAAAATTAAAAATATAATTAATATTAACAAGTATTTTTCTTATTACAGATATAAATATAACAATGAGAATATCAATAATACATATAAAATTATTAATACATGAATGCCTAATCACTTTGTTGTGAATCTAGTCACAAGTATTTGAATAGTGTCTGGTGTTGCTTGTTATTATAAATGTCCAAAATAAAAGCAAGAACATTTAGTAATTAAAGAGGAAATCAGATAATATATCAGAGTGATGACACTCAGGACATAGCTGGCCATAATAACCTGTAGGAATACAAAAATTAATACTTACATCACTCTCAGCAACCTTCTCAGCAGTTTTAGCCTGGAGTATGCTTCTACCTCTCCTGGTGTGACTGGCATCACTTGTTACAACATTTACAAGTACATATCCATTGTACAATTTATTAAAAGCAGTATTAATTTCCTGAATAGCTTCATTCAGAAGTTGTTTGGCTTCTAAGACCTGACTAGAGTTTTCTCCATAGAAATCAACAAGTGGGTGGAATGCACTTACTTCAAACCAGAAAACATCAGGAACATTATCGACCTTGATGTCACCTTCTGTTACCTAATAATAATTTTTTTTTTGTTTAATTGACGAAACATATTTAGTCTTTGGTAAATATTTATTATATTTACTTACTTTGGCAGCAATTTCCTTCAAAATTGTAATATCTTTGAGAAATTGCCTATCTTCCTCAACATTCAATTTCAATGCTTTGTTGTTAACTTGTTTCAAGTTATCTGTTAGAATGTTTTCAAAAATTGGATATTTGTGAATCTGTAAAAAAACAACTTTTGTATTTATAATAACTACAAGATGTACAATCTGAGAGAAATATTTTCGATAGGAGCATTTTAAATGGTATAAGAATCGAGAATAAAAAAACTTTTGGCATTTAAAATTTATATATCTCTAGGCGGGGGGGGGGGGGTAAACTCTGGGGTTGAAAATCCATCCCATAGACCCACGCACTTGTATTCCTTACGTCACAAAATAAGATAATTTCTGGGTATAAAAAGGGCACAAAATAAGAAATAATGGCAGTCTGAAAATTTTTACCATCGCCTAAACTATCTAACAATACGCTTCGAGAAAGAATAAATTAAGACAAGCCAGAAAAAAAAATCAGTTCCCGTAAAATTATCCATCCACGAAAAACTGTATTTTGTAGACCTATGTCCACCACCAACTTCGACACCGTAATAATTATTTGTAGGCCTTTGCTATCCCATAGAAAACAACTGCCCATAAAACCAAAGAGAAAATAATAAAAAATTGGTTACAAAATAAAAATATCTATCTAAATAAAATGTCTCAAAAACACCCCCAATTCAAAATCTGGGGAAGAAAATTCATATTTAATTTGCGCCCGGACAAGTAAACCATTTGTTTAATTGGCCTTTGACAGCGGCGCGCTGTTGTGTGGACGGAAGAGTTAATTCAGGAGTCGCATTTACCAATTACAACAATACACATACTTCTTAGTCTACACCATTAATATGTTTTTAAGAATTTCAGAACATAATGAATAATCATGAAGGACTTCCCCAATATACTATCCACCCAGATTAATCATGTTTTGTCAGCCCTGATGAGAAGAATCCAAACTTGTTCCTCAGTTAACTCCCTCAATTGTTCCAAATTCCCTCTTTTGTAGAAGAAAAATCTCCCTGTGATATATCTAGATTAGGTTCATTAGTGATATGTGAAAAAATTGGTTTTTATCTATATGAACTGTCTTGAATACAACTTTATGCATTAATTCTTAAGAGTATTATTATTATTATAAATATTGATTTGTAAATGTACACAACAGAACAAAACAATAGATTGTGTTAAATATGTAGCACATGATGCATAAATTATTAATCTAATTGTTATTTAATATATTAATGCTAAGGGATTTTAAAATCTGTTGGCCAATAAATGCTATTATTATTGAAATACTCTGTACTACATAATGTATCATTAAGTAATAGCATTAATGAACTTGTAAGTGGTAAAATAGTATCTGTAGCACTAAGTAATAAATACCAAAACCTTATTCTGATACATTCAATAACTTACATCCTCTAATCCATTGGCTAAATGAATTCTAACTAAATTTGTAATTTGTTCAGGATAATGTTCACTTATTCTTCTTTCCAAAGATTTGAAGACTTTAGATTCCCCCACGTCAGTGTTAAGGGGAAAGTGGTGTCCCTTTTGTTGGCCAATGTCTGAAACACCATCTACATAGATAGTGACGATAGCTTGGGCTACCTCGAAGGGGTTGGATAAGTACATTCCTCGCCAGTTTGAGAAGTGTTCAGTCGAAAAACCGAGAGCAGCAGCATATACTTCTTTTAAAGTAGTCTCTTTTAAAATATCATGACCTTTGAAAAGAAGACTTGGGGCATGATGGAGTACTGAAAATTCTCCAGCTCCGTAAGCTGCAAAAAAAAATGTTAAAATTATAGAAAAAATGTTTTTATTTTATTTTTATAAAAGAAATTACCTGAAGAAATAAATAATAAGGCCAGTGGTACTAAGAAAGTCATTTTGGATTACTTTTTACACTACTCACACCCCTACAATCATATGACACCAACCAAAAATTACTCGTGATGTGACAGTTCAGACAGTTGACACTGACAATTAATTTCTTATAATTTCTTCTTTTTATTTGAAAGTCATTGATTTCGGTTATTCATAGAGATAGGAAAAGCTAGAAGGAGCATAAAAGAGACAGATTTATGAAGTTAGTCTTCACAACATCTTGACACGTAAAGCACTTTTTGTTTATATATATTTAGTAATCATAACAATTCATGACCGCCGTTTGTTCAGGAGCGTAGTAATATTTCGATATTGAAATATAAAAAAAAACATACACACACACCTAATGACCCCAAGCCAAGAGGATATTGTACCTAATCGGCACAACATATTTTAATTTTTTTTACTTAATTATCCAACTTTCAGTGACATTGATTTTTTATAATAATTCGTAGCTAAGTATTTATCTTTAAGAAAAAATTAAAAAAAAAAAACTAAATTAAATGTTAATCACGTTTTTAAAATCTTAAATATGTTTTTTTTTTTGTAAAATAGTTATTATTATTTATGAGCTTCTGTAGGTACTTCGACATTAATAAAAAATATAATTTAAATATTCCACATTTTATAGTCTTTTTAAAGAAAAACGGTTAAATGCGAATATATATGCATATAAATACAATTGACAATTTATTATGAGTCCTAATGTAAACATTTATAGTTTATGGTTGGATACTCTCTTTCTGGTACTACATCTATCCCTGCCATATCTCTGGGAGTGATTCCATTATCTTCTCATTGATTTATGAACTTTTACCAAATTTTTAAAACAGCCAATCAATCTTAAAGAAAGAAGAATTTGTTGAGGTTATATTTACTTAATCCTCTATGTAATCATCATATCACATCACATCTTTATAATTATTTTTTATTAAATATGATGGAAAATGAGTTAGAAGACAACTTGAATTTAAAAGATCGAGCTATGAATAAAATTATATTCGGTGATGATCTCTTAAAATCCATAGAAAGTTTTAAACATATTGAAGGCTCTCAAAAATTAAGTCGAAAAGTTAGCCAAGAATTAAAATTTTTGAGAAAGGTAATTCATTGTGTAGACGTATACGTTATATAGTTACGATAATATTTTAGTACATAATAGATCCTGTAACAGAGAGTTTAATCGCCATGTAGGTGATATTATCAAAAACATTAATTTCACCCATCATTTCGTAATACCTAAAATCATCAGTTTATTATTTGTAGGCCTATAAAAACAACTCCTTAAAGAAAGAGCACTTACAATGTTCGAATCTTACTCATTTCTCTGCTCTCTTAAACACCTTTAAAACTATGGAAAACTGCCAGAATGTGAACAAAGTATTTGTATTGGAAGATAGAAAAATTACAGTAGATATAATTAGTGATGCTGGCCTGACATGGACAAAAGTTATTGCTAGAAATCCAAAATCTGTAAGCCAAATTTGCATGGGAAATGCTAGTTATGGAGTTAGAAGTATCATTGATCAGGCTGAGGATTATATTGAATGTGCTAAGCTTTACCCATGTTTATTTCAATCCCCTAAGGTGAGAAACAAAGTTATTTTTCCTTATATTTTTTTAGGTTTTATTTTTATAAAACATCTTATCATTATCCCCTTTTTTAACCCAATGAGAATTTTTAGAAAAAATGGAAAATTCAAACTATTAATAATAAGTTAAAATTTTTGTCCACTTTCATTAAAAGAAAAGTAAAATATGTGTACATATCTTTTATTCATGTAGAAAATTCAATCTTTCTTAGTCCTGAAAGTTATCTGCATTTGTTTTTCACTTTTAATTTAACTAACAAAGAATATTTACATATATCTCTTTATTTAGTTTAAAACTAATTCAGTTACTACAAGAACAATCTTAAAAATTTAATGTAACAATACATGGGAAATTAAACTTACTACAAACTAAAAATAAATAAAACTTGGGTAGACAGACAAATATTAAAAATAATTTATTACTCAATCAGTGCAGGTTTATTTTAAAAGACTTTAAATATCAACTTCTAATGTGAATAAATCAAATGGGAATGACACATTTCTTAAGATCAAGTACCTGAATAATAAGTGATCATAGCAAAAAACATTAACCTGCTATTATAAGCGTTAAATTAGTCCAAGATATTAGTATTAACAAGATAATTATAAAATTGTGATATGTATGTATTGTGTGAGTATAGGAGAATGTTTTGTACACATTTTCTTACAAGAAACTGTTATTAAATATAAATGCTTTTAATTGTTATTGATTAACCCCCAGATGGTCGCTAATATATTTGTTTGCCGTATCAATTGTGAATATGTTCAAGTATCAACTTGCTCATTCGCAGTATTTAAACTTAATATTAAACACATTCATAATTGGTACCACGCACATACCTATTATAAAATAGCATAAATGATAATGAGGAAGCAGATAGATATTTTTGTTGTGACCTCGAATTTTATGATTTGTTATTCTCCTTAAACACCTCACAGGCTTGATAGTGGTTCAATACCTAGAAATTCTGTTACCAATATTAATAACAATAATATTTATTAGTCCTTTTAGATCATTTACGTGATGTAGGATAAGTCAAAAATTACATTTAAAGAAGATGTATAGTAGTAAAACTATTCAAGATAAAATGAATTAAAATAAAATGAAATGAAACTTATGTAGCCAAAAAATATTCCTTCAGTCGATATTTGAAAATATATAAATATGAACTATCCTTTATATTATTTGGTAGATTATTATAAATAATCATAAGGTTATTATAAATAATCATGCCCTTATTAAAAATTGAATTAAATGTATTATTTTTCGTACACATTTGTACATGAAAGGTATACCTGGTTCTAGTCTCATAGTTATGAAATTCTGTGTTGTAAGTTAACTTATCCTGTAAATATACTGGTGCCTGACCAATTCTGATTTTCTATATAACAGAAATCTGATGTGGCCAGAGGATGACCTCTCGCCATTTTTGAATCAAAAATTTACAGGTTAACACAAGAAAGTATGAAAAAAAATTACTTTTTGTAAATCTGGCAACAATGGCCAAAGTATTGAAAACTTTAATAATATGAAAATAAACTACAGTGGATACAAAATAAATGTGTAAAACTTTATTGCCATTTTGTATAGTAATGACGTCATCACTCATAGCAACTGCCACTTCCGGTTGTCCGATTTGCACCAAAATCTAATCAGATCTAATCTAGGGTATCAGAATCCTGTATGCAAAATTTCAAATTTTTTCATTCAGTAGTTTTTGAGTTATCGTTACTACAACATCCATCCAAACACACACTAACACACACACACACAGACATCATCGCAAAAATATCAAAATCGTATTCTAAGGACCCCAAAACGTGTTTATCCATTGAAAACTCACCACAAAATTTTTAGCATGATTACTATACCTCTCTTATCTGAAGGGCGTGAGGTAATAAGTCTAATACTTAAGAAATTTCGCTATCGGCAACCAATTGAGTGTTTCTTGCATGATTCTGCATTTTTTGCAGTCTTATTTGTTTCATTCTGGTTCAACAGATTATATAGTGGAAACAATAATTAAAATACTATACTATACTATTAATTGAAGTGTGGCAGCATGATTATACAGGGTGATTCATTGGGAAACGGACATACGTTAACTGTAGATGGGGGTCACCGAGGTGATTCTAAAAAACCCCCATACAATGGGTATTGAGCTCTTTATAACCGAGATACAGGGTGTTTTATCCATTTTGCCCATTTCTTTCTTTGCTCATAACATTTGAACCACCCTGTAGATTTTTTTGACATTTGGCACACATGACTTGCATATATTGTTGAATGTATTTCTGTGTTAAAATGTAACGAAATCCAGGTAAGGCTTGGCAAAAAATTCACAAATTGTTCCACCCTCAAAACAACAACCTGTATATGTGAGTTTTTAAAATTCGTTTCCATATTTGAAAAGAGCACAAAAAACTGAATTTTGTGATGTATTTTTTATTTTTGGCCAGACGAGTTTACTATTTAAATTTGAATGTCAATTTATTTTATTTGAGAATTTTCGGGTTACAAAATCGAATATTATTAATTTTTTTATGTTATCGTCCAGCTTGCTTAACCTAATGAAGTAAGTTTTTAAAGGATACGTATTAAGTTCGTATTTAGGACCAAATACCACAAAAATTTGTCTTTAGAATGATTGTTAAACATTTCAACTTGGTAGAATTGTAGAAACAAAGAATGGAAAATAAAGTTACTACCTTCGTATACTTAAATAAACCCTTTTTACACGAGAGTACGTTTTTTATTGTTATCAAGGTGGTGTGGAAATGAGTACAATTAATCATGCAAAGGTAACAAATTTATTTCCCATTCTTATATTTACAATTTATTTAAATATGGACCTGTAATTACATCGTGTAGTGGTCTAAATGCAAGCAAGTATGAACTTAATACGTAAGCTTTAAAAACTTAACTCCGTTAATAAAAACTCAACCTATTAGATTTTGTACCTCGAAAATTCTCAAATAAAATAAATTGACATTAAAATTTAAATAGTAATCTCGTCTGGCCAAAAATAAAAAATAGATCACAGAATTCAGTTTTTTATGCTCTTTCCAAATATGGAAACGACTTTTAAAAACTCACATGTAAGGGTGTTGTTTTGAGGGTGGAACAATTTGTGAATTTTTTGCCAAGCCTGACCTGAATTTCGTTACATTTTAATACAGCCGTACATTCAACAAGATATGCAGGTCATGTGTGCCAAATGTCAAAAAATTCTACAGGGTGGTTCAAATGTTATGACCAAGGAAAGTAATCTCGGTTATAAAGAGCGCAATAGCCATTGTATGGGGTTTTTTTAGAATCACCTCGGTGACCCCCATCCACAGTTAACGTTGTAACTACTTGGCTAGCGCTAGCATGTTGTTAAAATGTAATTGTCTACCCTTTCTATCTCAGTGTTTCCTATCCTTATACTCAACTTCAAATTGATATCAGATTCATACTTTTTACTATTCCCCAACAGCATCCACTTTGTTTTACTCACATAACCTTTAATAAATTCGCACAATAATGCTTATAAACCTTTTCCAATGTATTATTTAAGACAAAATCTATAAGACCATCATCAGCAAATAGACGAAACTTACATTTACTCTTGGTGATAATTATATCATTGATATTTATTTAAAAAAATAATTGTCCCAAAACACTACTGGGGAACACCTTCATTATTTTCGATTTTTTCAGAATATATTCAGTTTATTTTAGTTTTTGCTGTCTATTTGTTACATAATCAATTATCCAATTTAATGCCATCTAATCAATCAGAACCCCTAAATTTTCCTTATAAGTCATCTATGAATTGTCTCAAAAGCTCTTAGCAAGTCCAGAAATACTACTTTAGTAATGATATTGTTTTCCATGTTGTTTTTCCAATTAAACAGTACACCTTGTAAACCAGTTTCACAGCTGTGCTTGCTCCTAAACCCGAATTGATATTCACAGATCAAACTATTTCCTTCCAAATAACTAACAAATAACTTTTTCCAATATTTTCCATATTAACTGGCCTCAAATGTGTTGCTTTATTGCTATTGGGCATCTTAGGTATAGGAATAATGGTGGCTTATATACTATTATTTTTTTCTCCAAGATTTTACAATATAACAGTATTGACGGTCAGTGCTTACAGTTTGCATAGATTTTCACATTGCAACATATGATCAGTACCAAAAGAGAGTGAAAAAACACATTGTTGCCACTTTATGCCTAAAAATATTAATAGCTCTAAGATAAACAAAAAAAAAGAGCTATGTGGGTCCCATATACACCTCTCTTATTCCACTAATATAATTAATATCAGGGTGTCGATTCTAAAATCGCTGGACGATATATTTCAAACTCATGCAACTATGCAGAACCTTAAAACAGTAAGTAAAATGCACAACACTGTTTATCATCAGTCAATACACATGTGAAAAGACTCATAACGCCGGTGGCCCGAATTAATAAGTACGTACCTATCCGCAAGGGTTTAACGGACGCTTTGACGGACAATCCGATTTACTTGTAAAAAGCAATAATACTGACTGGTCGTCAGAGACCAATAAGTAACCTTTTTATAATCCTAACATACTAAGCACTTAGAATCTTAGTGTCATTCATTAATGTCTTAGCTGTTCCTGATCACTAAGGCACATTTTTTTTCACGTAAACATGCACTTCAACAACTCATAAGTCTTCCTCTCTAGTTTTAGTTATCCAAGAGGTAGAAGGCCTCGATATTCTCACTTTAAAGTATTTCTTTATGATTTCTTGCAAACTTTTGCATTTGGTCTATATTCTAATGTTTCTGTGGGGACCTTCATTTCGAACATACCTGGTTGCATTTATATTGGCTTGAACCAATTTTGTTTTGGAAAGTTTCAATTTTATTGGTATGGTCTAAAAGTTCTTTTATTGGGATTTGTATTATTTGTCTGTTTTTAAACTTTAGTTTTAATATAGCTTTTGAACCAGTCAGACATGTACAAAGTACTAAAACTTCATTTTTGTAAGTCTAGAAGGTTTTTATTTATTGGGATTTGTATTATTTGTCTTTTTAAAGTTTTTCAACCAGTCAGACATGTGTAAAAGGTACTAAAAGTTCATTTTTTAAATTTCAGATCGTTTTTGTATTTACTAGCGGAATAGGTAATTATATAGCAGCAAAGCTAGAATCACTTGGAATTACTGTCCAAGGAGATAGACTTAGTGATAATCCCTTAGACTCAGATTCTGATAGTGATATAGATCAAGATAGAATTCCTAATCTATCAGACTTATCTTCAAAAGATATAGCTAATTTAAATAAAGTAAATCTTGATGTATCTGCTATGTTAGCTTATTGTAGCTCAGTTACTAACGGAAGTGCTGAATTATATGATTTTAATGTGCCTGTCTTGAAACAGCAGGCAGAATGGGAAAGGTTAAGACCCCAAAAACCTATTTTGGATGCATTTTTTTGTGGAAAAACGCTTTATTGTTGTCAAACGGCGAAAGATAACTTTGAGAATATTGTAGACACTGTAGGAGGCGCTACCGAAAAAATAAGAGCAGAAGAATTGTTGAAAAGAGTTATTGTATTACCTGATGATGCTGATTATACTTTTACTGATGATGGCGAACAGTTTAGAGATATATTCGATAAAGTGCAATATAATATGGAGAATGTTCTTAAAGTTGGGGGAAAAATTAAGAAACGCTCTTTCATTGTTTTTACTTTTGGAGATAGGATTCAAGCTGTTACAGTAACTGCCAATGATGGATTTGTAAGAGCTGCCAAACAACAGGTACTTATAATATTTCATAAAAACACCTTTGATATAAATGTTTTTAGGGAATCAACTTTGTGGTTTTTGTTCATGAATCGAGAGCTTTAACTGAACAAAAAGAAAAAGTGAAAGCAATACCTTTTGAAAAATAAAATCTCTTCTATTACTAACCCAAATGCTCGGTGTGCTCTCAGTGGCCTTTTATTGTGATTTTAATTATGTATTTTTATTAATTTCAATATACATTCATTTATTTATTATAGTCGTTTCAATATACATTATTCGTCCAAAAATAGATAATACTATCAAGAACGAGCCACAGAAAGTTTCATGTATTTTGAAAAATAATTAAAGAATAGTGTATTCTGTAACAAGGTTAGAATGAAAATTCGATAAGAGTGGAAAATTCCGAATCAAGAATAGCGAATTTTCATTCCAACAGAGTAACAGATCGTACTTTCTCCACGACTACAAAGTTCTAATTAATATGAATGTCATTGAAACGTCGAAAACAGGTCGCCATCTCTGTATATCCATAGTTACCGGTGTTATAGAGTAGCCCTTGCTGGTAACTGCCCATTTCTAATACTAAATGAAAATGTATGAAAATTACATAAGAATATTTTTCCAGTTTCAAGAGTGAGAATATTGTTATTAAAATTGATTTCAAAATAATTATATTAATCATGGAGAATAATTCTGTTCTCCCTAGGCCCTATATATTTTTTGTATCAATTAACAGCCCCACTTTGACAGGAATTTAGTCTATTGACTGTAATGTGATAATATTCCAACCATGAACGCAATTTATTTTTTTTTTAGGTTCTATTTTAAATAATTTTTAACCTTGTATTTATTTAAAATACTTGTAAGTTTTGAGAATTTGATTCCTATGCATCCAGGCTGTATACCGGACAGCTGTTTTGTCCCTTTAAGGACTCATCATCGGCAATGTGCCCAGACGCATAGAAATTCAATTTTTTTTTGTATTTATTTATTTAAACTGATGTCAAATATTGTTGTTTCTACCGGTTGTTTTAAATATTATAGATTGTATGCTTTTATAAAAAATAATATAACATTTTTAGTTTATGACCTAAAAAAAGGGAATCAAAATAAGCACTTGATGGTCATATTAAATCTTGCCTAAAGTCGATATATTTCCCGATTTTGCCACTTTTTACATTAGTTTTTTTTCTCCTGAACAAGTAAACATGTAGCAATCATAATTTCAAGGCGTTTCAAATGTATTTGTTAATCAGAACTGGGGCGTTACTGAAAAAGAAGTAAGGCGTTACTTTTGCTGAAAAGTAACGCGTTTGATAATCTTCGCAAGCGGCCTCGGCGATAATCTTTCTTTCGGTCCGCCAAAAAGGTATTTCGCGGCCTAGGCATACAAATAACTATTTTGTTAAGTGGTTGGAAGAGTGTTTTTGAGCCGCTGATTATTGATTAAGAAATAATTATTCCTTAAAAGAAAGTGATGTGTGTGAGAAGCAAAAAAAAATATTGCTCGATTATATAAAATAACATGAAGAATTGCGCAGGGGGAAATTTAATTTTTCATAGAAAAAAGCCCAACAACTTTGGGAAGAAATAAGGGCACAATTGAATAGCGTCCCAAATGGACAATCTAAA